>CM042696.1:293351513-294078742 GCA_023614405.1 Avena insularis
GACTCTCGTTGTGTTTCATGAAAAGAACACACATGCAATGACAGTGGATCCATGTGTGGTTTGTGAAAAAACGGACATGTAATCACACTAAGGTGGATCCATGTGTGGTTTGTTTAGAGAACAGGACATGCAATGACCTTTGGGTGGATCCATGTGTGGTTTTTAGAAGAACACACATGCAATGAAACTAGTTGTGGTTCATGAAAAGAAAACACATGCAATGACACTAGGTGGATCCATGTGTGGTTTGTGAAGTGAACATACATGCAATGACCTTTAGCTGGGTGGATCCATGTGTGGTTTGTTTAGAGGAGCAGACATGCAATGACCTTTGGGTGTGGTTCATGAGAAGAATAGACATGCAATCACACTAGGTGGATCCATGTGTGGTTTGTTTAGAAAAACGGACATGCAATGACTCTAGTGGTTCATGAAAATAACACACATACAATGACCTTTGGTGGATCCATGTGTGGTTTGTGAGAACAAGATACATGCAATGACCTTGGCTGTGGTTCATGAGAAGAACACACATCCAACCTATTGGATCCATGTGTGGTTCATGAGAAGAAACAGACATGCAATGACCAGGTGGATCCATGTGTAGTTTGTTTAGAGAACAGACATGCAGTCTGCTGGTGTGGTTCATGAAAAACAGACATGCAATGACCTTTGGTGGATCCATATGTGGTTTGTGGAAGGAGCAGATATCAATGACTCTAGGCATGGTTCATTAAAAACAGACATGCAATCACACTAGGGGATCCATGTGTGGTTCATGAAAACAGACATGCAATCACACTAAGTGGATCCATGTGTGGTTTGTTTAGAGGAACATACATGCAATGACAATGGGTGGATCCATGTGTGGTTTGTTTAGAGAGCAGACATGCAATGACAGGTGTGGTTCATGAGAAGAACACACATGCAATGACACTTGTGGATCCATGTGTGGTTCATGAAAAGAACAAACATGCAATCACACTAGGTGGATCCATGTGTGGTTTGTGAAAAGAACAGACATGCAATGACACTAGGTGGATCCATGTATGGTTTGTTTAGAGGAACAGACATGCAATCACACTGGGTGGATCCATGTGTGGTTTGTATAGAGGAACAGACATGCAATGACACTAGGTGTGGTTCATGAGAAGAACACACATGCAATGACACTGGTGGATCCTTATGTAGTTTGTGAGAAGAACATACATGCAATCACACTAGCATGTGGTTCATGAGAAGAACACACATGCAATGACCTTTGGTGGATCTATGTGTGGTTTGTTTAGAAGAAACAGACTGGCAATCACACTAGGTGTGGTTCATGAGAAAACGGAACGTGCAATGACCTTTGGTGGATCCATATGTGGTTTGTGGAATGAACCTACATGCAATGACTCTAGTTGTGGGTCATAAAAAGAACAGACATGCAATCACACTAGGTGGATCCATGTGTGGTTCATGAAAAGAACAGCCATGCAATGACACTAGGTGGATCCATGTGTGGTTTGTGAAAAGAACAGACATGCGATCACACTAGGTGGATCCATGTGTGGTTTGTTAGAGAACAGACATGCAATCACACTAGGTAGATCCATGTGTGGTTTGTTTACAAACGGACATACAATGACTCTCGATGTAGTTCATGAAAAGAACACAAATGCAATGACTTGGTGGATCCATGTGCGGTTTGTGAAAATAACACATGTAATCACACTAGGTGGATCCATGTGTGGTTTGTTTAGAGGAACAAACATGCAATGACACTAGGTGTGGTTCATGAAAAGAAACAGACATCTGATGACATTGGTGGATCCATGTGTGGTTTGTGAAAAGAGCAGAGATGCAATCACACTAGGTGGATCCTTGAACAATTTGTGGAAAGAAACGGACATACAATGACTCTGGTTGTGGTTCATGAGAAGAACACACATGCAATCACATTGGTGGATCCATGTGTGGTTTGTGAAAAGAACAGATCTGCAATCACACTAGGGGGAGCCATGTGTGGTGGCGTTAGCAGAACACACATGCACTGACTCTAGATGTGGTTTGGTTAGAGGAACAACCATGCACTGACACTAGGTGGCTCCTTGTGTGGTTTGTGAAAAACAGACATGTAATCACACTAGGTGGATCCATGTGTGGTTTCTTTAGAGAACAAACATGCAATGACAGGTGTGGTTAAATGAAAAGAAACAGGACATGCAATGACATGGGTGGATCCATGTGTGGTTTGTTTAGAGGCCAGACATGCAATCACACTAGGTGTGGTTCATGAGAAGAATAGACATCAATCACACTAGGTGGATCCATGTGTGGTTTGTTTAGAAGACAGGACATGCAATGACACTAGGTGGATCCATGTGTGGTTTGTTTAGAGGAATAGACATGCAATGACCTGGGTGTGGTTCATGAGAAGAACACACATGCAATGACACTGGTGAATCCATGTGTGGTTCATGGAAAGAACAGACATGCAATCACACTAGGTGGATCCATGTGTGGTTTGTGAAAGAACAGACATGCAATGACACTAGGTGGATCCATGTGTGGTTTGTTGAGAGGAGCAGACATGAAAAAGACCTTTGGGTGGATCCATGTGTGGTTTGTTTAGAGAACAGACATGCAATGACACTGGGTGTGGTTCATGAGAAGAATAGACATGCAATCACACTAGGTGGATCCATGTGTGGTTTGTTAAGAAGAACAGACGTGCAATGACTCTAGGCATGGTTCATGAAAATAACACACATACAATGACACTGGTGGATCCATGTGTGGTTTGTGAGAACAAGATACATGCAATGACCTTTGGCATGGTTCATGAAGAACACACATCCAATGACACTATTGGATCCATGTGTGGTTCATGAGAAGAAACAGACATGCAATGACCTTTGGGTGGATCCATGTGTAGTTTGTTTAGAAGAACAGACATGCAGTCTGCTGGGTGTGGTTCATGAAAAACGGAACATGCAATGACCTTTGGTGGATCCATATGTGGTTTGTGGAAGGAGCAGATATCAATGACTCTAGCATGGTTCATTAAAAGAAACGGACATGCAATCACACTAGGGGATCCATGTGTGGTTCATGAGAAGAACAGACATGCAATCACACTAGGTGGATCCATGTGTGGTTTGTTTAGAGGAACATACATGCAATGACAATGGGTGGATCCATGTGTGGTTTGTTTAGAGGAACAGACATGCAATGACCAGGTGTGGTGCATGAGAAGAACACACATGCAATGACACTTGTGGATCCATGTGTGGTTCATGAAAAGAACAAACATGCAATCACACTAGGTGGATCCATGTGTGGTTTGTGAAAAGAACAGACATGCAATGACACTAGGTGGATCCATGTATGGTTTGTTTAGAGAGCAGACATGCAATCACCTTTGGGTGGATCCATGTGTGGTTTGTATAGAGGAACAGACATGCAATGACACTAGGTGTGGTTCATGAGAAGAACACACATGCAATGACACTGGTGGATCCTTATGTAGTTTGTGAGAAGAACATACATGCAATCACACTAACTGTGGTTCATGAGAAGAACACACATGCAATGACACTGGTGGATCTATGTGTGGTTTGTTTAGAGGAACAGACAGGCAATCACACTAGGTGTGGTTCATGAGAAGAACAGACATGCAATGACCTGGTGGATCCATATGTGGTTTGTGGAAGGAACCTACATGCAATGACTCTAGTTGTGGGTCATAAAAACGGACATGCAATCACACTAGGTGGATCCATGTGTGGTTCATGAAAAGAACAGCCATGCAATGACACTAGGTGGATCCATGTGTGGTTTGTGAAAAGAACAGACATGCGATCACACTAGGTGGATCCATGTGTGGTTTGTTAGAGGAACAGACATGCAATCACACTAGGTAGATCCATGTGTGGTTTGTTTACAAGAACGGACATGCAATGACTCTCGATGTGGTTCATGAAAAGAACACAAATGCAATGACACTGGTGGATCCATGTGCGGTTTGTGAAAATAACACACATGTAATCACACTAGGTGGATCCATGTGTGGTTTGTTTAGAGGAACAAACATGCAATGACACTAGGTGTGGTTCATGAAAAACGAACGACATGCAATGACATTGGTGGATCCATGTGTGGTTTGTGAAAAACGAGATCATCACACTAGGTGGATCCTTGAACAATTTGTGGAAAGAACAGACATGCAACGACTCTGGTTGTGGTTCATGAGAAGAACACACATGCAATGACACTGGTGGATCCATGTGTGGTTTGTGAAAAGAACAGACATGCAATCACACTAGGTGGATCCATGTGTGGTCTATTTAGAAGAACACACATGCAATGACTCTAGATGTGGTTTGTTTAGAGGAACAACCATGCAATGACACAAGGTGGATCCATGTGTGGTTTGTGAAAAGAACAGACATGTAATCACACTAGGTGGATCCATGTGTGGTTTCTTTAGAGGAACAAACATGCAATGACACTGGGTGTGGTTCGTGAAAAGAAACGGACATGCAATGACACTGGGTGGATCCATGTGTGGTTTGTTTAGAGGAACAGACATGCAATCACACTAGGTGTGGTTCATGAGAAGAATAGACATGCAATCACACTAGGTGGATCCATGTGTGGTTTGTTTAGAGGAACAGACATGCAATGACACTAGGTGGATCCATGTGTGGTTTGTTTAGAGGAATAGACATGCAATGACCTTTGGGTGTGGTTCATGAGAAGAACACACATGCAATGACTCAGGTGAATCCATGTGTGGTTCATGGAAAGAACAGACATGCAATCACACTAGGTGGATCCATGTGTGGTTTGTGAAAAACAGACATGCAATGACACTAGGTGGATCCATGTGTGGTTTGTTGAGAGGAGCAGACATGAAAAGACACTTGGGTGGATCCATGTGGTTTGTTTAGAGAGCAGACATGCGATGACAGGGTGTGGTTCATGTGAAGAACACACATGCAATGACACTGGTGGATCCTTGTGTGGTTTGTGACAAGAACCTACATGCAATCACACTAGGTGGATCCATGTGTGGTTTGTGAAACAAACAGACATGCAATGACACTAGGTGGATCCATGTGTGGTTTGTTGAAAGGAACAGACATGAAAAGACCTTTGGGTGGATCCATGTGTGGTTTGTTTAGAGGAACAGGACATGCGATGACACTGGGTGTGGTTCATGTGAAGAACACACATGCAATGACACTGGTGGATCCTTGTGTGGTTTGTGACAAGAACCTACATGCAATCACACTAGGTGGATCCATGTTTGGTTTGTGAAAAGAACAGACAGGCAATGACTCTACTTGTGTTTCATGAGAAGAACACACATGCAATGACACTGGTGGATCCATGTGTGGTTCATGAAAAGAACAGACATCCAATCACACTAGGTGGATCCATGTGTGGTGTGTGAAAAGAACAGACATGCAATGACACTAGGTGGATCCATGTGTGGTTTGTTTAGAGAACAGACATGCAATGACCTTTGGGTGGATCCATGTGTGGTTTGTTTAGAAGAACACACATGCAATGAAACTAGTTGTGGTTCATGAAAGAAAACACATGCAATGACACTAGGTGGATCCATGTGTGGTTTGTGAAGTGAACATACATGCAATGACCTTTGGGTGGATCCATGTGTGGTTTGTTTAGAGGACATGCAATGACACTGGGTATGGTTCATGAGAAGAATAGACATGCAATCACACTAGGTGGATCCATGTGTTGTTTGTTTAGAAGAACAGACATCTGATGACTCTAGGCTGTGGTTCATGAAAGTAACACACATACAATGACCTTTGGTGGATCCATGTGTGGTTTGTGAGAACAACATACATGCAATGACACTTGGCTGTGGTTCATGAGAAAACGGACATCAATGACACTATTGGATCCATGTGTGGTTCATGAGAAAACAGGACATGCAATGACACTGGGTGGATCCATGTGTGGTTTGTTTAGAGGAGCAGACATGCAATCACCTTTGGGTGTGGTTCATGAAAAAGAACAGACATGCAATGACACTGGTGGATCCATATGTGGTTTGTGGAAGGAACAGACATGCAATGACTCTAGCTCTGGTTCATTAATAGAACAGACATGCAATCACACTAGGGGGATCCATGTGTGGTTCATGAGAAGAACACACATGCAATGACACTGGTGGATCCATGTGTGGTTTGTTTACACTAACGGACATGCAATGACTCTCGATGTGGTTCATGAAAAGAACTCAAATGCAATGACCTTTGGTGGATCCATGTGTGGTTTGTGAAAAGAACACACATATAATCACACTAGGTGGATCCATGTGTGGTTTGTTTAGAGGAACAGACGTGCAATGACACTAGGTGTGGTTCATGAAAAACAGACATCAATGACATTGGTGGATCCATGTGTGGTTTGTGAAAACAGAGATGCAATCACACTAGGTGGATCCTTGAACAATTTGTGGAAAGAACAGACATGCAATGACTCTGGTTGTGGTTCATGAGAAGAACACACATGCAATGACACTGGTGGATCCATGTGTGGTTTGTGAAAAGAACAGACATGCAATCACACTAGGTGGATCCATGTGTGGTCTATTTAGAAGAACACACATGCAATGACTCTAGATGTGGTTTGTTTAGAGGAACAACCATGCAATGACACTAGGTGGATCCATGTGTGGTTTGTGAAAAGAACATACATGTAATCACACTAGGTGGATCCATGTGTGGTTTCTTTAGAGGAACAAACATGCAATGACACTGGGTGTGGTTCGTGAAAACAACAGACATGCAATGACACTGGGTGGATCCATGTGTGGTTTGTTTAGAGGAACAGACATGCAATCACACTGGGTGTGGTTCATGAGAAGAATAGACATGCAATCACACTAGGTGGATCCATGTGTGGTTTGTTTAGAGGAACAGACATGCAATGACACTAGGTGGATCCATGTGTGGTTTGTTTAGAGGAATAGACATGCAATGACACTGGGTGTGGTTCATGAGAAGAACACACATGCAATGACACTGGTGAATCCATGTGTGGTTCATGGAAAGAACAGACATGCAATCACACTAGGTGGATCCATGTGTGGTTTGTGAAAAGAACAGACATGCAATGACACTAGGTGGATCCATGTGTGGGTTGTTGAGAGGAACAGACATGAAAAGACACTGGGTGGATCCATGTGTGGTTTGTTTAGAGGAACAGACATGCGATGACCTTTGGGTGTGGTTCATGTGAAGAACACACATGCAATGACACTGGTGGATCCTTGTGTGGTTTGTGACAAGAACCTACATGCAATCACACTAGGTGGATCCATGTGTGGTTTGTGAAAAGAACAGACATGCAATGACACTAGGTGGATCCATGTGTGGTTTGTTGAGAGGAACAGACATGAAAAGACACTGGGTGGATCCATGTGTGGTTTGTTTAGAGGAACAGACATGCGATGACACTGGGTGTGGTTCATGTGAAGAACACACATGCAATGACACTGGTGGATCCTTGTGTGGTTTGTGACAAGAACCTACATGCAATCACACTAGGTGGATCCATGTGTGGTTTGTGAAGAGAACAGACAGGCAATGACACTGGTGGTTCATGAGAAGAACACACATGCAATGACACTGGTGGATCCATGTGTCATTTGTGAAAAGAACAGACATGCAATCACACTAGGTGGATCCATGTGTGGTCTATTTAGAAGAACACACATGCAATGACTCTAGATGTGGTTTGTTTAGAGGAACAACCATGCAATGACACTAGGTGGATCCATGTGTGGTTTGTGAAAAGAACAGACATGTAATCACACTAGGTGGATCCATGTGTGGTTTCTTTAGAGGAACAGACATGCAATCACACTGGGTGTGGTTCATGAGAAGAATAGACATGCAATCACACTAGGTGGATCCATGTGTGGTTTGTTTAGAAGAACAGACATGCAATGACTATAGCAGTGGTTCATGAAAAGAACACACATGCAATGACACTGGTGGATCCATGTGTGGTTTGTGAGAACAACATACATGCAATGACACTGGTTGTGGTTCATGAGAAGAACACACATCCAATGACACTGTTGGATCCATGTGTGGTTCATGATAAGAACATACATGCAATGACACTGGGTGGATCCATGTGTGGTTTGTTTAGAGGAACAGACATGCAATCACACTGGGTGTGGTTCATGAAAAGAACAGACATGCAATGACACAGGTGGATCCATATGTGGTTTGTGGAAGGAATAGCCATGCAATGACTCTAGCTGTGGTTCATGAAAATAACAGACATGGAATCACACTAGGGGGATCCATGTGTGGTTCATGAGAAGAACAGACATGCAATGACACTAGGTGGATCCATGTGTGGTTTGTTTAGGGGAACAGACATGCAATGACACTGGGTGTGGTTCATGAGAAGAACACACATGCAATGACACTTGTGGATCCATGTGTGGTTCATGAAAAGAACAGACATGCAATCACACTAGGTGGATCCATGTGTGGTTTGTGAAAAGAACAGACTTGCAATGACACAAGGTGGATCCATGTGTGGTTTGTTTAGAGGAACAGACATGCAATCACACTGGGTGGATCCATGTGTGGTTTGTTTAGAGGAACCGACATGAAATGACACTGGGTGGATCCATGTGTGGTTTGTTTAGTGGAACAGACATGCAATGACACTGGGTGTGGTTCATGAGAATAACGCACATGCAATGACATTGGTGGATCCTTGTGTGATTTGTGAGAAGAACATACATGCAATCACGCTGGCTGTGGTTCATGAGAAGAACACACATGCAATGACACTGGTGGATCTATGTGTGGTTTGTTTAGAGGAACAGACATGCAATCACACTGGGTGTGGTTCATGAGAAGAACAGACATGCAATGACACTGGTGGATCCATATGTGGTTTGTGGAAGGAACAGACATGCAATGACTCTAGTTGTGGGTCATGAAAAGAACAGACATTCAATCACACTAGGTGGATCCATATGTGGTTCATGAAAAGAATAGACATGCAATGACACTGGGTGGATCCATGTGTGGTTTGTGAAAAGAACAGACATGTGATCACACTAGGTGGATCCATGTGTGGTTTGTTAGAGGAACAGACATGCAATCACACTAGGTAGATCCATGGGTGGTTCATGAGAAGAACACACATGCAATGACACTGGTGGATCCATGTGTGGTTTGTGAAAAGAACAGACATGTAATCACACTAGGTGGATCCATGTGTGGTTTGTTTAGAGGAACAAACATGCAATGACACTAGGTGTGGTTCATGAAAAGAACAGACATGCAATGACATTGGTGGATCCATGTGTGGTTTGTGAAAAGAACAGAGATGCAATCACACTAGGTGGATCCTTGAACAATTTGTGGAAAGAACAGACATGCAATGACTCTGGTTGTGGTTCATGAGAAGAACACACATGCAATGAAACTGGTGGATCCATGTGTGATTTGTGAAAAGAACAGACATGCAATCACACTAGGTGGATCCATGTGTGGTCTATTTAGAAGAACACACATGCAATGACTCTAGATGTGGTTTGTTTAGAGGAACAACCATGCAATGACACTAGGTGGATCCATGTGTGGTTTGTGAAAAGAACAGACATGTAATCACACTAGGTGGATCCATGTGTGGTTTCTTTAGAGGAACAAACATGCAATAACACTGGGCGTGGTTCGTGAAAAGAACAGACATGCAATAACACTGGGTGGATCCATGTGTGGTTTGTTTAGAGGAACAGACATGCAATCACACTGGGTGTGGTTCATGAGAAGAATAGACATGCAATCACACTAGGTGGATCCATGTGTGGTTTGTTTAGAAGAACAGACATGCAATGACTATAGCAGTGGTTCATGAAAAGAACACACATGCAATGACACTGGTGGATCCATGTGTGGTTTGTGAGAACAACATACATGCAATTTTACACTGGTTGTGGTTCATGAGAAGAACACACATCCAATGACACTGTTGGATCCATGTGTGGTTCATGAGAAGAACAGACATGCAATGACACTGGGTGGATCCATGTGTGGTTTGTTTAGAGGAACAGACATGCAATCACACTGGGTGTGGTTCATGAGAAGAATAGACATGCAATCACACTAGGTGGATCCATGTGTGGTTTGTTTAGAAGAACAGACATGCAATGACTCTAGCAGTGGTTCATGAAAAGAACACACATGCAATGACACTGGTGGATCCATGTGTGGTTTGTGAGAACAACATACATGCAATGACACTGGTTGTGGTTCATGAGAAGAACACACATCCAATGACACTAATTAATCCATGTGTGGTTCATGAGAAGAATAGACATGCAATGACACTGGGTAGATCCAAGTGTGGTTTGTTTAGAGGAACAGACATGCAATCACACTGGGTGTGGTTCATGAAAAGAATAGAGATGCAATGACACTAGTGGATCCATATGTGGTTTTGTGGAAGGAACAACCATGCAATGACTCTAGCTGGATCACACTAGGTGGATCCACGTGTGGTTTGTTAGAGGAACAGACATGCAATCACACTAGGTAGATCCATGTGTGGTTCATGAGAAGAACACATATGCAATGACACTAGTGGATCCATGTGTGGTTTGTTTAGAAGAACAGACATGCAATGACTCTCGCTGTGGTTCATGAAAAGAACACACATGCAATGACACTGGTGGATCCATGTGTGGTTAGTGAGAACAACATACATGCAATGACACTGGTTGTGGTTCATGAGAAGAACACACATCCAATGACACTATTGAATCCATGTGTGGTTCATGAGAAGAATAGACATGCAATGACACTGGGTAGATCCAAGTGTGGTTTGTTTAGAGGAACAGACATGCAATCACACTGGGTGTGGTTCATGAAAAGAATAGAGATGCAATGACACTGGTGGATCCATATGTGGTTTTGTGGAAGGAACAGCCATGCAATGACTCTAGCTGGATCACACTAGGTGGATCCATGTGTGGTTTGTTAGAGGAACAGACATGCAATCACACTAGGTAGATCCATGTGTGGTTCATGAGAAGAACACATATGCAATGACACTAGTGGATCCATGTGTGGTTTGTTTAGAAGAACAGACATGCAATGACTCTCGCTGTGGTTCATGAAAAGAACACACATGCAATGACACTAGTGGATCCATGTGTGGTTTGTTTAGAGGAACATACATGCAATCACACTAGGTGTGGTTCATGAGTAGAACAGACATGCAATCACACTAGGTGGATCCATGTGTGGTTTGTTTAGAGGAACAAACATGCAATGACACTAGGTGTGGTTCATGAAAAGAACAAACATGCAATGACACGGGTGGATCCATGTGTGGTTTGTGAAAAGAATAGAGATGCAATCACACTAGGTGGATCCTTGAACAATTTGTGGAAAGAACAGACATGCAATGACTCTGGTGGATCCATGTGTGGTTCATGAAAAGAACAGACATGCAATCACACTAGGTGGATCCGTGTGTGGTTTGTGAAAAGAACAGACATGCAATGACACTAGGTGGATCCATGTGTGGTTTGTTTAGAGGAACAGACATGCAATGACACTAGGTGGATCCATGTGTGGTTTGTTTAGAGGAATAGACATGCAATGACAGTGGGTGTGGTTCATGAGAAGAACACACATGCAATGACACTGGTGGATCCATGTGTGGTTTGTGAAAAGAACAGACATGCAATCACACTAGGTGGATCCATGTGTGGTCTGTTTAGAAGAACACTAATGCAATGACTCTAGATGTGGTTTGTTTAGAGGAACAACCATGCAATGACACTAGGTGGATCCATGTGTGGTTTGTGAAAAGAACAGACATGTAATCACACTAGGTGGATCAATGTGTGGTTTCTTTAGAGGAACAAACATGCAATGACACTGGGTGTGGTTCATGAAAAGAACAAACATGCAATGACACTGGGTGGATCCATGTGTGGTTTGTTTAGAGGAACAGACATGCAATGACACTGGGTGTGTTTCATGAGAAGAATAGACATGCAATCACACTAGGTGGATCCATGTGTGGTTTGTTTAGAAGAACAAACATGCAATGACTCTAGCTATGGTTCATGAAAAGAACACACATGCAATGACATTGGTGGATCCATGTGTGGTTTGTGAGAACAACATACATGCAATGACACTGGTTGTGGTTCATGAGAAGAACACACATCCAATGACACTGTTGGATCCATGTGTGGTTCATGAGAAGAACAGACATGCAATGACACTGGGTGGATCCATGTGTGGTTTGTTTAGAGGAACAGACATGCAATCACACTAGGTGTGGTTCATGAAAAGAACAGACATGCAATGCCACTGGTGGATCCATATGTGGTTTGTGGAAGGAATATACATGCTATGACTCTAGTTGTGGTTCATGAAAAGAACAGACATGCGATCACACTAGGGGGATCCATGTGTGGTTCATGAGAAGAACAGACATGCAATGACACTAGGTGGATCCATGTGTGGTTTGTTTAGAGGAACAGACATGAAATGACAATGGGTGGATCCATGTCTGGTTTGTTTAGAGGAACAAACATGCAATGACACTGGGTGTGGTTCATGAGAAGAACACACATGCAATGACACTTGTGGATCCATGTGTGGTTCATGAAAAGAACAGACATGCAATCACACTAGGTTGATCCATGTGTGGTTTGTGAAAAGAACAGACATGCAATGACACTAGGTGGATCCATGTGTGGTTTGTTTAGAGGAACAGACATGCAATCACACTGGGTGGATCCATGTGTGGTCTATTTAGAAGAACACACATGCAATGACTCTAGATGTGGTTTGTTTAGAGGAACAGACATGCAATGACACTGGGTGCGGTTCATGAGAAGAACACACATGCAATGACACTTGTGGATCCATGTGTGGTTCATGAAAAGAACAGACATGCAATCACACTAGGTGGATCCATGTGTGGTTCATGAGAAGAACACACATGCAATGACACTGGTGGATCCATGTGTGCTTTGTGAAAAGAACATACATGCAATCACACTAGGTGGATCCATGTGTGGTCTATTTAGAAGAACACACATGCAATGACTCTAGATGTGGTTTGTTTAGAGAACAACCATGCAATGACACTAGGTGGATCCATGTGTGGTTTGTGAAAAGAATAGACATGTAATTACACTAGGTGGATCCATGTGTGGTTTCTTTAGAGGAACAAACATGCAATGACACTAGGTGTGGTTCGTGAAAAGAACAGACATGCAATGACACTGGGTGGATCCATGTATGGTTTGTTTAGAGGAACAGACATGCAATCACACTGGGTGTGGTTCATGAGAAGAATAGACATGCAATCACACTAGGTGGATCCATGTGTGGTTTGTTTAGAAGAACAGACATGCAATGACTCTAGCACTTGTTCATGAAAAGAACACACATGTAATGACACTGGTGGATCCATGTGTGTTTGTGAGAACAACATACATGCAATGACACTGGTTGTGGTTCATGAGAAGAACACACATCCAGTGACACTGTTGAATCCATGTGTGGTTCATGAGAAGAAGAGACATGCAATGACACTGGGTAGATCCATGTGTGGTTTGTTTAGAGGAACAAACATGCAATCACACTGGGTGTGGTTCATGAAAAGAACAGACATGCAATGACACTGGTGGATCCATATGTGGTTTTGTGGAAGGAACAACCATGCAATGACTCTAGCTGGATCACACTAGGTGGATCCATGTGTGGTTTGTTAGAGGAACAGACATGCAATCACACTAGGTAGATCCATGTGTGGTTCATGAGAAGAACACAGATGCAATGACACTGGTGGATCCATGTGTGGTTTGTTTAGAAGAACAGACATGCAATGACTCTCGCTGTGGTTCATGAAAAGAACACACATGCAATGACACTGGTGGATCCATGTGTGGTTTGTGAAAAGAACAGAGATGCAATCACACTAGGTGGATCCTTGAACAATTTGTGGAAAGAACAGACATGCAATGACTCTGGTGGATCCATATGTGGTTCATGAAAAGAACAGACATGCAATCACACTAGGTGGATCCGTGTGTGGTTTGTGAAAAGAACAGACATGCAATGACACTAGGTGGATCCATGTGTGGTTTGTTTAGAGGAACAGACATGCAATGACACTAGGTGGATCCATGTGTGGTTTGTTTAGAGGAATAGACATGCAATGACACTGGGTGTGGTTCATGAGAAGAACACACATGCAATGACACTGGTGGATCCATGTGTGGTTTGTGAAAAGAAGAGACATGCAATCACACTAGGTGGATCCATGTGTGGTTTGTTTAGAAGAACACACATACAATGACTCTAGATGTGGTTTGTTTAGAGGAACAACCATGCAATGACATTAGGTGGATCCATGTGTGGTTTATGAAAAGAACAGACATGTAATCACACTAGGTGGATCAATGTGTGGTTTCTTTAGAGGAACAAACATGCAATGACACTGGGTGTGGTTCATGAAAAGAACAGACTTGCAATGACACTGGGTGGATCCATGTGTGGTTTGTTTAGAGGAACAGACATGCAATGACACTGGGTGTGGTTCATGAGAAGAATAGACATGCAATCACACTAGGTGGATCCATGTGTGGTTTGTTTAGAAGAACAAACATGCAATGACTCTAGATATGGTTCATGAAAAGAACACACATGCAATGACACTGGTGGATCCATGTGTGGTTTGTGAGAACAACATACATGCAATGACACTGGTTGTGGTTCATGAGAAGAACACACATCCAATGACACTGTTGGATCCATGTGTGGTTCATGAGAAGAACAGACATGCAATGACACTGGGTGGATCCATGTGTGGTTTGTTTAGAGGAACAGACATGTAATCACACTGGGTGTGGTTCACGAAAAGAACAGACATGCAATGCCACTGGTGGATCCATATGTGGTTTGTGGAAGGAATAGACATGCAATGACTCTAGTTGTGGTTCATGAAAAGAACAGACATGCAATCACACTAGGGGGATCCATGTGTGGTTCATGAAAAGAACAGACATGCAATGACACTAGGTGGATCCATGTGTGGTTTGTTTAGAGGAACAGACATGCAATGACAATGGGTGGATCCATGTGTTGTTTGTTTAGAGGAACAGACATGCAATGACACTGGGTGTGGTTCATGAGAAGAACACACATGCAATGACACTTGTGGATCCATGTGTGGTTCATGAAAAGAACAGACATGCAATCACACTAGGTGGATCCATGTGTGGTTTGTGAAAAGAACAGACATGCAATGACACTAGGTGGATCCATGTGTGGTTTGTTTAGAGGAACAGACATCCAATCACACTGGGTGGATCCATGTGTGGTTTGTTTAGAGGAACAGACATGCAATGACACTTGGTGGATCCATGTGTGTTTTGTTTAGAGGAACAGACATGGAATGACACTGGGTGTGGTTCATGAGAAGAACACACATACAGTGACACTGGTGGATCCATGTGTGGTTCATGAGAAGAACATAGATGCAATGACACTGGAGGATCCATGTGTGGTTTGTTTAGAAGAACAGACATGCAATGACTCTCGCTGTGGTTCATGAAAATAACACACATGCAATGACACTGGTGGATCCATGTGTGGTTTGTGAAAAGAACAGACATGTAATCACACTAGGTGGATCCATGTGTGGTTTGTTTAGAGGAACAAACATGCAATGACACTAGGTGTGGTTCATGAAAAGAACAGACATTCAATGACACCGGTGGATCCATGTGTGGTTTCTGAAAAGAACAGAGATGCAATCACACTAGGTGGATCCTAGAACAATTTGAGGAAAGAACATACATGCAATGCCTCTGGTTGTGGTTCATGAGAAGGACACACATGCAATGACACTGGTGGATCCATGTGTTGCTTGTGAAAAGAACAGACATGCAATCACACTAGGTGTATCCATGTGTGGTCTGTTTAGAAGAACACACATGCAATGACTCTAGATGTGGTTTGTTTAGAGGAACAGCCATGCAATGACACTAGGTGGATCCATGTGTGGTTTGTGAAAAGAACAGACATGTAATCACACTAGGTGGATCCATGTGTGGTTTCTTTAGAGGAACAAACGTGCAAGGACACTGGGTGTGGTTCATGAAAAGAACAGACATGCAATGACACTGGTGGATCCATGTGTGGTTTGTGAAAAGAATAGACATGCAATCACACTAGGTGTATCCATGTGTGGTTCATGAAAAGAACAGACATGCAATCACACTAGGTGGATCCATGTGTGGTTTGTGAAAAGAACAGACATGCAATGACACTAGGTGGATCCATGTGTGGTTTGTTTAGAGGAATAGACATGAAATGACACTGGGTGGATCCATGTGTGGTTTGTTTAGAGGAACAGACATGCAATGACACTGGGTGTGGTTCATGTGAAGAACACACATGCAATGACACTAGTGGATCCTTGTGTGGTTTGTGACAAGAACCTACATGCAATCACACTAGGTGGATCCATGTGTGGTTTGTGAAAAGAACAGACATGCAATGACTCTAGTTGTGTTTCATGAGAAGAACACACATGCAATGACACTGGTGGATCCATGTCTGGTTCATGAAAAGAACAGACATCCAATCACACTAGGTGCATCCATGTGTGGTGTGTGAAAAGAACAGACATGCAATGACACTAGTGGATCCATATGTGGTTTGTGGAAAGCACAAACATGCAATGACTCTAGCTGTGGTTCATCAAAAGAACAGACATGCAATGACACTGGGTGGATCCATGTGTGGTTTGTGAAAAGAACAGACATGTAATCACACTAGGTGGATCCTTATGTGGTTTGTGAGAAGAACTGGCATGCAATGACTCTAGCTATGGTTCATGAAAATAACACACATGCAATGACACTGGTGGATCCATGTGTGGTTTGTGAAATGAATAGACATGTAATCACACTAGGTGGATCCATGTGTGGTTTGTTTAGAGGAACAAACATGCAATCGCACTAGGTGTGGTTCATGAATAGAATAGACATGTAATGACACTGGGTGTGGTTCATGAAAAGAACAGACATGCAATGACACTGGTGGATCCATGTGTGGTCTGTGAAAAGAACAGACATGTAATCACACTAGGTGGATCCTTGAACAATTTGTGGAAAGAACAGACATGCAATGACTCTGGCTGTGTTTCATGAGAAGAACACACATGCAATGACACTGGTGTATCCATGTGTGGTTTGTGAAAAGAACAGACATGCAATGACACGAGTGGATCCATATGTGGTTTGTGTAAAGAACAGACATGCAATGCCAATGGTTGATCCATGTATTTCATTGTACAAGACACTCACTTTCCATTTTTATACTACTCAGTTATGCCCTTGGTTTTTTGATACTACTTAGTTTTGCCCCCCTCTCTCTATCTTTCGTAGAAGCCCAAACCTGAGCTCACTCTGTCTTCTACTCCCTGATTGGTTGGCATAGTTGTCACGTGGATCGTGCGCACCAACCGTTGATTCTTTGCGATCCAATGATGATCGTTGCACACGTCGTGCCCTTCACAGTACATCATGAGACAACACGGACGTCTCCCTCGGCGAGACTTCTACAAGAAGGAACACGATGCCGTCCATGGAAAAAGTCGTCGAGCGGTCATGTCACGTTTAATCAAGTTTGAAAAGTCTACTACTGCTACTACTACGCCACAACACATGCGTCATCGAGTGCACGGTCATCGATGGACGGCTGCAATTTATTGCCACTTGATTTTAATAAGACACATCCCATTTTTTACGCAGCGGCTCTCAATCTCACTTCCAACTGGGGCCCACCGTAAGAAGCTTGCACGCGCTAGCTGGAGGCCGAATAGCTGAGCTCGACGAGACGTAACGTCTCCGGCTTCATCGAGTCACTCGCATCCATCAACACATCCCTTTACCCGATCTATCACAACCCCACAAATCTCGCCGTACAACCACCTACCTTCCCCTCTACATTTCCACTTTTAACTATCGCCAATTTTAGGGCCATGTCAAACTTCGTACATAGAAATTGTGTGTGTGCCCTTTGCATGCGGGTCAATACAGAACTGCAATGCATGGCCCGGGAAAAAAATGTGACGTACCGTGCACGTGTCGTGGTGCACGGTGCAGTAGACTGCGCGGCGCGTTGCACGGTGGTGCAACAAAACGTGCCATGCTTCCATCCACCTTAACTATAGAGCCCCTCTCCGCACACCCACTCCCACACTCGCTCACTCTCACCACGCAATCCTCTCCACCGTCCCATCAGCATCCGCAAACTCCCGAGAATACCCCGTCCGCGTCGGCGATGGCCGAGGAGGATAAGGTGGCCATCGTCGCCTCTGAGGCCGCCGACGAGGAGGCCCCTGTCCCCCTCGATGTGTTGAAAGCAGCCGCCATCCATGTCCAGTTCCTAGTCGAGGCCCCCGCCGGTCACAAGTAGATCAAGCACTTCTTGGGCACCTACGATCCAGATAAGTACATCACTCCACTGAACCCCTACGACACCATCATCGACGACCCATGGTCAGAGGTAAATAGGGTTTGCTCCCATCCCCTGGTTCTTCTACTGTTCCCATCGTTGGATGCTAGATCTTGGTTTATTAGGATTCGCTTGTTCGCATTTCGATCGCTCAGTCTTGTTACATCATCTACTCCCCCATTTTCCTTTTCTTCCAATAGGTTTCCGGCAGCAACATCTGCAGCGATGATGAGTCCATCCACAGCAAGACTCGTCAGGTGCTGAGGAGGCCACGGGCCGGCCAGTATGACGCCTTCTTCAGGGGCGGCTCCCGGTGCTGCCCCTTTCACAAGGGGATCGCCTTCGGCTGGGTGAGTCTCCCCGGCACTGACTTCAACTCCTTACTAAAGCATGTAGAGGCCCCGAGCTCCGGCATCCACGAAGGCGGCGAGCACGAGACCGTGAACATCAACACCTACATCACTGAACACCGGGCTCTCGGCATTCACCTCCGAAACCTCCAGTGGGTGGCCATCAAAGAGGGTTGCATGCCTCCAATCAGGCCCAAGGCCCCCAAGATCAAGGGACTAGGCAGTAAGAAGTGGAGGAAGCGCCAGAGGGAGGAGCCGGAGGCGCGGGCACTTGCAGAATGTGCCTGCAGCTGCGGCGGCTGCTGCTGCTGCTAAGCAGCTTCTTTCTAGCTATATCCTATTTCTGGCTAAATGCATCGAACCTCGTTAAGCAACCTACTTTCTATCGCTATATCCTATTTAGTTGCACATAGCTATATCTACATTTGTTTTGTTTTATGAATGAATGTATTCTGCCTGGTGTGATTTGCTGCTCTAGATTTGCTACCTGATCGGAGGCAAAAAGAGGTCCAAAAGGGAACGAATTATCGAAGTGAGAATCTTCTCTAGATTTGCTACCAATTTGGGAAAAATGAAACATATTTGTTTAGCGAGAGAGGAAAAGGGCACTCTTTCAAACTGCGAGTTAACAAGCTACCATCTTGACAAGCTACAAGACACATACATAAACATAACACAACGATGGTTAAATTTATTTTACTAGTATCACTTGAGGCACTAGACATCTTGACAAGCTAACTGAGTTCCACAAAACAGAAACATAACACTGACAAGTAAAATTTAATTCACTTATCATCAGACCACTTGAGGCGCTTGCCATTGTTCCTAGGCGACAAACTGCAACCATTCCAGGTACTCCACTCACTTAAATGCATCGTCCCACCTGGGATCTGACTTGGCTTCCCTATCTTCAGCGTCCTGTGGCACAATTAGCGATGCATCACAAGCCTGATTGTTGCCGCTAGAAGATGCTGCCTCTCTATTTGCTGCTTCAGCTCTGACCTCTCTGTCATTGCTTCACTTCAACAAGGTCTCTTTCACTTATGCAGCCTCTCATCCGCTTCAGATGCAGTCATTTTCTTTGCATATGCAGCTTCAAACTCAACTATTCTGCATTTTCTACAAAGGGCTCCCCTAAGCTCGTCTTCCCTCTTGCAAATAGGGCAAAACACGAGGTAACGTAGAAAAAAATGGATATTCTTGTACAGCTGGTAGGTCACGTAAGCATCTATGGCTGCATACTTCAGGTTTATATCAGACAACAGCCACTCGTCCCAAAAATCGTGCCTATCCGTAGGGAAATCTTCCTTCATTTTGTCGTACGACTCATCGAGGATTCTAGTTGCGAGTGATGCCATTCCATCCTTCCTCAAGCCCCCTAGGATCTTGACAAGACTCTGAATATCGATCCAGTTGTGCGTAGGAATTATAATTCCCTCTTGATAAAGTTTCGAAAAATCAGTTGTTTTGTCGATAGTTCAGAAAACAATTCCCTTTTCTACAAAGAACTGGCGCAGCGCCGGACAATTCCCGTCAATCCTGAAAGTATGTAGTTTGTCATCACCAAAATTTGTAACTACAAATATTTTGTCAATGCAAGATCATCATCTGAATATAATTTTGAAAAGTTTAGTAAATGCAAGATCAAGACTCTCAACATTGTCTTGTCATAATTTATTTGGTCCTAAATAAAATCCAGTAGTTGCAAGATGAGCAAGTGGATAAAGAACAAGAGGAGAAAATCCTAAAAGCGGTTAGCTATAGAGAGCAGATCTACAAACCGGGAGAGGTGGTAGACGAGGACGTGTTTACGCATGGCCAGTTGAATGACGGCGACTTCACTCCCTTCATATGGGTGCTCTAGGGCGTACTCAAGGTCCAATCCCACAAACTTGTCCTCGTCTATCCCAAGCCAACCCTCGTACATCCCTAGGACACGCACCACTGTCCCCTCCTCATTGGTGTAGACAATGTCTATCTTCTTATTGTCATGGGTAGTGAAGCTTGTCTCTAGAGTGCGACGACCTTCCATGGTTGCAAGGAGAAGACGGGAAGAAGACAGATGACAGGAAGAAGAAGAGTGGTTTCTGCGAGGCAGGGGAACGGTGGAACCGTCAATGCACTTTTAAGGTAGTGGTTAACGACGGGGACGGAAGTCCAAGGAGAGACATGTGGTGGTGGCCGTTCTAGCTTCTGAGTAAACAAAAAATAATTATAACACCGATACATGTGCCTTGTTTTGTCACGTCAATACACTGGACGGGGGTGTTGTCCTATCCACTTTGCCAATGCTGCAAGCCTATGTGACAGCCACCCGCCTAAGCGACGGGAGCGACATAATGACGAGAACTGACAGGGGGGCCCAACTTGACGGTCGTTAGCCTCATTTTTTGTATTGAAACGTAAAGTTGAATTCGTGCCGAAAAAGACCCTCTGAGTATTTGGCACACCAATTGTAGTCATCCCGGCTGATTTTAGGGAACTTGGGTACCGCGTTGCCTGGACACCCCAACTTTCGGGCTGCAAAATGATATTCTCCCACACGGGACCCCGCACTTCAGCCGGTGAGCGCATGGCCTCCGACCTGGTGCTCACGCTCGGAAAATTTGACTGCGTCATCGACAACGCTTCCTGCTTCGCCGAAACCTTGTTTCCGGCAAATGGTTCTATCCTGCTTTTCGGTGACCTTCCTGTCTTCGTCGCCTCCGTGCTGGAGCGTTTCCCCAGGGAGATCGTTTCCGTCATGGAGCCGCTGCACCTCGGCAGCAGCATGCTGCTAGGGTTCCTGGACATGATAGGACACCACATGTTGTAGTGGCATGATTCCATGTGTTCTTATCCAAAACCACAATGATGGACACTTACACACACAAACACACATCCAAGTGGGTGTGGTGATGAAGCATCATTCAAACTAGTGGTACAATGCATGGTGCAGTTGAATCATAGCATGCTGCTAGGGTTCCTGGTCATGGTTGGACACCACATGCTATAGTGGCATCATTCCATGTGTTCTTCTACAAAATCACAATGATGGACACTGATACACACACATCCAAGTGGGCGTGGTGATGCAGCATCTTTCAAACTGGTGGTAGAGTGCATGCTGCAGTTGCATCCTAGCATGCTACTAGGGTTCCTGGACATGGTTGGACACCACATGCTATAGTGGCATCATTCCATGTGTTGTTCTCCAAAACCACAATGATGGACCCTAATACACACACACACACATCCAAGTGGGTGTGGTGATGCAGCATCTTTCAAACTGGTGGTAGAATGCATGCTACAGTTGTATCCCAGCATGCTTCTAGGAGTCCTGGATATGGTTGGACACGACATGCTGTAGTGGCATCGATTCCATGTGTTCTTCTCCAAAACCAGAATGATGGACACTAATACACACACACACCCACACCCATCCAAGTGGGTGTGGTGATGCAACATCTTTCAAACACGTGGTAGAATGTATGCCACAGTTGAATCCCAGCATGTTGCTAGGGTTCCTGGACATGGTTGGACACCACATGCTTTAGTGGCATCATTCCATGTGTTCTTCTCTAAAACCACAATGATGGACACTAATACACACACATCCAAGTGGGTGTGGTGATGTAGCATCTTTCAAACTAGTGGTAGAATGCATGTCAGAGTTGAAACACAGCATGCTTCTAGGTTTCCTAGACATGGTTGGACACCACATGCTGTAGTGGCATCTTTCCATGTATTATGCTCCAAACCCACAATGATGGACAATGATACACACACACACACATATCCAAGTGGGTGTGCTGAAGCAACATCTTTCAAACTGGTGGTAGAATGCATGCTGCAGTTGAATCCCAGCATGCTGCTAGGGTTCCAAGACATGGTTAGACACCACATGATGTAGTGTCATCATTCCATGTGTTATCCTCCAAAACCACAATGATGGACACTGACACACACACACACATCCAAGTGGGTGTGGTGATGTAGCATCTTTCAAACTAGTGGCAGAATGCATGCTGCAGTTAAATCCTAGCATGCTGCTAGGGTTCCTGGACATGGTTGGACACCACATGTTGTAGTGGCATCATTCCATGTGTACTTCTCCAAAACCACAATGATGGACACTTATACACACATACATCCAAGTGGGTGTGGTGATGCAACATCTTTCAAACCGCTGGTAGAATGAATGCTGTAGTTGAATCCCAGCATGCTGCTAGGGTTCCAGGACATGGTTGGACACCACATGCTGCAGTGGCATCATTCCATTTGTTATCTTCCAAAACCACTATGATGGAAACTAATACACACACTTCCAAGTGGGTGTGGTGATGCAGCATCTTTCAAACTAGTGGTACAATGCATGTTGCAGTTGAATCCCAGCATGCTTCTAGTGTTCCTAGACATGGTTGAACACCACATGTTGTAGTGGCATCATTCCATATGTTCTTCTCCAAAACCACCATGATGGACACTGATACACACACACGTGCAAGTGGATGTGGTGATGCATCATCTTTGAAACTAGTGGCAGAATGCATGCTGTAGTTGAATCCTAGCATGCTGCTAGGGTTCCTGGACATGGTTGGACACCACATGCTATAGTGGCATCATTCCATGTGTTCTTCTCCAAAACCACAATGATGGACACTTATACACACACATATCCAAGTGGGTGTGGTGATGCAACATCTTTCAAACCGGTGGAAGAATGAATGTTGTAGTTGAATCCCAGCATGCTGCTAGGGTTACTGGACATGGTTGGACACCACATGCTACAGTGGAATTATTCCATGTGTTATTTTCCAAAACCACTATGATGGACACTAATACACACACACTTCCAAGTGGGTGTGGTGATGCACCATCTTTCAAACTGGTGGTACAATGCATGTTGCAGTTGAATCCAAGCATACTACTAGGGTTCCTGGATATGGTTGGACACCACATGCTGTAGCGGCATCATTCCATGTGTTATTCTCCAAAACTAAAATGATGGACACTGATACACACACATCCAAGTGGCATGGGGATATAGCATCTTTCAAACTAGTTGTATAATGCATGCTGTAGTTGAATCCCAGCATGCTGCTAGAGTTCCTAGACATGGTTCGACACCACATGCTGTAGTGGCATCTTTCTAGGTATCCTTCTCCAAAACCAGAATGATGGATACTGATACACACACATCCAAGTGGGCGTGGTGATGCAGCATCTTTCAAACTAGTGGTATAATGCATGATGTAGTTGAATCCCAGCTTGCTGCTAGAGTCCTAGACATGGTTGAACACCACATGCTGTAGTGGCATCTTTCTAGGTATCCTTCTGCAACATCCCAAATTTCGCAATTCCAGATGTTACTAGAAGCATGCATCATATCATTGCATCATGGCATCGCATATCAAAAACTGCAACATGTATTTTCTTAAACCTCATAGTCTAATTATAGACAAAAGGGGGTAAAACCTTTTGAACCACCAAAACCTTTGCAAATGAGTTATTTTATAATTCTATCCTAACCCTCTTCTTTTTACAAAATTTTAGAAACAAGTTTCGCTTAATTTGGAGTCCGTTTGCAAAAGTTATTAAACAAATAGCAAATAAGAAAATAATAAAGGAATAAAAAAACCTAACCTAACCTAACCGGGCCGGCCGAGCCAGCCCAGGGCCTAACTATCAGACGCTGCGACAGCGAGCAATGTGGCAGCGTGGGGCCGCAGCAGCCAGCCAGCAGCCATCGACAGCGCGCCCGCCCGTCACCGCCTACCGAGTCCGGCTGAAACACGCAGCCATCGCCGGCCAGCCCAACCTCCTCCCGGAAATCGGAGCGGACTCCATGACCCAGTGCCAAGAAATCGCGCCCATAAAGCCTCGCACGCCTCCCAAAACCTTAGGTTTCTTCCGCTAATCGCCACCGAGCCGCCGCCTCTCGCCGAGTCCCGCCTCCGCCTCCGCCGCCGTCGCCTCGGGAAGGAGGAGCCGACGCCGCCCCGGGAACGCAGCCACGACGAGGAGCCGGTCGCCATCGACCACTTCGTCGGGCCGGAGAAGCACCGCCGCGCTGTCGTACCTCGCCGCCGATGCGCCACCACCGCCCGTCATCGCCGCCGCCAGTAAGCCCCCCCCTCCGACCCTCGGATCTGCATCCGACGACCCCGATCAACCGAAGCGGTATCGGCGAATCGCGCCGCGCCACGTGGCAGCCGCCATGTCATCGCCGCGTCAGCGCCACGTCGCCGTCACGCACGCCTCGCGGACCAATCCTGGGCCGCCACGTGTCGCCGCGTCGCTGGCCCCCTTTGTTTTTCTTTTAAATAGGCAGAAATAGCTTCAATCTTGTAAAATCCATAGTAATTCGAATATTAGTCCAAAAATTGCTTATAATATACCGTTGGATTCGTACTTTCGAGTAGAACTCAGATCTACAATAATATTGCTTTTTTGCTATAGCAATCTTGTAGTAGGATTTAAAGTTTAGATTAGAGTATTTAAATTCTAGAATATTATCCGTAGCTCCGTTTTAGTTGATTCTTGTTGCGTTGGCTTTGTATCAGCGAGACCTTCTGTAGAAAATTGTCTATTAATGCTTAGGGTGTTCAGATCTGTCTCGAGATAGATTGGAGTTGTAGATCTAGTTTTGAGCTTGAATAATTAGGGTTTAACCCAAAATACTTCAAATCTGTGGAGAATTGATTCTAATGACATCCCCAACTCAACAACACCCCTGGTTAAAACTCGTGGTCGAAACCAAATCCATCCTTGCATATTACCATGTTGCATGCATGTATATTCGTCTTCGTGACTTTGTTTTGTGCAAATTGTGATTGGATCCATGTTTGTTTCGTTAGATTGCTCGGAGTGCGCTGAGGAATACTATTGTGTAGATTGCTGCTCGGATCAAGGCAAGTTACACCACTTGTTCATGTTTATGTCCCAGTTTTGACTATGCATGTTTTACTCTTCAAATTCCGTAGTATGCATGTGTAGGATTTTGGTAGATTTTCTTAGTACTATTTTGCAAGTACGGTTTTGTAGTATGCCATGAGTAGTTCTATGCTTAGGTTTTCCATCCTATTAGGTTCCCCTGTCTTGCTAAGTTTTGCTTGCTATGCTATATAAATACTAAGTACCGTTGGGGGGTTCGAAAGACTCAAAATTTTCTAAGTATGAGAGCTCTCTTGAGCGAACTTTCCTTCTCAAAACCCCTTTCAAAATAAAACTAAGTTTTCTTCTGGGCGGAATGGTTGTCGGGACAACGAGTGGATATTTGGTGGAGGACGGCCCAGGAATCAAAGAAGTCCCACGCTTTGAATTCAGAAGCTTCCAGTGCAACCACAATACATATGAGCTCTGTCTTGGCTTAGTACTTAGTGGGAAACCTCACCGGGGTACCAACATTTGGAGGTTCTTGGCACGGTTGGATCCAGCTGGTAGAGGGGCTACTAAGGGAAGGCTTTGCCATGGTCCGTCTCAGAAAAGGGCTTGATCGTGGATTGTGGGGAAAGTGCACAACCTCTCGAGAGTATTGCAATCTGATCGATCAGCCGTGTTCACGGAAATAGAACAACTTTGAGCATCTGAAGGATGGAGCCTCTGAAAGATCTTCCTCTCTCTTTTCCAAACTTAACGTTTTACAAACCCCAAGGCATGAGTAATATCGCCATTGGGTGGGATTTTGGGAACTTGGTGCATAATATCCAAGTGCTAGGTTGATTTGGGCACTTGGTGAGTAATATCCACGTGTTCCATTCGACCCTATACTATATATCAAAGTTTGCAAAGTAGGGAAAACTTTCTACCTCTTTTCTTATTACATCGATAAAAATTGGCTTTACGCAAATGAACCCCAGAGCCTACTCTTAGCCTTGCATGTAGAGATAGTCTTACTCTTTACTTGGTGTAATTTGCCAATACATTCAAAGTATTGACCCAACTTGTTGGCTGCACGTCTTATGTGCAGAATCCGAAGATTGAAAGGTGCGTAGGGATCGCGGGTCTTCATGCAGCTAGCCTGAGACGTTGATGGACTCAAGTTTTACTTAGTTTCCGTTGTTTTATTTTGAGCTAGCTATAAGCTATGCAAGTTGTAATAAATATACTCTGGATTATTCGTGTAATAATGACTTGTGTTTTACATGATATTCATTGACTGTGAAGTGCTAGCTATTGATCCAGGGACTAGCATGTTAATCACAGGGACTTAGGATCCTTATTGATCCGAGGTCACAACAGATGGTATCAGAGCACAAAGTTGCCTGTAGGACGTGACCCCTAAGATTGGAAACCACCTTTACCATTTGTGTTTTCGCTTTTACTCTTCTAGTATTTCTCCTTCTTATCACCTTGTGTCTAATTTTCTCTCTCCTAACCTAAAGATGACGGCCTTCTACTACGACACCGCTGAAGACATCAAGTGCCTGTGCTTCGGGGAATGCCTTCTGGACATCATCAAGACACTGCAGTTACCCATGCCATCAATCAGGGGAAGTGAGTTGAGGAAGATGCACAAGGACGGATGCTGGGCAATTGAAGTCATCCAACTAGGGCATAGTCAGACAGAACCCAAGACAGAGGCCATTGTACTCAACATCACCAGCGACTCCAAGGAAAAAGGACTTAGCATCAGCTTGCAGGTACTCATTGGATGCCTTTGCGGACGCCATCATGAAGAGGTTGAAGGCCACTACATCAAACTCTTTGGAAGACGTGATGAGAAGGGAGTTCCAATAGAGTTAACCCCAGAAGAAAGGAAGACATGCAAGCGTCGAAGGATCCAATATCAAGACTTGGAGTTCCATATCAATGACCTTCAGAAGGGGAGCTGCCTTGAGATCGTGAGGAATGACGAGCTTTGTGCCCTAGTCAAGGAGAAGGACGAGAAGATCGAAGAGCTGGAAGAGAAGATCAAGTCCCTAGGAGGGGAGCTCACCGCCCAAGACAAGAGGTTCGCTAATCAAGAGAAGAGGGTGCAAGATAAGAATAAGAGGATTAGGGAGCAAAGTCTAGTGCTCGCAAAGAACGAGATGGAGTTCAAGAACCTTGCCACCATGTTGAAGGACCTACGAGCAGCCAAGAGGAGCTTGGAGGAGAAGATCACGCCCGTGACTATGGGGTCAAGTTTGATCAAGAAGCTACAGAAGGAGAAGAAGGAACTCCGAGCGAAGCTAGAAGCTGCTACCCAGGAGCTGCAAGAGGTGAAGGAACTTCAAGGAAGGCTCGAAGCTGCAACACCGGAGCCACAGGAGATGAAGGAACTTCAAGAGAAGCTTGAAGCCACGACGAGGGACATGGAGCTATACAAGTCACTGCTGGAAAAGGAAGGCTTCATCATTGAGGATGAGGAAGTGGATGATGAGTAGAGTAGTTGGACCACCTTTAGTTATATAGTCTAATGTTATTCGCGATTGTAATGAGTACCAAAGTTTTATATTGGTTAGTTAAACTTGGTTGAGTGTGTGGTTTTTGTGCCATGTGTGCCTTGCTTTTCTCGTGTGTTTTTCTTTTTTCATAAGGGTAGGAGTTTATTCCTTAGGCTTTCTATCTTTTCTTAACTTGCCTCTCAAACCCTACAGATGGCGAGACGTGGAAACAACAATAACAACATGCCCCCAGAGATAGCACAACTTCTGAACTCCCAGAATCAGCTGATCCAACTCCTCACTCAAAACATGCAAAACAACAACAACAACAACAATCCGCCACCTCCACCGCCCCAACAGGATCGCCTGACTCGGTTCTTGAGGTTGAACCCTCCAACTTTCTCAAGTAGTTCTGAGCCAATTGTGGCAGATGACTGGCTCCGCACCACCAACAAAAAGTTAGACACCGTCCAAGTTGCTGGAGCTGATAGGGTGCGCTTTGCCGTGCACCAACTTGAGGGACCAACTGCTGAATGGTGGGATAACTACCAGGTCACCCACCCTGATATTGAAGCTATCACCTGGAACCAGTTTGAGGCAGCCTTTCGTACTCATCACGTAGCCGCGGGAGTCATGTCACTTAAGAGACGTGAGTTCCGTGACTTGAAACAGCTGCACCGCTCTGTCTCCGAGTATGGGGACCTTTT
Source organism: Avena insularis (assembly GCA_023614405.1). Classification (NCBI taxonomy): domain Eukaryota; kingdom Viridiplantae; phylum Streptophyta; class Magnoliopsida; order Poales; family Poaceae; genus Avena; species Avena insularis. The sequence continues at coordinate 293,380,481 of CM042696.1, forward strand.
CAACAAGCTGGCACGTTATGCACCTGATGATGTATCCACTGATGCCAAGAGACAGGAGGAATTCTTGAGGGGACTTAATGATGAAATATCTATTCAGCTTGTGGCTCTGAAGTTTGATAACTACCAGGAACTCCTGGACAGGGCAGTGGTAGTTGAAGCAAAGCAAAGGAGTATAGAGAACTGAAAGAGAAAGTCCACCTCACACAAGCATAACTCTGCCCCATATTAGAAGCAACGCACTTCGTCACCACCACCCCACCATCACAATGGTCACAACCACAATGGTCATCGTCATGGAGGACATAACCACAATGGCCATAAACACCGCAATGGAAATGGCAACGGGAAGGATCTAAGTGAAGTGACATGCTTCAAGTGTAACAAGACAGGACATTATGCAACTACCTGCCCTGAAAAGATGAAGAACGGGAATGGTAATGGAAACGGCAACGGACACAACCATGGCAATGGTAATGGAAATGGGAAGAAGCCGAATCCGTTCGTCAAAGCCACAGTAAATCATGTCTCCGTGGAGGATGCTCGTGAGGCACCCGACTCCGTGATTGGTAAGTTCAAGCTTAACTCCATCCCTGCAGTTGTTATTTTTGATACTGGTGCATCACATTCATTCATATCAAGGGTATTTGTGGATAGAGGCAAGATACCTACGGAGACTATTAGTACTCCCCTAAGGGTAAGTTCTCCTGGGGGAGAAATAGTGGCAAACTCTGGATGCCGTGGGTTAGAATTAAGGATTGGGGCACACACCTTTCCCACCAGCCTAGTCGTTCTGGAATCACAAGGCTTAGACATAATTTTGGGCATGAACTGGATGACCGAATATGAGGGAGTCATAGATTGCGCCAAAAGAACTATCGCACTCACGACTCCGGATAAGAAAAGGATCCACTTTAAGTCAGCTTTCGCACTCAAAGGAAATATGGTGAATTCTCTTAAGGGGGTTGGAGGATGTGCCAATTGTGAAGGAGTACCCAGACGTGTTTCCGGAAGAATTACCAGGGATGCCTCCCAACCAAGACATCAAGTTTCTCATTGACTTGATGCCAGGTACTGGACCAATAGCAAAGAGACCGTACAAGATGGATGTGGATGAGTTGAAGGAACTTAAGAAACAACTTAGAGAGCAGTTGGACAAAGGCTTCATTCAACCAAGTGCGTCATCTTGGGGAGCACCTGTCTTATTCGTGGAGAAGAAGGATAAAACCAAGAGACTAGTCGTGGACTATCGGTCGTTAAATGAAGTGACAATCAAGAACAAGTACCCTCTACCCAATATTAACGACCTGTTCAATCAATTAAAGGGAGCTAGTGTATTCTCTAAGATTGATCTCCGATCAGGATATTTCCAGTTGAAGATTTGAGAACAGGATGTACCCAAGATAGCTTTCACCACAAGATACAGATTGTATGAGTACACCGTGATGTCGTTTGGCTTAACCAATGCCCCAGCATACTTCATGACTATGATGAACAAGGTATTCATGGAGTACTTGGATAAGTTTATCGTAGTATTCATTGATGACATACTCATATACTCAAAGGACGAGAAGGAACATGAGCGGCATCTGCGCCTAATCATGGAAAAGTTAAGGGAACACAAGTTGTATGACAAATTTAGCAAATGTGAGTTCTGGTTGAAAGAAGTGGGATTCCTTGGCCATATTGTATCAGCAAAAGGTGTTGCCGTGGACCCAAGTAAGGTAGCTTCTATAACAGAATGGGAGTCCCCTAAGAATGTGGGTGATATTAGGAGTTTCCTGGGCCTTGCAGGATATTACCGAAGGTTCATTGAAAACTTTTCCAAGATAGCAAAGCCTATGACAGAATTGCTGAAGAAAGAGAAGAAGTTCCAATGGACCGAGGCATGTGAAGCAAGTTTTCAAGAGTTGAAGAAGCGCCTAGTAACGACACCGGTTTTGTGTCTCCCTGATATTCAAAAGGATTTCCAAGTCTATTGTGACGCTTCTTGACAAGGACTTGGTAGTGTTCTGATGCAAGATGGAAAAGTAGTGTCTTACGCCTCTCGGCACCTTAAGCACCATGAGAATAACTACCCCATGCACGATTTGGAACTAGCATCAGTTGTGCATGCGCTCAAGGTATGGAGACATTACCTAATGGGCAAACATTGTGATGTGTTCACGGATCACAAGAGCCTTAAATACATTTTCACACAAAAGGAACTAAATATGAGGCAAATGAGATGGCTTGAGCTGATCAAGGACTATGATTTGGACCTGCAGTATCATCCCGGAAAGGCCAATGTTGTGGCTGACGCCTTAAGCCGGAAGGTCTATGTAAATGGACTTACCGTGGGTGAACTTCCGAATGATTTGTGTGAACAGTTCAAGGACCTCAGGTTAGAAATAGTTCCGGAGGGATACTTAGCTACTATGGAGATAGTGCCAACACTTCTGGATCAAATTAAAGAGGCCCAGAAGGGGGACAAAGAGTTGGAAGAAATAAGAGCTAATATAAGCAAGGGCAAAGCAAATGGGTTTCACACAGATGAACAAGAAACACTTTGGTATGAGAAGCGTCTGTGTGTTCCCGATAACCCTGATATCAGGAAGTTAATCCTTCAGGAAGCTCACGACTCGCCTTACTCAATTCATCCTGGTAATACAAAGATGTACATGGATGTGAAAGATAGATTCTGGTGGAACAACATGAAAAGAGAAATTGCTGAATACATCTCCTTGTGTGACGTGTGCAAGTAGTCAAGGCGAACACCAAAAGCCGGGGATCGCATACCATTACCGCGCCCGATTGGAAGTGGGACAAGGTAGGTATGGATTTTATCACAGACTACCGCGACTGCTCGGGTATGACTCCATCTGGGTAGTGGTCGACCACTTCACAAAGGTGGCCCACTTTATTCCCGTAAAGACCACCTATACAAGTGCTAAACTTGCTAAGATTTATATGTCAAAGATCGTAAGTCTTCACGGGGTGCCCAAGGGGATTGTTTCTGATAGAGGTACCCAATTCACCTCTAAGTTTTGGCGACAGCTACACGAATATCTAGGGACACGACTGGAGTTTAGTACTGCCTTCCACCCGCAAACTGATGGACAAACGGAAAGAGTTAATCAGATCTTGGAGGACATGTTAAGAGCCTGTGCGCTAGACTATGGGTCTAGTTGGGATGATAACTTGCCATATGCGGAATTCTCATACAATAACAACTACCAAGCTAGCATCAAGATGGCTCCATTTGAAGTTTTATATGGAAGAAAGTGTAGGACTCCGCTGCTATGGAGTGGAGTAGGAGAACGTAGTTTGTTTGGACCTGAACTGATCAAGGATGCCGAAGAAAAAGTGATGCAGATTCAAGACCGGTTAAAAATAGCCCAATCCAGGCAAAAGAGTTATGCTGATTCCAAGCGCAGGGATGTGACTTATGAAGTGGGAGACCGTCCGTATCTCTGAGTTTCGCCACTACGAGGAGTTAAGAGATTTGGAATCAAGGGTAAGTTAGCACCCCGATTCATAGGGCCCTACAAGATCTTGGGTCTTAGAGGGGAAGTTGCCTATCAGTTGGAATTACCCAAAGTGCTAACTGTTGATGATGTTTTCCATGTGTCGCAACTAAAGAAGTGTCACCCAGAAATGGCTAAAACACCACTAAAGGACACGGTTCCGTTGGACGAGGTTCAATTGGAGAACGATCTCACCTATGAGGAAAAACCCACCAGGATTCTGGAGACAATGAGAGAATCACTGCATTAAGGCTATCAGGTTTTGCAAAGTTCAATGGAATCACCATTCCGAGGAAGAGGCCACGTGGGAGCGTGAAGAAGACCTGAAGAAAGAACACCCACACCTATTTGCTAACCAACCTGAATCTCGGGGGCGAGATTCTTCTTAAGGGGGTAGGTTTGTAACATCCCAAATTTCGCAATTCCAGATGTTACTAGAAGCATGCATCATATCATTGCATCATGGCATCGCATATCAAAAACTGCAACAGGTATTTTCTTAAACCCCATAGTCTAATTATAGACAAAAGGGGGTAAAACCTTTTGAACCACCAAACCTTTTCAAATGAGTTATTTTATAATCCTATCCTAACCTTCTTCTTTTTACAAAATTTTAGAAACAAGTTTCGCTTAATTCGGAGTCCGTTTGCAAAAGTTATTAAACAAATAGCAAATCAGAAAATAATAAAGGAATAAAGAAAAACCTAACCTAACCTAACCGGGCCGGCCGAGCCAGCAGTGGCCTAACTACATGCTGTGCAAGAAGCGAAGAAGCGTGGCAGCCAGGTCAGTAAGCCAGTACCGCAAGGCCTGCGACCACCGACAGTGGCCCGCCACAACCGCCCACCCCGAAGTTCAGCTCGGCCACGGCCTGGCCAACCTCCTCCGACGAATCGAGCGACTCCATGACCTCGGCCAAGAAATCGCTACCATAAAGCCCTTTAACGCCCCAAAAACCCTAGGTTTCCTTCCGCTAATCGCCATCGAGCCGCCGCCAATCTCTCGCCGGAGTCCCGCCGCCTCCGCTGCCTCCAGCCACCGCCCGCCGTCGCCTCGGGAAGGAGGAGCCGACGCCGCCCCCGGGAATGCAGCCACGACGAGGAGCCGGTCGCCGTCGACCACTTCGTCGGGCCGGAGAAGCACCGCCGCCCTGCCGTACCTCGCCGCCGACGCGCCACCACCGCCCGTCATCGCCGCCGCCGGTAAGCCCCCCCTCCGACCCTCGGATCTGCATCCGACGGCCCCGATCGACCGAAGCGGTACGGGCCAAGAATCGCTGCATGCGCCGCGTGGCAGCCGCTACATCGCTCGCGGCCTCAGGGCAGCCGCCACGTCTGCCAGCGCTGGCCCCCTTTGTTTTTCTTTTAAATAGGCAGAAATAGCTTCAATCTTGTAAAATCCATAGTAATTCGAATATTAGTCCAAAAATTGCTTATAATATACCGTTAGATTCGTATTTTCGAGTAGAACACAGATCTACAATAATATTGCTGTTTTGCCACAGCAATCTTGAAGTAGGATTTAAAGTTTAGATTAGAGTATTTAAATTCTAGAATATTATCCGTAGTCTGCTTTAGTTGATTCTTGTTGCGTTGGCTTTGTATCAGTAGACCTTCTGTAGAAAATTGTCTATTAATGCTTAGGGTGTTCAGATCTGTCTCGAGATAGATTGGAGTTGTAGATCTAGTTTTGAGCTTGAATAATTAGGGTTTAACCCAAAATACTTCAAATCTGTGGAGAATTGATTCTAATGACATCCCCAACTCAACAACACTCCTGGTTAAAACCCGTGGTCGAAACCAAATCCATCCTTGCATATTACCATGTTGCATGCATGTATATTCGTCTTCGTGACTTTGTTTTGTGCAAATTGTGATTGGATCCATGTTTGTTTCGTTAGATTGCTCGGAGTGCGCTGAGGAATACTGTTGTGTAGATTGCTGCTCGGATCAAGGCAAGTTACACCACTTGTTCATGTTTATGTCCCAGTTTTGACTATGCATGTTTTACTCTTCAAATTCCGTAGTATGCATGTGTAGGATTTTGGTAGATTTTCTTAGTACTATTTTGCAAGTACGGTTTTGTAGTATGCCATGAGTAGTTCTATGCTTAGGTTTTCCATCCTATTAGGTTCCCCTGTCTTGCTAAGTTTTGCTTGCTATGCTATATAAATACTAAGTACCGTTGGGGGGTTCGAAAGACTCAAAATTTTCTAAGTATGAGAGCTCTCTCGAGCGAACTTTCCTTCTCAAAACCCCTTTCAAAATAAAACTAAGTTTTCTTCATGGAATGGTTGTCGGGACAACGAGTGGATATTTGGTGGAGGACGGCCCAGAATCAAAGAAGTCTCGCCACGCTTCAGAATTCAAGCTTCCAGCAACCACAATAAATATGGGCTCTGTCTTGGCTTAGTACTTAGTGGGAAACCTCACCGGTACCAACATTTGGAGGTTCTTGGCACGGTTGGATCCAAATGGTAGAGGGATATTAAGGAAGGCTTCGCCATGGTCCGTCTGTAAAGGGCTTGATCGTGGATTGTGGGAAAGTGCACAACCTCTCGAGAGTATTTCAATCGATCGATCACCGTGTTCACGGAACAGTAACAACTTTGAGCATCCAAGGATGGAGCCTCAAAGATCTTTCTCTCTTTTCCAAACTTAATGTTTTACAAACCCCAAGGCATGAGTAATATCGCCATTGGGTGGGATTTTGGAAACTTGGCGTAATATCCAAGTGCTAGGTTGATTTGGGCACTTACGAGTAATATCCACGTGTTCCATTCGACCCTATACTATATATCAAAGTTTGCAAAGTAGGGAAAACTTTCTACCTCTTTTCTTATTACATCGATAAAAATTGGCTTTACGCAAATGAACCCCAGAGCCTACTCTTAGCCTTGCATGTAGAGATAGTCTTACACTTTCCTTGGTGTAATTTGCCAATACATTCAAAGTATTGACCCAACTTGTTGGTTGCACGTCTTATGTGCAGAATCCGAAGATTGAAAGGTGCGAGGATCGCGGGTCTTCACGCAGCTAGCCTGAGGCGTTGATGGACTCAAGTTTTACTTAGTTTCCGCTGTTTTATTTTGAGCTAGCTATAAGCTATGCAAGTTGTAATAAATATACTCTGGATTATTCGTGTAATACTGACTTGTGTTTTACATGATATTCATCGACTGTGAAGTGCTAGCTATTGATCCAGGGACTAGCATGTTAATCACAGGGACTTAGGATCCTTATTGATCCGAGGTCACAACACCTTCTCCAAAAACACAATGATGGACACTGATACACACACACATCCAAATGGGTGTGGTCATGCAACATATTTCAAACTGGTGGTAGAATGCATGCTGAAGTTGAATCCCAACATGCTGCTGGGGTTCCTAGACATGGTTGGACATCACATGATGTAGTGGCATCATTCCATGTGTTCTTCTCCAATACCACAATTATGGACACTGATACACACACATCCAAGTGGGTGTGGTGATGCAGCATCTTTCAAACTAGTGGTAGAATGCATGGTGCACTTGAATCCCAGCATTCTGCTAGGGTTCCTAGACATGGTTAGACACCACATGCTGTAGTGCCATCATTCCATGTGTTCTTCTCCAAAATAACAATGATGGACAGTGATACACACACATCCAAGTGGGTGTGGTGATGCATCAACTTTCAAATTGGTGGTAGAATGCATACTGTAGTTGAATCCCAGCATGCTGCTAGGATTCCTAGACATGGTTGGACACCAAATGCTGTAGTGGGATCATTACATGTGTTCTTCTCCAAAACCAGAATGATGGACACTGATACACACACATCCAAGTGGGTGTAGTGTTGCATCATCTTTCAAACTGGTGGTAGAATGCATGCTGCAGTTGAATCCCAGCATGCTGCTAGGGTTCCTGGACATGGTTAGACAACACATGCTGTAGTGGCATCATTCCATGTGTTCTTCTCCAAATCCACAATGATGGACACTGATACACACATACATCCAACTGTGTGTGGTGATGCAGCATCTTTCAAACTGGTGGTAGAATGCATGCTGTAGTTGAATCCCAGCATGCTGCTAGGGTTCCTAGACATGGTTGGACACCACATGATTTAGTGGCATCTTTCCATGTATCCTTCTCCAAAACCACAATGATGGAGACTGATACACACACATCCAAGTCGGTCTGGTGATGCAACATCTTTCAAACTGGTGGTAGAATTCATGCTGCAGTTGAATCCCAACATGCTGCTAGGGTTCCTAGACATGGTTGGACACCACATGTTGTAGTGTCATCATTCCATGTGTTCTTCTCGAAAACCACAATGATGGACACTAATACACACACACATACACATCCATGTGGGTGTGGTGATGCAGCATCTTTCAAAATGGTGGGAGAATGCATGCTATAGTTCAATCCCAGCATGCTGCTAGGGTTCCTGGACATGGTTGGACACCACATGTTGTAGTGGCATCATTCCATGTGTTCTTCTCCAAAACCACAATAATGGACACTGATACACACACATCCAAGTGGGCGTGGTGATGCAGCATCTTTCAAACTAGTGGTATAATGCATGTTGTAGTTGAATCCAAGCATGCTGCTAGAGTTCCTAGACATGGTTGGACACCACATGTTGTAGTGGCATCTTTCTAGGTATCCGTCTCCAAAACCACAATGATGGACACTGATACACACACATCCAGATGGGTGTGGTGATGCAACATCTTTCAAACTGGTGGTAGAATCTATGCTGAAGTTGAATCCCAGCATGCTGCTGGGGTTCCTAGACATGGTTGGACACCACATGATGTAGTGGCATCATTCCATGTGTTCTTCTCCAATACCACAATTATGGACAGTGATACATACACATCCAAGTGGGTGTGGTGATGCAACATCTTTCAAACTAGTGGTAGAATGCATGTTGTAGTTGAATCCCATCATGCTGCTAGGGTTCCTAGACATGGTTGGACACCACATGCTGTAGTGGCATCTTTCCACGTATCCTTCTCCAAAACCACAATGATGGACACTGATACACACACACACATCCAAGTCGGTGTGGTGATGCAACATCTTTTAAACTGGTGGTACAATGCATTCTGAAGTTGAATCCCAGCATGCTGCTAGGTTTCGTAGACATGGTTGGACAGCACATGATGTAGTGGCATCATTCCATGCTCTTCTCGAAAACCAAAATGATGGACACTAATACACACACATGTGGTGATGCAGCATATTTCAAACTGGTGGGAGAATGCATGCTATAGTTGAATCCTACCATGCTCCTAGGGTTCCTAGACATGGTTGTACACCACATGCTGTAGTGGCATCATTCCATGTGTTATTATCCAAAACCACAATGTCAGACACTTACACACACAAACACACATCCAAGTGGGTATGGTGATGTAGCATCTTTCAAACTAGTGGTAGAATGCATGTTGTAGTTGAATCCTAGCATGCTGCTAAGGTTCCTGGACATATTTGGACACCACATGCTATAGTTGCATCATTCCATGTGTTCTTCTCCAAAACTACAATGATTTACACTTATACACACACACACACATCCAAGTGGGTGCGGTGATGCCACATCTTTCAAACCGGTGGTAGAATGCATGCTGTAGTTGAATCCCAGCATGCTGCTAGGGTTCCTGGTTATGATTGGATACCACATGCTGCAGTGGCATCATTCCATGTGTTCTTTTCCAAAACCACTATGATGGACACTAATACACACACACATTTCCAAGTGGCTGTGGTGATCCAACATATTTCAAACTAGTGGCACAATGCATGTTGTAGTTGAATCCCAGCATGCCGCTAGGGCTCCTAGACATGGTTGGACACTACATGCGGTTGTGGCATCATTCCATGTGTTCTTCTCCAAAACCACAATGATGGACACTGATACACACACACATCCAAGTGGGCCAGGATGCAGATCTTCAATATGGTGGTAGAATGCATGCTGTAGTTGAATCCCAGCATGTTGCTAGGGTCCCTAGACATGGCTGGACACCACATGTTGTAGTGGCATCATTCCATGTGTTATTCTCCAAAACCACAATGATGGACACTGGTACACACACATCCAAGTGGGTGTGGTGATACACCATCTTTCAAACTAGTGGTATAATGCATGCTGAAGTTGAATCCCATCATGCTGCTAGGGTTCCTGGACATGGTTGGACACCACATGCTGTAGTGGCATCATTCCATGTGTTCTTCTCCAATACCACAATGATGTACACTCATACACACATATCCAAGTGTTTGTGGTGATGGAGCATCTTTCAAACTTGTGGTAGTATGCATGCTGCAGTTGAATCCTAGCATTCTGCTAGGGTTCCTAGACATGGTTGGACACCACATGCTGTAATGCCATCATTCCATGTGTTCTTCTCCAAAACAACAATGATGGACACTGATACACACACACATCCAAGTGGGTGTGGTGATGCAGCAACTTTCAAACTGGTGGTAGAATGCATGCTGCAGTTGACTCACAACATGCTGCTAGGGTTCCAGGACATGGTTGGACACCACATGTTGTAGTGGAATTATTACATATGTTCTTCTCCAAAACCATAATGATGTACACTCACACACACACACACGCAAATCCAAGTCCTAATGGGTAGAATGCATGCTGAAGTTGAATCCCAGCATGCTGCTAGGGTTCCTGGACATCTTTCAAACTGGTGGTAGAATGCATGCTGAAGTTGAGTCCTAGCATTCTGCTAGGGTTCCTAGACATGGTTGAAAACCACATGTTCTAGTGCCATCATTCCATGTTTTCTTCTCCAAAACAACAATGATAGACACTGATACACACACATCCAAGTGGGTGTGGTAATGCATCAAGTTTGAAACTGGTGGTAGAATGCATGCTCCTAGGGTTCCTGTACATGGTTGGGCACCACATGTTGTAGTGGCATTATTCCTGTGTTATTCTCCAAAACCATAATGATGTACACTCACACACACACACATCCAAGTGGGTGTGGTGATGCAGCATCTTTCAAACTGGTGGTAGAATGCATGCTGCAGTTGAATCCCAGCTTCGCTAGGGTTCCTAGACATGGTTGGATACCACATGCTATAGTGGGATCATTACATGTGTTGTTCTCCAAAACTAGAATGATGGACAATGATACACACACACACATCCAAGTGGGTGTAGTGTTGCATCATCTTTCAAACTAGTGGTAGCATGCGTGATGTATTTGAATCGCAAGATGTCGCTAGGGTTCTGGACATGGTTTCACAACACATGTTGTAGTGACATCTCCAAAACCACAATGATGGACACTGATACACACTCATCCAAGTGGTGTGGTGATGCAGCAACTTTCAAACTGGTGGTAGAATGCATGCTGCAGTTGAATCACAACATGCTGCTAGGGTTCCTAGACATGGTTCACACCACATGTTGTAGTGGCATTATTCCATATGTTCTTCTCCAAACCATAATGATGTACACTCATACACACACATCCAAGTGGGTGTGGATGCAAGATCTTTCAAACTAGTGGTGGAATGCATGCTGCAGTTGAATCCCAGCATGCTGCTAGGGTTCCTAGACATGGTTGGATACCACATGCTATAGTGGTATCATTACATGTGTTCTTCTCCAAAACTACAATGATGGACACTGATACACACACACACATCCAAGTGGGTGTGTAAATGTAACATATTTCTAATCGGTGGAATGCTTGTCAGATATGAATTCCAAAGATCCTTCTAGGGTTGCTGGACATGTTGGAGACCACATGCTGTAGTGGCAGCATTCCGTGTGTTCTTCTCCAAAACCAAAATGATGGACAGTGATACACACACACACATCCAAGTGGGCGTGGTGATGCAACATCTTTCAAACTGGTGGGAGAATGCATGTTGTAGTTGAATCCCAGCATGCTGCTAGGGTTCCTGGACATGGTTGGACACCACAGGCTGTAGTGGCATCATTCCATGTGTTCTTATCCAAAACCACAATGATGGACACTTACACACACACAAACACACATCCAAGTGGGTGTGGTGATGTAGCATCCACAAACTAATGGTAGAATGCATCTTGTAGTTGAATCCTAGCATGTTGCTAGGGTCCTTGGACATGGTTGGACACCACATGCTGTAGTTGCATCATTCCATGTGTTCTTTTCCAAAACCACAATGATGGACACTGATACACACACACATCAAACTGGTGGTAGAATGCCTGCTTTAGTTGAATCCTAGCAAGCTGCTAGGGTTTCTCAGTATGGTTGGATACCACATGCTGCAGTGGCATCATTCCATGTTTTCTTTTCCAAAACCACTATGATGGACACTAATACACACGCACACTTCCAAGTGGGTGTGGTGATGCAGCATCTTTCAAACTGGTGGTACAATGCAGATTACAATTGAATCCTAGCATGCTGCAAGGGTTCCTAGACATAGTTGGACACCATATGTTGTAGTTGCATCATTCCATGTGTTCTTCTCCAAAACCACAATGATGGACACTGATACACACGCACATCCAACTAGGCGTGGTGATGCAGCATCTTTCAAATCTGGTAGAAAGCATGTCATAGCTTGAATCCCAAAGATGTCGCTAGGGTTCTTGGACATGGTTGGACACCACATGTTGTAGTGGCATCATTCCATGTGTTATTCTCCAAAACAACAATGATGGACACTGATACACACACATCCAAGTGGGTGGGGTGATACAGCATCTTTCAAACTAGTGGTATAATGCATGATGAAGTTGAATCCCAGCATGTTGCTAGGGTTCCTAGACATGGTTAGACACCACATGCTGTAGTGGCATCTTTCGAGGTATTCTTATCCAAAACCACAATGATGGACACTAATACACACACATCCAAGTGGGAGTGGTGATGCAACATGTTTCAAACTGGTGGTAGAATGCATGCTGTAGTTGAATCCCAACATGCTGCTAGGGTTCCTGGACATGGTTGGAAACCACATGCTGTAGTGCCATCATTCCATGTGTTCTTCTCCAAAACAACAATGATGGACACTAATACACACACACACACATCCAAGGGGGTGTGGTGATGCAGCGATTTTCAATATGGTGGTAGAATGCATGCTGCAGTTGAATCCAAGCATGCTGCTAGGGTTCCTAGACATGGTTGGACACCACATATTTTAGTGGGATAATTACATGTGTTATTCTCCAAAACCAGATTGATGGATACTGATACACACACATCCAAGTGGGTGTGGTGTTGCAACATCTTTCAAACTGGTGGTAGAGTGAATGCTGCAGTTGAATCCCAGCATGCTGCTTGGGTTCCGGGACATGGTTAGACAACACATGCTGTAGTGGCATTATTCCATGTGTTCTCCAAAACCACAATGATGGACACTGATACACACACACATCCAAGTGGGTGTGGTGATGCAGCATCTTTCAAACAAGTGGTAGAATGCAATCTGCAGTTGAATCCCAACATGCTACTAGGGTTGCTAGACATGTTTGGACACCATATGCTGTAGTGGCATCTTTCCATGTATTCTTCTCCAAAACCACAATGATGGACACTGATACACACACATCCAAGTCGGTGTGGTGATGCAACATCTTTCAAACTGGTGGTAGAATGCATGCTGCAGTTGAATCCCAGCATGCTGCTAGGGGTCCTGGACATGGTTGGAGACCACATGCTGTAGTAGCATCATCCCATGTGTTCTTCTCCAAAACCACAATGATGGACACTGATACACACACAGATCCAAGTGGGTGTGTTGATGCAGCATCTTTCAAACTGGTGGTCGAATGATTGTCAGATATGAATCCAAAGATCGCTAGGGTTGCTGGACATGGTTGGACACCACATGCTGTAGTTGCATCATTCCATGTGTTCGTCTCCAAAACCACAATGGTGGACACTGATACACATACATCCAAGTGGGTGTGGTGATGCAACATCTTACAAACTGGTGGGAGAATGCATGATGCAGTTGAATCCGAGCATGCTGCTAGAGTTCCTGGACATGGTTGGATACCGCATGCTATAGAGGCATCATTCCATGTGTTCTTATCCAAATCCACAATGATGGACACTTACACACAAACACACATCTAAGTGGGTGTGGTTATGTAGCATCTTTCAAACTAGTGGTAGAATGCATGTTGTAGTTGAATCCTTGATGTAGCCCGACCTTCGATCGTTACCACATCATGGTCTCCAACTTATGCCAAGTCGTCACAGACTCCAAAGGTGAACCGTTCCTCTATGCGAACCCACTTCCTACCCTCTTGAATGGTATACTACTTCATACTCTGTCCCATATCAATGATAGGTTCAGACCAACAAGTACGGAGGCATGTGAGGAAGCCTGGAGCACCAAGAACGACAAGACGGAGGCTTGGAAGAGAAGATGGAAGAAGCAGCAGCTAGAGCACCGGAGTCTCCGGCCACACTAGAGTCTCTGGCCACACCGGAGTCTCCGGCCTAAAGACACCAAGTTCCAACCTGCATACCCTGAGTCTCCTACCATCTTCTGACCGACCCAGATCGAGCTCGAGGACAATCGAAGGCCCTCCAGAGATGGACCGAGACCACTAGAATCTTCGCCTGCATCAAGTCTTTGGACCCCACACCGGAGTCTCCAGCCTGCGCGCCGCCAGCTGGGCATTTGGCCCACATACCCCTTAGTCCGCCCAGACTTTCCCCTTTTATTCCTAAAGTACCCTTGAACTAGTGGCTGGCCTATATATAGTGCCCCCACCCCCTCATGTAACCCTAGGCATAGATGATAGACTAAAGATAACCCTCTTTGTGGAATCTCTAGTTTTGCCTCATCCCCTTACCAAAGGGGATCGACTATCGTCACTACCTCATTGGAGTTTGCATCGCGCCTCCCTCGTTGTACAAGGCCTTGGCATCGGTATCCCTTTGCTAAGACGTCAAGACCCTCTCCAAGGTGTTCTTCCCTCTCTACGTGGGATCGAGGGAGCACGTTGACCGATCTTTTCTTGCGAGTATTCTTTTTATTGGACCAGTGGCCGTCGACGAGAGCAATCGGCCTTGTATCGTGTGATTTTTGCGTGTGTTCATCGTGTTCTTCGGGAGGTGTGCGCCCGCTTCCGCTACCTTCTCCCTTTCCCCTCGCTTTCCCATCGATTTGACCATGAGATCTGTAAACATCAAGCCACCCACGGGGTTACCCCTTAACATCTGGTATCAGCAGCTTTTGGTTGCCACGGATTCCTCATCGATTTGGTCTTTTCCCCCCATAACTTCGAAAATTCCACCAAAAACATCCCCAATTCGTGTTTTGGATCGATCTGTGATTTGAGTGCGTTTTGGTAGGTTTTGATCCATGGATTACTTGCTAAACTTGTTGATCTACCTTCCCCTGCGTTCCCATGGCCTAATTCCTTGATTTCCCCCACCAATTTGGTGCTTTGGTTTGAGTTTTTCCGCCAAAATCGCGTCCCGGTCGAGTTCTACACGTCTAGGAACCTCCAGACCGGAGATTTGGTCCCCAGACCGGAGATTCCGGCCCCCATACCGGAGTTTCCGGACCTCCAGACCAGAGTTTCCGCCCCCTGCTGACAGAAAAACCCGCTTCACGGTTTTGAGCATAACTTTTGCATACGAACTTGGATTTTGGTGTTCTTTAGCTCGTTTCGAAGAGGAGAAGGAGCTCTACAGAATCATATCCATGGTTCATGCTATCTACTCCATACAAATTCCGTGAGAAAGGCGGAATCCACCAATAAAGGGTGAAGATTGACGACGAAAGGTATAAACATTCCGCATCTTCTCCCCACTTGCTTTCCTTTGTGAGCTACACTATCTTTGTGTTGAACAAAAACCTATTGAGACTAGTTCCTCCTATGATTGCTTCGGATATACACATTTGATACCTTGTAGAATTCCGAGCAAAAGTTGTGAGCACGCTATCTCATATAATTACCTTGTATAGTTGTTGGCACAAGGAAGAGGCAAGTGAAAAGGAAAAGAAAAATAGAAAAATAAAAAAATAGAAAAAGAAAAAGAAGAAAAAGAAAGAAAGAAACAAGTGCCTCATAAAATAGGAAGCATAAGCTGGATGAACATCAAATAGGTGATACTTATTGTGCATATCTTGTAGCCCACCAATTTATTGCAATCGAACTAGCGTCTCTCCTTGCACTTGTGCGACACGAGCTTATAGTCTTCGCTAGGTAATCATTTGGTTCTTGGATCACTTTCTCCGTCGCACAAGTCCCACTTATCCCACCGTGTGTGTTTCCTTGTACATAATTCCTATCTTGTGGATTGACTTGTTTTGCTTTGTGATCATCGTGGTTCTTTACTTGCCTTTAAAACATCTTGATTTCGGATTGTTCTTGGACATGCCACCTTCCGTACCCATCCACCATAAGCTTTGTGTGTGTGTTTTTAGTGGTTAGTTGGTTTTGGTGTTCCGCGTGAACTTCACTTTGCTTGGTTTTGATTGCTGTCAAGTGTTGCCACTTGCACGATACTATCTTCCAAGGTAAATTAAGGTTTGACGTTGCATCCCTAACCCCTACCACTTCCATATACACCACTTGATCTTGTGAATCATGTCTAGGGACTCCGGAGCCGAGGATGATTTCTATGAAAAATCCATGATGAGACACCATGCATATGCCTCCACAAGCATGGATGTCATGATGGAGCACTACACCGACAATGGCTCCACATGATTGGGTGATATGGAGTTCTACAACAACAATAACTCCCCAAGCATGGACGACTTCACGAACAACAACGACAAGCTCCTCAATTCGCATCGACCAAGAGGGAGCCTCCACCTCGAGAGCACCAAGGTCCACCATCTAATGGAAAACTTCAAGCACGACATGGACAATGACTTCTCCAAAACCATGAGCATGATGGCCAAGACTAATGATGCTTTGCGCTCATTACAACGCCTCACCAAGAAGAGTGCCAAGGACAAGAAGCATCATCATGAGCATCATGTGGATGACCAAGTGCACCATCTACATCAAGCTTTGGCAAGGCACGCCAATGACATCCATCGACACCATCATAAGGCACCTTCAACTACTCGTGCCACCACCAAAATGGCACCAAGAGCAAGCTCCCCTCCACTCCATCAAGCTTCAGTGCCAAGACTTGACGTCGTAGATGACGCATGCAACTTTGTGGATGAGGAAGACGAATACCTCTACTTCGCCAAGTTGGATGAGTACGTCAAGAGGACTACACAAGCCAAGGTGCAAGATGGCGACGACAAGGTCAAGAATGGTGAGCATGGGACTTCCCCATCACCAAAGGAGGCACATGGAGTTGAGAGAACCAAGCCTATCCCTACATGCTTGAGTGATGATGTGGTACCAATCCCATGTGAGTATGAGAGCCACTTAGCCCACTTGAGTGAAAGCAAGAGTGAGATGAGCAACTCCACCATATGTGAGATTGAGTGCTTCCACTTGGAGGGCATGAGTGAAACACCGAGTGAGTTGAGAGTGGTAGTTGATAGGTCATGTGAGACCACTTTGATTTCTAACAACTTACCCTCTACCTATAGTGTGTTTCCTCATGATGTGCTAGGTTCCATGGATCAAGAAGCGCCAAGCTTGGAGATGATGATGCCTCCAACTGAGAAGATGTACATGGTGGATGAAGGTGATGCCATCCCCATATTGGATGAAGAAGTCGCCTACATGGAGGCCAATGCTACCACAACACCTACTTCATATGGGAGGTATGAACAAGGTAAAAATAAGGGTGTTGATGATGCCATGATCCCACTAGTGGACATGATGATTTGTGATGACTTGCATGCTATGGATGATACTTGTGACATGACATATGTTCCATTATTATTCCAATGTGTTGATCTTGCTATGCATCATGATGACCATGTGGAATCCTTTTATTGTCATGATATTTCCATAGACATGATATGCTCTAAACGTTACGTTGATGATATAATTGCTTGCACTTTGTTGAACAATTGCTCTTTCCAATGTTGTGCTTGCAATGATGTTACCAATGGTACCCCTCGAACCATGCTTTGTCATGAATGTTTTACAATCTCTCCCGTTGCTTGCAATAAGTTGAATAATTGATCTTTCACTTGTTTTACTTGCAACAATAATTCTAATATGGTTTATATTGAGATGGACCCCATAGCTTTCTCAAATTTTGGAGATTTTGATGATTGCCATGATAAGCATGTTCCCCACTTGCATACTCACCATGCATATTTTTCAAACTTGATTGACACTAATGGTGATGTGCACAAGAAGAGATATGTCATGATGGATGATGTGTTTCTCTACCATTCACACACATTCTTCCTTTTGTGCTTGATGTGTAGGTACTGAAGATAATGTCAACCTCGGTTCAAAGACGAAGTTGACAAAAAGAGCTCTAGAGAGCATCCCCAAGTGAGTTCAAGATCGAACCCAGCTCTGATACCTTTTACATGCTTTGCATCTTTCATGTTAAAAAATTGCTCTTTCCTATGGTTTGCTTGCAAGCATGTTAATGGTATTCTTTCAGCTTGTGACAATCATGTTTCTTTGCTATTGGATATTAATGCTTTGTGTGTTGCAACAAAAATGTTGAACAATTTCTCTTTCTGATGTTTTGTGTGTAACCATATTGCCATTATGAGCATTTATTGTCATGAGAGCTTCCAAGTCTCTCGTATAGTTGTTGCAACAAACATAAGGACCACTTGGTCTTTCATATGGTTTGTTTGCAAACATATTGTTTTTGCTTCCACTTGCGATACTCATACCCCCATGATTTTGGCTTTTGATGATATGTGTATGGCATCCAACATATTGAACAGTTGTTCTTTCCAATGGTTGGTTTACACACATAATAATGTTCTTTTGGATATTCTTCCACATGTGTTTTTTCCGAATTTTCCTACTCTTGCATCAAAGATGTTGATCTATATTTTAGTCAAATGCTTTGAGCGCCACACTAAAATGTTTTATGGATTTTTTGAGTTCCCACATTTGGATGATGTTCAAACAATTCCCATGCACTTTGACCTTGCATATGCATCCCGTTTGCTATACTTGAGTTGTGCTAATAGTGTTGTGAACAAGAATGGACATGCCACAAATGACATGCTCCTCTATCACACACAAACATATGTTGCTTGGTCTTTGTTGTGTGAAGGTACAATTCCTTCCACGTCAACCTCTATGGAACATAAGTTGACAAGACGAACCGTAGAGAGTTACCTATGGTTGCCCTTCAAGGAGCCATCTCTAAATCCTAAGGTGACTTCACTCTACTTGAGGACTCATGATATAATCTTCATGAATTGGCTACGCTTTGAGTCTTGATTCGCTTTTGTGGTGAGCTTTGTAGGATTAATTGAAGCTGAAGGAACCTTGAGGTGTTGTCAATTCAATCTTCCCGAGGATGACTATATGGTGAACCCCAAGATCAAGAAGGTCTCTCGACATCTTCTACTTTGTGATGAGCATGTAGAGTTGAGGACGACTCTTTTTGAAGGGAGGGGAGATGATGTAGCCCGACCTTCGATCGTTACCACATCATGGTATCCAACTAATGCCAAGTCGTCACGGACTCCAAAGTTGAACCGTTCCTCTATGCGAACCCACTTCCTACCCTATTGAATGGTATACTACTTCATACTCCGTCCCATATCAATGATAGGTTCACACCAACAAGTACGGAGGCATGGGAGGAAGCCTGGAGCACCAAGCATGACAAGACGGAGGCTTGGAAGAGAAGACGGAAGAAGCAGCAGCTGGAGCACCAGAGTCTCCGGCCACACTGGAGTCTCCGGCCTAAAGACACCGCAGTCTCCAGCCTGCATACCCTGGAGTCTCGAGGATAGTCAGAAGGCCCCTCCGGATCGAGCTCGAGGATAGTCAGAAGGCCCCTCCGGAGACGGACCGGAGACCGACCGGAATCTCTGGCCCGGACAGAGGTCTCCGGACCCCCACACAGGAGTCTCCGGCATGAGCGTATGGGCTTGCGCGCTGCCAGCTAGGCCTTTGGCCCATGTACCGCTTAGTCCGCCCAGACTTTCCCCTTTTATTCCTAAAGTACCCTTGAACTAGTGGCTGGCCTATATATAGGGCCCCCACCCCCTCATGTAACCCTAGGCATAGATGATAGACTAAAGATAACCCCCTTTATGGAATCTCTAGTTTTGCCTCCTCCCCTTCCCAAAGGGGATCGACTATCATCACCACCTCGTTGGAGTTTGCATCGCGCCTCCCTCATTGTACAAGGCCTTGGCATCGGTGTCCCTTTGCCAAGACGTCAAGACCCTCTCCAAGGTATTCTTCCCTCTCTGTGTGGGATCGAGGGAGCACGTTGACCGATCTTTCCTTGTGAGAATTCTATCGGACCGGTGGCCGCTGGAGAGAGCAATCGTCCTTGTATCGTGTGAGTTTTGCATGTGTTCATCATGTCCTTCGCGAGCTGTGTGTCCGCTTGCGCTACCTTCTCCCTTTCCCCTCGCTTTCCCATCGATTTGACCACGAGATCCGTAAAGATCATGCCACCCATGGGGTTACCGCTTAACAATCCTAGCATGCTGCTAGGGTTCCTGGACATGGTTGGCCACCACATGCTGTAGTTGCATCATTGCATGTGTTCTTCTGCAAAACCACAATGATGGACACTGACACACACACACACATCCAAGTGGGTGTGGTGATGCCACATCTTTCAAACCGGTGGTAGAATGCATGCTGTAGTTGAATCCTAGCAAGCTGCTAGGGTTCCTGGTTATGGTTGGATACCACATGCTGCAGTGGCATCATTCTGTGTGTTCTTTTCTAAAACCACTATGATGGACACTAATACACACACACACTTCCAAGTGGGGGTGGTGATGCAGCATCTTTCAAATTGGTGGTACAATGCATGTTGTAGTTGAATCCCAGCATGCTGCTAGGGTTCCTGGACATGGTTGGACACCACATGTTTTAGTGGCATCATTCCATGTGTTCTTATCCAAAACTACAATGATGGACAGTGATACACACACACATCCAAGTGGGCGTGGTGATGCAGCATATTTCAAACTGGTGGTAGATCAGATGTTAGCTTGAATCCCAGCATGCTGCTAGGATTCCTGGACATGGTTGGACACCACATGTTATAGTGGCATCATTCCATGTGTTATTCTCCAAAAGCACAATGATGGACACTGATACACACACATCCAAGTGGGTGTGGTGATACAACATGTTTCAAACTAGTGGTATAATGCATGCTAAAGTTGAATCCCAGCATGCTGTTAGGGTTCCTAGACATGGTTGGACACCACATGCTATAGTGGCATCTTTCCAGATATTCTTCTCCAAAACCACAATGATGGACACTGATACACACACACATCCAAGTGGGTGTGGTGATGCAACATCTTTCGAACTGGTGGTAGAATGCATGTCATAGCTGAATCCCAAAGATGTCGCTAGGGTTCCTACACATGGCTGGACACCACATGCTGTAGTGGCATCATTCCATGTGTTCTTCTCCAATACCACAATGATGGAAACTAATACACACACAAATCCGAGTGGGTGTGGTGATGCAGCATCTTTCAAACTGTTGGTAGAATGCATGCTGAAGTTGAATCCCAGCATTCTGCTAGGGTTCCTAGACATGGTTGGACACCACATGCTGTAGTGCCATCATTCCATGTGTTCTCCAAAACAACAATGATGGACACTGATACACACACACATCCAAGTGGGTGTGGTAATGCAACAACTTTCAAACTGGTGGTAGAATGCATGCTGTAGTTGAATCCTAGCATGCTGCTAGGATTGCTGGACGTGGTTGGACACCACATGCCATAGTGGCATTATTCCATGTGTTCTCCTCCAAAACCATAATGATGTACACTCACACACACATATCCAAGTGGGTGTGGTGATGCAGCATCTTTCAAACTGGTGGTAGAATGCATGCTGCAGTTGAATCCCAGCATGCTGCTAGGGTTCCTAGACATGGTTGGACACCACATGCTATAGTGGGATCATTACATGTGTTCTTCCCCAAAACCAGAATGATGGACACTGATACACACACACATCCAAGTGGGTGTAGTGTTGTATCATCTTTCAAACTGGTGGTGGAATGCATGCTGCAGTTGAATCCCAGCATGCTGCTAGGGTTCCTGGACATGGTTAGACACCACATGCTGTAGTGGCACCATTCCATGTGTTCTTCTCCAAAACCACAATGATGGACACTGATACACACACATCCAAGTGGGTGTGGTGATGCAGCATCTTTCAAACTGGTGGTAGAATGCATGCTGTAGTTGAATCCCAGCATGCTGGTAGGGTTCATAGAAATGGTTGGACACCACATGAAGTAGTGGCATCATTCTACGTGTTCTTCTCCAAAACCACAATGATGGACACTGATACACACACACATCCAAGTGGGTGTGGTGATGTAGCATCTTTCAAACTAATGGTAGAATGGATGCTACAGTTGAATCCTAGGATGTTGTTAGGGTTCCTGAACATGGTTGGACACCACATGCTGTAGTGGAATCAATCCATGTGTTCTTCTCCAAAACCACAATGATGGACACTTATATATACACACATCAAAGTGGGTGTGGTGATGCAACATCTTTCAAACTGGTGGTAGAATGCATGCTGTAGTTGAATCCCACCATGCTGCTAGGGTTCCTAGAAATGGTTGGACACCACATGCAGTAGTGGCATCATTCTATGTGTTCTTCTCCAAAACCACAACTATGGACACTTATGCACACACACACATCCAAGTGGGTGTGGTGATGTAGCATCTTTCAAACTAGTGGTAGAATGGATGCTACAGTTGAATCCTAGGATGTTGCTAGGGTTCCTGGACATGGTTGGACACCACATGCTGTAGTGGAATCAATCCATGTGTTCTTCTCCAAAACTACAATGATGGACACTTATACATACACACATCAAAGTGGGTGTGGTGATGCAACATCTTTCAAACTTGTGGTAGAATGCATGATGTAGTTGAATCTGAAGGAAATATGCCCTCAGAGGCAATAATAAAGTTGTTATTATGTATTCCTTGTATATGATAGATGTTTATTTTGCATGCTATAATTATATTGATAGGAAACATCAATACATGTGTGTTTAATAAACAAAAAGGGTTCCTAGTTATGCCTCTCTTATAGACTAGCTTGTTGATTAACAAGATGATCAAGGTTTCCTGATCATGGACATTGGTTGTTGTTAATAACAAGGTCACAACATTTGGAAATGATGTGATGAACATTCATCCAAAGTATAGCATTACGATCAAGTCATTATTTTATATTGCTATAATATCATACGAAGTAATCTTTATCCTTAGACCATGAGATCATGTTAATTGCTAACACCGGAAGAGTATCTTGATAACATCAAACGTCACACCGTAACAGGGTGACTATAAAGATGGGTTCAGTACTACGAAGGTGTTATGTTGAGGCTCATGGATCAAGAGTGGAATTTGTCAATCCAGATGACGGATAGATATACTCTGGGCCCTCTCAGTGATATCACATAAGGATAGCTTGCAAGCAAGTGATGTGATCACTAGAATGTTATATCACGGGAACGAGAAAGAGTGCATGTCAGTAACGAGATCAAACTAGGTATGGAGATACCGATGATCGAATCTCGGACATGTAATATATCGAGAGACAAAGGGATTTAGTTATAAGCGTTAAAGGTTCTCACGATCACAGGAGTCATCATTGAATGTGTAGGAGTCAGTACGGATCTCCAGGTCCCGCTGCTGATTATTGATCGGAGAAGGGTCTCGATCATGTCTGCATTATTCGCGAACCGTAAGGTGGCACACTTAAGAGTTACTGGACACCATTTTGGAGCACATATGTTTCAGACGAAAGAATTGCAAAGGGCAGGAATTGTTTCAATAGAAACCGTAAATTGTTTCGGGTGAAATTGCAGAAGGTAGTTATGCATGTGATATTGAAATATTGCAAGGGGCTATATGTGAATGTTTGTTAATTAAAGTAATTTACAAAATTCTGAATAAATTTAATAAAAGAGTTTTATTAAATGAGAGAGCATTAAATTTGGAGAAATTTAATGCATTTAAAGTGGAGACTTTAAAAGGGAATGTGAAGAGGCATTTTAATGTGGAGGAGTTACCACCACATGAATGGGGGAGGTGAGGGGTCACCCCCCATGCGCCGGCCATGGAGAGAGGGGGCACCCCCTCCTCCTATAAAAGGCCACCCATTCCCTCCTTCATCCTTACACCTCCTTGTGAAGGATCTCTCTCCCCCTCTAGAATTATTCCCCCATGGTCTCAGATTAGCGAGATACATGTTCCTGGTGGCATTTCGTCTGGAAGGAGTTGCTGGAACGAGGAGGTGGAGGTTGTCTGGTGGCTTGAACGCAGTGCGAAAAGTGCGCTTACGAAGTTATGCGCCAGATTTCCTCACGATCTTGAGATCGGCAAGTGTACGACTACATCAACCACGCAGTTCCTACTGCTTAACAAAGCCGTTGTCTTCGAGGGTAAGTTCTCCATGGATGTATGTCCACCGCTGCTCAGTATCTAGTAGATAGATCTTGGCGATAGTTCTCATTGTAGGAATTTTTTTGTTTTCTATGTTGCGCACCCAACAGTGGTATCGAGGCACGATCTATGCGTAGGTGCTTTGCACGGGTAGTACATATGTTTATATGTGGGCGATGATCATGTTATTGCATCTTCTATGTACTTTGGATATTGGTGGCATAGTGGGATGAAGCGCCCGACCAACCTTACATGTCATCGTACATGAGACCGGTTCCACGACGACATGCAACTAGTTTTGCATAAGTGGCTAGCGGGTGTCTCTCTCCTACTATAGTCAATATCTGATTTACAACGAGTTGCTAATAACTTGGTTATCCTCGTTGTGGTTCATGTTCGTAGGTTAGACCGGTTCTATCTCCGAAAGCCCTAAGCCACGTAAAACTTGCAATTGATAAATTAGAGGCGTCTAGTTTAGATCGTTGCTGGGGTAGTGTTTTGATATGGTATTGTTGTAAGTAGATGTATGATAGATACTCTTACAACTCACTTAACGTGTAAGTTCCATAGACCTTGGCCTTACACACAAAGGAATGATAGAGATCATACCACGATGCAAATGATAGAGATCAAAAGCATGGACCATATCACCTCACTTCACACATTAGCATCTTATATTGCTAGTTTGGCGCTTTTGGTAGCATTATAAGATGATCCCTCATTTAGATATCAAGATAAAATGTGTTCTTCCTTAAGTATGCACCGTTTTGTGGATCGTGTTTTGAGGCATCACGTGATGATCGGGTGTTCTCAACTCTACACTTTCATACAACGGGTGTAAGACAGTTTTACACACGCAAATACTAAGGTTCTTACTTGACGAGCCTAGCATGTACAGACATGGCCTCGGAACACGGACCGAAAGGTTAAGCATGAGTCATATAGTTGATCTGATGCCCATATAGATGCTCGCCTTTGAAGCTACACCGACTCACGTGATGATCGGACTTGGTGTAGTGGATTTGGTTCATGTAATCACCAAAAGGACACGAGGGATGTCGTTTTTGAGTGGGAGTTCATTAGTAATTTGGATTAGTTGAACTCAATCTATCATAAACTTAGTCTAAATATACTTTACAAATTCTGTTGTAGATGGCACCACCTTTTAATTTCAATGTGTTCATGGAGAAAGAGAAACTTGCTGCGAATGGTAGCAACTTCACCAATCGGGCTATGAATTTGAGGATTCTCCTCACCGCGCACAAAAGCAATATGTGCTAGATGCTACGCTAGGCTCCCCCACAAGCTCGATGCCTGACGAGGAAAAGAACGCCTATATAACTCGTCAGAGGACCACAACTTAGTTCATTGCGACATCTGTATGGGCTAGAGCCGTAACTTCAAAACGCTTCAAATGGCAATGCCTTTGATACCATGGGAGAATTGAAAATGATTTTCGATACCCATGCTACCGTAGAGAGTTATAATGCTACGAAAAGTTCTTTAGCTGCATGATGGAGGAAAACAGCCCGTTAGTGAGCACGCATCAAAATGTCCTGGTACTGACAAGCTTGTGTCCTTGGGAATAACGATTCCCATTGACTTAGGCATACATCGTGTTCTCCAATCTCGCCACCTAGCTACAAGAGCTTCGTGATGAACTATAATATGCAGGCATGAAGAAGTCTCTTCCCGAGCTTCGCCAATGCTTAAGACCGCAGTGGAGATTAGGAAAGAACATCAAGTGTTGATGATCAATAAGACCACCGGTTTCAAGAAGGACAAGAAAGGCAAGGAAGGAAAGAAGGGCCACAAATCATTGCTGCGCCTAAAAGAAACCCCGAGCTGGCCCTATGTCCGACAGTGCTACTTTTACAAGGATCGGGCATTGAAGAATCGCCCCAAGTATTTGGCGGACAAGAAGGCCAAGGCAAACAAAGGTATATGTGATATACATGTTATTGATGTGTACTTGACTAGTACTGCAGAGCACCTCGGTATTTGATACGGGATCGTTGCTAATATATGTAACTCGGTTCAGGGTCTGAACAAGCGACAACTAGCAAGGGATGAGGTCACGATCGGGTCGGCAATGGATCAAGAGTTGATGTGATCGCCGTTAACGCCTCTCCATATGCCGCCGGGATTAGTTATAAACCTGAATAATTGTTATTTGGTGCCTGCACTAAGCATGAACATTGTATCCGGATCGTGTTTGATGCAAAGTGGTTATTCGTTTAAGTATGAAAACAATGGTTGTTCGATTTATATGAATAATATCTTTTATGGTCATGCACCTGTGTTGAATGGTTTATTTCTGGATCTCGATAGTAGTATTACGATATTTATAATGTTGATGCTAAAAGGATTAAACTTGATAATGATATATCTACATATATGTAATCGCTGCCGTCTAGGTCATATTGGCGTTAACGCATGAAGAAACTCCATTCGATGGACTTTTGGAATCACTTGATTTTGAATCATTTGATACATGTGAGCCATGCCTTATGGGCAAGATGACTAGAACGCCGTTTTCCGATTCAATGGAGCAAGCGGCAGATTTATTGGAAATCATACATACCGATGTGTGTGGACCAATGAGTGTGTTTGCCAAGTGGATATCGTTATTTTGTTACTTTCACGGATGATTTGAGTAGATATGGGTATATCTATTTGATGAAACACAAGTCTGAAACTTTTGAAAAGTTCAAAGAATTTCAGAATGAAGTGGAAAATCATCGTAATAGAAAGATCAAATTTCAACGGTCGGACCGTGGAGGAGAGTATCTTAGTAACAAGTTTATCACACATATGAAAGACAGTGGAATAGTATCACAACTCACGCCTTAACACCACAACGTAATGGTGTGTCGAACGTCGAATCGTATTTTATTGGATATGGTTCGATCTATGATGTCTCGATCGACTTGCCACTATCATTTTGGGGTTATGCACTGGAAACCGCTGCATTCACTTTAAATAGGGCACCATCTAAATCCGTTGAAAAGACACCGTATGAATTATGGTTTGGAAACAAACCTAAGCTGTCATTTCTTAAAGTTTGGGATGCGATGTTTATGTGAAGAAACTTCAACCAGATAAACTCGAACCCAAAGCGGAAAAATGCGTCTTCATAGGATACCCTAAGGAAACGATTGGGTATACCTTCTATCACAGATCCGAGGGCAAGGTCTTTGTTGCCAAGAATGGATCCTTTCTTGAGAAGGAGTTTCTTGTGAAAGGTGTGAGTAGTCGGAAGGTAGAACTCGAAGAGGTTATTGAACCTTCTCTTCATGAAATGGCGAGTAGCGCAACTCCAGAAGTTGTTTCGGAGTTGACTTCACCTAATGAAGAGAGAGCTAATGATATTGATCATGAAACTCCGAAAGATTACACTACTGAACCTCGCAGGTCAAGCAGGACACGTGCAGCTCCTAAACTGTACGGCAATCCTGTTATGAATTTCATGATTGATGAAATAGATGACCCTGCGACGTATGAAGAAGCGATGATGAGCCCTGATTCCAACAAATGGCTAGAAGCCATGAAATCCGAGATGGAATCCATGTACAAAAACCAGGTTTGGACCTTGGTGGACTTACCTCACGATCAAAAGGCCGTTGAGAATAAATGGATTTTCAAAAGAAAAACTGATGCTGATGGTAATGTAACCATCTATAAGGCTCGACTTGTCACAAAGGGGTTTTGACAGATTCAAGGAGTTGACTACGAGGAGACATTCTCTCCCATAGAGATGCTTAAGTCGGTTAGGATTATGTTAGCAATTGCTGCATATTTTGATTATGAAATATGGCAGATGGATGTCAAAACTGCGTTCCTCAATGGTAATATTGAAGAAGAGTTGTATATGATACAACCTAAGGGTCTTGTCGATCCTAAGGATGCTAATAAGGTGTGCAAACTTCAGCGATCCATCTATGGACTGAAGCAAGCATCCCGGAGTTGGAATCTCCGCTTTGATGAGGTGATCAAAGAGTTTGGATTTGTCCCAACTTATGGAGAGGCTTGTATTTACAAGAAAGTGAGGAGCAATGTGGCATTTCGATATTATATGTGGATGACATATTATTGATTGAAATGATATAGATCTTATAAACAATGTTAAAAGTTATCTAAACAGCAAATTTTCGATGAAGGACCTTGGTGAAGCTTCATATATATTAGGCATTAAAATCTATAGAGATAGATCAAGACGCCTAATTGGGCTATCGCAGAGTACATACCTTGATAAGATATTAAAGAAGTTTAATATGGACGGAAGTAAGAAGGGGTACTTACCTATGTTGCAAGGCAAGACATTGAGTAAGACTCAAAGTCCGACTACGGCGGAAGAAAGAGAGATAATGGATAAGATCCCCTATGCCTCAGCCATAGGCTCTATAATGTATGCCATGCTATGTACAAGACCGGATGTGGCACATGCTATTAGTTTGACTAGTAGGTACCAATCTGATCCGTGTTCTAACACTTGATAGCGGTCAAGAATATCCTTAAGTACTTGAGAAGAACTAAGGATATGTTTCTTGTATACGAAGGTGAAGAAGATCTAGTCGCTAAGTGTTATGTCGATGCTAGTTTTGACCCTGATCCGGATGACTCTAAGTCTCAATCCGGATACGTATTTCTCTTGAACGGAGCAGCAGTTAGTTGGAGGAGCTCCAAACAACCTGTGGTGGCTGGATCAACGACGGAGGCGGAATATGTTGCTGCTTGAGAAGCAGCAGAAGCGGTTTGGATGAAAGAGTTCATTACGGAACTAGGTGTGGTTCCCGATGTTGGACCCGATGGTGATCTATTGTGACAACAATGGAGCCATAGCAACGCCAAGGAACCAAGGTCTCACAAGAATTCCAAGCATATTAAGTGCGGTTTCACTCCATCCATGAGCATGTCAAGGATGGAGATATAAAGATTTGTAAAGTACACACGGACCTGAATGTAGCAGATCCGTTGACTAAAGTACTCCCTAGGGCAAAACATGATCAACACCAGAACTCCATGGGTGTTAGATTTATCACTATATAAACTAGATTATTGTCTCTAGTGCAAGTGGGAGACTGAAGGAAATATGCCCTGAGAGGCAATAATAAAGTTGTTATTATGTATTCCTTGTATACGATAGATGTTTATTTTGCATGCTATAATTGTATTGATAGGAAACATCAATACATGTGTGTTTAATAAACAAAAAGGGTTCCTAGTTATGCCTCTCTTATAGACTAGCTTGTTGATTAACAAGATGATCAAGGTTTCCTGATCATGGACATTGGATGTTGTTAATAACAAGGTCACAGCATTTGTGAAATGATGTGATGAACATTCATCCGAAGTATAGCATTACGATCAAGTCATTATGTTTATATTGCTATAACATCATACGAAGTAATCTTTATCCTTAGACCATGAGATCATGTTAATTGCTAACACCGGAAGAGTATCTTGATAACATCAAACTGTTGGAGATATGCCCAAGAGGCAATAATAAAAGTGGTTATTATTATATCTTTGTGTTTATGATAAATGTTTACATCCCATGCTATAATTGTATTATAAGGAAACACTAATACATGTGTGTTTTGTAAACATAAAAGAGTCCCTAGTAAGCCTCTTGTGGAACTAGCTTGTTGATTAAATGATGATCATGGTTTCCTAATCATGGACATTGGATGTCATTAATAACAAGGTTATATCATTAGGAGAATGATGTGATGGACACACACCCATAGTAAGCGTAGCATAAGATCAAGTCATTAAGTTCGTATTGCTATAAGCTTTCAAATGCATAGTAACCTAATCCTTCACCATGAGGTTATGTTAATCACCATCACCGGATGGGTACTTTGATGACATCAAACACCGCTCAGAATCGGGTGGTTATAAAGGTGTCATTGGGTATTCTAAAAGTATGTGTTGAAGCGCATGGACCAAGATTGGGATTTGTCCATCCATATGACGGATAGATATGCTCTGGGCCCTCTCGGTGGAATGTCATCTAGTTAGCTTGCAAGCATGTGACTAGGTCACAAGGGATGACATAACATGGAATGAGTAAAGAGTACTTATCAGTAACGAGGTAGAAGTAGGTATGGAGATACCGACGATCAAACCTCGGATAAGTAGAATATCGCGTGACAAAGGGAATTGGTTTCATGTTAATGGTTCTATCGATCACGAAGTCATCGTTGAGTATGTGGGAGCCATTATGGATCTCCAGATCCGCTGATGGTTATTGATTGAGAGGTGTCTTCATGTTCTGCATATTCACGAACCGTAGGGTGACACACTTAAGGTTCGAAGTTGTTTTAAGTAGATATGGAATATGCGTTGGAGACCGAATGTTGTTAGGAGTCTCGGATTGGATCCGGGACATCACGAGGAGATCCGAATTGTCGGAGAATAAGATTCATATATTGGGGATCATTTTCTAAGTTAAGAAATGTTAGGAGTGTTTGTATGGAGATTCTAGAAGTTTTAATGTTCGAAGGTTCTAGGAGATTTCTTGAGTTTGCTTGAAAACCAAGAAAGGATCAAGGAGTCCTTGTGGGGCAAGACAAGGAGTCGTGGGGAGGACTCCTCCCCTCCCAATCCGGGCCAAGGAAGGAGGGAGTCCTAGGACTCCTCCCATGGCGCCTCCCTCCTTTAAATAGAGGGGTGGGGCGCCACCCCTTGCCCCTCCACTTGAAGCCCTAGCCGCCTCTCCTCCTCCTTCCCTCTGCTCAAGCTTAGGCGGCCTGCAGAATTCTCTACTCCACCACCACCACCACACCGTCAGGTCACTGGGATTCCGTGGAGAAGATCTACTACCTCCGGTGCTCACTGGAACAGGAGAGGAAGGTCTGCCGACGCATGCGCGCCGATCGTGGAAGCGCCTCGAACGGCAATCGAAGGATCGTCCACACGATCTTGAGATCGGCAAGTGATCGACTACATCAACCCCGAGATCTAATCTCGTAACGCTTTTGGATCTACGAGGGTTAGTACAGATCTATCTCGTTGCACATGTCTAATAGATTAGATCTTGGCTTTTATCTAGATTAGATCTGGGTTTTGTTCGTTCTTGCGGTAGAATTTTTTTGTTTTCCTTGCTACGAACCTATCACAAACGTCATACCATAACAGGGTGAATATAAAGATGGGTTCAGTACTACGAAGGTGTTATGTTGAGGCTCATGCATCAAGAGTGGAATTTGTCAATCCAGATGACGGATAGATATACTCTGGGCCCTCTCGGTGATATCACATTAGGATAGCTTGCAAGCAAGTGATGTGATCACTAGAATGTTATATCACGGGAACGAGAAAAGAGTGCATGTCGGTAATGAGATCAAACTAGGTATGGAGATACCGATGATCGAATCTCGGACATGTAATATATCGAGAGACAAAGGGATTTAGTTACAAGCGTTAAAGGTTATCACGATCACAGGAGTCATCATTGAATGTGTAGGACTCAGTACGGATCTCCAGGTCCTGCTGCTGATTATTGATCGGAGAAGGGTCTCGATCATGTCTGCAATATTCGCGAACCGTAAGGTGGCACACTTAAGAGTTACCGGACACCATTTTGGAGCACATATGTTTCAGACGAAAGAATTGCAAAGCGCATGAATTGTTTCAATAGAAACCGGAAATTGTTTCGGGTGAAATTGCAGAAGGTAGTTCTGCATGTGATATTGAAATATTGCAAGGGGCTATATGTGAATGTTTGTTAATTAAAGTGATTAACAAAATTCTGAATAAATTTAATAAAAGAGTTTTATTAAATGAGAGAGCATTAAATTTGGAGAAATTTAATGCATTTAAAGTGGAGACTTTAAAAGGGAATGTGAAGAGGCATTTTAATGTGGAGGAGTTACCACCACATGAATGGGGGAGGTGAGGGGTCACCCCCCCCATGCGCCGGCCATGGAGAGAGGGGGCACCCCCCTCCTCCTATAAAAGGCCACCCATTCCCTCATTCATCCTTACACCTCCTTGTGAAGGATCTCTCTCCCCCTCTAGAATTATTCCCCCATGGTCTCGGATTAGCGAGATACATGTTCCCGGTGGCATTTAAATGCTGAAGGAGTTGCTGCTTCACTGGATCTCTGGAGCAAGGAGGTGGAGGTTGTCCGTGGCTTGAACGTGTGTGCGAAAAGTGATCTTGAGTTGCGGCGCTCGGACTTCCTCACGATCTTGAGATCGGCAAGTGTACGACTACATCAACCATGAGTTCCTACTCGTTAACAAAGCTCGTTGTCTTCGAGGGTAAGTTCTCCATGGATGTATGTCCACCCGTTGCTCTGTATCTAGTAGATAGATCTTGGCGTATAGTTCTCATCGTAGGAATTTTTTTGTTTTCGATGCTGCAGACCCAACAGAATCCCAGCATGCTGCTAGGGTTCCTAGACATGGTTAGCCATCACATGCTGTAGTGGCATCATTCCATGTGTTCTTCTCCAAAACCACAATGATGGACACTGATACACACACACATCCAAGTGGGTGTGGTGATGCAGCATCTTTCAAACAGGTCGTAGAATGCATGCTGCAGTTGAATCCCAACATGCTGCTAGGGTTCCTGGACATGGTTGGACACCACATGCTATAGTGGCATCATTCCATGTGTTCTTCTCCAAAACCACAATGATGGACACTAATACACACACATCCAAGTGGGTGTGGTGATGTAGCATCTTTGAAACTAGTGGTATAATGCATGCTATAGTTGAAATGCAGCATGCTGCTAGGTTTCCTAGACATGGTTGGACACCACATGTTTTAGTGGCATCATTTCATGTGTTCTTCTCCAAAACCACGATGATGGACACTGATACACACACACATCCAAGTGGGTGTGGTGATGCAGCATCTTTCAAACTAGTGGTAGAATGCATGCTGCAGTTGAATCCCAGCATGCTGCTAGGATTCCTGGACATGGTTGGACACCACATGCTATAGTGTCACCATTCCATATGTTCTTCTACAAAACCACAATGATGGAAACTGATACACACACATCCAAGTGGGTGTGGTGATGCAGCAACTTTCAAGCTAGTGGTAGAATGTATGCTGTAGTTGTATCCCAGCATGTTGCTAGGGTTCCTGGACATGGTTGGACACCACATACTGTAGTGGCATCATTCCATGTGTTCTTCTCCAAAACCACAATGATGGACACTGATACACACACCCACACATCCAAGTGGGTGTGGTGATAAACATCTTTCAAACTGGTGGTAGAATGCATGCTGTAGTTGAATCCGAGCATGTTGCTAGGGTTCCTAGACATGGTTGGACACCGCATGCTGTATTGGCATCTTTCCATGTATTCTTCTCCAAAACCACAATTATGGAAACTGATACACACACACATATATATATATACAATGACATTTAGTGGATCCATGTGGTTTATGAAAAGAACATATATACAATGACATCTAGTGGATCCATGTTGTTTATGAAAAGAACAAACATGTAGTAAAATCTAGTGGATCCATGTGGTTAATGAAAGGAACATATATACAATGACATCTTGTGGATCATGTGGTTTATGAAAAGAACACACATGCAATGGCATATAGTGGATCCATGTGGTTTATGAAAAGAACACACATGCGATGGACTCTAGTGGATCCATCTTGGCATAATTTGATGTATGCGAAGATGTATTTCATTGTATAAGACACTCACTTTCCATTTTTATACTACTCAGTTTTGCCCTTGGTTTTTTGATACTACTCAGTTTTGCCCTCTCTCTCTCTCTACTTGCAGAAGCCCAAACCTGTGCTCACCCTATCTTCTACGCCCTAATTGGTTGTCACAGTTGTCACGCGGATTGTGCGCATCAACCATTGATCCTCTGTGATCCAACGTGGATCGTTGCACACGGTGTGCCCTTCACAGTACAACGTGAGACAACACGCACATCTCTCTCAGCAAGACTTCTTCGAGAAGGAACACAAAGAAGTCGTCGAGTGGTCATGTCACGTTTAATCACGTCTGAAAAGGCTACTACTACTACTACTACTA
The DNA here is from genome assembly GCA_023614405.1 of Avena insularis. Taxonomy (NCBI): domain Eukaryota; kingdom Viridiplantae; phylum Streptophyta; class Magnoliopsida; order Poales; family Poaceae; genus Avena; species Avena insularis. The sequence goes on from CM042696.1 coordinate 293,414,572, forward strand.
CTACTACTACTACTACTACAACGCCACAACACATGCACAGGGCAACAGGGTCATCGAGTGCACGGTCATCGGCGAAGATATATCCCATTTTTACGCAGCGCGCTCTCAATCTCACTTCCATCTGGGCCCTACCGCAAGAAACTTCCATGCGTCAGCAGGAGGCCAAAGAGCTGAGAAATGGGTCTCAAGGCGGGGGGCCCTCGAGGAGACCTAACGTTGCTACAAATTGGTTCTGCGCTACTTGTATGAAGTGGAATCGAGGTCTGCCATGCACCTTCTAAGCATCATGCACCTCCCCGAGGTAGAATGCGTGTTTTTTAGGAAACGCATGTGTGTGTTATCAACGCAGTTAGAAAGTGGAGATCATGGTTGTTTCAAAAAAAAGTGGAGATCGTGGTAGCCCCCTCCCAACCTATCCACCCACCCACACGTGTCCACTCGAGGACTACCAACGGTCCAGTGTATATAAACCCGCTCGGCCTTCTTCTTCCATGAGCTCATGTCATTTTCCCTAATCTGTCTACTCCCAAACTCCAATCTGCACCTTCCGCTTGCACCATCTCTGCCCTAGGTGCGCCTTGAAGCGTATGCGTGGAGACGAGCCGAAGGTGAAGCCAGTTGGAGGTGCATCAACAGATGGCTCGGTCGTAGCCGAGTAGGCAGAGGCGTCTTCTCTAGGCATGCACGCCGCTCGCTGCACCGACGAGGCTTTGAGCTCATCCGTCTAGCCAGTAGCCATCGCCGTCGAGCAGCAGGTGGCCGACAACATTGTGGTGCTAGCGGCAGATCTGGATGAGGGGAAGGCGATAGACAGAGGAAACCTGGTGCTCTACATCAACGACCCCATCGTCATCCAATAAATCGTGGATGCAATCGCAGAGAATGACGAGTTCAAGGAGGAGGTCCCTGATGAGGAGTCTGAAGTACTACATTGCTAGCTTCTCTAGTCGCAGCCGCAGATTTCACTGTTCATACCTAGGATTTTCTCAATCATCTATAGATTCTTTTACTCTTGAAGTAGGGTAGTATATATATATATGGTTCGAATGGTGGATTGCTGCATCTGCCATCTAGTCACAAAACCCCAATCCTTCTAGTCACAAAACCCTAATCTACTCATCTTCCATCTAGTAAATTTACATTTGCTTAACTCGTTGTTGTTCATACGGTTCTTCTTATGTTGTAAATTTAATCGATCTGTAACATTTGATTTAGGGTTTTTAGGGTTTGCTAGTTGAGTGTTGATTTCGATACACAACATGCATATAACATTACATTTCTATTCCTTACTAAGGACAATGATTCAATTTTTCCCCAAAAGAGTGCAAGGGAGACACATACATGATGGTGTCAGATTTTTTAGGGATGGTTAGTGAACCTGAGGCAATGTACCAAATTATAAGTTGTTTAATTGGTACTTTGGTTCGCTAAATCCATCTCTAGAAAATTTATGAGGCCCTAGATTTATTCTACACATATGAACTATGATCTTTGAACTCTGATCTTTAAACTGTTTCTCACTAAGGCCGATGATTGAAATTTGCCCCAAAAGAGTGCAAGGGAGACACATACAATGGTGTTGTTTTTAGGGATGGGTTGGCGAACCTGAGGCAATAATGTACACAAACAATATATGTTGTGTTGTTGGTACTTTGGTTTCCCCAACTCCATCTTTGAAAAAAATTATGAGGCCTTTGATTATTCTTATATGGAACTAGATCTTTGAATTGTTTCTGATCTTTGAATGATTCGTATGTTGCATATGTATATGCATGGTTTTGATGTATACTTAGGATTGTTTTTGTACCTGAATATGTATATCCCTGAATATTGTTTCGTAGGATTACTTTTCAATTTCTTACTGTGGCCAATGATTCAAATTTTCCCCAAAAGATGTGGGCAAACACATTGGTGTTAGATTTTTTTAGGAATGAGTTAGTGAACCTCGGGCAATGTACAAGAACAACAGGTTGTACAATTGGTACTTGGTTCACTAATGCCATCCCTGAAGAAACTTATGAGGGCCCTAGATTTATTCTACATTCATAGAACTATGATATTTGAATTATGTATTACATGCATTCATAGTGTATAAGAATTACATTTCATTTTGTCACCGAGGCTGATGATTGAAATTTTCCCCAAAAGAGTGCAAGGGGAGACACATATGATGGTGTCGTTTTTTAGGAATGGGTTGGTAAACCTGAGGCAACAATGCACATAAACAATATAGGTTGTGTTGTTGGTACTTTGGTTCACCATCTCCTCTGAGCAATATTATGAGGCCCTTGATTTATTCTCATACAGAACTACATGTAAGATCCTTGAATTGTTTCTGATCTTTGAATGATTTGTATGATCCATATGTATATGCATGGTTTTGATCATAAGTTTTTCAACATGTACCTGAAGACTAATTGTTTGGTTTTTTATTTATAATTAAAATATTTAGGATTGTTTTCTACCTGAATATGTATATCCCTGAATATTGTTTCATAGGATTACATTTCAATTTCTTATTGTGGCCAAAGATTCAAATTTGCCCCAAAAGAGGCAGACACATCGGTGTCAGATTTTTTCAGGGATGAGTTAGCGAACCTGGGGCGATGTACAAGAACAATATAGGTTGTGCAATTGTTACTTGGTTTGTTACGCCATCCCAGAAGAAACTTACGAGGCTGCAATCTTTGTTCTACATACACTCTGATCCAATTAATTGTCATTTTGTTGAGATGAAATGATCTATGAAATGATCAAACTATTGGTGAGATGCTTTCTCTTTGATATCAATTTAATATTGTCTTACATATTTATGTTGTCAATTCTTGAGTTGTAATACAACTCAATCATATGTATGAGTTCTAAGTTATGTTCTTAAAAATCAACAGGGGGATTCTGAAGACGTGGACTCTAGCAAGGAATCTAGGGACAACAAGAGCCGCTACATGCTGATGCGGTTACAGTGTGGGCAAATCCCTTTCTACCGTAGAGGAGACTGTTTTGCCCATTCTGTGGCAGAGCCATTGATGACCCACAAGTATAGCAGGTGTATCGCAGTATGTTCGATAAGTAAGAGCGCCGAACCCAACAAGGAGCAGAAGGTGTTGACGAGTGGCTTGGAGCAGGAATTCTCTGTAAATACTTAGCAAACGGATTTTTAGGGGTTTTTGATAATGCAAATAAATAAAGTGCGAGTAAATAAAAGACAATTATAGTAATTGCAGCAAGTGGCCCAATCCTTTCTTTAGCAAAAGACAAGCCGGTTGTATTCTTAAGATGACCAAACATTCTCGAGGACACACGGGAATATCGTCAAGTGTTTTCGCTTCATATAGTTGATTAATATTCTTTAGTTTGATAAGTGTTGTGTGGGTGAACCTGTGCTAATGTACCGACCTTCCTAGGACTAATACATACTTGTGATTAAACCCCTTGCAAGCATCCGCAAGTACAAGAAAGAAATTAAGATTGAAACCTAACCACAACTTTAAACTCTAAGATCCCGACATCCCTTGTGCAAAGGTTTCCTAACGGGGGTTCATGTTTTTGTCACTCCGGTAACCCCTATGATTAGTAGCCAAATACACAATGCATTCCCCTAGGCCCATAAAGGCGAAGTGTCATGTAGTCAACGTTCACATGACACCACTATAAGAATAACACCACAACTTAAATAACAAACTATTGAATCTTTCTCAACACAATTCCACTACTAACAACATGACTTCTCCCATGTCCTCAAGAACTAAACGAACTACTCACAAGACATCATATGAATCAAGACCAGAGATGAAATAATGATAAGTAACAATCTGGACATAACAATAATTCAATGGTTCCACTCAATAGCATCAACTACAACAAGTAATCAACACCGGGAAAGTTTCCCCTAAGAACTATGCAAGATTCAACCCAATTGTTACAGCGTTATGGAATGGTGATGATGGTGCTGGTGGAGATGATGATGATCCCGATGAAGTCCAGGTTGATGGTGGTGTTGATGGTGACGATCTCCCCTCTCCAGGAAGGAATTCCCCCAGTAGAATTCTGTCAGCTAGAGAGATCTTTCTCTCTGTAGTTTTTTGCCCCGCAGAGGCGGCGGAATCTTTTTGTGTTCCCTCGCCAGGTCTTAGGGTTTCATGGGGATAATTTACGCCAAAGGGGAGAGCCAGGAGTGGGCCAGGGTGGCCACACCACCTGGTGGCGCGGCCAAGGGTGGTTCGTGCCAGGGGGTGGTGTGGGCCCCCTGTGGCCCAACTCCGCTCCCCCTTTTGGCATCCTTCGTCTTCTAGAAAAATAGGATTTTCCATGTATTTTCCCAGATTTTCTGATCTTCACGAATTTTGCCTCCAAACAGCCCCTTTTCCATCAGAATCCTGACTGCAGCGGTCCATGCTCCAAAAGTCATCAACCATGCAAAAATAGATGAAGTAACATAAGTATCATCTCTTAATATGAAATATACCAATGAATAACAGTAAATTATGATATAGAATAGTGATGCAAAATGGACGTATCAACTCCCCCCAAGCTTAGATTTCGCTTGTCCCCAAGCGAAAACTGAGCTCAATAAACATGACCTCAGGTTTATGGAGTGAAGAGTCGATAAAAGAATACAGACAAGAAGCATCACATTCATCAATACATAATTCGTAATAGAAAACAACTCACTAGTATATAACTTAACTTGCAATAAGTAAAGGAAACACAATAAAGATACACAAAGTAAATCATAATTGGTAATGGAAAACTTTTCTCTTGGTCAAAGAATAGTTAACAATTTTGCAGGAGTTCAATCATAAAGGGGTTTTCAATGATAGCTTTCAAAGTAATATTCACTAAGGTAAGAGCAATGTGCAAAACAAGGAACATAAGAAACATGATTGAATAAATCATCATAAGAATGAATGAAACACACAACTCAAAATACTTGGTGAGATAGAAAGGAATAGGTTTACTGACTCAACCAAAAAGTAAAAGATAGGCCCTTCATAGAGGGAAGCAGGGATCTCAAGTTTCATAAAGATCTTCCAAAAATTATGATACTTATTAGCTTTCAGATCTCATTGCCCCTATCATAAGCATCATTAGGTGGTTAAGGTTAAAGTGAACAAACTATGGAGTATAAGCTTGACAAAGTATAAGTTGGCAATCTCATGTCCCTTGAATATGAGGGCCGCTCCTCATGCTACTCAAGTTTAGTTACCGGTAAGTTCTTGTCATAGTAAATACATGTGTATCATAGAGAACCGCCAAGGGGGTACCCCTTGCCCGATGAATCTGGAAGAATCCCCATATCAAAATGACAAGGCAAGCAGACAATAAGCATCTCAGCAATCTTCTTATTTACCATGGGAAAATGGTGCTTTTTTCTCTCTTTCCTCTTTTCTCGTCTCTTTTTTTTCTTTTTGTCCTCAATCTCTATCTCTTTTTTATAAGAAGAATGCTTCATAGATTGCTCATTATGGTTACGCTGCAAGTTTCCACCATGATTAGGCATGGATTAGACTAGCCGCCCAGGCGTTTCTCTAACACATACATAACTCCATGGACTTACATGCTCCCCTTTCATTTCACACCGACGACATCAATAAACAAAAGAGCATGGTATCAACTGGGTACAATGTACAAGTGCAATGTTGAAAGCGTTCCCCACGACAACATGGTTCTGCTAATTCCCAACGTATAAGTGCAAGCATATACAACTTAGATGACACAATGGTTAAAGTTTATTAGGTGCAAGAAAAGTAAATTGTGCCATCAAGTTTGTGAGAGCTTTAATCACTAATTTTCACATAACAAGTTTAATTCGGAAGGTAGATAAAAACATGAATTTACTTGGAATAGCAATAGTGCTAATAGGTAGGTATGGTGGACACAAATGGCATAGGTTTTGGTTTAAGGATTGGATGCACGATAAGCATTCCCTCTCAGTACAGGTTTTAGGCTAGCAAGGCTGGGTAGCAAGCATAAGAGTTGAAGGAAACAAACAAACATACAAGTGATAAAAACAAACATGTAATATTCCTTGGAAACACAAAAGATCTTAACTAGAGAATACTAAGCTTATGAGGAAATCAAGGAACAAAGATGACGAAATTATATTCTTTAAGGGTACTTTTATCTTTTTCATTCAATTCTCATAATAGTGTTGCTACTGACCAAGCCAGGTTTGCCAAAACCAACTAAATTAACTCAATGATCCCAAAGTGATGCCAATATTAATAACAAGATCAATCATATAATAGTAATTGAAAACTAAATTAAGATATGCAAAAGAGTAAATGGTAGAACTTCTCATTAGTATTCCATAACGGCAACTCACACCAAGGGATACAAAGATATCTAACGAGAGGGGGGACACTTCCATAATGCAAACCATCCTACATGATAACTTCTCTATTCATGATATGACTCTACTAAAAAGGTAAAAAGATAGAAGATAGTGATGTAATACCGCGACACTCCACCAAGCTTGGAACAAACCAAGGGGATGCGAAAACCTGATGACGAATTACTCCTTCGGTGGTGGTGGTGTTCTCTCGTCCTCGTCCGACTTCCAAGGTAAAGGCTCCCCATCAACAAAAGACATCCTGGTCTCCAACATCCTGAAACTAGCAGCAACACTTATGCGTTTAAATCTAACCTCATACTCACAGTTTTGATTTTGCACGTCGTAGAGTTGTGCTTGTAGTTGGTTGGTTGTTTGGTGGAGTGAGAGAATTTCATCCTTAAGCTCAGCAGTCTCCTTCTAGTGCTTGGCGATGAGTTCTGAACTAATCTTATGGATGATATCCACTTTGCGCTCTGCCATCTTCTTGTACCTAAAGACTTCTTACTCTAGTGCTTCCATCCTGTCCTCCAGACCGCCTTCACCTTTAGGGCCCTAAACCTCTTTTATCTGTACTTCCCCATCTTCAAGCGACAACTCCTTGGGATGAATCTTCAACTCACGCATGTACGGGTTGACGACGTCCGCAGAGGGATCTTCCTTGGCTGATCCAGAGGAAAACATTGTGGCTCCAAAACTGAGACTCTACCTGTCAGAAATAGATCGAAACAAAAACACAACGAGAACATGATATATGAACCTCGGGGGATCCGGGGGATTATATATTACGATTTTTTACAACATAAGGAAGGTACTGGTAGAAAACGGGTTGGAGACGGACTCCGGAGCGGCCACACCACCTGGTGGCGTGACCAGGGGCGCACCAAGGGGTGGTGTGAGCCACTCTGGCTCCGTTTCCATCCCTCTTTCGCTTTGTTGCCTTCCTTGTTGGATAAAAACTGCAAAAATATAACTAGACAGATTTTTCACGGACCTTTTCTTACCAGAATTGTTACCTACTCGAAAACAGACTCTACAGGTCTCTGTAGTTGGTCTTTGATAAATTCTTCCGGAATCACCGCTTGAATAACATCAATATCTTCATCTTCATACACATATTGCTTGAGTCATGTAACCTTTCACTATCTTATTACACCATTTTCTCCAATAACCTGGAAATTTATTTCACACAAAACTTCACACAATTCTCATTAGCAAAATTAGTGTAAGCGAGGTAATAAACCTTTTAAGTTCAATTTCAACTGAAACCCATCAAAACATAAGCTACTGTAGCAACTCCTTCTGAAAACCCAAAAAGAATTCAAAAAGGAAATCGATTTAAGAGGCAAATGCAAGAGTGGCAAAAATCTATCAAAATAGACCAGCAGGTAAAGATCATTTTTTTAGAAAATCTTCCGTTCCTCAAATCAACAAGTGAAAAACTAACGAAAGTTAAATAACAACCCGAGGTAGAAGCACAAACAATTACAGCTCAATCCGACATACAAAGATTTTTCACGAATTTTTACAGCGAAGCACAAAAATCTGTTTCAGGACAGCAACTTCCCCAAATCTTACTTCTCTCTCATTAGAGGTTGATCTTGACACAAAAACCAAACAAAAAGGATAAGGAGAGGTTATTGCCGAAACAATAACTTCCAAGACTCAAAGAAACAAAAATAAATTGAAAGCAACAGAAATATATTGGGTTGTCTCCCAAAAAGCTCTTTCTTTATAGCCATTAAGATGGGCATGATAATTTCAATGATGCTCACATAAGAATGTGAATTGAAGTGAAAGAGAGCATCGAGAAGCAAAAACACACATGTTTAAGTCTAACCCACTTCCTATGCAAGGGAATTTTGTAAGAAAATAAATTGTTGAAACCAGAAGCTGCAAGCATAGGAAGGCAAAACAAGTGCAACATAAAGACTTTCAGCATAAAGCGAGAAAACTTAATATTATTAAGATGCATTAGAACAGTCGTCCCTCTCTCATAATAACTTTCAGTATCATGCATAAATTTAACGATATAACTATCACAAGAACCATTGCATCAACGATCACTTATCCTAACAGAAAACACAAGGACACTAGCTCACATAGCACTACTCTGTGAAACAATATTAGGGATATCCTTACAAAGGATAGTGTGTCCCTCTTCTACATATTTAGTGACAAAGTCTTTCACATTTTCTATCATAGGTTCAACAGCTACTTGTTCATCAGGTTCAACAGCTTTATTTGTACTTTCATTGTCCATACTATCTATCATCGAATGTTCCTTTATCTTAACTGGGAAAGGCATTTCCTCAATGTAAGGTTCAGGTAAAACATGATTAGCAGTATAAACTTTAGTATTTCTTGCAGGAACACTATTAGCAATATCTTTATATGGCTCATGATACTTATTCCATTTCTTTTTAGGAATTTCAATATAAGAAGGAAAAGCTTAAAAATAAGTTGCAATAGCTTGAGAGTATAGACCATAAGCATTTCTAATATTTTGAAAGTCATCAGTTCCCATAAAAGATTCAATGCATTCATAATCATAATTTATACCTGACTTTCTTCCTCTATCATTCTCCCATGCTTCAGCATTGTGTTGAATGCGTTCTACAAGATCCCATTTAGCTCCTTCTTCCATGCGTGTAAATGATCCAGCACAAGAAGCATCCAATAGATCCTTGTCATGAAGAGAAAGCCTTGCATAAAAGTTATTGATAATAATATTGTTGGGGAGCTCATGAATAGGACATTTGAGCATTAGTAACTTCAATCTCCCCCAAGCTTGAGTTGTACTCTCTCCATCAAGAGGCCAAAAGTTGTAAATTTGATTCCGATCTTTATGAATCTCACTAGGAGGATAAAATTTTGAATAAAAGAGAGGTACTACTTCCTCCCATTCTAGAGCTTGCCCATTCTTCAGCAGCTTGTACCATTCCTCAGCTCTTCCTTTCAGTGATAATGAGAATAACTTCTTCTTGACTTGATCTGTTGTAATAACTGCACACTTGAACAACCCGCATAATTCGTGTATAAAGAGCAAATGATCACCGGGATGGATAGTTCCATCTCCAAAAGAGTAGTTATCCATAACACGGTTAATAATTCTTGTAGGTATTTTAAAAATATCATTCTCAGCAGGTGGTGGTTCATCTACTACCTTAGCAGTGGTAGTAGCATTACGAAATAAGAAACTTAGTGAATTATCCATAATAAAATAAAGTAACTAATATAAGTAAACAATACTCACAGTAGAAGTTTCCTTTACCAGTTCCACTCTCCAATAGCACTTCACTCCTCGGCAACAGCGCCAGAAAATAGTCTTGATGACCCACAAGTATAGGGGGTGTATCGCAGTATTTTCGATAAGTAAGAGTTTCAAACCCAACAAGGAGCAGAAGGTGTTGACGAGTGGCTTGGAGCAGGAATTCTCTGTAAATACTTAGCAAACAAAATTTTAGGATTTTTTGATAATGCAGATAAATAAAGTGCGAGTAAATAAAAGACAATAATAGTAATTGCAACAAGTGGCCCAATCCTTTCTTTAGCAAAGGACAAGCCGGTTGTATTACTTAAGATGACCAAACATTCTCGAGGACACACGGGAATATTGTCAAGTGCTTTCGCTTCATATAGTTGATTAATCTTCTTTAGTTTGATAAGTGTTGTGTGGGTGAACTTGTGCTAATGTACCGACCTTCCTAGGACTAATACATACTTATGAATAAACCCCTTGCAAGCATCCGCAAGTACAAGAAAGTAATTAAGATTGAAACCTAACCACATCTTTAAACTCTAAGATCCTAACATCCCTTGTGCAAAGGTTTCCTAACGGGGGTTCAGGTTTCTGTCACTCCAGCAACCCCTATGATTAGTAGCCAAATACACAATGCATTACCCTAGGACCATAAAGGTGAAGTGTCATGCAGTCGATGTTCACATGACACCACTAGAAGAATAACACCACAACTTAAATAACAGACTATTGAATCTTTCTCAACACAATTCCACTACTAACAACATGACTTCTCCCATGTCCTCAAGAACTAAACGAACTACTCACAAGACATCATATGAATCAAGGTCAGAGATGAAATAATGATAAGTAACAATCTGAACATAACAATAATTCAAAAGTTCCACTCAATAGCATCAACTACAACAAGTAATCAACACCGAGAAAGTTTCCCCTAAGAACTATGCAAGATTCAACCCAATTGTTACAGCGGTATGGAGTGGTGATGATGGTTCTAGTGGAGATGATGATGGACATGATGATGATGATGATCCCGATGAAGTCCAGCTTGATGGTGGTGTTGATGGCAACGATCTCCCCTCTCCGGGAAGGAATTCCCCTGGTAGAATTCTGTCTACCGGAGAGATCTTTCTCTCTCTGTAGTTTTCCGCCCCACAGAGGCGGCGGAATCTTTCTGTGGTCCCTCCCCAGGTCTTAGGGTTTCGTGGGGATAATATACGCCAAAGGGGAGAGCCAGGAGTGGGCCAGGGTGGCCACACCACCTGGTGGCGCAGCCAAGGGTGGCCCGCGCCAGGGGTGGTGTGGGCCCCCTGTGGCCCAACTCCGTTCCCTCTTCTGGCATCCTTCGTCTTCTAGAAAAAGAGGATTTCCATGTATTTTCCTGGATTTTCTGATCTTCACAAATTTCGCCTTCAAAGAGCCCCTTCTCCATCAGAATCCTGACTGTAGCGGTCCATGCTCCAAAAGTCATCAACCATGCAAAAACAGATGAAATAACATAAGTATCATCTCTTAATATGAAATATATCAATAAATAACAGTAAATTATGATATAGAATAGTGATGCAAAATGGACCTCGATAGCATGATCCAGCATATGGTGGGCGTTAGCAAAAGCGGAGGCAGAAGGCATCAGCCGAAGACCTTGGCACGGCACGCAGCCTTCGGCAAATTTCTCTAGGATTTATGTCAGGACTGGCATGTATCCTCTCGAGTAGGTTGTCTCGGCCTCCTGCTGCTGTCCCTGCCCTTCTAGGTATCTCCGTGTCCCGACCTCTTGCTGCTGCCCCTGCTTTTATTTTGTTAAGTTAATTATTACATGTGGTTGAATATAAGACAATATATCCGTGGTGTCTTTTGTGAACCTTGTCTATATATACTCCTTTATATGAAGTTCCTTTAAATTTCCAGTGTTCACTTATATTACTGACCATGCTCATGCACACTACCAAATTTCTAGTGCTCGATTATATTATAATAATTGTCAAGGAATACATCAACAAGATTTTAAATTGGTGGAAAATTCATATTGAAGTAACTAAATGATCTCACCTTGGCATTACTGTATTCAACAACGGGTTGCGGCCGCCCAGCTCCGAATTTGCTTACATGTTTAACATGGTAGAACTTGAGCTCCTAAAGCTATGCTCCTAAAGCTACAGATCCCACAGAGACCTCGGTAGGGGTGGCAGAATTGGTGCGGGTGCGACCATGGCGACGGCGAGCTTGGATTCTGTACGAGGAAAATAGGACCAAGCATAGTTCGCACGGTGGTATCTCTCACCGGGAACCAATTCTTGCCCCCGCTCCATGCCATGGTTGTGACCGTGGTGAGGGAGATCTCCGATTTGGGATGGGGAGGAGAGCGGGGCTGAGTCATTTCGTCCATGTCCCGGATCTCACCACCAAACGAGATGGCGTCCTAGCTCTGCGCCATGGTCGCGACCTCCGGGGAAGAAGAATACGACGTAATGAGGAATGGATGTAGGCGCCGGCCCTGCAAGGTGGAAAGCGCCTTGACTTTTCAACATAATTATATGCCTTAAGACTTGGGCCGGAGGGAGTACATGGCAGCAATGGCGCCTCCAAGACGGCGAAAACTGATAGGGGCAATTTGACGGGCGTTAACCTGATATTTTGTATATGGATGTTAATTTGAATTCGTGCCGAAAAAGACCCTATGAGTAATTGGGACACCAACTGTGGGCAACGTGGCCGATTACAAGCAACTTGGGTACCGCTTTGCTTTGGCATCTCAACTTTTGGGCCACAAAATTATATTTTCATGCCCCAGCTCCTAGGGTAATGTGGTTGCATGGATAAGTTGTTCCAGTAAAAGACTAGAGCATCCCTTCTCAACATCAAGTTCTTCTTTCACATTCTTCCTCATCACCTTTCTTTATTTAAAACATCCACTTGGAAGTGATGCCTCTTCCCAAGGGTTTTTCCAAAACATTTTCAAGACATTTGTAGCAGGGTAAATCCCCAAAATAGTCTAGTTTATCAAATCCGGGGTTTCCAATTAGGTAGGATGCTAACCATCATACTCTCGGTCAAAAGGGATAAAGGATAGGTATACAATAGGGTGGGTATCTGATGTCTACGCACTTCTATTCTTGTAGACAATTATTGGGCCTCCAAGTGCAAAGGTTTGTAGAACAGCAGCAAGTTTTCCCTTAAGTGGATCACCCAAGGTTTATTGAACTCAGGGAGGAAGTGGTCAAAGGTATCCCCTCTCAAGCAACCCTGCAATCAATATACAAGAAGTCTCTTGTGTACCCAACACACCCAATACACTTGTCAGGTGTATAGGTGCACTAGTTTAGCGAAGAGATAGTGAAATACAAGTGGTATGGATATAAGACAATGATACCAGAAAATAGCTTTGATGGCATGTGGAAGAGACTAAAGGCAAACTGAAATAAAGATGGAAGCAAGCAAACATGTAACAGATCTAGTTGCAAATGGTGTTTCAATGCTTAGAAACAAGTCCTATGGATCATACTTTCGCTAGTGAACACTCTCATATAAATATCTTCTCTTTATGATATTACTCTGAACTACTCTCCGGTTGGACACTCTAATCCATGGTAGGGCTATAACAACACTCCTCAAATTCCGCTTTCCCCATCTAGATAATCCCACACTGTCACCTTGAGCTCTAGATGGTTCCAACAAACACCACAATTTCATAGAGACATCCAACTCCAAATATAACTCATAACAAGTATTTGTAATCTCTAACCTAAGTGCCACCATGGTGTGCATGCTGTCACTTTCACACACATGGGGAGAACAGAGATCTATTAAAGCACTTGAGAAGCAAGGTAGATCTACTTGATTACAAAGCTCATGATCACAATATGATCATGCATAGAGAGAGAGATGAACATACAGCTACCGGTAGAACCCTTAGCCTTGATAGAGAACTACTCCCTCATCATCATGGGAATCAGCAACGGCGATGGAGATGGTGGAGGCGATCGATGGAGATGGATCCGGGGGCACTTCCTCGTCCCGGCAGGGTGCCGGAACAGAGACTTTCTGTCCCCCAAATCTCCCCTTTGGTGGCGGCGCCACTGCGGAACTATACGTGGCTGGAGGCTCGATTCTTTAGGGTTTCTGCATCAGAGGCTTCTTATAGGCGAAAGGGGAGGCCGAGGGGGTGTCTGGGGCGGCCAGACCACGCCTTGGCTTGGCCAGGCCTAGCCCACGCGGCCAGGTGGTGTGGCCGGCCACCGACCCCTCTCCATCTCGTATTCTAGCTCCGCGCCCCCCTCGGTGAAAAACTGACTTTGGCTTTTGTCCCGTCCAATTCCGAGAATATTCATTTTCAGATTTTCCTGGAACCAAAAATAGCAGAAAACATGCAACTAGCACTATGGAATCTTGTTAATAGGTTAGTTTTAGAAATTGTATAAAAATACTCCAAAGTGTGGACAAAACATAAGAAAGTAGATACTAAACAAGCATGGAACATCAAAAATTATAGATACGTTTGCAACGTATCAACATCCCCAAGCTTAACTCCTACTCGTCCTCGAGTAGGTAAGTGATAAAAAGGAAGAATAATTTTTGAGGTGACATGCACCATCATAAACTTGATCAAAGTGTTTGTAAAACATGGATAGCTGGGATCATAGTATTTCAACAAGCATGAAGGATAAAGTTCTAGCAGTAAGACATAGCAACTATGTTGCAACATGAAAAGGCACAAACAAAAGATTCATGAATAACAATGTTTTGCAAGATGTTTGTTTGTTTCACATAAAGAAAACATAGCATAGTGGCATTCAGCTTGTCCCTCATAGAGTAGCAAACATAAATGCATAGGCACCTTCAAAGTTTATAAGGGTGACCAGATACAAATAGTTTAAGAACAAGCAATATCAAAGTTATGCATCAATCAACAAGTCTTGGGACAATGCACATTAAACTAAGAATGGCCACTATGCTCTCTCAATAGGTGCATAAAGATAGAAGATGGAGACTCAACATAAAAGTAAAAAAATTCCTTCATAGAAGGAAGCAGGGATTCAAGTCTCATAAAGAGCTTCCAAAAATTATGGTACTTATTATCTTTCAGCTCTCATTGCCCCTATCATAAGCATCTTGAAGTGATTAAGGTTAAAGTGGACAAACTATGGAGTATATGCTTGACAAAGTATAAGTTGGAAATCTCATGTCCCTTGAATACGAGGGCCGCTCCTCATGCTACTCAAGTTTAGTTACTGGTAAGTTCTTATCATAGTAAGTACACGTGTATCATAGAGAACCGCCAACGAGGTACCCCTTGCCCAATGATACGGAAGAATCCCCATATCAAAATGATAAGGCAAGCAGACAACGAGCATCTCAGCAATCTTCTTATTTACCATGAGAAAATGGTGCTTTTTTCTCTCTTTCCTCTTTTCTCGTATTTTTTTTCTTTTTCTCTTTTTTCTCAATATCTGACTCTTTTTTTATAAGAAGAATGCTTCATAGACACCTCATTATGGTTACGCTGCAGTTTTCCACCATGACAGCATGGATTAGACCAGCGGCCCAGGTGTTTCTCTAACACACATACATAACTCCATGGACTTACAAGCTCCCCTTTCATTTCACACCGACGACATCCATAGACAAAAGAGCATGATTTCAACTAGGTACAAAGTACAAGTGCAATGTTGAAAGCGTTCCCCATGACAACATGGTTCTGCTAATCCCCAACCTATAAGTGCAAGCATATACAACATAGACGACACAATGGTTCAAGTTTATTAAGGGCAAGAAAAGTAAAGTGTGCCATCAAGTTCGTGAGAGCTTTAATGACTAGTTTTCTCATAACAAATTTAATTCGGAAGGTAGATAAAAACATGAATATACTTGGAATAGCAAATGCTAATAGGTAGGTATGGTGGACTCTTTGGAATAACTTGGTTTTATTTGGAGTTGGATGCATGAGTGGAACTCATACTTGGTATGAAGGCTAGCAAAAGACTGGGAGCGAGCAACTAAGAGAGCAATAATGGCCATAATCATGCAAAGCGACAAAACATCATTAATTAAAGCATAAAGTGATACTACAAGTCGAAAACTAAAGGATCATAAAGGCTATGGTGACTTGGGATAATCATAACATGGTGTGAGCATGCGCCAAGTCAACCCAAATAAAGCATCAAAGGAGAATACCACAATACTATGCTTTAATATGCTAAAACAACGCATTATTCTTTCAAGGCACATTAAGCAATCTCAATTGTTTATAACATGTCATGCTATAGCAAAAATCATTAAGCATAAAGCCAAAACAATATCAAGCATGACATGACAAAGCATAGGCCACAGTCAAAAACAAGCTCCTTTTACCACTTAAGCATGAACTTTTCCTACTCTTTTCCAATCCAAACCAAACTATTTGAAAACCAATGTATGAAAGAGGGGGTCCAACCAATTTATTCAAGCAAACTAAGAAAACCAAGCAAATGAAAAACCAAGAACAACACAATTATGCATGAAACAATAAAAATGAAGTGTTTGGGAGAAACCTAGGATTTTTATTGATGAAGAAGGGGATGCCTTGGGCATCCCCAAGCTTTGACGCTTGTACTTCTTGGATATATCTTGGGATGACACGGGTGGCATCCCCAAGCTTGAGCTTTAGTCCATTCTTCATCTCATTACATCATTCTCTCCATACACCTGAAATTTTTCCTTCATACAAAACTTCACACAATCTTTATTAGCAACATAAGTGCACTCAAGATAATAAGTCTTTGGGTTCAGTTTCAACACCAATAAAACTTCCAATAAAACACAAGCTAATGTAGCACTTCCCTCAAAAAGCTCAATTCCCCAAAAAGAACCCAAAAAGGAATCAACAAGAAGCAAATGCAAATAATGGCAGAAATCTATCAAAATAGACCAGCAGGTAAAAACCAATTTTTTCGAAGACCTTATGTTGCTCAAATCAAAAAGTGTTGAACTAAAGAAAGTTGGATAACAACCTGGGGCAGAAGCACAAACAATCACAACTCAAACTGACATACGGAGATTTTACAAGAATTCTTTACAGTGAAGCACAAAAATCTGTTTTGGGATAGCAACTTTCCCAAGCATTACTTCTCTCTCATTAGAGGTTACTCTTGGCACAAAAAGCAAATAAAAAGGATAAGGAGAGGTTATTACTAAAGCAATAACTTCCAAGACTCATCTAAAACTTTCGGGTTATCTCCCAATAAGTACTTTTCTTTAACGCCTTTAAGTTAGGCATGATAGTTTGAGAAGATGCTCACATAAGAAATATGAATTTAGAGTAAAAGAGAGCATCAAGAAGCAAATTCAAAACACATTTAAGTCTAACCCACTTCCTATGAGAAATAATCTTGTAAAGAAACAAATCGTGAACGCACAAAACAACAAGCATAGGAAAGCAAAACAAGTGCAACTTCAAAAATTTCAACATAAAGAGGGGAACTTAATATTGTTGAGATACATAAAACCATGTTTCCCTCTCTCATAATAACTTTCAGTAGCATCATGAATAAAATTAACAATATAACTATCATATGAAACATTCTTATCATGAGCCACATGCATAAAAGAATTAATACTCCCCACATAAACATAGTCATTCTTATTAATTGTAGTGGGACAAAAACTCAACAAAATAGCTATCATTATTATTCTCATCACCATAATCATCAAATATAGGAGGCATATTGTAATCTTAATTAATTTTCTTCTCAATAGTAAGTGGATGGAAAATATCATATTCATCATTGTAATCATCATATATTGGAGGCATAGTATCATCCAAGTAAATTTTCTCCTCCGTGCTTGGGGTACTAAAAATATCATACTCATCAAAACTAGCTTCCCCAAGCTTAGAATTTTCCATAACATTAGCAATAATGGTGTCCAAAGAATTCATACTAACAACATTGCTATTAGCATGCAAAGAAAGTTCCATGGTTTTTTTAATTTTCGTTTCAGACAATTCATGTTCTACATTAGGAAAAATACTAAAAAGCTCTCTAATTTTGTTGTTGTTTTCCATTAAGCCTAGCTAGTGAAAACAACAAACAAAAAGAAAAAATTGCAGAATCTAAAGGAAATAACTTCGAGCACTCACACCGGAGGATGTGAGTACCTTTTACCTTACCTCCCCGGCAACGGCGCCAGAAAATACTTGTTGGCGCGTGGTTGACGTGGGAGCTTCTTCTTCTTCAGTCCCCGGCAACGGCGCCAGAAAATAACTTGATGTCTATGCACTTCTATTCTTGTAGACAGTTGTTGGGCCTCCAAGTGCAGAGGTTTGTAGAACAGTAGTAAGTTTTCCCTTAAGTGGATCACCCAAGGTTTATCGAACTCAGGGAGGAAGTGGTCAAATGTATCCCCTCTCAAGCAACCCTGCAATCAAGATACAAGAAGTCTCTTGTGTCCCCAACACACCCAATACACTTGTCAGGTGTATAGGTGCACTAGTTCGGTGAAGAGATAGTAAAATACAAGTGGTATGGATATAAGACAACGTTGCCAAAAAATAGTTTTGATGGCGTGTGGAAGAGAATAAAGGCAAACTGAAATAAAGATGGAAGCAAGCAAACATGTAACAAATCTAGTTGCAAACAGTGTTTCAATGATTAGAAACAAGGCCTAGGGATCATACTTTCGCTAGTGAACACTCTCATATAAACATCTTCTCTTTATGATACTACTCTGAACTACTCTCCGGTTGGACACTCTAATCCATGGTAGGGCTATAACAACACTCCTCAAAGTCCGCTTTCCCGATCTAGATAACCCCACACTGTCACCTTGAGCTCTAGATGGTTCCAACAAACACCACAATTTCATTGAGACATCCAACTCCAAATATAACTCATAACAAGTATTTGTAATCTCTAGCCTAAGTGCCACCATGGTGTGCATGCTGTCACTTTCACACACATGGGGAGAGCAGAGATCTATTAAAGCACTTGGGTAGAAAGGTAGATCTACTTGATTACAAAGCTCATGATCACAATATGATCATGCATAGAGAGAGAGATGAACACATAGCTACTAGTAGAACCCTTAGCCTTGATAGAGAACTACTCCCTCATCATCATGGGAATCAGCAACGGTGATGGAGATGGTGGTGGAGATCGATGGAGATGGCTCTAGGGGCACTTCCCCGTCCCAGAAGGGTGCCAGAACAGAGACTTTTTGTCCCCCGAATCTCCCCTTCGATGGCGGCGGCGCTGTGGAACTTTTCGTGGCTGGAGGCTCAATTCTTTAGGGTTTCTGCATCAGAGGCTTCTTATAGGTGAAAGCGGAGGCCGAGGGGGTGCGGCCACCCAGCCTGGCAGGTCTTGACCAGGTGGTGTGGCCGCCCCCCGGCCCCTCTTCGTCTCGTATTCTGGCTCCGTGTCCCCCTCGGTGAAAAACTGACTTTGGATTTTGTCCCATCCAATTTCGAGAATATTCATTTTGTAACTTTCCTGGAACCAAAAACAGCAGAAAACAGGCAACTGGCACCGTGGCATCTTGTTAATATGTTAGTTCCAGCAAATGTATAAAAATACTCCAAAGTGTGGATAAAACATAAGAAAGTAGATAATAAACAAGCATGGAACATCAAAAATTATAGATATGTTTGCAACGTATCAGTATCATATGGGACACCAAGTCATAACTTGGAGGAGCCAAGTTATTATCGTAGTAATACTAAAACAAAACATGTGCGTAATAATGCAGTTTATAAAGGAGATATAAAACAGGTAATAAAAGAAGTAGGACAAGTATCGGAATTCAGGAATGGTGGCTTGCCTGTGATCAACGAGATATCCCTGGACTTCTTCTTTAGATAACTAGAATACCAATAATAATAAGATCCCTTGATCTCGTCATCAATACAATCGCAACTATCGCCGTCATCGAGTATACATGCAAACAAGCAATGCCACAATCAAGACAAGGCATACAATTATCAACATGATCCAGAAAACAATAGAAGAGCGCATAATATACTTTAGTAAGGTTTGGGATAATGGTTTTATAGAGATTGCAGTTGACTTGGAAGCATTTGAAGGAATTCCAATATGACGTGAAGTCCAAGAACTACTTAATTGAGGAGTTTTAGACCAACCCCAGGTTATTTATGCTATCATTGTATAAGAATGATACCATCAGATAGGTATTTATAGTACGAAACCAACGAAAGTGGTTTCACTATTTTATCAATTTTCTTTGATTTACTATGCAATTTCTAGTGATAAAAAACTCTAGTTTTAGGAAATAATTCACAAGAAAATATCTATGAGTCAAAAAATTATTTACTCTTACGGTTAGGTAGGGTTTCATGGACTAGTGCAGTGGGAATTGGAATCACTTCAAAATATTTACCAGAACACCCTCAGGAAATTCCCTAAGTCAGTTATGGTAGATATTTGTCTTTTTCACCAGATTTAATATACAAGGGATTTACATTGAATCCAAAGATACATGTTAGGTATTTGAAATACCTTTCTGTAGAAATTGGAATTACTAAATTAGGTCGTACAGAACTATTGAAATGATTTTATTAGTTAATCAACCATGCACATAATAGTTCAATTCACACATAATTCAACCAGGGATTAATAAATTTTGGGATGCTAGGGTTTGGAGGGTAATGTGGTTTATGAGTTCTGTGATTTAGAATTTGGTCAATTCCACCTTTGGTTTGACCTGGAGGAATTTCTAATTGCAGAATTGGGCTATTTTTGTTATTTTGGTATAGGCGATTTAGGAAACAAACTGAGATGGGGTCAGGGGGACATGCAAGGTATCTAGGATACCTCTCAGTAATCGAAGACTCCAATTGGAGTTATGAAATGTTCTAGAGAAATTTATTGGTGAAAAGGGTACATCTAGGTAGAGGATTTATCATATTTAATCTAGACGAAAACTCGGTGAGCCAATCGTCCTGCATGTCGAAGAAAACACTTAGGAACCCTAGGAATTTTTGATCTAAACAGTTGGAGTTGCTTTAAATTTTCTTTGGCATTTAATCGAAACTATAACTTTCATATCTGGAATGAAAATAATAAAAACAGAGTGGACTGGGGTAGCCGAGCCAGATATAAGAGGGAGATGGGACACAGGGGTGCATTCGGCCCACCCAGACGATATCCACACGCGGGAGGCGTGGTTTGCAGCCATACGAGCAGACCCAGCTGTCAGTGAGGATGGAGAGGCAAAGGGGTACCAGCGGCTCTTCGCCATCTGATTAGAAGCAGATCGACGGCGTGGAGCCGTCGTCTTCTTTCGTTGTGGTGAAGACGAGGGGAAACCCTAGGGGGTTCAAGGAGAAGCAGGGAGGCTCACCAGGGGATCGAGAGGTGTTGGAGATGGTGTAGGGCGATGTGGTACTCGTCGGCGACTCCGTGGATGGGTGGAAGGGTGGGGTTTGCTTCCTAGAGGATGCTCGCGTGAGAACCTTGATGACGTCGACCTTCAGAGCTTGCTGGAGTTGATCCCAGGGTCATTGCATGGTGAATAGAAGGGTATGGTTAACATCAGGGAGGCCAGGGGAGTCCAGGAGAGGGATATGCAGCGAGAGAGAGGGGCAGAGGGGAGGGAGCTTTTCTCGGATCTAGATCCATGGCTGAAGCATCTTCCTCTCCTTCTCTCGAGTAGGACAGACTAGGGGGAGTAGTGGCTCTCTGGGAAGGGTAAGTGGGAGGTGAGGAAGCAAATGAGGCAGGGAGGGGGTGTTGTGCTAGCTTTTTCCTTATAAACCGAAGAGGAAGGCTTGGGATGGACTTGGTCCATGGACAGGCAAGCAGAGAGGTAGAAACCAGGGGAGGTTGTTGTGGGCAAGGGGGAGTGGTTTCCGGTCAAGTGGTATGGCAGGGAGAAGTGGTAGTGAAGGCTCTAAAATATATCCATCTACGTCCACATTTAAAGTGGATACTATTCATAATTTTGATGAAATATCTCTCTAAACCCTGCCACTAATGCCTAATATTCAGAGGGGCATGCAATCCTTTCTTTTATATTTTTCATCTAAGCGTCCATGGAATGTATCTCTACTTCGTCCTTTGTACACTTAGCAAAGAAGTGTATGTATCCGAGTCACTCATATGTCGGTATGTATGCCAGCAATGAGCCTATCAATGAAATGTGGGAACCTCGGGCAGTAACTCGGGGACTGCCTTAATGATACTCGTTATTTGTTCTCCGCATTCATTATTTATACGTCGGCTGGAGTAAGTTGTTTCTACCTAAGACGGATTAGTAGTGTGTGAGCACCAAGAACCTAACTCTTCGACTTGCTGCTATCCAACAAGATTTGGCTTCATGGCAAGCAAGAGAACAAGTTTGGAATTGCGTAGCACATGAAAAACGACTAAGGAAAGGAACTTAATCGAGCCGATGTTTGTTTTTCGGACTAACCTTATGCTTACTTTAAATTTACTTTGCTGAATTATTTTGAGCTAATCCTAAAGTTTCCAAGTATTGTTAAGTCAATTTTTGAAACTCGGACTCGTAAGTCATAAAACCGAACGAAGGTGGACACGAGCCGAGCCAAGAGATTGGAGAAACAAGAAAGTGAAACTCAGGGACTACGCCCAAGTTAATCCAGCACAAAAACTTAGTATCAAAACATCACTTAAGTTCTTAATATAATTGCACCTGGCATACCGGGGATCTGATGAATTTCAAAGTGTTTCTGATTAAGGAGCAGCGGGAGGAGGTAATTTGGCGCCAGAAGGTGCAGCTCCAGCTTCGGCTTCAGCATCCTCTTCAACATCCGAGGCTTTGTCCTCTTCTTTGTCACCTGAACCATCTTCGACATATTCGTCGTCGACGGCACCAAGGAAACTTGGTCCCTCATTCCATTGATGGATGGGGGCATATTGAATAAGGTTATGGGCGCAAGCCTTGTGCCGAGCTATCCATTCCGGTCAAGGACCACCTTGATCTGCGCATGCGCCGAGGAGCTTGTGTTTATCTTTTCATACCAAGTGAGCACATAGTGGAGGACAATTTTAGCTCTGGCACGTCCAGCAGATTCTCTCCAGAGATCGATCTGAGTCTCGCACTCCATAAGCTTGGCAAAAAGAACAGTGGCACTCTCCAGAGTATCTTCTTCAGGCCAAAAGACATTGAAGATCCGGACTACTACATCCAAGATATCCTTGCCGTATTTCTTCACGATCTCGACTCGGGTGGACAAGCTGACTATCAAGTCCTCAAGATCAAGAGGAATGGTGCCAGGACCAGATGGAGTACCCCTCTGCCTGCGGAACTTGGTAACAACATTGGATGCAATGACATCACTCTCCGGGAATTTGCCTTAAAAAAAGACAGGTGGAGTAAGTAAAGGAAGTAGAACTGGAAAGATCAATGTCGGTTGAAGGAAAAGACCTTACCAGAAATATGGCTGTGAACCCGGGTCAACTCCTTGGTGCAGTTGTCGCGCCTCTCCTGGAGTTGCACAAGTTCAGTATTCGCCGACTCAAGCTTGACGCTGGCCTCCTTTAGCAATTCTTGGTCCTTGGCGATCTAGAGGTTGAGGCGCTCGTGCTCTTCAGTAAAGTCTTGGCCTGCTTTCTCCAGTTCGGATTTGTGCTGTGCCTTGAGCTTCTTCATGTCTGGCTTAATCTTGGCAATCTCATCATCTTTGGTTCGGATGAGGGCAAGCTCATCATCTTTCTTTTTGAGTTCGGCCTGGTGCTGCCCTGCTTGTTCAAGAAAATGTAGCATCATGTCAGGCACGGGCACACTATCTTCAAGAGATGCTGAAATAGTTTGTTGACCCGGCAAAGTCGAGGTATGAATATTTGTCGAGCCAAGAAGAAAAGAAGATAGGGCGCAGAGAGAGATTGAGCAAGAATGATTTACCCTTTATCTGATCCAGATTTTTTCTCATGAGGATATTCTCAACCTCCACTCTAGCTACGAAATCTGAATGATGGATTAGTTCTACGGAAAAAAGACAAAGAGAGATGAAAAATGACAAGGAGAAAACTTACCCCTTTTCTCGTGTTCGGCGAGAAGCGCAGTATGTTTCGCGTGCAGCATCTTGTGAGTATCCAAGAGACGCTGAAACTCAGTGCTCCGGCGATTGGTGGTCACCTGAAAAGAGTACAAAAAGATAGCTTAGTCTTGTGCATATTCAAAGTGTACAAAATCCAGGCCAAGTGGAACTTAACCCGGCTCTAGGTGTGTGCATATTCGGCAGACAAAATCCGGGCCAAGTGGAACTTAACCCGGCTCTAGGTGTGTGCATATTCGAAGTGTACAAAATTCGGGCCAAGTGGAACTTAACCCGGCTCTAGGTGTGTGCATATTCGAAGTGTACAAAATCCAGGCCAAGTGGAACTTAACCCGGTTCTAGGTGTGTGCATATTCAAAGTGTACAAAATCCGGGCCAAGTGGAACTTAACCCGGCTCTAGGTGTGTGCATATTCGAAGTGTACAAAATCCGGGCCAAATGGAACTGAAACCGGCTCTAGGTGTGTGCATATTCGAAGTGTGCAAAGTCCGGGCCAAGTGGAACTTAACCCGGCTCTAGGTGTGTGCATATTCAAAGTGTACAAAATCCGGGCCAAGTGGAACTTAACCAGACTCTAGGTGTGTGCATATTCGAAGTGTACAAAATCCGGGCCAAGTGGAACTTAACCTGGCTCTAGGTGTGTGCATATTCGAAATGTACAAAATCCGGGCCAAGTGGAACTTAACCCGACTCTAGGTGTGTGCATATTCGAAGTGTACAAAATCCGGGCCAAGTGGAACTTAACCCGGCTCTAGGTGTGTGCATATTCAAAGTTATTAAGGAGCTACGTTAGTTCTCTAAGGAGCATCCGGCCGAGTAACAAGTTACTCCCCCGGAGGCTCGGGGACTAATGGCTATATCACTAATACCTACTAGATGCTAAGGAAAGGGCGAAGTAACATACCTCCATCATCCGACCTGCAAGGTTAATTGCCTTGGCAGCGGTATTCATCAGGGCAACAAACTCAGCAGGCCCAAATTTCTCATAGAGATCATCATCATGGACGAACTACGCCTTGTTCCAGTAGTTTACAAACTCGATTAAGGTCGGAGGATATTGTTCGCTGCTGAGCATGTGGGGTGCAACTAGACCCTTAGCGTGGGCTTCCCTCCTCTCAACCTGGGCAACGGTGGGGCTGGTGTGCAAAACGAGTTGTGCATCAGCTGACCCGGCAGAGGTGTCAGTTGTCGGTGGGGTCTTCTTCGAAAGCATGGACGCAAGTGTACGCTGTCCAGCCTCGATTGACGTTGCCCTGGTGGCGTCAGGAGCCTTTTTGCCCTTGGGCTGCTACTGAGAAGTTGAAGTTGCTGTAGCAGATTTTCCCTTGGGAGCTGCTTTGGTGCTAGCCTTGGCACTGCTGGTGTCTTCTCGCCGAGCCTTGGAAGACTCGGACGAGGCGGAAGGGCTTGGTGCTGTTGATGGCGCTTTGCTGTTGGTCTTTGCCGGAGTTGGTGCTGGTGCTGATTTCTGCTTCGGCGGAGGTGCTAAAGGAACCTCGGTGGTAGCTGGTTGTGGCGGAGCCGAAGTAGTGGTTGCCACTGCCTCGGTAGAACCGCTTCCCCCTGCTCCGAGGTTGCCCTCCTCTTGACGAGGTGGGCTAGAACCCGGAGCAGCCGCTGAACCCTCCTGAATGGGGCTCAACGAGCGTGAATTATCGCCACGAGGGGGAGAAGGGCTATGTTGGAGCGGCGAGGCAATGCCGGATCCACTCTGAGGGGCCTCCACCGCGGCCCTGCCGAATCAAATCATAAATGATGAGAAACTATAAAAAAAGAAGAACAAGTAAATAGCAAAGGGAGAAATGACTTACTCATCCGAAGTCAAGGGCTCCTTCACTATGAAGCTCTCCGGCCACCTTAGTCGTGGCCTTGGTGGCAGCTTTGTCTGCGGACTTCTTTCGCCTTTTGGCTGGCTGGGAAGGTCCGGAAGAAGAAGCAGATGCGGCCCCCCTCTTCTTTGGCGCGACCGGGATAGGCTCACCCGTGGCAAGGGGAGGATCTTCATGGATCTGCCCACCGGGGTTAGCTGATGTCGGAAAAGCATAAGAAAGGGGGACAACGTCAAATGCCTCCATCACCTCAACGTCCGAATCATCTTCATCGTCGCCAATCTCTAATGGAAGAGAGTTTACCGGCAGCCGCTTGGTCGCATCGGCCATCGGCAGGAACATCTCGATCCGGCCTTCGCATCCGAGGTGTCTCGATCAGGCGCCCATTTGAGAGAAGGCTCGGTGCCATCCTGAATGGTTTGCTGAAGAAACATCTAAGGGAAAGAAAAGACAAAGGGATTAAACCTATAACAGAAACCGACATATAATATAATTCGGAGAAAGTTTGGGACACGAGACTTACCGCGGGGGGAAGCCTATCTCGGCAGAAGTGTTCGATCCCCCACATCCACTCAGCCGAGAAGTCCTTCTTAGTGGTGAAGAGGGCCTTGACCTGACGGAAGATCTCGGTGTTGCTCAAGTCAAATGAGGAGGTCCGGTTGGGGTCACGGCCCCAGCTCATGTGGCAAACTTTATGTATGCTTCGGAGGGGAGATCCGGCTATGACGAATGTAATCATCGCGTCCTTGTTGCGCAATCCCAAGTCCTTTAGCTCCTAGAACCTTTTGTTGACTTGGTTCACCAGGACGGTGGGATTCTTGGGGACCTTGTCCCACAGATCCGGATTTGGAGGACCCAGAGCGTAGGGGCGCAATGGATCAGATCTTCGGGCCAGCTGCTTGAACATAGAAGAAGGTTCGGGCCCAGCCCTTGCAGGAGTCAAGCCCCGTAACTCGGGGGAAGATGGACTGCTTCCGGGGGGAGATGGAAGCTGCGCCGAACTGTGTGAGCTGCTTGTCCCCGGATTAAGCTGTATATTCGGAATCACGTTCTGGCGAAGGCCAAAGAATTGGATCCAGAGCTCCTTTGTGGGCCACAGTCCGGCGTAGCCCTCGATGGTGGAAGCAAAAGCAGAGAGTGAGGTAATGGCGTTAGCCGGAAGGTGGTGCGGCTGAAGCTCGTAGGTGTTGAGCCAGTCGTTGAAGAAATCGCTAACTGGGAGCCCTAACCCGCGCTGGAAGTGGGAAAGAAACACCACATACTCACCCGGATTGGGTGAGGGGTAAGCTCCACAGCGGCAAGACGCGCGATGACGCCCTTCGGGATACGCTGGGTGCGGTACAACCAATCGAGGTCGCCCGCACACCTGTGACCCAGCCAGCGCCACGGTCGGTGTTCCCCGCGTCCTCCTCCATTTCCTTCTCTGCAACGGCGAGCTCCTCCTTTGTCATCTCGAGGTCACTGTCCTCACTGGCACTAGCGGCGGTGGGGGGCAGTGGCCTGGACTGGCGAGGACCCGTGGCGGAGGAGATACGCGAAGGCGGCAGCAACGTTGGTGCGCGAGGAAGCGTGGCGCTAAGCGTGAAGCAGCGAAGGCGCTGCTGGCCGGAGACGGAAGAAGAAGAAAAGAGGGCGAGAGTGGGGAAAAGACCCAAGGGGCACGCCCCTCCCCTATTTAACCACGCCCTTAAGGGGTAGTGGGATCACGCTGTGCGGGCGGGCCACACGGTGTGGCCATGTATGACCCAGATCAGCCAATGAGCGATGAGCCATAGGGAGGGCCACAGGGCGCAGGAGATCCCATGACGTGACGCTATGATACAGTTAACGAGGAGGCAGGCACGATGCGACGTGCGCTATAGTAATATCTGACAATAACTGCGGTGGTTACTGTCGCAGGCCCTTAAAATGAGGCAAAGAAATGATTAGCTTCCACGTGGGGAAGCGTATCATAGGAGGAAGAATGATCCGGATAAGTATGAGGTGACCCGGCCAGCGAGTGAAAACTCGGAATGTGCCAAGGGAAAGTAAACCTATGAAATCCAGACTATGAGATAACTCGGAAAAGGAGCAAAAGACTCAATAGAATTAAACCTGCTGTGGCCTTAGCTACTAAGGCAGCTAAGACCGCACCAGCTTCGGGGACTAATGTTGGGGGGATACCCCCGGGTAGGGTCACGCCGGGGCATAAAGGCCAAGTTAGCCGAGGTACGGCAAGGTCAAAGCAAGAGCTGGCCGAGTCACCTCAAGGCAGGCCGAATCACGGGATAACCCAGACCAGGGAATGTCCACCTAACTAGGTCTCAACCGACTTATGCCGTATGTCGGTAAGATGAATCTAACCTATATGCACGTACATATGTGACTGGATCAACTAGGTACGATCCGGGTTATATCAAGCTTGTAAGAGAAGGAAGGTATCTCGCTGGTCAAAGACCACTGTACGCAGAGCATGAGAAAAGCGGACAGAGGCCAGGACCACCGAGGCATGGCCGACAAGGGTGACGATGCCTGTGTCGGATGACGCGGGCGCCACAGAGGCTCACGTAGCCTCTGCATGGATGACGCTGGGCGAAAGTGACCCGGTCGGCTTACTACTTTGGAATATGCCTCCATGTATGCCCTAATTGGAGACCTAGCCTCCCCTATATAAGAGGGGTAGGGCCTCTATAGAAAGGGTTGGTCTCTGAATGGTTGAGCTCTAGGGAGTTGTGTGTGTTCTGGAGAGCTAGCTAGTGGTGAGAGCAAGAGAGTCCCTTCTTCCTCCTCTCCCCAATACAGCTTGAGGAGCACTTGTAATCTGTTGAAGTGAATCAAATACGAAGCAACTGTGTGGAATCACCACACTATCCCTCCCTGGATTCCCCTAGTGCATTTAGTCCCCACCTTTAGCCTATTCATGGCATCTGCCTCGACACCACCATGACACAATGACACTGGGTGTGGTTCATGAGAAGAACAGACATGCAATGACACTGGTGGATCCATGTGTGGTTCATGAAAAGAACATACATGCAATCACACTACGTGGATCCATGTGTGGTTTGTGAGAAGAACAGACATGCAATGACACTAGGTGGATCCATGTGTGGTTTGTTTAGAGGAACAGACATGCAATGACACTGGTGGATCCATGTGTGGTTTGTTTAGAGGAACAGACCTGCAATGACATTATGTGTGGTTCATGAGAAGAACACACATGCAATGACACTGGTGGATCCTTGTGTGGTTTGAGAGAAGAACATACATGCAATCACACTGGCAGTGGTTCATGAAAAGAACACACATGCAATGACACCGGTGGATCCATGTGTGGTATGTTTAGAGGAACAAACATGCAATCACACTGCGTGTGGTTCATGAGAAGAACATACATGCAATGACACTAGTGGATCCATATGTGGTTTGTGGAAGGAACATACATGTAATGACTCTAGCTGTGGTTCATGAAAAGAATGCACATGTAATCACACTAGGTGGATCCATGTGTGGCTCATGAAAAGAACAGACATGTAATGACACTGGGTGGATCCATGTGTGGTTTGTGAAAAGAACAGACATGCGATCACACTAGGTGGATCCATGTGTGGTTTGTTAGAGGAACAAACATGCTATCACACTAGGTGGATCTATGTGTGGTTTGTTTAGAAGAGCACACATACAATGACTTTAGTTGTGTTTCATGAGAAGAACACACATGCAATGACACTGGTGGATCCATGTGAAAGTTCATGAAAAGAACATACATGCAATCACACTAGGTGGATTCATGTGTGGTTTCTGAAAAGAACAAACATGCAATGACTCTAGTTGTGCTTCATGAGAAGAACACACATCCAATGACATTGGTGGATCCATGTGTGGTTCATGAAAAGAACAGACATGCAATCACACTAGGTGGATCCATGTGTGGTTTGCGAAAAGAACAGACATGCAATGACACTAGGTGGATCCATGTGTGGTTTGTTTAGAAGAACAGACATGCAATGACACTGGTGGATCCATGTGTGGTTTGTGAAAAGAATGACATGCAATGACACCGGTGGATCCATGTGTGTTTTGTGAAAAGAACAGACATGCAATGACACTGGGTGGATCCATGTGTGGTTTGTTTAGAGGAACAGACATGCAATGCCACTAGGTGTGGTTCATGAGAAGAACAGACATGCAATCACACTAGGTGGATCCATGTGTGGTTTATTTAGAAGAACAGACATGCAATGACTCTAGCTGTAGTCCATGAAAAGAACACACATGCAATGACACTGGTGGATCCATGTGTGGTTTGTGAGAACAACATACATGCAATGACACTGGTTGTGGTTCATGAGAAGAACACACATCCAATGACACTATTGGATCCATGTGTGGTTCATGAGAAGAACAGACATGCAATGACACTGGTTGGACCCATGTGTGGTTCATGAGAAGAACACACATGCAATGACACTGGTGGACCCATGTGTGGTTCATGAAAAGAACAGACATGCAATCACAGTAGGTGGATCCGTGTGTGGTTTGTGAAAAGAACAGACATGCAATGACACTAGGTGGATCCATGTGTGGTTTGTTTAGAGGAACAAACATGCAATGACACTAGGTGGATCCATGTGTGGTTTGTTTAGAGGAATAGACATGCAATGACACTGGGTGTGGTTCATGAGAAGAACACACATGCAATGACACTGGTGGATCCATGTGTGGTTCATGAAAAGAACAGACATGCAATCACACTAGGTGGATCCATGTGTGGTTTGTGAAAAGAACAAACATGCAATGACACTAGGTGGATCCATGTGTGGTTTGTTTAGAGGAACAGACATGAAATGACACTGGGTGGATCCATGTGTGGTTTGTTTAGAGGAATAGACATGCAATGACACTGGGTGTGGTTCATGTGAAGAACACACATGCAATGACACTGGTGGATCCTTGTGTGGTTTGTGACAAGAACCTACATGCAATCACACTAGGTGGATCCATGTGTGGTTTGTGAAAAGAACAGACATGCAATGACTCTAGTTGTGTTTCATGAGAAGAACACACATGCAATGACACTAGTGGATCCATGTGTGGTTCATGAAAAGAACAGACATCCAATCACACTAGGTGGATCCATGTGTGGTGTGTGAAAAGAACAGACATGCAATGACACTAGGTGGATCCATGTGTGGTTTGTTTAGAGGAACAAACATGCAGTAACACTAGGTGGATCCATGTGTGGTTTGTTTAGAAGAACACACATGCAATGAAACTAGTTGTGGTTCATGAAAAGAAAACACATGCAATGACACTAGGTGGATCCATGTGTGGTTTGTGAAGTGAACATACATGCAATGACACTGGGTGGATCCATGTGTGGTTTGTTTAGAGGAACAGACATGCAATGACACTGGGTGTGGTTCATGAGAAGAATAGACATGCAATCACACTAGGTGGATCCATGTGTGGTTTGTTTAGAAGAACAGACATGCAATTACTCTAGATGTGGTTCATGAAAATAACACACATACAATGACACTGGTGGATCCATGTGTGGTTTGTGAGAACAACATACATGCAATGACACTGGTTGTGGTTCATGAGAAGAACACAAATCCAATGACACTATTAGATCCATGTGTGGTTCATGAGAAGAACAGACATGCAATGACACTGGGTGGATCCATGTGTGGTTTGTTTAGAGGAACAGACATGCAATCACACTGGGTGTGGTTCATAAAAAGAACAGACATGCAATGACACTAGTGGATCCATATGTGGTTTGTGGAAGGAACAGACATGCAATGAGTCTAGCTGTGGATCATTAGAAGAACAGACATGCAATCACACTCGGGCGATCCATGTGTGGTTCATGAGAAGAACAGACATGCAATGACACTAGGTGGATCCATGTGAGGTTTGTTTAGAGGAATATACATGCAATGACAATGGGTGGATCCATGTATGGTTTGTTTAGAGGAACAGACATGCAATGACACTAGGTGTGGTTCATGAGAAGAACACACATGCAATGACACTTGTGGATCCATGTGTGGTTCATGAAAAGAACAGACATGCAATCACACTAGGTGGATCCATGTGTGGTTTGTGAAAAGAACAGACATGCAATCACACTAGGTGTATCCATGTATGGTTTGTTTAGAGGAACAGACATCCAAGCACAGTGGGTGTATCCATGTGTGGTTTGTTTAGAGGAAATGTACATGCAATGACACTGGGTGGATCCATGTGTGGTTTGTTTAGAGGAACAGACATGCAATGACACTGGTGGATCCTTGTGTGGTTTATGAGAAGAACATACATGCAATCACACTGGCTGTGGTTCATGAGAAGAACACACATGCAATGACACTGGTGGATCCATGTGTGGTTTGTTTAGAGGAACAGACATGCAATCAGACTAGGTGTGGTTAATGAGAAGAACAGACATGCAATGACACTGGTGGATCTATATGTGGTTTGTGGAAGGAACATACATGTAATGACTCTAGCTGTGGGTCATGAAAAGAACAGACATGCAATCACACTAGGTGGATCCATGTGTGGTTCATGAAAAGAACAGACATGCAATCACACTAGGTGGATCCATGTGTGGTTCATGAAAAGAACAGACATGCAATGACACTGGGTGGATCCATGTGTGGTTTGTGAAAAGAACAAACATGCGATCACACTAGGTGGATCCATGTGTGGTTTGTTAGAGGAACAGACATGCAATCACACTAGGTAGATCCATGTGTGGTTCATGAGAAGAACACACATGCAATGACACTGGTGGATCTATGTGTGGTTTGTTTAGAAGAACGGACATGCAATGACTCTCGCTGTGGTTCATGAAAAGAACACACATGCAATGACACTGGTGGATCCATGTGTGGTTTGTGAAAAGAACAGACATGTAATCACACTAGGTGGATCCATGTGTGGTTTGTTTAGAGGAACAAACATGCAATGACACTAGGTGTGGTGCATGAAAAGAACAGACATGCAATGACATTGGTGGATCCATGTGTGGTTTGTGAAAAGAACAGAATGCAATCACACTAGGTGGATCCTTGAACAATTTGTGGAAACAACAGACATGCAATGACTCTGGTTGTGGTTCATGAGAAGAACACACATGCAATGACACTGGTGGATCCATGTGTGGTTTGTGAAAAGAACAGACATGCAATCACACTAGGTGGATCCATGTGTGGTCTATTTAGAGGAACACACATGCAATGACTCTAGATGTGGTTTGTTTAGAGGAACAACCATGCAATGACACTAGGTGGATCCATGTGTGGTTTGTGAAAAGAACAGACATGTAATCACACTAGGTGGATCCATGTGTGGTTTCTTTAGAGGAACAAACATGCAATGACACTGGCTGTGGTTCGTGAAAAGAATAGACATGCAATGACACTGGGTGGATCCATGTGTGGTTTGTTTAGGAGAACACACATGCAATGACACTGGTGGATCCATGTGTGGTTCATGAAAAGAACAGACATGAAATCACACTAGGTGGATCCATGTGTGGTTTGTGCAAAGAACAGACATGCAATGACACTAGGTGGATCCATGTGTGGTTTGTTTAGAGGAACAGACATGCAATGACACTAGGTAGATCCATGTGTGGTTTGTTTAGAAGAACACACATGCAATAAAACTAGTTGTGGTTCATGAAAAGAAAACACATGCAATGACACTAGGTGGATCCATGTGTGGTTTGTGAAGTGAACATACATGCAACGACACTGGGTGGATCCATGTGTGGTTTGTTTAGAGGAACAGACATGCAATGACACTGGGTGTGGTTCATGAGAAGAATAGACATGCAATCACACTAGGTGGATCCATGTGTGGTTTGTTTAGAAGAACAGACATGCAATTACTCTAGATGTGTTTCATGAAAATAACACACATACAATGACACTGGTGGATCCATGTGTGGTTTGTGAGAACAACATACATGCAATGAGACTGGTTGTGGTTCATGAGAAGAACACACATCCAATGACACTATTAGATCCATGTGTGGTTCATGAGAAGAACAGACATGCAATGACACTGGGTGGATCCATGTGTGGTTTGTTTAGAGGAACAGACATGCAATCACACTGGGTGTGGTTCATGAAAAGAACAGACATGCAATGACACTAGTGGATCCATATGTGGTTTGTGGAAGGAACAGACATGCAATGAGTCTAGCTGTGGATCATTAGAAGAACAGACATGCAATCACACTAGGGCGATCCATGTGTGGTTCATGAGAAGAACAGACATGCAATGACACTAGGTGGATCCATGTGTGGTTTGTTTAGAGGAATATACATGCAATGACAATGGGTGGATCCATGTGTTGTTTGTTTAGAGGAACAGACATGCAATGACACTGGGTGTGGTTCATGAGAAGAACACACATGCAATGACACTTGTGGATCCATGTGTGGTTCATGAAAAGAACAGACATGCAATCACTCTAGGTGGATCCATGTGTGGTTTGTGAAAAGAACAGATATGCAATGACACTAGGTGTATCCATGTATGGTTTGTTTAGAGGAACAGACATGCAATCACACTGGGTGGATCCATGTGTGGTTTGTTTAGAGGAACAGACATGCAATGACACTGGGTGGATCCATGTGTGGTTTGTTTAGAGGAACAGACATGCAATGACACTGGGTGTGGTTCATGAGAAGAACACACATGCAATGACACTGGTGGATCCTTGTGTGGTTTATGAAAAGAACATACATGCAATCACACTGGCTGTGGTTCATGAGAAGAACACACATGCAATGACACTGGTGGATCCATGTGTGGTTTGTTTAGAGGAACAGACATGCAATCACACTAGGTGTGGTTCATGAGAAGAACAGACATGCAATGACACTGGTGGATCTATATGTGGTTTGTGGAAGGAACATACATGCAATGACTCTAGCTGTGGGTCATGAAAAGAACAGACATGCAATCACACTAGGTGGATCCATGTGTGGTTCATGAAAAGAATGACATGCAATCACACTAGGTGGATCCATGTGTGGTTCATGAAAAGAACAGACATGCAATGACACTGGGTGGATCCATGTGTGGTTTGCGAAAAGAACAGACATGCGATCACACTAGGTGGATCCATGTGTGGTTTGTTAGAGGAAAAGACATGCAATCACACTAGGTAGATCCATGTGTGGTTCATGAGAAAAACACACATGCAATGACACTGGTGGATCCATGTGTGGTTTGTTTAGAAGAACGGACATGCAATGACTCTCGCTGTGGTTCATGAAAAGAACACACATGCAATGACACTGGTGGATCCATGTGTGGTTTGTGAAAAGAACAGACATGTAATCACACTAGGTGGATCCATGTGTGGTTTGTTTAGAGGAACAAACATGCAATGACACTAGGTGTGGTTCATGAAAAGAACAGACATGCAATGACATTGGTGGATCCATGTGTGGTTTGTGAAAAGAACAGAGATGCAATCACACTAGGTGGATCCTTGAACAATTTGTGGAAACAACAGACATGCAATGACTCTGGTTGTGGTTCATGAGAAGAACACACATGCAATGACACTGGTGGATCCATGTGTGGTTTGTGAAAAGAACAGACATGCAATCACACTAGGTGGATCCATGTGTGGTCTATTTAGAGGAACACACATGCAATGACTCTAGATGTGGTTTGTTTAGAGGAACAACCATGCAATGACACTAGGTGGATCCATGTGTGGTTTGTGAAAAGAACAGACATGTAATCACACTAGGTGGATCCATGTGTGGTTTCTTTAGAGGAACAAACATGCAATGACACTGGGTGTGGTTCGTGAAAAGAACAGACATGCAATGACACTGGGTGGATCCATGTGTGGTTTGTTTAGAGGAACAGACATGCAATCACACTGGGTGTAGTTCATGAGAAGAACAGACATGCAATCACACTAGGTGGATCCATGTGTGGTTTATTTAGAAGAACACACATGCAATGACTCTAGATTTGGTTCATGAAAAGAACACACATGCAATGACACTGGTGGATCCATGTGTGGTTTGTGAGAACAACATACATGCAATGACACTGGTTGTGGTTCATGAGAAGAACACACATCCAATGACACTGTTGGATCCATGTGTGGTTCATGAGAAGAAGAGACATGCAATGACACTGGGTGGATCCATGTGTGGTTTGTTTAGAGGAACATACATGCAATCACACTGGGTGTGGTTCATGAAAAGAACAGACATGCAATGACACTGGTGGATCCATATGTGGTTTGTGGAAGGAACAGCCATGCAATCACTTTAGCTGTGGTTCATGAAAAGAACAGACATGCAATCACACTAGGGGGATCCATGTGTGGTTCATGAGAAGAACAGACATGCAATGACACTAGGTGGATCCATGTGTGGTTTGTTTAGAGGAACAGACATGCAATGATAATGGGTGGATCCATGTGTGGTTTGTTTAGAGGAACAGACATGCAATGACACTGGGTGTGGTTCATGAGAAGAACACACATGCAATGACACTTGTGGATCCATGTGTGGTTCATGAAAAGAACAGACATGCAATCACACTAGGTGGAGCCATGTGTGGTTTGTGAAAAGAACAGACATGCAATGACACAAGGTGGATCCATGTGTGGTTTGTTTAGAGGAATAGACATGCAGTCACACTGGGTGGATCCATGTGTGGTTTGTTTAGAGGAACCGACATGAAATGACACTGGGTGGATCCATGTGTGGTTTGTTTAGTGGAACAGACATGCAATGACACTGGGTGTGGTTCATGAGAAGAACGCACATGCAATGACACTGGTGGATCCTTGTGTGGTTTGTGAGAAGAACATACATGCAATCACACTGGCTGTGGTTCATGAGAAGAACACACATGCAATGACACTGGGGGATCCATGTGTGGTATGTTTAGAGGAACAGACATGCAATCACACTAGGTGTGGTTCATGAGAAGAACAGACATGCAATAACACTGGTGGATCCATATGTGGTTTGTGGAAGGAACGGACATGCAATGACTCTAGTCGTGGGTCATGAAAAGAACAGACATGCAATCACACTAGGTGGATCCATCTGTGGTTCATGAAAAGAACAGACATGCAATGACACTAGGTGGATCCATGTGTGGTTTGTGAAAAGAACAGACATGCGATCACACTAGGTGGATCCATGTGTGGTTTGTTAGAGGAACAGACATGCAATCACACTAGGTAGATCCATGTGTTGTTCATGAGAAGAACACAGATGCAATGACACTGGTGGATCCATGTGTGGTTTGTTTAGAAGAACAGACATGCAATGACTCTCGCTGTGGTTCATGAAAAGAACACACATGCAATGACACTGGTGGATCCATGTGTGGTTTGTGAAAAGAACAGACATGTAATCACAGTAGGTGGATCCATGTGTGGTTTGTTTAGAGGAACAAACATGCAATGACACTAGGTGTGGTTCATGAAAAGAACAGACATGCAATTACATTGGTGGATCCATGTGTGGTTTGTGAAAAGAACAGAGATGCAATCACACTAGGTGGATCCGTGTGTGGTTTGTGAAAAGAACAGACATGCAATGACACTAGGTGGATCAATGTGTGGTTTGTTTAGAGGAACAGACATGCAATGACACTAGGTGGATCCATGTGTGGTTTGTTTAGAGGAATAGACATGCAATGACACTGGCTGTGGTTCATGAGAAGAACACACATGCAATGACACAGGTGGATCCATGTGTGGTTCATGAAAAGAACAGACATGCAATCACACTAGGTGGATCCATGTGTGGTTTGTGAAAAGAACAGACATGCAATGACACTAGGTGGATCCATGTGTGGTTTGTTTAGAGGAAGAGACATGAAATAACACTGGGTGGATCCATGTGTGGTTTCTTTAGAGGAACATACATGCAATGACACTGGGTGTGGTTCATGTGAAGAACACACATGCAATGACACTGGTGGATCCTTGTGTGGTTTGTGACAAGAACCTACATGCAATCACACTAGGTGGATCCATGTGTGGTTTGTGAAAAGAACAGACATGCAATGACTCTAGTTATGTTTCATGAGAAGAACACACATGCAATGACACTGGTGGATCCATCTATGGTTCATGAAAAGAACAGACATCCAATCACACGAGGTGGATCCATGTGTGGTGTGTGAAAAGAACAGACATGCAATCACACTAGGTGGATCCATGTGTGGTGTGTGAAAAGAACAGACATGCAATGGCACTAGGTGGATCCATGTGTGGTTTGTTTAGAGGAACAGACATGAAATGACACTGGGTGGATCCATGTGTGGTTTGTTTAGAGGAACAGACATGCAATGACACGAGGTGTGGTTCATGAGAACAACACACATGCAATGACACTGGTGGATCCTTGTGTGGTTTGTGAGAAGAAGATACATGCAATCACACTAGCTATGGTTTATGAGAAGAACACACATGCAATGAAACTGGTGGATCCATGTGTGGTTTGTTTAGAGGAACAGACATGCAATCACACTGGGTGTGGTTCATGATAGGAACAGACATGCCATGACACTGGTGGATCCATATGTCGTTTGTGGAAGGAACAGACATGCAATGACACTGGGTGGATCCATGTGTGGTTTGTGAAAAGAACAGACATGTGATCACACTAGGTGGATCCATGTGTGGTTTGTTTGAGGAACAAACATGCAATCACACTAGGTCGATCAATGTGTGGTATGTTTAGAAGAACACACATCCAATGACTCTAGTTGTGTTTCAGGAGAAGAACACACATGCAATGACACTGGTGTATCCATGTGTGGTTCATTAAAAGAACAGACATGCAATCACACTAGGTGCATACATGTGTGGTTTGTGAAAAGAACAGGCATGCAATGACTCTAGTTGTGTTTCATGAGAAGAACACACATGCAATGACACTTGTGGATCCATGTGTGGTTCATGAAAAGAACATACATGCAATCACACTAGGTGGATCCATGTTTGGTTTGTGAAAAGAACAGACATACAATGACACTAGGTGGATCCATGTGTTGTTTGCTTAGAAGAACACACATGCAATGACACTTGTTGTGGTTCATGAAAAGAACACACATGCAATGACACTAGTTGTGGTTCATGAAAAGAACACACATGCAATGACACTTGGTGGATCCATGTGTGGTTTGTGAAAAGAACAGCCATGCAATGACACTAGGTGGATCCATGTG
Organism: Avena insularis; assembly: GCA_023614405.1. Lineage (NCBI taxonomy): Eukaryota > Viridiplantae > Streptophyta > Magnoliopsida > Poales > Poaceae > Avena > Avena insularis. The sequence goes on from CM042696.1 coordinate 293,453,232, forward strand.
TGGTTTGTTTAGAGGAACAGACATGCGATGCCACTAGGTGTGGTTCATGAGAAGAACAGACATGCAATCACACTAGGTGGATCCATGTGTGGTTTATTTAGAAGAACAGACATGCAATGACTCTAGATTTGGTTCATGAAAAGAACACACATGCAATGACACTGGTGGATCCATGTGTGGTTTGTGAGATCAACATACATGCAATGACACTGTCTATGGTTCATGAGAAGAATACACATGCAATGACATTGGTGGATCCATGTGTGGTTCATGAGAAGAACAGACATGCAATGACACTGGGTGGATCCATGAGTGGTTTGTTTAGAGGAATAGACATGTAATCACACTGGTTGTGGTTCATGAAAAGAACAGACATGCAATGACACTGGTGGATCCATATGTGGTTTGTGGAAGGAACAGACATGCAATGACTCTAGTTGTGGTTCATGAAAAGAATAGACATGCAATCACACTAGGTAGATCCATGTGTGGTTCATGATAAGAACAGAGATGCAATGACACTAGGTGGATCCATGTGTGGTTCATGAAAAGAACACACATGCAATGACACTGGGTGGATCCATGTGTGGTTTGTGAAAAGAATAGACATGTAATCACACTAGGTGGATCCATGTGTGGTTTGTTTAGAGGAACAAACATGCAATGACACTAGGTGTGGTGCATGAAAAGAACAGACATGCAATGACATTGGTGGATCCATGTGTGGTTTGTGAAAAGAACAGAATGCAATCACACTAGGTGGTTTCTTGAACAATTTGTGGAAACAACAGACATGCAATGACTCTGGTTGTGGTTCATGAGAAGAACACACATGCAATGACACTGGTGGATCCATGTGTGGTTTATGAAAAGAACAGACATGCAATCACACTAGGTGGATCCATGTGTGGTCTATTTAGAGGAACACACATGCAATGACTCTAGATGTGGTTTGTTTAGAGGAACAACCATGCAATGACACTAGGTGGATCCATGTGTGGTTTGTGAAAAGAACAGACATGTAATCACACTAGGTGGATCCATGTGTGGTTTCTTTAGAGGAACAAACATGCAATGACACTGGGTGTGGTTCGTGAAAAGAATAGACATGCAATGACACTGGGTGGATCCATGTGTGGTTTGTTTAGGAGAACACACATGCAATGACACTGGTGGATCCATGTGTGGTTCATGAAAAGAACAGACATGCAATCACACTAGGTGGATCCATGTGTGGTTTGTGCAAAGAACAGACATGCAATGACACTAGGTGGATCCATGTGTGGTTTGTTTAGAGGAACAGACATGCAATGACACTAGGTAGATCCATGTGTGGTTTGTTTAGAAGAACACACATGCAATAAAACTAGTTGTGGTTCATGAAAAGAAAACACATGCAATGACACTAGGTGGATCCATGTGTGGTTTGTGAAGTGAACATACATGCAATGACACTGGGTGGATCCATGTGTGGTTTGTTTAGAGGAACAGACATGCAATGACACTGGGTGTGGTTCATGAGAAGAATAGACATGCAATCACACTAGGTGGATCCATGTGTGGTTTGTTTAGAAGAACAGACATGCAATTACTCTAGATGTGTTTCATGAAAATAACACACATACAATGACACTGGTGGATCCATGTGTGGTTTGTGAGAACAACATACATGCAATGAGACTGGTTGTGGTTCATGAGAAGAACACACATCCAATGACACTATTAGATCCATGTGTGGTTCATGAGAAGAACAGACATGCAATGACACTGGGTGGATCCATGTGTGGTTTGTTTAGAGGAACAGACATGCAATCACACTGGGTGTGGTTCATGAAAAGAACAGACATGCAATGACACTAGTGGATCCATATGTGGTTTGTGGAAGGAACAGACATGCAATGAGTCTAGCTGTGGATCATTAGAAGAATGGACATGCAATCACACTAGGCGATCCATGTGTGGTTCATGAGAAGAACAGACATGCAATGACACTAGGTGGATCCATGTGTGGTTTGTTTAGAGGAATATACATGCAATGACAATGGGTGGATCCATGTGTTGTTTGTTTAGAGGAACAGACATGCAATGACACTGGGTGTGGTTCATGAGAAGAACACACATGCAATGACACTTGTGGATCCATTTGTGGTTCATGAAAAGAACAGACATGCAATCACTCTAGGTGGATCCATGTGTGGTTTGTGAAAAGAACAGACATGCAATGACACTAGGTGTATCCATGTATGGTTTGTTTAGAGGAACAGACATGCAATCACACTGGGTGGATCCATGTGTGGTTTGTTTAGAGGAACAGACATGCAATGACACTGGGTGGATCCATGTGTGGTTTGTTTAGAGGAACAGACATGCAATGACACTGGGTGTGGTTCATGAGAAGAACACACATGCAATGACACTGGTGGATCCTTGTGTGGTTTATGAAAAGAACATACATGCAATCACACTGGCTGTGGTTCATGAGAAGAACACACATGCAATGACACTGGTGGATCCATGTGTGGTTTGTTTAGAGGAACAGACATGCAATCACACTAGGTGTGGTTCATGAGAAGAACATACATGCAATGACACTGGTGGATCTATATGTGGTTTGTGGAAGGAACATACATGCAATGACTCTAGCTGTGGGTCATGAAAAGAACAGACATGCAATCACACTAGGTGGATCCATGTGTGGTTCATGAAAAGAACAGACATGCAATGACACTGGGTGGATCCATGTGTGGTTTGTTTAGAGGAAGAGACATGAAATAACACTGGGTGGATCCATGTGTGGTTTCTTTAGAGGAACATACATGCAATGACACTGGGTGTGGTTCATGTGAAGAACACACATGCAATGACACTGGTGGATCCTTGTGTGGTTTGTGACAAGAACCTACATGCAATCACACTAGTTGGATCCATGTGTGGTTTGTGAAAAGAACAGACATGCAATGACTCTAGTTATGTTTCATGAGAAGAACACACATGCAATGACACTGGTGGATCCATCTATGGTTCATGAAAAGAACAGACATCCAATCACACGAGGTGGATCCATGTGTGGTGTGTGAAAAGAACAGACATGCAATCACACTAGGTGGATCCATGTGTGGTGTGTGAAAAGAACAGACATGCAATGGCACTAGGTGGATCCATGTGTTGTTTGTTTAGAGGAACAGACATGAAATGACACTGGGTGGATCCATGTGTGGTTTGTTTAGAGGAACAGACATGCAATGACACGAGGTGTGGTTCATGAGAACAACACACATGCAGTGACACTGGTGGATCCTTGTGTGGTTTGTGAGAAGAAGATACATGCAATCACAATAGCTATGGTTTATGAGAAGAACACACATGCAATGAAACTGGTGGATCCATGTGTGGTTTGTTTAGAGGAACAGACATGCAATCACACTGGGTGTGGTTCATGATAGGAACAGACATGCCATGACACTGGTGGATCCATATGTCGTTTGTGGAAGGACAGACATGCAATGACACTGGGTGGATCCATGTGTGGTTTGTGAAAAGAACAGACATGTGATCACACTAGGTGGATCCATGTGTGGTTTGTTTGAGGAACAAACATGCAATCACACTAGGTCGATCAATGTGTGGTATGTTTAGAAGAACACACATCCAATGACTCTAGTTGTGTTTCAGGAGAAGAACACATGCAATGACACTGGTGTATCCATGTGTGGTTCATTAAAAGAATGACATGCAATCACACTAGGTGCATACATGTGGTTTGTGAAAAGAACAGGCATGCAATGACTCTAGTTGTGTTTCATGAGAAGAACACACATGCAATGACACTTGTGGATCCATGTGTGGTTCATGAAAAGAACATACATGCAATCACACTAGGTGGATCCATGTTTGGTTTGTGAAAAGAACAGACATACAATGACACTAGGTGGATCCATGTGTTGTTTGCTTAGAAGAACACACATGCAATGACACTAGTTGAGGTTCATGAAAACAACACACATGCAATGACACTAGTTGTGGTTCATGAAAAGAACACACATGCAATGACACTTGGTGGATCCATGTGTGGTTTGTGAAAAGAACAGCCATGCAATGACACTAGGTGGATCCATGTGTGGTTTGTTTAGAGGAACAGACATGCGATGCCACTAGGTGTGGTTCATGAGAAGAACAGACATGCAATCACACTAGGTGGATCCATGTGTGGTTTATTTAGAAGAACAGACATGCAATGACTCTAGATTTGGTTCATGAAAAGAACACACATGCAATGACACTGGTGGATCCATGTGTGGTTTGTGAGATCAACATACATGCAATGACACTGGCTATGGTTCATGAGAAGAATACACATGCAATGACATTGGTGGATCCATGTGTGGTTCATGAGAAGAATGTATGCAATGACACTGGGTGGATCCATGAGTGGTTTGTTTAGAGGAATAGACATGTAATCACACTGGTTGTGGTTCATGAAAAGAACAGACATGCAATGACACTGGTGGATCCATATGTGGTTTGTGGAAGGAACAGACATGCAATGACTCTAGTTGTGGTTCATGAAAAGAATAGACATGCAATCACACTAGGTAGATCCATGTGTGGTTCATGATAAGAACAGAGATTCAATGACACTAGGTGGATCCATGTGTGGTTCATGAAAAGAACACACATGCAATGACACTGGGTGGATCCATGTGTGGTTTGTGAAAAGAACAGACATGCGATCACACTAGGTGGATCCATGTGTGGTTTGTTAGAGGAACAGACATGCAATCACACTAGGTGGATCCATGTGTGGTTTGTTTAGAAGAACACACATGCAATGACTCTAGTTGTGGTTCATGAGAAGAACACACATGCAATGACACTGGTGGATCCATGTGTGGTTCATGAAAAGAACAGACATGCAATCACAGTAGGTGGATCCGTGTGTGGTTTGTGAAAAGAACAGACATGCAATGACACTAGGTGGATCCATGTGTGGTTTGTTTAGAGGAACAGACATGCAATGACACTAGGTGGATCCATGTGTGGTTTGTTTAGAGGAATAGACATGCAATGACACTGGGTGTGGTTCATGAGAAGAACACACATGCAATGACACTGGTGGATCCATGTGTGGTTCATGAAAAGAACAGACATGCAATCACACTAGGTGGATCCATGTGTGGTTTGTGAAAAGAACAGACATGCAATGACACTAGGTGGATCCATGTGTGGTTTGTTTAGAGGAATAGACATGAAATGACACTGGGTGGATACATGTGTGGTTTGTTTAGAGGAACAGACATGCAATGACACTGTGTGTGGTTCATGTGAAGAACACACATGCAATGACACTGGTGGATCCTTGTGTGGTTTGTGACAAGAACCTACATGCAATCACACTAGGTGGATCCATGTGTGGTTTGTGAAAAGAACAGACATGCAATGACTCTAGTTGTGTTTCATGAGAAGAACACACATGCAATGACACTGGTGGATCAATGTCTGGTTCATGAAAAGAACAGACATCCAATCACACTAGGTGCATCCATGTGTGGTGTGTGAAAAGAACAGACATGCAATGACACTAGGTGGATCCATGTGTGGTTTGTTTAGAGGAACATCCATGCAATGACACTGGGTGGATCCATGTGTGGTTTGTGAAAAGAACAGACATGCGATCACACTAGGTGGATCCATGTGTGGTTTGTTAGAGGAACAGACATGCAATCACACTAGGTAGATCCATGTGTGGTTCATGAGAAAAACACACATGCAATGAAACTAGTTGTGGTTCATGAAAAGAAAACACATGCAATGACACTAGGTGGATCCATGTGTGGTTTGTGAAGTGAACATACATGCAATGACACTGGGTGGATCCATGTGTGGTTTGTTTAGAGGAACAGACATGCAATGACACTGGGTGTGGTTCATGAGAAGAATAGACATACAATCACACTAGGTGGATCCATGTGTGGTTTGTTTAGAAGAACAGACATACAATGACTCTAGATGTGGTTCATGAAAATAACACACATACAATGACAATGGTGGATCCATGTGTGGTTTGTGAGAACAACATACATGCAATGGCACTGGTTGTGGTTCATGAGAAGAACACACATCCAATCACACTATTAGATCCATGTGTGGTTCATGAGAAGAACAGACATGCAATGACACTGGGTGAATCCATGTGTGGTTTGTTTAGAGGAACAAACATGCAATCACACTGGGTGTGGTTCATGAAAAGAACAGACATGCAATGACACTGGTGGATCCATATGTGGTTTGTGGAAGGAACAGACATGCAATGACTCTAGCTGTGGATCATTAAAAGAACAGACATGCAATCACACTAGGGGGATCCATGTGTGGTTCATGAGAAGAACAGACATGCAATGACACTAGGTGGATCCATGTGTGGTTTGTTTAGAGGAACATACATGCAATGACAATGGGTGGATCCATTTGTGGTTTGTTTAGAGGAACATACATGCAATGACAATGGGTGGATCCATGTGTGGTTTGTTTAGAGGAACAGACATGCAATGACACTGAGTGTGGTTCATGAGAAGAACACACATGTAATGACACTTGTGGATCCATGTGTGGTTCATGAAAAGAACAGACATGCAATCATACTAGGTGGACCCATATGTGGTTTGTGAAAAGAACAGACATGCAATGACACTAGGTGGATCCATGTATGGTTTGTTTAGAGGAACAGACATGCAATCACACTGGGTGGATCCATGTGTGGTTTGTTTAGAGGAATATACATGCAATGACACTGGGTGGATCCATGTGTGGTTTGTTTAGAGGAACAGACATGCAATGACACTGGGTGTGGTTCATGAGAAGAACACACATGCAATGACACTGGTGGATCCTTGTGTGGTTTATGACAAGAACATACATGCAATCACACTGGCTGTGGTTCATGAGAAGAACACACATGCAATGACACTGGTGGATCCATGTGTGGTTTGTTTAGAGGAACAAACATGCAATCACACTGGGTGTGGTTCATGAGAAGAACAGACATGCAATGACACTGGTGGATCCATATGTGGTTTGTGGAAGGAACATACATGCAATGACTCTAGCTGTGGGTCCTGAAAAGAACAGAAATGCAATCACACTAGGTGGATCCATGTGTGGTTCATGAAAAGAACAGACATGCAATCACACTAGGTGGATCCATGTGTGGTTCATGAAAAGAACAGACATGCAATGACACTGGGTGGATCCATGTGTGGTTTGTGAAAAGAACAGACATGCGATCACACTAGGTGGATCCATGTGTGGTTTGTTAGAGGAACAGACATGCAATCACACTAGGTAGATCCATGTGTGGTTCATGAGAAGAACACACATGCAATGACACTGGTGGATCCATGTGTGGTTTGCTTAGAAGAACAGACATGCAATGACTCTCGTTGTGGTTCAAGAAAATAACACACATGCAATGACACTGGTGGATCCATGTGTGGTTTGTGAAAAGAACAGACATGTAATCACACTAGGTGGATCCATGTGTGGTTTGTTTAGAGGAACAGACATGCAATGACACTGGGTGGATCCATGTGTGGTTTGTTTAGAAGAACACACATGCAATGAAACTAGTTGTGGTTCATGAAAAGAAAACACATGCAATGACACTAGGTGGATCCATGTGTGGTTTGTGAAGTGAACATACATGCAATGACACTGGGTGGATCCATGTGTGGTTTGTTTAGAGGAACAGACATGCAATGACACTGGGTGTGGTTCATGAGAAGAATAGACATACCATCACACTAGGTGGATCCATGTGTGGTTTGTTTAGAAGAACAGACATGCAATGACTCTAGCTGTGGTTCATGAAAATAACACACATACAATGACACTGGTGGATCCATGTGTGGTTTGTGAGAACAACATACATGCAATGACATTGGTTGTGGTTCATGAGAAGAACACACATCCAATGACACTATTGGATCCATGTGTGGTTCATGAGAAGAACAGACATGCAATGACACTGGGTGGATCCATGTGTGGTTTGTTTAGAGGAACAGACATGCAGTCACACTGGGTGTGGTTCATGAAAAGAACAGACATGCAATGACACTGGTGGATCCATATGTGGTTTGTGGAAGGAACAGACATGCAATGACTCTAGATGTGGTTCATTAAAAGAACAGACATGCAATCACACTAGGGGGATCCATGTGTGGTTCATGAGAAGAACAGACATGCAATGACACTAGGTGGATCCATGTGTGGTTTGTTTAGAGGAACATACATGCAATGACAATGGGTGGATCCATGTGTGGTTTGTTTAGAGGAACAGACATGCAATGACACTGGGTGTGGTTCATGAGAAGAACACACATGCAATGACACTTGTGGATCCATGTGTGGTTCATGAAAAGAACAGACATGCAATCACACTAGGTGGATCCATGTGTGGTTTGTGAAAAGAACAGACATGCAATGACACTAGGTGGATCCATGTATGGTTTGTTTAGAGGAACAGACATGCAATCACACTGGGTGGATCCATGTGTGGTTTGTATAGAGGAACAGACATGCAATGACACTCGGTGGATCCTTGTGTGGTTTGTTTAGAGGAACAGACATGCAATGACACTAGGTGTGGTTCATGAGAAGAACACACATGCAATGACACTGGTGGATCCTTATGTAGTTTGTGAGAAGAACATACATGCAATCACACTGGCTGTGGTTCATGAGAAGAACACACATGCAATGATACTGGTGGATCTATGTGTGGTTTGTTTAGAGGAACAGACAGGCAATCACACTAGGTGTGGTTCATGAGAAGAATAGACATGCAATGACACTGGTGGATCCATATGTGGTTTGTGGAAGGAACCTACATGCAATGACTCTAGCTGTGGGTCATAAAAAGAACAGACATGCAATCACACTAGGTGGATCCATGTGTGGTTAATGAAAAGAACAGACATGCAATCACACTAGGTGGATCCATGTGTGGTTCATGAAAAGAACAGACATGCAATCACACTAGGTGGATCCATGTGTGGTTCATGAAAAGAACAGACATGCAATGACACTGGGTGGATCCATGTGTGGTTTGTGAAAAGAACAGACATGCGATCACACTAGGTGGATCCATGTGTGGTTTGTTAGAGGAACAGACATGCAATCACACTAGGTAGATCCATGTGTGGTTCATGAGAAGAACATACATGCAATGACACTGGTGGATCCATGTGTGGTTTGTTTACAAGAACAGACATGCAATGACTCTCGCTGTGGTTCATGAAAATAACACAAATGCAATGACACTGGTGGATCCATGTGTGGATTGTGAAAAGAACAGACATGTAATCACACTAGGTGGATCCATGTGTGGTTTGTTTAGAGGAACAAACATGCAATGACACTAGGTGTGGTTCATGAAAAGAACAGACATGCAATGACATTGGTGGATCCATGTGTGGTTTGTGAAAAGAACAGAGATGCAATCACACTAGGTGGATCCTTGAACAATTTGTGGAAAGAACAGACATGCAACGACTCTGGTTGTGGTTCATGAGAAGAACACACATGCAATGACACTGGTGGATCCATGTGTGGTTTGTGAAAAGAACAGACATGCAATCACACTAGGTGGATCCATGTGTGGTCTATTTAGAAGAACACACATGCAATGACTCTAGATGTGGTTTGTTTAGAGGAACAACCATGCAATGACACTAGGTGGATCCATGTGTGGTTTGTGAAAAGAACAGACATGTAATCACACTAGGTGGATCCATGTGTGGTTTCTTTAGAGGAACAAACATGCAATGACACTGGGTGTGGTTCGTGAAAAGAACATACATGCAATGACTCTAGCTATGGTTCATGAAAAGAACACACATGCAATGACACTGGTGGATCCATGTGTGGTTTGTGAGAACGACATACATGCAATGACACTGGTTGTGGTTCATGAGAAGAACACACATCCAATGACACTATTGGATCCATGTTTGGGTCATGAGAAGAACAGACATGCAATGACACTGGGTGGATCCATGTGTGGTTTGTTTAGGGGAACAGACATGCAATCACACTAGGTGTGGTTCATGAAAAGAACAGACATGCAATGCCACTGGTGGATCCATATGTGGTTTGTGGAAGGAATAGACATGCAATGACTCTAGTTGTGGTTCATGAAAAGAACAGACATGCGATCACACTAGGGGGATCCATGTGTGGTTCATGAGAAGAACAGACATGCAATGACACTAGGTGGATCCATGTGTGGTTTGTTTAGAGGAACAGACATGCAATGACAATGGGTGTCTCCATGTGTGGTTTGTTTAGAGGAACAGACATGCAATGACACTGGGTGTGGTTCATGAGAAGAACACACATGCAATGACACTTGTGGATCCATGTGTGGTTCATGAAAAGAGCAGACATGCAATCACACTAGGTGGATCCATGTGTGGTTTGTGAAAAGAACAGACATGCAATGACACTAGGTGGATCCATGTGTGGTTTGTTTAGAGGAACATACAGGCAATCACACTGGGTGGATCCATGTGTGGTCTATTTAGAAGAACACACATGCAATGACTCTAGATGTGGTTTGTTTAGAGGAACAACCATGCAATGACACTAGGTGGATCCATGTGTGGTTTGTGAAAAGAACAGACATGTAATCACACTAGGTGGATCCATGTGTGGTTTCTTTAGAGTAACAAACATGCAATGACACTGGGTGTGGTTCGTGAAAAGAACAGACATGCAATGACACAGGGTGGATCCATGTGTGGTTTGTTTAGAGGAACAGACATGCAATCACACTGGGTGTGGTTCATGAGAAGAATAGACATGCAATCACACTAGGTGGATCCATGTGTGGTTTGTTTAGAAGAACAGACATGCAATGACTCTAGCAGTGGTTCATGAAAAGAACAGACATGCAATGACAGTGGTGGATCCATGTGTGGTTTGTGAAAAGAACAGAGATGCAATCACACTAGGTGGATCCTTGAACAATTTGTGGAAAGAACAGACATGCAATGACTCTGGTTGTGGTTCATGAGAAGAACACACATGCAATGACACTGGTGGATCCATGTGTCATTTGTGAAAAGAACAGACATGCAATCACACTAGGTGGATCCATGTGTGGTCTATTTAGAAGAACACACATGCAGTGACTCTAGATGTGGTTTGTTTAGAGGAACAACCATGCAATGACACTAGGTGGATCCATGTGTGGTTTGTGAAAAGAACAGACATGTAATCACACTAGGTGGATCCATGTGTGGTTTCTTTAGAGGAACAAACATGCAATAACACTGGGCGTGGTTCGTGAAAAGAACAGACATGCAATGACACTGGGTGGATCCATGTGTGGTTTGTTTAGAAGAACAAACATGCAATCACACTGGGTGTGGTTCATGAGAAGAATAGACATGCAATCACACTAGGTGGATCCATGTGTGGTTTGTTTAGAAGAATGTACATGCAATGACTATAGCAGTGGTTTATGAAAAGAACACACATGCAATGACACTGGTGGATCCATGTGTGGTTTGTGAGAACAACATACATGCAATGACACTGGTTGTGGTTCATGAGAAGAACACACATCCAATGACACTATTGAATCCATGTGTGGTTCATGAGAAGAATAGACATGCAATGACACTGGGTAGATCCAAGTGTGGTTTGTTTAGAGGAACAGACATGCAATCACACTGGGTGTGGTTCATGAAAAGAATAGAGATGCAATGACACTGGTGGATCCATATGTGGTTTTGTGGAAGGAACAGCCATGCAATGACTCTAGCTGGATCACACTAGGTGGATCCATGTGTGGTTTGTTAGAGGAACAGACATGCAATCACACTAGGTAGATCCATGTGTGGTTCATGAGAAGAACACATATGCAATGACACTAGTGGATCCATGTGTGGTTTGTTTAGAAGAACAGACATGCAATGACTCTCGCTGTGGTTCATGAAAAGAACACACATGCAATGACACTAGTGGATCCATGTGTGGTTTGTTTAGAGGAACATACATGCAATCACACTAGGTGTGGTTCATGAGTAGAACAGACATGCAATCACACTAGGTGGATCCATGTGTGGTTTGTTTAGAGGAACAAACATGCAATCACACTAGGTGTGGTTCATGAGAAGAACAGACATGCAATGACACTGGTGGATCCATATGTGGTTTGTGGAAGGAACCTACATGCAATGACTCTAGCTGTGGGTCATAAAAAGAACAGACATGCAATCACACTAGGTGGATCCATGTGTGGTTAATGAAAAGAACAGACATGCAATCACACTAGGTGGATCCATGTGTGGTTCATGAAAAGAATGTACATGCAATGACACTGGGTGGATCCATGTGTGGTTTGTGAAAAGAACAGACATGCGATCACACTAGGTGGATCCATGTGTGGTTTGTTAAAGGAACAGACATGCAATCACACTAGGTAGATCCATGTGTGGTTCATGAGAAGAACACACATGCAATGACACTGGTGGATCCATGTGTGGTTTGTTTACAAGAACGGACATGCAATGACTCTCGCTGTGGTTCATGAAAAGAACACACATGCAATGACACTGGTGGATCCATGTGTGGTTTGTGAAAAGAACAGACATGTAATCACACTAGGTGGATCCATGTGTGGTTTGTTTAGAGGAACAAACATGCAATGAAACTAGGTGTGGTTCATGAAAAGAACATACATGCAATGACATTGGTGGATCCATGTGTGGTTTGTGAAAAGAACAGAGATGCAATCACACTAGGTGGATCCTTGAACAATTTGTGGAAAGAACAGACATGCAATGACTCTGGTTGTGGTTCATGAGAAGAACACACATGCAATGACACTGGTGGATCCATGTGTGGTTTGTGAAAAGAATAGACATGCAATCACACTAGGTGGATCCATGTGTGGTCTATTTAGCAGAACACACATGCAATGACTCTAGATGTGGTTTGTTTAGAGGAACAACCATGCAATGACACTAGGTGAATCCATGTGTGGTTTGTAAAAAGAACAGACATGTAATCACACTAGGTGGATCCATGTGTGGTTTCTTTAGAGGAACAAACATGCAATGACACTGGGTGTGGTTCGTGAAAAGAACATACATGCAATGACTCTAGCTATGGTTCATGAAAAGAACACACATGCAATGACACTGGTGGATCCATGTGTGGTTTGTGAGAACGACATACATGCAATGACACTGGTTGTGGTTCATGAGAAGAACACACATCCAATGACACTGTTGGATCCATGTTTGGGTCATGAGAAGAACAGACATGCAATGACACTGGGTGGATCCATGTGTGGTTTGTTTAGAGGAACAGACATGCAATCACACTAGGTGTGGTTCATGAAAAGAACAGACATGCAATGCCACTGGTGGATCCATATGTGGTTTGTGGAAGGAATAGACATGCAATGACTCTAGTTGTGGTTCATGAAAAGAACAGACATGCGATCACACTAGGGGGATCCATGTGTGGTTCATGAGAAGAACAGACATGCAATGACACTAGGTGGATCCATGTGTGGTTTGTTTAGAGGAACAGACATGCAATGACAATGGGTGGATCCATGTGTGGTTTGTTTAGAGGAAATGTACATGCAATGACACTGGGTGTGGTTCATGAGAAGAACACACATGCAATGACACTTGTGGATCCATGTGTGGTTCATGAAAAGAGCAGACATGCAATCACACTAGGTGGATCCATGTGTGGTTTGTGAAAAGAACAGACATGCAATGACACTAGGTGGATCCATGTGTGGTTTGTTTAGAGGAACATACAGGCAATCACACTGGGTGGATCCATGTGTGGTCTATTTAGAAGAACACACATGCAATGACTCTAGATGTGGTTTGTTTAGAGGAACAACCATGCAATGACACTAGGTGGATCCATGTGTGGTTTGTGAAAAGAACAGACATGTAATCACACTAGGTGGATCCATGTGTGGTTTCTTTAGAGGAACAAACATGCAATGACACTGGGTGTGGTTCGTGAAAAGAACAGACATGCAATGACACAGGGTGGATCCATGTGTGGTTTGTTTAGAGGAACAGACATGCAATCACACTGGGTGTGGTTCATGAGAAGAATAGACATGCAATCACACTAGGTGGATCCATGTGTGGTTTGTTTAGAAGAACAGACATGCAATGACTCTAGCAGTGGTTCATGAAAAGAACACACATGCAATGACACTGGTGGATCCATGTGTGGTTTGTGAGAACAACATACATGCAATGACACTGGTTGTGGTTCATGAGAAGAACACACATCCAATGACACTGTTGGATCCATGTGTGGTTCATGAGAAGAACAGACATGCAATGACACTGGGTGGATCCATGTGTGGTTTGTTTAGAGGAACAGACATGCAATCACACTGGGTGTGGTTCATGAAAAGAACAGACATGCAATGACACAGGTGGATCCATATGTGGTTTGTGGAAGGAACAGCCATGCAATGACTCTAGCTGTGGTTCATGAAAATAACAGACATGGAATCACACTAGGGGGATCCATGTGTGGTTCATGAGAAGAACAGACATGCAATGACACTAGGTGGATCCATGTGTGGTTTGTTTAGAGGAACAGACATGCAATGACACTGGGTGTGGTTCATGAGAAGAACACACATGCAATGACACTTGTGGATCCATGTGTGGTTCATGAAAAGAACAGACATGCAATCACACTAGGTGGATCCATGTGTGGTTTGTGAAAAGAACAGACTTGCAATGACACAAGGTGGATCCATGTGTGGTTTGTTTAGAGGAACAGACATGCAATCACAGTGGGTGGATCCATGTGTGGTTTGTTTAGAGGAACCGACATGAAATGACACTGGGTGGATCCATGTGTGGTTTGTTTAGTGGAACAGACATGCAATGACATTGGGTGTGGTTCATGAGAAGAACGCACATGCAATGACATTGGTGGATCCTTGTGTGGTTTGTGAGAAGAACATACATGCAATCACACTGGCTGTGGTTCATGAGAAGAACACACATGCAATGACACTGGTGGATCTATGTGTGGTTTGTTTAGAGGAACAGACATGCAATCACATTGGGTGTGGTTCATGAGAAGAACAGACATGCAATGACACTGGTGGATCCATATGTGGTTTGTGGAAGGAACAGACATGCAATGACTCTAGTTGTGGGTCATGAAAAGAACAGACATTCAATCACACTAGGTGGATCCATATGTGGTTCATGAAAAGAATAGACATGCAATGACACTGGGTGGATCCATGTGTGGTTTGTGAAATGAACAGACATGTGATCACACTAGGTGGATCCATGTGTGGTTTGTTAGAGGAACAGACATGCAATCACACTAGGTAGATCCATGGGTGGTTCATGAGAAGAACACACATGCAATGACACTGGTGGATCCATGTGTGGTTTGTTTAAAAGAACGAACATGCAATGACTCTCGCTGTGGTTCATGAAAAGAACACACATGCAATGACACTGGTGGATCCATGTGTGGTTTGTGAAAAGAACAGACATGTAATCACACTAGGTGGATCCATGTGTGGTTTGTTTAGAGGAACAAACATGCAATGACACTAGGTGTGGTTCATGAAAAGAACAGACATGCAATGACATTGGTGGATCCATGTGTGGTTTGTGAAAAGAACAGAGATGCAATCACACTAGGTGGATCCTTGAACAATTTGTGGAAAGAACAGACATGCAATGACTCTGGTTGTGGTTCATGAGAAGAACACACATGCAATGACACTGGTGGATCCATGTGTGATTTGTGAAAAGAACAGACATGCAATCACACTAGGTGGATCCATGTGTGGTCTATTTAGAAGAACACACATGCAATGACTCTAGATGTGGTTTGTTTAGAGGAACAACCATGCAATGACACTAGGTGGATCCATGTGTGGTTTGTGAAAAGAACAGACATGTAATCACACTAGGTGGATCCATGTGTGGTTTCTTTAGAGGAACAAACATGCAATGACACTGGGCGTGGTTCGTGAAAAGAATAGACATGCAATGACACTGGGTGGATCCATGTGTGGTTTGTTTAGAAGAACAAACATGCAATCACACTGGGTGTGGTTCATGAGAAGAATAGACATGCAATCACACTAGGTGGATCCATGTGTGGTTTGTTTAGAAGAACAGACATGCAATGACTATAGCAGTGGTTTATGAAAAGAACACACATGCAATGACACTGGTGGATCCATGTGTGGTTTGTGAGAACAACATACATGCAATGACACTGGTTGTGGTTCATGAGAAGAACACATATCCAATGACACTGTTGGATCCATGTGTGGTTCATGAGAAGAACAGACATGCAATGACACTGGGTGGATCCATGTGTGGTTTGTTTAGAGGAACAGACATGCAATCACACTGGGTGTGGTTCATGAGAAGAATAGACATGCAATCACACTAGGTGGATCCATGTGTGGTTTGTTTAGAAGAACAGACATGCAATGACTCTAGCAGTGGTTCATGAAAAGAACACACATGCAATGACACTGGTGGATCCATGTGTGGTTTGTGAGAACAACATACATGCAATGACACTGGTTGTGGTTCATGAGAAGAACACACATCCAATGACACTATTGAATCCATGTGTGGTTCATGAGAAGAATAGACATGCAATGACACTGGGTAGATCCAAGTGTGGTTTGTTTAGAGGAACAGACATGCAATCACACTGGGTGTGGTTCATGAAAAGAATAGAGATGCAATGACACTGGTGGATCCATATGTGGTTTTGTGGAAGGAACAGCCATGCAATGACTCTAGCTGGATCACACTAGGTGGATCCATGTGTGGTTTGTTAGAGGAACAGACATGCAATCACACTAGGTAGATCCATGTGTGGTTCATGAGAAGAACACATATGCAATGACACTAGTGGATCCATGTGTGGTTTGTTTAGAAGATAAGACATGCAATGACTCTCGTTGTGGTTCACGAAAAGAACACACATGCAATGACACTAGTGGATCCATGTGTGGTTTGTTTAGAGGAACATACATGCAATCACACTAGGTGTGGTTCATGAGTAGAACAGACATGCAATCACACTAGGTGGATCCATGTGTGGTTTGTTTAGAGGAACAAACATGCAATCACACTAGGTGTGGTTCATGAGAAGAACAGACATGCAATGACACTGGTGGATCCATATGTGGTTTGTGGAAGGAACCTACATGCAATGACTCTAGCTGTGGGTCATAAAAAGAACAGACATGCAATCACACTAGGTGGATCCATGTGTGGTTAATGAAAAGAACAGACATGCAATCACACTAGGTGGATCCATGTGTGGTTCATGAAAAGAACAGACATGCAATGACACTGGGTGGATCCATGTGTGGTTTGTGAAAAGAACAGACATGCGATCACACTAGGTGGATCCATGTGTGGTTTGTTAAAGGAACAGACATGCAATCACACTAGGTAGATCCATGTGTGGTTCATGAGAAGAACACACATGCAATGACACTGGTGGATCCATGTGTGGTTTGTTTACAAGAACGGACATGCAATGACTCTCGCTGTGGTTCATGAAAAGAACACACATGCAATGACACTGGTGGATCCATGTGTGGTTTGTGAAAAGAACAGACATGTAATCACACTAGGTGGATCCATGTGTGGTTTGTTTAGAGGAACAAACATGCAATGAAACTAGGTGTGGTTCATGAAAAGAACAGACATGCAATGACATTGGTGGATCCATGTGTGGTTTGTGAAAAGAACAGAGATGCAATCACACTAGGTGGATCCTTGAACAATTTGTGGAAAGAACAGACATGCAATGACTCTGGTTGTGGTTCATGAGAAGAACACACATGCAATGACACTGGTGGATCCATGTGTGGTTTGTGAAAAGAATAGACATGCAATCACACTAGGTGGATCCATGTGTGGTCTATTTAGCAGAACACACATGCAATGACTCTAGATGTGGTTTGTTTAGAGGAACAACCATGCAATGACACTAGGTGAATCCATGTGTGGTTTGTAAAAAGAACAGACATGTAATCACACTAGGTGGATCCATGTGTGGTTTCTTTAGAGGAACAAACATGCAATGACACTGGGTGTGGTTCGTGAAAAGAACATACATGCAATGACTCTAGCTATGGTTCATGAAAAGAACACACATGCAATGACACTGGTGGATCCATGTGTGGTTTGTGAGAACGACATACATGCAATGACACTGGTTGTGGTTCATGAGAAGAACACACATCCAATGACACTGTTGGATCCATGTTTGGGTCATGAGAAGAACAGACATGCAATGACACTGGGTGGATCCATGTGTGGTTTGTTTAGAGGAACAGACATGCAATCACACTAGGTGTGGTTCATGAAAAGAACAGACATGCAATGCCACTGGTGGATCCATATGTGGTTTGTGGAAGGAATAGACATGCAATGACTCTAGTTGTGGTTCATGAAAAGAACAGACATGCGATCACACTAGGGGGATCCATGTGTGGTTCATGAGAAGAACAGACATGCAATGACACTAGGTGGATCCATGTGTGGTTTGTTTAGAGGAACAGACATGCAATGACAATGGGTGGATCCATGTGTGGTTTGTTTAGAGGAACAGACATGCAATGACACTGGGTGTGGTTCATGAGAAGAACACACATGCAATGACACTTGTGGATCCATGTGTGGTTCATGAAAAGAGCAGACATGCAATCACACTAGGTGGATCCATGTGTGGTTTGTGAAAAGAACAGACATGCAATGACACTAGGTGGATCCATGTGTGGTTTGTTTAGAGGAACATACAGGCAATCACACTGGGTGGATCCATGTGTGGTCTATTTAGAAGAACACACATGCAATGACTCTAGATGTGGTTTGTTTAGAGGAACAACCATGCAATGACACTAGGTGGATCCATGTGTGGTTTGTGAAAAGAACAGACATGTAATCACACTAGGTGGATCCATGTGTGGTTTCTTTAGAGGAACAAACATGCAATGACACTGGGTGTGGTTCGTGAAAAGAACAGACATGCAATGACACAGGGTGGATCCATGTGTGGTTTGTTTAGAGGAACAGACATGCAATCACACTGGGTGTGGTTCATGAGAAGAATAGACATGCAATCACACTAGGTGGATCCATGTGTGGTTTGTTTAGAAGAACAGACATGCAATGACTCTAGCAGTGGTTCATGAAAAGAACACACATGCAATGACACTGGTGGATCCATGTGTGGTTTGTGAGAACAACATACATGCAATGACACTGGTTGTGGTTCATGAGAAGAACACACATCCAATGACACTGTTGGATCCATGTGTGGTTCATGAGAAGAACAGACATGCAATGACACTGGGTGGATCCATGTGTGGTTTGTTTAGAGAATGACATGCAATCACACTGGGTGCGGTTCATGAAAAGAACAGACATGCAATGACACAGGTGGATCCATATGTGGTTTGTGGAAGGAACAGCCATGCAATGACTCTAGCTGTGGTTCATGAAAATAACAGACATGGAATCACACTAGGGGGATCCATGTGTGGTTCATGAGAAGAACAGACATGCAATGACACTAGGTGGATCCATGTGTGGTTTGTTTAGAGGAACAGACATGCAATGACACTGGGTGTGGTTCATGAGAAGAACACACATGCAATGACACTTGTGGATCCATGTGTGGTTCATGAAAAGAATGTACATGCAATCACACTAGGTGGATCCATGTGTGGTTTGTGAAAAGAACAGACTTGCAATGACACAAGGTGGATCCATGTGTGGTTTGTTTAGAGGAACAGACATGCAATCACACTGGGTGGATCCATGTGTGGTTTGTTTAGAGGAACCGACATGAAATGACACTGGGTGGATCCATGTGTGGTTTGTTTAGTGGAACAGACATGCAATGACACTGGGTGTGGTTCATGAGAAGAACGCACATGCAATGACATTGGTGGATCCTTGTGTGGTTTGTGAGAAGAACATACATGCAATCACACTGGCTGTGGTTCATGAGAAGAACACACATGCAATGACACTGGTGGATCTATGTGTGGTTTGTTTAGAGGAACAGACATGCAATCACACTTAGTGTGGTTCATGAGAAGAACAGACATGCAATGACACTGGTGGATCCATATGTGGTTTGTGGAAGGAACAGACATGCAATGACTCTAGTTGTGGGTCATGAAAAGAACAGACATTCAATCACACTAGGTGGATCCATATGTGGTTCATGAAAAGAATAGACATGCAATGACACTGGGTGGATCCATGTGTGGTTTGTGAAATGAACAGACATGTGATCACACTAGGTGGATCCATGTGTGGTTTGTTAGAGGAACAGACATGCAATCACACTAGGTAGATCCATGGGTGGTTCATGAGAAGAACACACATGCAATGACACTGGTGGATCCATGTGTGGTTTGTTTAAAAGAACGGACATGCAATCACTCTCCCTGTGGTTCATGAAAAGAACACACATGCAATGACACTGGTGGATCCATGTGTGGTTTGTGAAAAGAACAGACATGCAATCACACTAGGTGGATCCATGTGTGGTTTGTTTAGAGGAACAAACATGCAATGACACTATGTGTGGTTCATGAAAAGAACAGACATGCAATGACATTGGTGGATCCATGTGTGGTTTGTGAAAAGAACAGAGATGCAATCACACTAGGTGGATCCTTGAACAATTTGTGGAAAGAACAGACATGCAATGACTCTGGTTGTGGTTCATGAGAAGAACACACATGCAATGACACTGGTGGATCCATATGTGATTTGTGAAAAGAACAGACATGCAATCACACTAGGTGGATCCATGTGTGGTCTATTTAGAAGAACACACATGCAATGACTCTAGATGTGGTTTGTTTAGAGGAACAACCATGCAATGACACTAGGTGGATCCATGTGTGGTTTGTGAAAAGAACAGACATGTAATCACACTAGGTGGATCCATGTGTGGTTTCTTTAGAGGAACAAACATGCAATAACACTGGGCGTGGTTCGTGAAAAGAACAGACATGCAATGACACTGGGCGGATCCATGTGTGCTTTGTTTAGAGGAACATACATGCAATCACACTGGGTGTGGTTCATGAGAAGAATAGACATGCAATCACACTAGGTGGATCCATGTGTGGTTTGTTTAGAAGAACAGACATGCAATGACTATAATAGTGGTTCATGAAAAGAACACACATGCAATGACACTGGTGGATCCATGTGTGGTTTGTGAGAACAACATACATGCAATGACACTGGTTGTGGTTCATGAGAAGAACACACATCCAATGACACTGTTGGATCCATGTGTGGTTCATGAGAAGAACAGACATGCAATGACACTGGGTGGATCCATGTGTGGTTTGTTTAGAGGAACAGACATGCAATCACACTGGGTGTGGTTCATGAAAAGAACAGACATGCAATGAAACTGGTGGATCCATATGTGGTTTGTGGAAGGAAGAGCCATGCAATGACTCTAGCTGTGGTTCATGAAAATAACAGACATGGAATCACACTAGGGGGATCCATGTGTGGTTTGTGAGAACAACATACATGCAATGACACTAGGTGGATCCATGTGTGGTTTGTCTAGAGGAACAGACATGCAATGACACTGGGTGTGGTTCATGAGAAGAACACACATGCAATGACACTTGTGGATCCATGTGTGGTTCATGAAAAGAACAGACATGCAATCACACTAGGTGGATCCATGTGTGGTTTGTGAAAAGAACAGACTTGCAATGACACAAGGTGGATCCATGTGTGGTTTGTTTAGAGGAACAGACATGCAATCACACTGGGTGGATCCATGTGTGGTTTGTTTAGAGGAACCGACATGAAATGACACTGGGTGGATCCATGTGTGGTTTGTTTAGTGGAACAGACATGCAATGACACTGGGTGTGGTTCATGAGAAGAACGCACATGCAATGACATTGGTGGATCCTTGTGTGGTTTGTGAGAAGAACATACATGCAATCACACTGGCTGTGGTTCATGAGAAGAACACACATGCAATGACACTGGTGGATCTATGTGTGGTTTGTTTAGAGGAACAGACATGCAATCACACTGGGTGTGGTTCATGAGAAGAACAGACATGCAATGACACTGGTGGATCCATATGTGGTTTGTGGAAGGAACAGACATGCAATGACTCTAGTTGTGGGTCATGAAAAGAACAGACATTCAATCACACTAGGTGGATCCATATGTGGTTCATGAAAAGAATAGACATGCAATGACACTGGGTGGATCCATGTGTGGTTTGTGAAATGAACAGACATGTGATCACACTAGGTGGATCCATGTGTGGTTTGTTAGAGGAACAGACATGCAATCACACTAGGTAGATCCATGGGTGGTTCATGAGAAGAACACACATGCAATGACACTGGTGGATCCATGTGTGGTTTGTTTAAAAGAACGAACATGCAATGACTCTCGCTGTGGTTCATGAAAAGAACACACATGCAATGACACTGGTGGATCCATGTGTGGTTTGTGAAAAGAACAGACATGTAATCACACTAGGTGGATCCATGTGTGGTTTGTTTAGAGGAACAAACATGCAATGACACTAGGTGTGGTTCATGAAAAGAACAGACATGCAATGACATTGGTGGATCCATGTGTGGTTTGTGAAAAGAACAGAGATGCAATCACACTAGGTGGATCCTTGAACAATTTGTGGAAAGAACAGACATGCAATGACTCTTGTTGTGGTTCATGAGAAGAACACACATGCAATGACACTGGTGGATCCATGTGTGATTTGTGAAAAGAACAGACATGCAATCACACTAGGTGGATCCATGTGTGGTCTATTTAGAAGAACACACATGCAATGACTCTAGATGTGGTTTGTTTAGAGGAACAACCATGCAATGACACTAGGTGGATCCATGTGTGGTTTGTGAAAAGAACAGACATGTAATCACACTAGGTGGATCCATGTGTGGTTTCTTTAGAGGAACAAACATGCAATAACACTGGGCGTGGTTCGTGAAAAGAACAGACATGCAATGACACTGGGTGGATCCATGTGTGGTTTGTTTAGAAGAACAAACATGCAATCACACTGGGTGTGGTTCATGAGAAGAATAGACATGCAATCACACTAGGTGGATCCATGTGTGGTTTGTTTAGAAGAACAGACATGCAATGACTATAGCAGTGGTTCATGAAAAGAACACACATGCAATGACACTGGTGGATCCATGTGTGGTTTGTGAGAACAACATACATGCAATGACACTGGTTGTGGTTCATGAGAAGAACACACATCCAATGACACTGTTGGATCCATGTGTGGTTCATGAGAAGAACAGACATGCAATGACACTGGGTGGATCCATGTGTGGTTTGTTTAGAGGAACAGACATGCAATCACACTGGGTGTGGTTCATGAGAAGAATAGACATGCAATCACACTAGGTGGATCCATGTGTGGTTTGTTTAGAAGAACAGACATGCAATGACTCTAGCAGTGGTTCATGAAAAGAACACACATGCAATGACACTGGTGGATCCATGTGTGGTTTGTGAGAACAACATACATGCAATGACACTGGTTGTGGTTCATGAGAAGAACACACATCCAATGACACTATTGAATCCATGTGTGGTTCATGAGAAGAATAGACATGCAATGACACTGGGTAGATCCAAGTGTGGTTTGTTTAGAGGAACAGACATGCAATCACACTGGGTGTGGTTCATGAAAAGAATAGAGATGCAATGACACTGGTGGATCCATATGTGGTTTTGTGGAAGGAACAGCCATGCAATGACTCTAGCTGGATCACACTAGGTGGATCCATGTGTGGTTTGTTAGAGGAACAGACATGCAATCACACTAGGTAGATCCATGTGTGGTTCATGAGAAGAACACATATGCAATGACACTAGTGGATCCATGTGTGGTTTGTTTAGAAGAACAGACATGCAATGACTCTCGCTGTGGTTCATGAAAAGAACACACATGCAATGACACTAGTGGATCCATGTGTGGTTTGTTTAGAGGAACATACATGCAATCACACTAGGTGTGGTTCATGAGTAATGTACATGCAATCACACTAGGTGGATCCATGTGTGGTTTGTTTAGAGGAACAAACATGCAATCACACTAGGTGTGGTTCATGAGAAGAACAGACATGCAATGACACTGGTGGATCCATATGTGGTTTGTGGAAGGAACCTACATGCAATGACTCTAGCTGTGGGTCATAAAAAGAACAGACATGCAATCACACTAGGTGGATCCATGTGTGGTTAATGAAAAGAACAGACATGCAATCACACTAGGTGGATCCATGTGTGGTTCATGAAAAGAACAGACATGCAATGACACTGGGTGGATCCATGTGTGGTTTGTGAAAAGAACAGACATGCGATCACACTAGGTGGATCCATGTGTGGTTTGTTAAAGGAACAGACATGCAATCACACTAGGTAGATCCATGTGTGGTTCATGAGAAGAACACACATGCAATGACACTGGTGGATCCTTATGTGGTTTGTTTAAAACAACACACATGCAATGACACTAGGTGGATCCATGTGTGGTTTGTTTAGAGGAACAGACATGCAATGACACTAGGTGGATCCATGGGTGGTTCATGAAAAGAACACACATGCAATGACACTGGTGGATCCATGTGTGGTTTGTGAAAAGAACAGACATGCAATGACACTAGGTGGATCCATGTGTGGTTCATGAAAAGAACACACATCCAATGACACTGGTGGATCCATGTGTGGTTTTGCAATGACACTGGTGTGGTTCATGAGAAGAACACACATGCAATGACACTTGGTGGATCCATGTGTGGTTTGTGAAAAAACAGACATGCAATGACACTAGTGGATCCTTATGTGGTTTGTTTAGAAGAACAGACATCCAATGACTCTAGATGTGGTTCATGAAAACGACAGACATGCAATGACACTTGTGGATCCTTATGTGGTTTGTTTAAAAGAACACACATGCAATCACACTAGGTGGATCCATGTGTGGTTTGTTTAGAGGAACAAACATGCAATGACACTGGGTGTGGTTCAAGAAAAGAACACACATGCAATGACACTGGTGGTTGCATGTGTGGTTTGTGAGAAGAACAAACATGCAATGACACTGGGTTGATCCTTGTGTGGTTTGTTTAGAGGAACAAACATGCAATGACACTTTGGGTGTGGTTAATGAGAAGAACACACATGCAATGACACTAGGTGGATCCATGTGTGGTTTGTGAAAAGAACATACATGTAATGGCACTAGGTGGATCCATGTGTGGTTTGTTTAGAGGAACACATGCAATGACACTGGGTGGATCCATGTGTGGTCTATTTAGAAGAACACACATGCAATGACTCTAGATGTGGTTTGTTTAGAGGAACAACCATGCAATGACACTAGGTGGATCCATGTGTGGTTCATGAGAAGAACAGACATGCAATCACACTAGGTGGATCCATGTGGTTTGGTTTAGAAGAACAGACATGCAATGACACTGTGGATCCATGTGGTTCATGAAAAGAACACATGCAATGACACTGGTGGATTGATGTGTGGTTTGTTTAGAAGAACACACATGCAATGACTCTAGTCGTGGTTCATGAACAGAACACACATGCAATGACACTGGTGGATCCATGTGTGGTTTGTGAGAAGAACAAACATGCAATGACACTGGTGGATCCATGTGTGGTTAATGACAAGAACACACATGTAATGACACTGGGGGATCCAGGTGTGGTTCAAGAGAAGTACAGACATTCAATGACACTGGGTGGATCCATGTGTGGTTTGTTTAGAGGAACATACATGCAATCACACTGGGTGTGGTTCATGAAAAGAACAGAAATGCAATGACACAGGTGGATCCATGTGTGGTTTTAGAAGGAACATGCAATGACTCTAGTGTGGTTCATGAAAAGAACAACATGCAATCACACTAGGGGATCCATGTGTGGTTCATGAAAAGAACAGACATGCAATGACACTGGGTGTATCCATGTGGTTTGTTTAGAGAACAGACATGCAATGACACCGGGTGTGGTTCATGAGAAGAACAGACATGCAATGACACTTGTGGATCCATGTGGTTCATGAAAAGAACAGACATGCAATGACACTAGGTGGATCCATGTGTGGTTTGTGAAGAGAACAGAAATGCAATGACACGAGGTTGATCCATGTGTGGATTCATTAGATGAAAAGACATGCAATGACACTGGGTGGATACATGTGTGGTTTCTTTAGAAGAACAGACATGCAGTGACACTGGGTGGATCCATGTGTGGTTAGTTTAGAAGAACAGACATGCAATGACACTGGGTGTGGTTCATCATAAGAACACACATGCAATGACACTTGTGGATCCTTGTGTGGTTTGTGAGAAGAACATACATGCAATAACACTAGGTGGTTCATGAGAAGAACACACATGCAATGACACGGGTGGATCCATGTGTGGTTTGTTTAGAGGAACAGACATGCAATCACACTGGGTGTGGTTCATGAGAAGAACAGACATGCAATGACACTGGTGGATTCATATGTGGTTTGTGGAAGGAACAGACATGCAATGACTAGTTGTGGGTCATGAAAAGAACAGACATTCAATCACACTAGGTGGATCCATATGTGGTTCATGAAAAGAATAGACATGCAATGACACTGGGTGGATCCATGTGTGGTTTGTGAAAAGAACAGACATGTGATCACACTAGGTGGATCCATGTGTGGTTTGTTAGAGGAACAGACAAGCAATCACACTAGGTAGATCCATGGGTGGTTCAGGAGAAGAACACACATGCAATGACACTAGTGGATCCATGTGTGGTTTGTTTAGAATAACACCCATGCAATGACACTCGGTGTGGTTCATGAAAAGAACACACATGCAATGACACTAGTGGATCCATGTGTGGTTTGTGAAAAGAACAGACATGCAATCACACTAGGTGGATCCATGTGGTTTGTTTAGAGGAACAAACATGCAATGACACTAGGTGTGGTTCATAAAGAAGAATGTACATGCAATGACATTGGTGGATCCATGTGTGGTTTGTGAAAAGAACAGAGATGCAATCACACTAGGTGGATCCTTGAACAATTTGTGGAAAGAACAGACATGCAATGACACTGGGTGGATCCATGTGTGGTTTGTGAAAAGAACAGACATGCGATCACACTAGGTGGATCCATGTGTGGTTTGTTAAAGGAACAGACATGCAATCACACTAGGTAGATCCATGTGTGGTTCATGAGAAGAACACACATGCAATGACACTGGTGGATCCATGTGTGGTTTGTTTACAAGAACGGACATGCAATGACTCTCGCTGTGGTTCATGAAAAGAACACACATGCAATGACACTGGTGGATCCATGTGTGGTTTGTGAAAAGAACAGACATGTAATCACACTAGGTGGATCCATGTGTGGTTTGTTTAGAGGAACAAACATGCAATGACACTAGGTGTGGTTCATGAAAAGAACAGACATGCAATGACATTGGTGGATCCATGTGTGGTTTGTGAAAAGAACAGAGATGCAATCACACTAGGTGGATCCTTGAACAATTTGTGGAAAGAACAGACATGCAATGACTCTGGTTGTGGTTCATGAGAAGAACACACATGCAATGACACTGGTGGATCCATGTGTGGTTTGTGAAAAGAATAGACATGCAATCACACTAGGTGGATCCATGTGTGGTCTATTTAGCAGAACACACATGCAATGACTCTAGATGTGGTTTGTTTAGAGGAACAACCATGCAATGACACTAGGTGAATCCATGTGTGGTTTGTAAAAAGAACAGACATGTAATCACACTAGGTGGATCCATGTGTGGTTTCTTTAGAGGAACAAACATGCAATGACACTGGGTGTGGTTCGTGAAAAGAACATACATGCAATGACTCTAGCTATGGTTCATGAAAAGAACACACATGCAATGACACTGGTGGATCCATGTGTGGTTTGTGAGAACGACATACATGCAATGACACTGGTTGTGGTTCATGAGAAGAACACACATCCAATGACACTGTTGGATCCATGTTTGGGTCATGAGAAGAACAGACATGCAATGACACTGGGTGGATCCATGTGTGGTTTGTTTAGAGGAACAGACATGCAATCACACTAGGTGTGGTTCATGAAAAGAACAGACATGCAATGCCACTGGTGGATCCATATGTGGTTTGTGGAAGGAATAGACATGCAATGACTCTAGTTGTGGTTCATGAAAAGAACAGACATGCGATCACACTAGGGGGATCCATGTGGTTCATGAGAAGAACAGACATGCAATGACACTAGGTGGATCCATGTGTGGTTTGTTTAGAGGAATGACATGCAATGACAATGGGTGGATCCATGTGTGGTTTGTTTAGAGAATGACATGCAATGACACTGGGTGTGGTTCATGAGAAGAACACACATGCAATGACACTTGTGGATCCATGTGTGGTTCATGAAAAGAGCAGACATGCAATCACACTAGGTGGATCCATGTGTGGTTTGTGAAAAGAACAGACATGCAATGACACTAGGTGGATCCATGTGTGGTTTGTTTAGAGGAACCTACAGTAAATCACACTGGGTGGATCCATGTGGTCTATTTAGAAGAACACACATGCAATGACTCTAGATGTGGTTTGTTTAGAGGAACAACCATGCAATGACACTAGGTGGATCCATGTGTGGTTTGTGAAAAGAACAGACATGTAATCACACTAGGTGGATCCATGTGTGGTTTCTTTAGAGGAACAAACATGCAATGACACTGGGTGTGGTTCGTGAAAAGAACAGACATGCAATGACACAGGTGGATCCAGGGGTGGGTTGTGTAGAGGAACTGACATGCAATCACACTGGGTGTAGTTCATGAGAAGAATAGACATGCAATTACACTAGGTGGATCCATGTGTGGTTTGTTTAGAAAAACAGACATGCAATGACTCTAGCAGTGGTTCATGAAAAGAACACACATGCAATGACACTGGTGGATCCATGTGTGGTTTGTGAGAACAACATACATGCAATGACACTGGTTGTGGTTCATGAGAAGAACACACATCCAATGACACTGTTGGATCCATGTGTGGTTCATGAGAAGAACAGACATGCAATGACACTGGGTGGATCCATGTGTGGTTTGTTTAGAGGAACAGACATGCAATCACACTGGGTGTGGTTCATGAAAAGAACAGAAATGCAATGACACAGGTGGATCCATATGTGGTTTGTGGAAGGAACAACCATGCAATGACTCTAGCTGTGGTTCATGAAAATAACAGACATGGAATCACACTAGGGGGATCCATGTGTGGTTCATGAGAAGAACAGACATGCAATGACACTAGGTGGATCCATGTGTGGTTTGTTTAGAGGAACAGACATGCAATGACACTGGGTGTGGTTCATGAGAAGAACACACATGCAATGACACTTGTGGATCCATGTGTGGTTCATGAAAAGAACAGACATGCAATCACACTAGGTGGATCCATGTGTGGTTTGTGAAAAGAACAGACTTGCAATGACACAAGGTGGATCCATGTGTGGTTTGTTTAGAGGAACAGACATGCAATCACACTGGGTGGATCCATGTGTGGTTTGTTTAGAGGAACCGACATGAAATGACACTGGGTGGATCCATGTGTGGTTTGTTTAGTGGAACAGACATGCAATGACACTGGGTGTGGTTCATGAGAAGAACGCACATGCAATGACATTGGTGGATCCTTGTGTGGTTTGTGAGAAGAACATACATGCAATCACACTGGCTGTGGTTCATGAGAAGAACACACATGCAATGACACTGGTGGATCTATGTGTGGTTTGTTTAGAGGAACAGACATGCAATCACACTGGGTGTGGTTCATGAGAAGAACAGACATGCAATGACACTGGTGGATCCATATGTGGTTTGTGGAAGGAACAGACATGCAATGACTCTAGTTGTGGGTCATGAAAAGAACAGACATTCAATCACACTAGGTGGATCCATATGTGGTTCATGAAAAGAATAGACATGCAATGACACTGGGTGGATCCATGTGTGGTTTGTGAAAAGAACAGACATGTGATCACACTAGGTGGATCCATGTGTGGTTTGTTAGAGGAACAGACATGCAATCACACTAGGTAGATCCATGGGTGGTTCATGAGAAGAACACACATGCAATGACACTAGTGGATCCATGTGTGGTTTGTTTAAAAGAACGGACATGCAATGACTCTCGCTGTGGTTCATGAAAAGAACACACATGCAATGACACTGGTGGATCCATGTGTGGTTTGTGAAAAGAACAGACATGTAATCACACTAGGTGGATCCATGTGTGGTTTGTTTAGAGTAACAAACATGCAATGACACTAGGTGTGGTTCATGAAAAGAACAGACATGCAATGACATTGGTGGATCCATGTGTGGTTTGTGAAAAGAACAGAGATGCAATCACACTAGGTGGATCCTTGAACAATTTGTGGAAAGAACAGACATGCAATGACTCTGGTTGTGGTTCATGAGAAGAACACACATGCAATGACACTGGTGGATCCATATGTGATTTGTGAAAAGAACAGACATGCAATCACACTAGGTGGATCCATGTGTGGTCTATTTAGAAGAACACACATGCAATGACTCTAGATGTGGTTTGTTTAGAGGAACAACCATGCAATGACACTAGGTGGATCCATGTGTGGTTTGTGAAAAGAACAGACATGTAATCACACTAGGTGGATCCATGTGTGGTTTCTTTAGAGGAACAAACATGCAATAACACTGGGCGTGGTTCGTGAAAAGAACAGACATGCAATGACACTGGGTGGATCCATGTGTGGTTTGTTTAGAGGAACAGACATGCAATCACACTGGGTGTGGTTCATGAGAAGAATAGACATGCAATGACACTGGGTGGATCCATGTGTGGTTTGTTTAGAGGAACAGACATGCAATCACACTGGGTGTGGTTCATGAGAAGAATAGACATGCAATCACACTAGGTGGATCCATGTGTGGTTTGTTTAGAAGAACAGACATGCAATGACTCTAGCAGTGGTTCATGAAAAGAACACACATGCAATGACACTGGTGGATCCATGTGTGGTTTGTGAGAACAACATACATGCAATGACACTGGTTGTGGTTCATGAGAAGAACACACATCCAATGACACTATTGAATCCATGTGTGGTTCATGAGAAGAATAGACATGCAATGACACTGGGTAGATCCAAGTGTGGTTTGTTTAGAGGAACAGACATGCAATCACACTGGGTGTGGTTCATGAAAAGAATAGAGATGCAATGACACTGGTGGATCCATATGTGGTTTTGTGGAAGGAACAACCATGCAATGACTCTAGCTGGATCACACTAGGTGGATCCATGTGTGGTTTGTTAGAGGAACAGACATGCAATCACACTAGGTAGATCCATGTGTGGTTCATGAGAAGAACACATATGCAATGACACTAGTGGATCCATGTGTGGTTTGTTTAGAAGAACAGACATGCAATGACTCTCGCTGTGGTTCATGAAAAGAACACACATGCAATGACACTAGTGGATCCATGTGTGGTTTGTTTAGAGGAACATACATGCAATCACACTAGGTGTGGTTCATGAGTAGAACAGACATGCAATCACACTAGGTGGATCCATGTGTGGTTTGTTTAGAGGAACAAACATGCAATGACACTAGGTGTGGTTCATGAAAAGAACAAACATGCAATGACACGGGTGGATCCATGTGTGGTTTGTGAAAAGAATAGAGATGCAATCACACTAGGTGGATCCTTGAACAATTTGTGGAAAGAACAGACATGCAATGACTCTGGTGGATCCATGTGTGGTTCATGAAAAGAACAGACATGCAATCACACTAGGTGGATCCATGTGTGGTTTGTTTAGAGGAACAGACATGCAATGACACTAGGTGGATCCATGTGTGGTTTGTTTAGAGGAATAGACATGCAATGACAGTGGGTGTGGTTCATGAGAAGAACACACATGCAATGACACTGGTGGATCCATGTGTGGTTTGTGAAAAGAACAGACATGCAATCACACTAGGTGGATCCATGTGTGGTCTGTTTAGAAGAACACTAATGCAATGACTCTAGATGTGGTTTGTTTAGAGGAACAACCATGCAATGACACTAGGTGGATCCATGTGTGGTTTGTGAAAAGAACAGACATGTAATCACACTAGGTGGATCAATGTGTGGTTTCTTTAGAGGAACAAACATGCAATGACACTGGGTGTGGTTCATGAAAAGAACAAACATGCAATGACACTGGGTGGATCCATGTGTGGTTTGTTTAGAGGAACAGACATGCAATGACACTGGGTGTGTTTCATGAGAAGAATAGACATGCAATCACACTAGGTGGATCCATGTGTGGTTTGTTTAGAAGAACAAACATGCAATGACTCTAGCTATGGTTCATGAAAAGAACACACATGCAATGACATTGGTGGATCCATGTGTGGTTTGTGAGAACAACATACATGCAATGACACTGGTTGTGGTTCATGAGAAGAACACACATCCAATGACACTGTTGGATCCATGTGTGGTTCATGAGAAGAACAGACATGCAATGACACTGGGTGGATCCATGTGTGGTTTGTTTAGAGGAACAGACATGCAATCACACTAGGTGTGGTTCATGAAAAGAACAGACATGCAATGCCACTGGTGGATCCATATGTGGTTTGTGGAAGGAATATACATGCAATGACTCTAGTTGTGGTTCATGAAAAGAACAGACATGCGATCACACTAGGGGGATCCATGTGTGGTTTGTTTAGAGGAACAGACATGAAATGACAATGGGTGGATCCATGTCTGGTTTGTTTAGAGGAACAGACATGCAATGACACTGGGTGTGGTTCATGAGAAGAACACACATGCAATGACACTTGTGGATCCATGTGTGGTTCATGAAAAGAACAGACATGCAATCACACTAGGTTGATCCATGTGTGGTTTGTGAAAAGAACAGACATGCAATGACACTAGGTGGATCCATGTGTGGTTTGTTTAGAGGAACAGACATGCAATCACACTGGGTGGATCCATGTGTGGTCTATAATGACTCTAGATGTGGTTTGTTTAGAGGAACAAACATGCAATGACACTGGGTGTGGTTCATGAGAAGAACACACATGCAATGACACTTGTGGATCCATGTGTGGTTAATGAAAAGAACAGACATGCAATCACACTAGGTTGATCCATGTGTGGTTTGTGAAAAGAACAGACATTTAATGACACTAGGTGGATCCATGTGTGGTTTGTTTAGAGGAACAGACATGCAATCACACTGGGTGGATCCATGTGTGGTCTATTTAGAAGAACACACATGCAATGACTCTAGATGTGGTTTGTTTAGAGGAACAAACATGCAATGACACTGGGTGTGGTTCATGAGAAGAACACACATGCAATGACACTTGTGGATCCATGTGTGGTTAATGAAAAGAACAGACATGCAATCACACTAGGTGGATCCATGTGTGGTTCATGAGAAGAACACACATGCAATGACACTGGTGGATCCATGTGTGATTTGTGAAAAGAACAGACATGCAATCACACTAGGTGGATCCATGTGTGGTCTATTTAGAAGAACACACATGCAATGACTCTAGATGTGGTTTGTTTAGAGGAACAACCATGCAATGACACTAGGTGGATCCATGTGTGGTTTGTGAAAAGAACAGACATGTAATTACACTAGGTGGATCCATGTGTGGTTTCTTTAGAGGAACAAACATGCAATGACACTAGGTGTGGTTCGTGAAAAGAACAGACATGCAATGACACTGGGTGGATCCATGTGTGGTTTGTTTAGAGGAACAGATATGCAATCACACTGGGTGTGGTTCATGAGAAGAATAGACATGCAATCACACTAGGTGGATCCATGTGTGGTTTGTTTAGAAGAACAGACATGCAATGACTCTAGCAGTGGTTCATGAAAAGAACACACATGCAATGACACTAGTGGATCCATGTGTGTTTGTGAGAACAACATACATGCAATGACACTGGTTGTGGTTCATGAGAAGAACACACATCCAGTGACACTGTTGAATCCATGTGTTGTTCATGAGAAGAAGAGACATGCAATGACACTTGGTAGATCCATGTGTGGTTTGTTTAGAGGAACAAACATGCAATCACACTGGGTGTGGTTCATGAAAAGAACAGACATGCAATGACACTGGTGGATCCATATGTGGTTTTGTGGAAGGAACAACCATGCAATGACTCTAGCTGGATCACACTAGGTGGATCCATGTGTGGTTTGTTAGAGGAACAGACATGCAATCACACTAGGTATATCCATGTGTGGTTCATGAGAAGAACACAGATGCAATGACACTGGTGGATCCATGTGTGGTTTGTTTAGAAGAACAGACATGCAATGACTCTCGCTGTGGTTCATGAAAAGAACACACATGCAATGACACTGGTGGATCCATGTGTGGTTTGTGAAAAGAACAGAGATGCAATCACACTAGGTGGATCCTTGAACAATTTGTGGAAAGAACAGACATGCAATGACTCTGGTGGATCCATATGTGGTTCATGAAAAGAACAGACATGCAATCACACTAGGTGGATCCGTGTGTGGTTTGTGAAAAGAACAGACATGCAATGACACTAGGTGGATCCATGTGTGGTTTGTTTAGAGGAACAGACATGCAATGACACTAGGTGGATCCATGTGTGGTTTGTTTAGAGGAATAGACATGCAATGACACTGGGTGTGGTTCATGAGAAGAACACACATGCAATGACACTGGTGGATCCATGTGTGGTTTGTGAAAAGAAGAGACATGCAATCACACTAGGTGGATCCATGTGTGGTTTGTTTAGAAGAACACACATGCAATGACTCTAGATGTGGTTTGTTTAGAGGAACAACCATGCAATGACACTAGGTGGATCCATGTGTGGTTTATGAAAAGAACAGACATGTAATCACACTAGGTGGATCAATGTGTGGTTTCTTTAGAGGAACAAACATGCAATGACACTGGGTGTGGTTCATGAAAAGAACAGACTTGCAATGACACTGGGTGGATCCATGTGTGGTTTGTTTAGAGGAACAGACATGCAATGACACTGGGTGTGGTTCATGAGAAGAATAGACATGCAATCACACTAGGTGGATCCATGTGTGGTTTGTTTAGAAGAACAAACATGCAATGACTCTAGATATGGTTCATGAAAAGAACACACATGCAATGACACTGGTGGATCCATGTGTGGTTTGTGAGAACAACATACATGCAATGACATTGGTTGTGGTTCATGAGAAGAACACACATCCAATGACACTGTTGGATCCATGTGTGGTTCATGAGAAGAACAGACATGCAATGACACTGGGTGGATCCATGTGTGGTTTCTTTAGAGGAACAGACATGTAATCACACTGGGTGTGGTTCACGAAAAGAACAGACATGCAATGCCACTGGTGGATCCATATGTGGTTTATGGAAGGAATAGACATGCAATGACTCTAGTTGTGGTTCATAAAAAGAACAGACATGCAATTACACTAGGGGGATCCATGTGTGGTTCATGAAAAGAACAGACATGCAATGACACTAGGTGGATCCATGTGTGGTTTGTTTAGAGGAACAGACATGCAATGACAATGGGTGGATCCATGTGTTGTTTGTTTAGAGGAACAGACATGCAATGACACTGGGTGTTGTTCATGAGAAGAACACAATGCAATGACACTTGTGGATCCATGTGTGGTTCATGAAAAGAACAGACATGCAATCACACTAGGTGGATCCATGTGTGGTTTGTGAAAAGAACAGACATGCAATGACACTAGGTGGATCCATGTGTGGTTTGTTTAGAGGAACATACATGCAATCACACTGGGTGGATCCATGTGTGGTTTGTTTAGAGGAACAGACATGCAATGACACTTGGTGTGGTTCATGAGAAGAACACACATACAATGACACTGGTGGATCCTTGTGTGGTTTGTGAGAAGAACATACATGCAATCACACTGGCTGTGGTTCATGAGAAGAACACACATGCAATGACACTGGTGGATCCATGTGTCGTTTGTTTAGAGGAACAGACATGCAATCACACTGGGTGTGGTTCATGAGAAGAGCGGACATGCAATGACACTGGTGGATCCATTTGTGGTTTGTGGAAGGAACAGACATGCAATGACTCTAGTTGTGGGACATGAAAAGAATAGACATGCAATCACACTAGGTGGATCCATGTGTGGTTCATGATAAGAACAGACATGCAATGACACTAGGTGGATCCATGTGTGGTTCATGAAAAGAACACACATGCAATGACACTGGGTGGATCCATGTGTGGTTTGTGAAAAGAACAGACATGCGATCACACTAGGTGGATCCATGTGTGGTTTGTTAGAGGAACAGACATGCAATCACACTAGGTGGATCCATGTGTGATTTGTTTAGAAGAACACACATGCGATGACTCTAGTTGTGGTTCATGAGAAGAACACACATGCAATGACACTGGTGGACCCATGTGTGGTTCATGAAAAGAACAGACATGCAATCACAGTAGGTGGATCCGTGTGTGGTTTGTGAAAAGAACAGAAATGCAATGACACTAGGTGGATCCATGTGTGGTTTGTTTAGAGGAACAAACATGCAATGACACTAGGTGGATCCATGTGTGGTTTGTTTAGAGGAATAGACATGCAATGACACTGGGTGTGGTTCATGAGAAGAACACACATGCAATGACACTGGTGGATCCATGTGTGGTTCATGAAAAGAACAGACATGCAATCACACTCGGTGGATCCATGTGTGGTTTGTGAAAAGAACATACATGCAATGACACTAGGTGGATCCATGTGTGTTTGTTTAGAGGAACAGACATGAAATGACACTGGGTGGATCCATGTGTGGTTTGTTTAGAGGAACAGACATGCAATGACACTGGGTGTGGTTCATGTGAAGAACACACATGCAATGACACTGGTGGATCCTTGTGTGGTTTGTGACAAGAACATACATGCAATCACACTAGGTGGATCCATGTGTGGTTTGTGAAAAGAACAGACATGCAATGACTCTAGTTGTGTTTCATGAGAAGAACACACATGCAATGACACTGGTGGATCCATGTGTGGTTCATGAAAAGAACAGACATCCAATCACACTAGGTGGATCCATGTGTGGTGTGTGAAAAGAACAGACATGCAATGACACTAGGTGGATCCATGTGTGGTTTGTTTAGAGGAACAAACATGCAATGACACTAGGTGGATCCATGTGTGGTTTGTTTAGAAGAACACACATGCAATGAAACTAGTTGTGGTTCATGAAAAGAAAACACATGCAATGACCCTAGGTGGATCCATGTGTGGTTTGTGAAGTGAACATACATGCAATGACACTGGGTGGATCCATGTGTGGTTTGTTTAGAGGAACAGACATGCAATGACACTGGGTGTGGTTCATGAGAAGAATAGACATGCAATCACACTAGGTGGATCCATGTGTGGTTTGTTTAGAAGAACAGACATGCAATTACTCTAGATGTGGTTCATGAAAATAACACACATACAATGACACTGGTGGATCCATGTGTGGTTTGTGAGAACAACATACATGCAATGACACTGGTTGTGGTTCATGAGAAGAACACACATCCAATGACACTATTAGATCCATGTGTGGTTCATGAGAAGAACAGACATGCAATGACACTGGGTGGATCCATGTGTGGTTTGTTTAGAGGAACAGACATGCAATCACACTGGGTGTGGTTCATGAAAAGAACAGACATGCAATGACACTAGTGGATCCATATGTGGTTTGTGGAAGGAACAGACATGCAATGAGTCTAGCTGTGGATCATTAGAAGAACAGACATGCAATCACACTAGGGCGATCCATGTGTGGTTCATGAGAAGAACAGACATGCAATGACACTAGGTGGATCCATGTGAGGTTTGTCTAGAGGAATATACATGCAATGACAATGGGTGGATCCATGTGTGGTTTGTTTAGAGGAACAGACATGCAATGACACTGGGTGTGGTTCATGAGAAGAACACACATGCAATGACACTTGTGGATCCATGTGTGGTTCATGAAAAGAACAGACATGCAATCACACTAGGTGGATCCATGTGTGGTTTGTGAAAAGAACATACATGCAATGACACTAGGTGTATCCATGTATGGTTTGTTTAGAGGAACAGACATGCAATCACACTGGGTGGATCCATGTGTGGTTTGTTTAGAGGAACACACATGCAATGACACTGGGTGGATCCATGTGTGGTTTGTTTAGAGGAACAGACATGCAATGACACTGGT
Source organism: Avena insularis (assembly GCA_023614405.1). NCBI lineage: Eukaryota > Viridiplantae > Streptophyta > Magnoliopsida > Poales > Poaceae > Avena > Avena insularis. The sequence goes on from CM042696.1 coordinate 293,491,723, forward strand.
GGATCCTTGTGTGGTTTATGAGAAGAACATACATGCAATCACACTGGCTGTGGTTCATGAGAAGAACACACATGCAATGACACTGGTGGATCCATGTGTGGTTTGTTTAGAGGAACAGACATGCAATCACACTAGGTGTGGTTAATGAGAAGAACAGACATGCAATGCCACTGGTGGATCTATATGTGGTTTGTGGAAGGAACATACATGCAATGACTCTAGCTGTGGGTCATGAAAAGAACAGACATGCAATCACACTAGGTGGATCCATGTGTGGTTCATGAAAAGAACAGACATGCAATCACACTAGGTGGATCCATGTGTGGTTCATGAAAAGAACAGACATGCAATGACACTGGGTGGATCCATGTGTGGTTTGTGAAAAGAACAGACATGCGATCACACTAGGTGGATCCATGTGTGGTTTGTTAGAGGAACAGACATGCAATCACACTAGGTAGATCCATGTGTGGTTCATGAGAAGAACACACATGCAATGACACTGGTGGATCCATGTGTGGTTTGTTTAGAAGAACGGACATGCAATGACTCTCGCTGTGGTTCATGAAAAGAACACACATGCAATGACACTGGTGGATCCATGTGTGGTTTGTGAAAAGAACAGACATGTAATCACACTAGGTGGATCCATGTGTAGTTTGTTTAGAGGAACAAACATGCAATGACACTAGGTGTGGTTCATGAAAAGAACAGACATGCAATGACATTGGTGGATCCATGTGTGGTTTGTGAAAAGAACAGAATGCAATCACACTAGGTGGATCCTTGAACAATTTGTGGAAACAACAGACATGCAATGACTCTGGTTGTGGTTCATGAGAAGAACACACATGCAATGACACTGGTGGACCCATGTGTGGTTCATGAAAAGAACAGAAATGCAATGACACTAGGTGGATCCATGTGTGGTTTGTTTAGAGGAACAAACATGCAATGACACTAGGTGGATCCATGTGTGGTTTGTTTAGAGGAATAGACATGCAATGACACTGGGTGTGGTTCATGAGAAGAACACACATGCAATGACACTGGTGGATCCATGTGTGGTTCATGAAAAGAACAGACATGCAATCACACTCGGTGGATCCATGTGTGGTTTGTGAAAAGAACATACATGCAATGACACTAGGTGGATCCATGTGTGTTTGTTTAGAGGAACAGACATGAAATGACACTGGGTGGATCCATGTGTGGTTTGTTTAGAGGAACAGACATGCAATGACACTGGGTGTGGTTCATGTGAAGAACACACATGCAATGACACTGGTGGATCCTTGTGTGGTTTGTGACAAGAACATACATGCAATCACACTAGGTGGATCCATGTGCGGTTTTTTCATGAGAAGAACACACATGCAATGACACTGGTGGATCCATGTGTGGTTCATGAAAAGAACAGACATCCAATCACACTAGGTGGATCCATGTGTGGTGTGTGAAAAGAACAGACATGCAATGACACTAGGTGGATCCATGTGTGGTTTGTTTAGAGGAACAAACATGCAATGACACTAGGTGGATCCATGTGTGGTTTGTTTAGAAGAACACACATGCAATGAAACTAGTTGTGGTTCATGAAAAGAAAACACATGCAATGACACTAGGTGGATCCATGTGTGGTTTGTGAAGTGAACATACATGCAATGACACTGGGTGGATCCATGTGTGGTTTGTTTAGAGGAACAGACATGCAATGACACTGGGTGTGGTTCATGAGAAGAATAGACATGCAATCACACTAGGTGGATCCATGTGTGGTTTGTTTAGAAGAACAGACATGCAATTACTCTAGATGTGGTTCATGAAAATAACACACATACAATGACACTGGTGGATCCATGTGTGGTTTGTGAGAACAACATACATGCAATGACACTGGTTGTGGTTCATGAGAAGAACACACATCCAATGACACTATTAGATCCATGTGTGGTTCATGAGAAGAACAGACATGCAATGACACTGGGTGGATCCATGTGTGGTTTGTTTAGAGGAACAGACATGCAATCACACTGGGTGTGGTTCATGAAAAGAACAGACATGCAATGACACTAGTGGATCCATATGTGGTTTGTGGAAGGAACAGACATGCAATGAGTCTAGCTGTGGATCATTAGAAGAACAGACATGCAATCACACTAGGGCGATCCATGTGTGGTTCATGAGAAGAACAGACATGCAATGACACTAGGTGGATCCATGTGAGGTTTGTTTAGAGGAATATACATGCAATGACAATGGGTGGATCCATGTGTGGTTTGTTTAGAGGAACAGACATGCAATGACACTGGGTGTGGTTCATGAGAAGAACACACATGCAATGACACTTGTGGATCCATGTGTGGTTCATGAAAAGAACAGACATGCAATCACACTAGGTGGATCCATGTGTGGTTTGTGAAAAGAACATACATGCAATGACACTAGGTGTATCCATGTATGGTTTGTTTAGAGGAACAGACATGCAATCACACTGGGTGGATCCATGTGTGGTTTGTTTAGAGGAACACACATGCAATGACACTGGGTGGATCCATGTGTGGTTTGTTTAGAGGAACAGACATGCAATGACACTGGTGGATCCTTGTGTGGTTTATGAGAAGAACATACATGCAATCACACTGGCTGTGGTTCATGAGAAGAACACACATGCAATGACACTGGTGGATCCATGTGTGGTTTGTTTAGAGGAACAGACATGCAATCACACTAGGTGTGGTTAATGAGAAGAAAACAGACATGCAATGCCACTGGTGGATCTATATGTGGTTTGTGGAAGGAACATACATGCAATGACTCTAGCTGTGGGTCATGAAAAGAACAGACATGCAATCACACTAGGTGGATCCATGTGTGGTTCATGAAAAGAACAGACATGCAATCACACTAGGTGGATCCATGTGTGGTTCATGAAAAGAACAGACATGCAATGACACTGGGTGGATCCATGTGTGGTTTGTGAAAAGAACAGACATGCGATCACACTAGGTGGATCCATGTGTGGTTTGTTAGAGGAACAGAAATTCAAACAAAATTGGTAGATCCATGTGTGGTTAAGGAGAAGAACAAACATGCAATGACACTGGTGGATCCATGTGTGTGTTGTTTAGAAGAACGGACATGCAATGACTCTCAGTGGTTCATGAAAAGAACACACATGCAATGACACTGTGGATCCATGTGTGGTTTGTGAAAAGAATGTACATGTAATCACACTAGGTGGATCCATGTGTAGTTTGTTTAGAGGAACAAACATGCAATGACACTAGGTGTGGTTCATGAAAATAACAGACATGCAATGACAATGGTGGATCCATGTGTGGTTTGTGAAAAGAATGTAATGCAATCACACTAGGTGTATCCTTGATCAATTTTTTGATTTAACATACATTCAATGACTCTGTTTGTGGTTAATTAGAATACCACACATGCAATGACACTGGTGGATCCATGTGTGGTTTGTGAAAAGAACAGACATGCAATCACACTAGGTGGATCCATGTGTGGTCTATTTAGAGGAACACACATGCAATGACTCTAGATGTGGTTTGTTTAGAGGAACAACCATGCAATGACACTAGGTGGATCCATGTGTGGTTTGTTAAAAGAAAATGAATGTAATAACACTAGGTGGATCCATGTGTGGTTTCTTTAGAGGAACAACCATGCAATGACACTGGGTGTGGTTCGTGAAAAGAACAGACATGCAATGACACTGGGTGGATCCATGTGTGGTTTGTTTAGGAGAACACACATGCAATGACACTGGTGGATCCATGTGTGGTTCATGAAAAGAACAGACATGCAATCACACTAGGTGGATCCATGTGTGGTTTTTGCAAAGAACAAACAATCTATCACACTAGGTGGATCCATGTGTGGTTTGTTTAGATGAACACACATGCAATGACACTAGGTGGATCCATGTGTGGTTTGTTTAGAAGAACACACATGCAATAAAACTAGTTGTGGTTCATGAAAAGAAAACACATGCAATGACACTAGGTGGATCCATGTGGTTTGTGAAGTGAACATACATGCAATGACACTGGGTGGATCCATGTGTGGTTTGTTTAGAGGAATGACATGCACTGACAGTGGGTGTGGTTCATGAGAAGAATAGACATGCAATCACACTAGGTGGATCCATGTGTGGTTTGTTTAGAAGAACAGACATGCAATTACTCTAGATGTGGTTCATGAAAATAACACACATACAATGACACTGGTGGATCCATGTGTGGTTTGTGAGAACAACATACATGCAATGACACTGGTTGTGGTTCATGAGAAGAACACACATCCAATGACACTATTAGATCCATGCGTGGTTCATGAGAAGAACAGACATGCAATGACACTGGGTGGATCCATGTGTGGTTTGTTTAGAGGAACAGACATGCAATCACACTGGGTGTGGTTCATGAAAAGAACAGACATGCAATGACACTAGTGGATCCATATGTGGTTTGTGGAAGGAACAGACATGCAATGAGTCTAGCTGTGGATCATTAGAAGAACAGACATGCAATCACACGAGGGCGATCCATGTGTGGTTCATGAGAAGAACAGACATGCAATGACACTAGGTGGATCCATGTGTGGTTTGTTTAGAGGAATATACATGCAATGACAATGGGTGGATCCATTTGTGGTTTGTTTAGAGGAACAGACATGCAATGACACTGGGTGTGGTTCATGAGAAGAACACACATGCAATGACACTTGTGGATCCATGTGTGGTTCATGAAAAGAACAGACATGCAATCACACTAGGTGGATCCATGTGTGGTTTGTGAAAAGAACAGACATGCAATGACACTAGGTGTATCCATGTATGGTTTGTTTAGAGGAACAGACATGCAATCACACTGGGCGGATCCATGTGTGGTTTGTTTAGAGGAACAGACATGCAATGACACTGGGTGTGGTTCATGAGAAGAACACACATGCAATGACACTGGTGGATCCATGTGTGGTTCATGAAAAGAACAGACATGCAATCACACTAGGTGGATCCATGTGTGGTTTGTGAAAAGAACAGACATGCAATGACACTAGGTGGATCCATGTGTGGTTTATTTAGAGGAACAGCCATGCAATGATAATGGGTGGATCCATGTGTGGTTTGTTTAGAGGAACAGACATGCAATGACACTGGGTGTGGTTCATGAGAAGAACACACATGCAATGACACTTGTGGATCCATGTGTGGTTCATGAAAAGAACAGACATGCAATCACACTAGGTGGAGCCATGTGTGGTTTTTGAAAAGAACAGACATGCAATGACACAAGGTGGATCCATGTGTGGTTTGTTTAGAGGAATAGACATGCAGTCACACTGGGTGGATCCATGTGTGGTTTGTTTAGAGGAACCGACATGAAATGACACTGGGTGGATCCATGTGTGGTTTGTTTAGTGGAACAGACATGCAATGACACTGGGTGTGGTTCATGAGAAGAACGCACATGCAATGACACTGGTGGATCCTTGTGTGGTTTGTGAGAAGAACATACATGCAATCACACTGGCTGTGGTTCATGACAAGAACACACATGCAATGACACTGGGGGATCCATGTGTGGTTTGTTTAGAGGAACAGACATGCAATCACACTAGGTGTGGTTCATGAGAAGAACAGACATGCAATGACACTGGTGGATCCATATGTGGTTTGTGGAAGGAACAGACATGCAATGACTCTAGTCGTGGGTCATGAAAAGAACAGACATGCAATCACACTAGGTGGATCCATCTGTGGTTCATGAAAAGAACAGACATGCAATGACAATGGGTGGATCCATGTGTGGTTTGTGAAAAGAACAGACATGCGATCACACTAGGTGGATCCATGTGTGGTTTGTTAGAGGAACAGACATGCAATCACACTAGGTAGATCCATGTGTTGTTCATGAGAAGAACACAGATGCAATGACACTGGTGGATCCATGTGTGGTTTGTTTAGAAGAACAGACATGCAATGACTCTCGATGTGGTTCATGAAAAGAACACACATGCAATGACACTGGTGGATCCATGTGTGGTTTGTGAAAAGAACAGACATGTAATCACAGTAGGTGGATCCATGTGTGGTTTGTTTAGAGGAACAAACATGCAATGACACTAGGTGTGGTTCATGAAAAGAACAGACATGCAATTACATTGGTGGATCCATGTGTGGTTTGTGAAAAGAACAGAGATGCAATCACACTAGGTGGATCCGTGTGTGGTTTGTGAAAAGAACAGACATGCAATGACACTAGGTGGATCCATGTGTGGTTTGTTTAGAGGAACAGACATGCAATGACACTAGGTGGATCCATGTGTGGTTTGTTTAGAGAAATAGACATGCAATGACACTGGGTGTGGTTCATGAGAAGAACACACATGCAATGACACTGGTGGATCCATGTGTGATTCATGAAAAGAACAGACATGCAATCACACTAGGTGGATCCATGTGTGGTTTGTGAAAAGAACAGACATGCAATGACACTAGGTGGATCCATGTGTGGTTTGTTTAGAGGAAGAGACATGAAATAACACTGGGTGGATCCATGTGTGGTTTCTTTAGAGGAACATACATGCAATGACACTGGGTGTGGTTCATGTGAAGAACACACATGCAATGACACTGGTGGATCCTTGTGTGGTTTGTGACAAGAACCTACATGCAATCACACTAGGTGGATCCATGTGTGGTTTGTGAAAAGAACAGACATGCAATGACTCTAGTTATGTTTCATGAGAATAACACACATGCAATGACACTGGTGGATCCATCTGTGGTTCATGAAAATAACAGACATCCAATCACACGAGGTGGATCCATGTGTGGTGTGTGAAAAGAACAGACATGCAATGACACTAGGTGGATCCATGTGTGGTGTGTGAAAAGACAGACATGCAATGGCACTAGGTGGATCCATGTGGTTTGTTTAGAGGAACAGACATGAAATGACACTGGGTGGATACATGTGTGGTTTGTTTATAGGTACAGACATGCAATGACACGATGTGTGGTTCATGAGAATTACACAAATGCAATGACACTGGTTGATCCTTGTGTGGTTTGTGATAAGAACATACATGCAATCACACTAGCTATGGTTTATGAGAAGAACACACATGCAATGAAACTGGTGGATCCATGTGTGGTTTGTTTGGAGGAACAGACATGCAATCACACTGGGTGTGGTTCATGAGAAGAACAGACATGCCATGACACTGGTGGATCCATATGTCGTTTGTGGAAGGAACAGACATGCAATGACACTGGGTGGATCCATGTGTGGTTTGTGAAAAGAATGACATGTGATCACACTAGGTGGATCCATGTGTGGTTTGTTAGAGGAACAAACATGCAATCACACTTGGTGGATCCATGTGTGGTTTGTTTAGAAGAACACACATCCAATGACTCTAGTTGTGTTTCATGAGAAGAACACACATCCAATGACACTTGTGGATACCTATGTGGTTCATGAAAAGTACAGACATGCAATGTCACTAGGTGGATCCATGTGTGGTTTGTGAAAAGAACAGGCATGCAATGACTCTAGTTGTGTTTCATGAGAAGAACACACATGCAATGACACTTGTGGATCCATGTGTGGTTCATGAAAAGAACATACATGCAATCACACTAGGTGGATCCATGTTTGGTTTGTGAAAAGAACAGACATACAATGACACTAGGTGGATCCATGTGTTGTTTGTTTAGAAGAACACATGCAATGACACTAGTTGTGGTTCATGAAAACAACACACATGCAATGACACTAGTTGTGGTTCATGAAAAGAACACACATGCAATGACACTTGGTGGATCCATGTGTGGTTTGTGAAAAGAACAGCCATGCAATGACACTAGGTGGATCCATGTGTGGTTTGTTTAGAGGAACAGACATGCGATGCCACTAGGTGTGGTTCATGAGAAGAACAGACATGCAATCACACTAGGTGGATCCATGTGTGGTTTATTTAGAAGAACAGACATGCAATGACTCTAGATTTGGTTCATGAAAAGAACACACATGCAATGACAATGGTGGATCCATGTGTGGTTTGTGAGATCAACATACATGCAATGACACTGGCTATGGTTCATGAGAATAACAGACATGCAATGACACTGGTTGGATCCATGTGTGGTTTGTTTAGAGGAACAGACATGCAATCACACTGGGTGGATCCATGTGTGGTTTGTTTAGAGTAACAGACATGCAATCACACTAGGTGGATCCATGTGTGGTTTATTTAGAAGAATAGACATGCAATGACTCTAGCTATGGTTCATGAAAAGAACACACATGCAATGACACTGGTAGATCCATGTGCGGTTTGTTAGAACAACATACATGCAATGACACTGGCTATGGTTCATGAGAAGAATACACATGCAATGACATTGGTGGATCCATGTGTGGTTCATGAGAAGAACACACATGCAATGACACTGGTGGATCCATGTGTGGTTTGTTTAGAAGAACGGACATGCAATGACTCTCGCTGTGGTTCATGAAAAGAACACACATGCAATGACACTGGTGGATCCATGTGTGGTTTGTGAAAAGAACAGACATGCAATCACACTAGGTGGATCCATGTGTAGTTTGTTTAGAGGAACATACATGCAATGACACTAGGTGTGGTTCATGAAAAGAACATACATGCAATGACAATGGTGGATCCATATATGGTTTGTGGAAAGAACAGACATGCAATGACTCTAGGTGGATCCATGAACAATTTGTGGAAAGAACAGACATGCAATGACTCTTGTTTTGGTTCATGAGAAGAACACACATGCAATGACACTGGTGGATCCATGTGTGGTTCATGAAAAGAATGACATGCAATCACACTAGGTGGATCCATGTGTGGGAACACATGCAATGACTCTAGATGTGGTTTGTTTAGAGGAACACACATGCAATGACACTAGGTGGATCCATGTGTGGTTTGTGAAAAGAATGACATGTAATGACACTAGGTGGATCCATGTGTGGTTTGTTTAGAGGAACAAACATGCAATGACACTAGGTGTGGTTCATGAAAGAACACACATGCAATGACACTGGGTGGATCCATGTGTGGTTTGTTTAGGAGAACACACATGCAATGACACTGGTGGATCCATGTGTGGTTCATGAAAAGAATGACATGCAATGACACTAGGTGGATCCATGTGTGGTTTGCAAAAGAACAAACATGCAATGACACTAGGTGGATCCATGTGTGGTTTGTTTAGAGAAATGACATGCAATGACACTAGGTGGATCCATGTGTGGTTTATTTAGAAGAACACACATGCAATGACTCTAGATTTGGTTCATGAAAAGAAAACACATGAAAAGACACTGGTGGATCCATGTGTGGTTTGTGAAGTGAACATACATGCAATGACACTGGGTGGATCCATGTGTGGTTTGTTTAGAGGAATGACATGCAATGACACTTTGGGTGTGGTTCATGAGAAGAATAGACATGCAATCACACTAGGTGGATCCATGTGTGGTTTATTTAGAAGAATAGACATGCAATGACTCTAGATATGGTTCATGAAAAGAACACACATGCAATGACACTGGTGGATCCATGTGGTTTGTTAGAACAACATACATGCAATGACACTGGCTATGGTTCATGAGAAGAACACATGCAATGACATTGGTGGATCCATGTGTGGTTCATGAGAAGAAACAGACATACAATGACACTGGGTGGATCCATGTGTGGTTTGTTTAGAGGAATAGACATGTAATCACACTGGTTGTGGTTCATGAAAAGAACAGACATGCAATGACACTGGTGGATCCATATGTGGTTTGTGGAAGGAACAGACATGCAATGACTCTAGTTGTGGTTCATGAAAAGAATAGACATGCAATCACACTAGGTAGATCCATGTGTGGTTCATGATAAGAACAGACATGCAATGACACTAGGTGGATCCATGTGTGGTTTGTTTAGAGGAATATACATGCAATGACAATGGGTGGATCCATGTGTGGTTTGTTTAGAAGAACACACATGCAATGACTCTAGTTGTGGTTCATGAGAAGAACACACATGCAACACTGGTGGATCCATGTGTGGTTCATGAGAAGAACACACATGCAATGACACTGGTGGATCCATGTGTGGTTCATGAAAAGAACAGACATGCAATCAGAGTAGGTGGATCCGTGTGTGGTTTGTGAAAAGAATAGACATGCAATGACACAAGGTGGATCCATGTGTGGTTTGTTTAGAGGAATAGACATGCAATGACACTGGGTGTGGTTCATGAGAAGAACACACATGCAATGACACTGGTGGATCCATGTGTGGTTCATGAAAAGAACAGACATGCAATCACACTAGGTGGATCCATGTGTGGTTTGTGAAAAGAACAGACATGCAATGACACTAGGTGGATCCATGTGTGGTTTATTTAGAGGAACAGCCATGCAATGATAATGGGTGGATCCATGTGTGGTTTGTTTAGAGGAACAGACATGCAATGACACTGGGTGTGGTTCATGAGAAGAACACACATGCAATGACACTTGTGGATCCATGTGTGGTTCATGAAAAGAACAGACATGCAATCACACTAGGTGGAGCCATGTGTGGTTTGTGAAAAGAACAGACATGCAATGACACAAGGTGGATCCATGTGTGGTTTGTTTAGAGGAATAGACATGCAGTCACACTGGGTGGATCCATGTGTGGTTTGTTTAGAGGAACCGACATGAAATGACACTGGGTGGATCCATGTGTGGTTTGTTTAGTGGAACAGACATGCAATGACACTGGGTGTGGTTCATGAGAAGAACGCACATGCAATGACACTGGTGGATCCTTGTGTGGTTTGTGAGAAGAACATACATGCAATCACACTGGCTGTGGTTCATGAGAAGAACACACATGCAATGACACTGGGGGATCCATGTGTGGTTTGTTTAGAGGAACAGACATGCAATCACACTAGGTGTGGTTCATGAGAAGAACAGACATGCAATGACACTGGTGGATCCATATGTGGTTTGTGGAAGGAACAGACATGCAATGACTCTAGTCGTGGGTCATGAAAAGAACAGACATGCAATCACACTAGGTGGATCCATCTGTGGTTCATGAAAAGAACAGACATGCAATGACACTGGGTGGATCCATGTGTGGTTTGTGAAAAGAACAGACATGCGATCACACTAGGTGGATCCATGTGTGGTTTGTTAGAGGAACAGACATGCAATCACACTAGGTAGATCCATGTGTTGTTCATGAGAAGAACACAGATGCAATGACACTGGTGGATCCATGTGTGGTTTGTTTAGAAGAACAGACATGCAATGACTGGGTGTGGTTCATGAAAAGAACACACATGCAATGACACTGGTGGATCCATGTGTGGTTTGTGAAAAGAACAGACATGTAATCACAGTAGGTGGATCCATGTGTGGTTTGTTTAGAGGAACAAACATGCAATGACACTAGGTGTGGTTCATGAAAAGAACAGACATGCAATTACATTGGTGGATCCATGTGTGGTTTGTGAAAAGAACAGAGATGCAATCACACTAGGTGGATCCGTGTGTGGTTTGTGAAAAGAACAGACATGCAGTGACACTAGGTGGATCTATGTGTGGTTTGTTTAGAGGAACAGACATGCAATGACACTAGGTGGATCCATGTGTGGTTTGTTTAGAGGAATAGACATGCAATGACACTGGGTGTGGTTCATGAGAAGAACACACATGCAATGACACTGGTGGATCCATGTGTGATTCATGAAAAGAACAGACATGCAATCACACTAGGTGGATCCATGTGTGGTTTGTGAAAAGAACAGACATGCAATGACACTAGGTGGATCCATGTGTGGTTTGTTTAGAGGAAGAGACATGAAATAACACTGGGTGGATCCATGTGTGGTTTCTTTAGAGGAACATACATGCAATGACACTGGGTGTGGTTCATGTGAAGAACACACATGCAATGACACTGGTGGATCCTTGTGTGGTTTGTGACAAGAACCTACATGCAATCACACTAGGTGGATCCATGTGTGGTTTGTGAAAAGAACAGACATGCAATGACTCTAGTTATGTTTCATGAGAAGAACACACATGCAATGACACTGGTGGATCCATCTGTGGTTCATGAAAATAACAGACATCCAATCACACGAGGTGGATCCATGTGTGGTGTGTGAAAAGAACAGACATGCAATGACACTAGGTGGATCCATGTGTGGTGTGTGAAAAGAACAGACATGCAATGGCACTAGGTGGATCCATGTGTGGTTTGTTTAGAGGAACAGACATGAAATGACACTGGGTGGATCCATGTGTGGTTTGTTTAGAGGAACAGACATGCAATGACACGAGGTGTGGTTCATGAGAAGAACACACATGCAATGACACTGGTGGATCCTTGTGTGGTTTGTGAGAAGAACATACATGCAATCACACTAGCTATGGTTTATGAGAAGAACACACATGCAATGAAACTGGTGGATCCATGTGTGGTTTGTTTGGAGGAACAGACATGCAATCACACTGGGTGTGGTTCATGAGAAGAACAGACATGCCATGACACTGGTGGATCCATATGTCGTTTGTGGAAGGAACAGACATGCAATGACACTGGGTGGATCCATGTGTGGTTTGTGAAAAGAACAGACATGTGATCACACTAGGTGGATCCATGTGTGGTTTGTTTGAGGAACAAACATGCAATCACACTAGGTCGATCAATGTGTGGTTTGTTTAGAAGAACACACATCCAATGACTCTAGTTGTGTTTCATGAGAAGAACACACATGCAATGACACTTGTGTATCCATGTGTGGTTCATTAAAAGAACAGACATGCAATCACACTAGGTGCATACATGTGTGGTTTGTGAAAAGAACAGGCATGCAATGACTCTAGTTGTGTTTCATGAGAAGAACACACATGCAATGACACTTGTGGATCCATGTGTGGTTCATGAAAAGAACATACATGCAATCACACTAGGTGGATCCATGTTTGGTTTGTGAAAAGAACAGACATACAATGACACTAGGTGGATCCATGTGTTGTTTGTTTAGAAGAACACACATGCAATGACACTAGTTGTGGTTCATGAAAACAACACACATGCAATGACACTAGTTGTGGTTCATGAAAAGAACACACATGCAATGACACTTGGTGGATCCATGTGTGGTTTGTGAAAAGAACAGCCATGCAATGACACTAGGTGGATCCATGTGTGGTTTGTTTAGAGGAACAGACATGCGATGCCACTAGGTGTGGTTCATGAGAAGAACAGACATGCAATCACACTAGGTGGATCCATGTGTGGTTTATTTAGAAGAACAGACATGCAATGACTCTAGATTTGGTTCATGAAAAGAACACACATGCAATGACAATGGTGGATCCATGTGTGGTTTGTGAGATCAACATACATGCAATGACACTGGCTATGGTTCATGAGAATAACAGACATGCAATGACACTGGTTGGATCCATGTGTGGTTTGTTTAGAGGAACAGACATGCAATCACACTGGGTGGATCCATGTGTGGTTTGTTTAGAGTAACAGACATGCAATCACACTAGGTGGATCCATGTGTGGTTTATTTAGAAGAATAGACATGCAATGACTCTAGCTATGGTTCATGAAAAGAACACACATGCAATGACACTGGTAGATCCATGTGCGGTTTGTTAGAACAACATACATGCAATGACACTGGCTATGGTTCATGAGAAGAATACACATGCAATGACATTGGTGGATCCATGTGTGGTTCATGAGAAGAACAGACATGCAATGACACTGGGTGGATCCATGTGTGGTTTGTTTAGAGGAATAGACATGTAATCACACTGGTTGTGGTTCATGAAAAGAACAGACATGCAATGACACTGGTGGATCCATATGTGGTTTGTGGAAGGAACAGACATGCAATGACTCTAGTTGTGGTTCATGAAAAGAATAGACATGCAATCACACTAGGTAGATCCATGTGTGGTTCATGATAAGAACAGACATGCAATGACACTAGGTGGATCCATGTGTGGTTCATGAAAAGAACACACATGCAATGACACTGGGTGGATCCATGTGTGGTTTGTGAAAAGAACAGACATGCGATCACACTAGGTGGATCCATGTGTGGTTTGTTAGAGGAACAAACATGCAATCACACTAGGTGGATCCATGTGTGGTTTGTTTAGAAGAACACACATGCAATGACTCTAGTTGTGGTTCATGAGAAGAACACACATGCAATGACACTGGTGGATCCATGTGTGGTTCATGAAAAGAACAGACATGCAATCACAGTAGGTGGATCCGTGTGTGGTTTGTGAAAAGAACAGACATGCAATGACACAAGGTGGATCCATGTGTGGTTTGTTTAGAGGAACAGACATGCAATGACACTAGGTGGATCCATGTGTGGTTTGTTTAGAGGAATAGACATGCAATGACACTGGGTGTGGTTCATGAGAAGAACACACATGCAATGACACTGGTGGATCCATGTGTGGTTCATGAAAAGAACAGACATGCAATCACACTAGGTGGATCCATGTGTGGTTTGTGAAAAGAACAGACATGCAATGACACTAGGTGGATCCATGTGTGGTTTGTTTAGAGGAATAGACATGAAATGACACTGGGTGGATCCATGTGTGGTTTGTTTAGAGGAACAGACATGCAATGACACTGGGTGTGGTTCATGTGAAGAACACACATGCAATGACACTGGTGGATCCTTGTGTGGTTTGTGACAAGAACCTACATGCAACCACACTAGGTGGATCCATGTGTGGTTTGTGAATAGAACAGACATGCAATGACTCTAGTTGTGTTTCATGAGAAGAACACACATGCAATGACACTGGTGGATCCATGTCTGGTTCATGAAAAGAACAGACATCCAATCACACTAGGTGCATCCATGTGTGGTGTGTGAAAAGAACAGACATGCAATGACACTAGGTGGATCCATGTGTGGTTTGTTTAGAGGAACAGACATGCAATGACACTGGGTGGATCCATGTGTGGTTTGTGAAAAGAACAGACATGCGATCACACTAGGTGGATCCATGTGTGGTTTGTTAGAGGAATAGACATGCAATCACACTAGGTAGATCCATGTGTGGTTCATGAGAAAAACACACATGCAATGAAACTAGTTGTGGTTCATGAAACGAAAACACTTGCAATGACACTAGGTGGATCCATGTGTGGTTTGTGAAGTGAACATACATGCAATGACACTGGGTGGATCCATGTGTGGTTTGTTTAGAGGAACAGACATGCAATGACACTGGGTGTGGTTCATGAGAAGAATAGACATACAATCACACTAGGTGGATCCATGTGTGGTTTGTTTAGAAGAACAGACATGCAATGACTCTAGATGTGGTTCATGAAAATAACACACATACAATGACACTGGTGGATCCATGTGTGGTTTGTGAGAACAACATACATGCAATGACACTGGTTATGGTTCATGAGAAGAACACACATCCAATCACACTATTAGATCCATGTGTGGTCATGAGAAGAACAGACATGCAATGACACTGGGTGGATCCATGTGTGGTTTGTTTAGAGGAACAAACATGCAATCACACTGGGTGTGGTTCATGAAAAGAACAGACATGCAATGACACTGGTGGATCCATATGTGGTTTGTGGAAGGAACAGACATGCAATGACTCTAGCTGTGGATCATTAAAAGAACAGACATGCAATCACACTAGGGGGATCCATGTGTGGTTCATGAGAAGAACAGACATGCAATGACACTAGGTGGATCCATGTGTGGTTTGTTTAGAGGAACATACATGCAATGACAATGGGTGGATCCATGTGTGGTTTGTTTAGAGGAACATACATGCAATGACAATGGGTGGATCCATGTGTGGTTTGTTTAGAGGAACAGACATGCAATGACACCGAGTGTGGTTCATGAGAAGAACACACATGCAATGACACTTGTGGATCCATGTGTGGTTCACGAAAAGAACAGACATGCAATCATACTAGGTGGACCCATGTGTGGTTTGTGAAAAGAACAGACATGCAATGACACTAGGTGGATCCATGTATGGTTTGTTTAGAGGAACAGACATGCAATCACACTGGGTGGATCCATGTGTGGTTTGTTTAGAGGAATAGACATGCAATGACACTGGGTGGATCCATGTGTGGTTTGTTTAGAGGAACAGACATGCAATGACACTGGGTGTGGTTCATGAGAAGAACACACATGCAATGACACTGGTGGATCCTTGTGTGGTTTATGAGAAGAACATACATGCAATCACACTGGTTGTGGTTCATGAGAAGAACACACATGCAATGACACTGGTGGATCCATGTGTGGTTTGTTTAGAGGAACAGACATGCAATCACACTGGGTGTGGTTCATGAGAAGAACAGACATGCAATGACACTGGTGGATCCATATGTGATTTGTGGAAGGAACATACATGCAATGACTCTAGCTGTGGGTCCTGAAAAGAACAGAAATGCAATCACACTAGGTGGATCCATGTGTGGTTCATGAAAAGAACAGACATGCAATCACACTAGGTGGATCCATGTGTGGTTCATGAAAAGAACAGACATGCAATGACACTGGGTGGATCCATGTGTGGTTTGTGAAAAGAACAGACATGCGATCACACTAGGTGGATCCATGTGTGGTTTGTTAGAGGAACAGACATGCAATCACACTAGGTAGATCCATGTGTGGTTCATGAGAAGAACACACATGCAATGACACTGGTGGATCCATGTGTGGTTTGCTTAGAAGAACGGACATGCAATGACTCTTGTTGTGGTTCATGAAAAGAACACACATGCAATGACACTGGTGGATCCATGTGTGGTTTGTGAAAAGAACAGACATGTAATCACACTAGGTGGATCCATGTGTGGTTTGTTTAGAGGAACAAACATGCAATGACACTGGGTGGATCCATGTGTGGTTTGTTTAGAAGAACACACATGCAATGAAACTAGTTGTGGTTCATGAAAAGAAAACACATGCAATGACACTAGGTTAATCCATGTGTGGTTTGTGAAGTGAACATACATGCAATGACACTGGGTGGATCCATGTGTGGTTTGTTTAGAGGAACAGACATGCAATGACACTGGGTGTGGTTCATGAGAAGAATAGACATGCAATCACACTAGGTGGATCCATGTGTGGTTTGTTTAGAAGAACAGACATGCAATGACTCTAGCTGTGGTTCATGAAAATAACACACATACAATGACACTGGTGGATCCATGTGTGGTTTGTGAGAACAACATACATGCAATGACACTGGCTGTGGTTCATGAGAAGAACACACATCCAATGACACTATTGGATCCATGTGTGGTTCATGAGAAGAACAGACATGCAATGACACTGGGTGGATCCATGTGTGGTTTGTTTAGAGGAACAAACATGCAGTCACACTGGGTGTGGTTCATGAAAAGAACAGACATGCAATGACACTGGTGGATCCATATGTGGTTTGTGGAAGGAACAGATATGCAATGACTCTAGCTGTGGTTCATTAAAAGAACAGACATGCAATCACACTAGGGGGATCCATGTGTGGTTCATGAGAAGAACAGACATGCAATGACACTAGGTGGATCCATGTGTGGTTTGTTTAGAGGAACATACATGCAATGACAATGGGTGGATCCATGTGTGGTTTGTTTAGAGGAACAGACATGCAATGACACTGGGTGTGGTTCATGAGAAGAACACACATGCAATGACACTTGTGGATCCATGTGTGGTTCATGAAAAGAACAGACATGCAATCACACTAGGTGGATCCATGTGTGGTTTGTGAAAAGAACAGACATGCAATGACACTAGGTGGATCCATGTATGGTTTGTTTAGAGGAACAGACATGCAATCACACTGTTTGGATCCATGCGTGGTTTGTATAGAGGAACAGACATGCAATGACACTCGGTGGATCCATGTGTGGTTTGTTTAGAGGAACAGACATGCAATGACACTAGGTGTGGTTCATGAGAAGAACACACATGCAATGACAGTGGTGGATCCTTATGTAGTTTGTGAGAAGAACATACATGCAATCACACTAGCTGTGGTTCATGAAAAGAACACACATGCAATGACACTGGTGGATCTATGTGTGGTTTGTTTAGAGGAACAGACAGGCAATCACACTAGGTGTGGTTCATGAGAAGAACAGACATGCAATGACACTGGTGGATCCATATGTGGTTTGTGGAAGGAACCTACATGCAATGACTCTAGTTGTGGGTCATAAAAAGAACAGACATGCAATCACACTAGGTGGATCCATGTGTGGTTCATGAAAAGAACAGACATGCAATGACACTGGGTGGATCCATGTGTGGTTTGTGAAAAGAACAGACATGCGATCACACTAGGTGGATCCATGTGTGGTTTGTTAGAGGAACAGACATGCAATCACACTAGGTAGATCCATGTGTTGTTCATGAGAAGAACACACATGCAATGACACTGGTGGATCCATGTGTGGTTTGTTTACAAGAACGGACATGCAATGACTCTCGATGTGGTTCATGAAAAGAACACAAATGCAATGACACTGGTGGATCCATGTGTGGTTTGTGAAAATAACACACATGTAATCACACTAGGTGGATCCATGTGTGGTTTGTTTAGAGGAACAAACATGCAATGACACTAGGTGTGGTTCATGAAAAGAACAGACATGCAATGACATTGGTGGATCCATGTGTGGTTTGTGAAAAGAACAGAGATGCAATCACACTAGGTGGATCCTTGAACAATTTGTGGAAACAATGACATATGCAACGACTGGTTGTTGTTCATGAGAAGATCAAACATGCAATGACACTGGTGGATCCTTGTGTTGTTTGTTAAAAGAACATAAATGGAATCACACTTGGTGGATCCATGTGTGGTCTATTTAGAAGAACACACATGCAATGACTCTAGATGTGGTTTGTTTAGAGGAACAACCATGCAATGACACTAGGTGGATCCATGTGTGGTTTGTGAAAAGAACAGACATGTAATCACACTAGGTGGATCCATGTGTGGTTTCTTTAGAGGAACAAACATGCAATGACACTGGGTGTGGTTCTTGAAAAGAATGTACATTCAATGCCACTGGGTGGATCCATGTGTGGTTTGTTTAGAGGAACAGACATGCAATCACACTAGGTGTGGTTCATGAGAAGAATAGACATGCAATCACACTAGGTGGATCCATGTGTGGTTTGTTTAGAGGAACAGACATGCAATGACACTAGGTGGATCCATGTGTGGTTTGTTTAGAGGAATAGACATGCAATGACACTGGGTGTGGTTCATGAGAAGAACACACATGCAATGACACTGGTGAATCCATGTGTGGTTCATGGAAAGAACAGACATGCAATCACACTAGGTGGATCCATGTGTGGTTTGTGAAAAGAACAGACATGCAATGACACTAGGTGGATCCATGTGTGGTTTGTTGAGAGGAACAGACATGAAAAGACACTGGGTGGATCCATGTGTGGTTTGTTTAGAGGAACAGACATGCGATGACACTGGGTGTGGTTCATGTGAAGAACACACATGCAATGACACTAGTGTATCCTTGTGTGGTTTGTGACAAGAACCTACATGCAATCACACTAGGTGGATCCATGTGTGGTTTGTGAAAAGAACAGACATGCAATGACACTAGGTGGATCCATGTGTGGTTTGTTGAGAGGAACAGACATGAAAAGACACTGGGTGGATCCATGTGTGGTTTGTTTAGAGGAACAGACATGCGATGACACTGGGTGTGGTTCATGTGAAGAACACACATGCAATGACACTGGTGGATCCTTGTGTGGTTTGTGACAAGAACCTACATGCAATCACACTAGGTGGATCCATGTGTGGTTTGTGAAAAGAACAGACAGGCAATGACACTGGGTGTGGTTCATGAGAAGAACACACATGCAATGACACTGGTGGATCCATGTGTGGTTCATGAAAAGAACAGACATGCAATCACACTAGGTGGATCCATGTGTGGTTTGTGAAAAGAACAGACATGCAATGACACTAGGTGGATCCATGTGTGGTTTGTTTAGAGGAATATACATGAAATGACACTGGGTGGATCCATGTGTGGTTTGTTTAGAGGAACAGACATGCAATGACACTGGGTGTGGTTCATGTGAAGAACACACATGCAATGACACTGGTGGATCCTTGTGTGGTTTGTGACAAGAACCTACATGCAATCACACTAGGTGGATCCATGTGTGGTTTGTGAAAAGAACAGACATGCAATGACTCTAGTTGTGTTTCATGAGAAGAACACACATGCAATGACACTGGTGGATCCATGTCTGGTTCATGAAAATAACAGACATCCAATCACACTAGGTGCATCCATGTGTGGTGTGTGAAAAGAACAGACATGCAATGACACTAGGTGGATCCATGTGTGGTTTGTTTAGAGGAACAGACATGCAATGACACTGGGTGGATCCATGTGTGGTTTGTGAAAAGAACAGACATGCGATCACACTAGGTGGATCCATGTGTGGTTTGTTAGAGGAACAGACATGCAATCACACTAGGTAGATCCATGTGTGGTTCATGAGAAAAACACACATGCAATGGAACTAGTTGTGGTTCATGAAAAGAAAACACATGCAATGACACTAGGTGGATCCATGTGTGGTTTGTGAAGTGAACATACATGCAATGACACTGGGTGGATCCATGTGTGGTTTGTTTAGAGGAACAGACATGCAATGACACTGGGTGTGGTTCATGAGAAGAATAGAGATACAATCACACTAGGTGGATCCATGTGTGGTTTGTTTAGAAGAACAGACATGCAATGACTCTAGATGTGGTTCATGAAAATAACACACATACAATGACACTGGTGGATCCATGTGTGGTTTGTGAGAACAACATACATGCAATGACACTGGTTGTGGTTCATGAGAAGAACACACATCCAATCACACTATTAGATCCATGTGTGGTCATGAGAAGAACAGACATGCAATGACACTGGGTGGATCCATGTGTGGTTTGTTTAGAGGAACAAACATGCAATCACACTGGGTGTGGTTCATGAAAAGAACAGACATGCAATGACACTGGTGGATCCATATGTGGTTTGTGGAAGGAACAGATATGCAATGACTCTAACTGTGGTTCATTAAAAGAACAGACATGCAATCACACTAGGGGGATCCATGTGTGGTTCATGAGAAGAACAGACATGCAATGACACTAGGTGGATCCATGTGTGGTTTGTTTAGAGGAACATACATGCAATGACAATGGGTGGATCCATGTGTGGTTTGTTTAGAGGAACAGACATGCAATGACACTGGGTGTGGTTCATGAGAAGAACACACATGCAATGACACTTGTGGATCCATGTGTGGTTCATGAAAAGAACAGACATGCAATCACACTAGGTGGATCCATGTGTGGTTTGTGAAAAGAACAGACATGCAATGACACTAGGTGGATCCATGTATGGTTTGTTTAGAGGAACAGACATGCAATCACACTGGGTGGATCCATGTGTGGTTTGTATAGAGGAACAGACATGCAATGACACTCGGTGGATCCATGTGTGGTTTGTTTAGAGGAACAGACATACAATGACACTAGGTGTGGTTCATGAGAAGAACACACATGCAATGACAGTGGTGGATCCTTATGTAGTTTGTGAGAAGAACATACATGCAATCACACTAGCTGTGGTTCATGAAAAGAACACACATGCAATGACACTGGTGGATCTATGTGTGGTTTGTTTAGAGGAACAGACAGGCAATCACACTAGGTGTGGTTCATGAGAAGAACAGACATGCAATGACACTGGTGGATCCATATGTGGTTTGTGGAAGGAACCTAGATGCAATGACTCTAGTTGTGGGTCATAAAAAGAACAGACTTGCAATCACACTAGGTGGATCCATGTGTGGTTCATGAAAAGAACAGACATGCAATGACACTGGGTGGATCCATGTGTGGTTTGTGAAAAGAACAGACATGCGATCACACTAGGTGGATCCATGTGTGGTTTGTTAAAGGAACAGACATGCAATCACACTAGGTAGATCCATGTGTTGTTCATGAGAAGAACACACATGCAATGACACTGGTGGATCCATGTGTGGTTTGTTTACAAGAACGGACATGCAATGACTCTCGATGTGGTTCATGAAAAGAACACAAATGCAATGACACTGGTGGATCCATGTGTGGTTTGTGAAAATAACACACATGTAATCACACTAGGTGGATCCATGTGTGGTTTGTTTAGAGGAACAAACATGCAATGACACTAGGTGTGGTTCATGAAAAGAACAGACATGCAATGACATTGGTGGATCCATGTGTGGTTTGTGAAAAGAACAGAGATGCAATCACACTAGGTGGATCCTTGAACAATTTGTGGAAAGAACAGACATGCAACGACTCTGGTTGTGGTTCATGAGAAGAACACACATGCAATGACACTGGTGGATCCATGTGTGGTTTGTGAAAAGAACAGACATGCAATCACACTAGGTGGATCCATGTGTGGTCTATTTAGAAGAACACACATGCAATGACTCTAGATGTGGTTTGTTTAGAGGAACAACCATGCAATGACACTAGGTGGATCCATGTGTGGTTTGTGAAAAGAACAGACATGTAATCACACTAGGTGGATCCATGTGTGGTTTCTTTAGAGGAACAAACATGCAATGACACTGGGTGTGGTTCGTGAAAAGAACAGACATGCAATGACACTGGGTGGATCCATGTGTGGTTTGTTTAGAGGAACAGACATGCAATCACACTAGGTGTGGTTCATGAGAAGAATAGACATGCAATCACACTAGGTGGATCCATGTGTGGTTTGTTTAGAGGAACAGACATGCAATGACACTAGGTGGATCCATGTGTGGTTTGTTTAGAGGAATAGACATGCAATGACACTGGGTGTGGTTCATGAGAAGAACACACATGCAATGACACTGGTGAATCCATGTGTGGTTCATGGAAAGAACAGACATGCAATCACACTAGGTGGATCCATGTGTGGTTTGTGAAAAGAACAGACATGCAATGACACTAGGTGGATCCATGTGTGGTTTGTTGAGAGGAACAGACATGAAAAGACACTGGGTGGATCCATGTGTGGTTTGTTTAGAGGAACAGACATGCGATGACACTGGGTGTGGTTCATGTGAAGAAGACACATGCAATGACACTGGTGGATCCTTGTGTGGTTTGTGACAAGAACCTACATGCAATCACACTAGGTGGATCCATGTGTGGTTTGTGAAAAGAACAGACATGCAATGACACTGGTGGATCCTTGTGTGGTTTGTGACAAGAACCTACATGCAATCACACTACGTGGATCCATGTGTGGTTTGTGAAAAGAACAGACAGGCAATGACACTGAGTGTGGTTCATGAGAAGAACACACATGCAATGACACTGGTGGATCCATGTGTGGTTCATGAAAAGAACAGACATGCAATCACACTAGGTGGATCCATGTGTGGTTTGTGAAAAGAACAGACATGCAATGACACTAGGTGGATCCATGTGTGGTTTGTTTAGAGGAATATACATGAAATGACACTGGGTGGATCCATGTGTGGTTTGTTTAGAGGAACAGACATGCAATGAC
Source organism: Avena insularis (assembly GCA_023614405.1). NCBI lineage: Eukaryota > Viridiplantae > Streptophyta > Magnoliopsida > Poales > Poaceae > Avena > Avena insularis. Next base: position 293,515,459 of record CM042696.1, read on the forward strand.
ACTGGGTGTGGTTCATGTGAAGAACACACATGCAATGACACTGGTGGATCCTTGTGTGGTTTGTGACAAGAACCTACATGCAATCACACTAGGTGGATCCATGTGTGGTTTGTGAAAAGAACAGACATGCAATGACTCTAGTTGTGTTTCATGAGAAGAACACACATGCAATGACACTGGTGGATCCATGTCTGGTTCATGAAAATAACAGACATCCAATCACACTAGGTGCATCCATGTGTGGTGTGTGAAAAGAACAGACATGCAATGACACTAGGTGGATCCATGTGTGGTTTGTTTAGAGGAACAGACATGCAATGACACTGGGTGGATCCATGTGTGGTTTGTGAAAAGAACAGACATGCGATCACACTAGGTGGATCCATGTGTGGTTTGTTAGAGGAACAGACATGCAATCACACTAGGTAGATCCATGTGTGGTTCATGAGAAAAACACACATGCAATGGAACTAGTTGTGGTTCATGAAAAGAAAACACATGCAATGACACTAGGTGGATCCATGTGTGGTTTGTGAAGTGAACATACATGCAATGACACTGGGTGGATCCATGTGTGGTTTGTTTAGAGGAACAGACATGCAATGACACTGGGTGTGGTTCATGAGAAGAATAGACATACAATCACACTAGGTGGATCCATGTGTGGTTTGTTTAGAAGAACAGACATGCAATGACTCTAGATGTGGTTCATGAAAATAACACACATACAATGACACTGGTGGATCCATGTGTGGTTTGTGAGAACAACATACATGCAATGACACTGGTTGTGGTTCATGAGAAGAACACACATCCAATCACACTATTAGATCCATGTGTGGTCATGAGAAGAACATACATGCAATGACACTGGGTGGATCCATGTGTGGTTTGTTTAGAGGAACAAACATGCAATCACACTGGGTGTGGTTCATGAAAAGAACAGACATGCAATGACACTGGTGGATCCATATGTGGTTTGTGGAAGGAACAGACATGCAATGACTCTAGCTGTGGATCATTAAAAGAACAGACATGCAATCACACTAGGGGGATCCATGTGTGGTTCATGAGAAGAACAGACATGCAATGACACTAGGTGGATCCATGTGTGGTTTGTTTAGAGGAACATACATGCAATGACAATGGGTGGATCCATGTGTGGTTTGTTTAGAGGAACATACATGCAATGACAATGGGTGGATCCATGTGTGGTTTGTTTAGAGGAACAGACATGCAATGACACTGAGTGTGGTTCATGAGAAGAACACACATGCAATGACACTTGTGGATCCATGTGTGGTTCATGAAAAGAACAGACATGCAATCATACTAGGTGGACCCATGTGTGGTTTGTGAAAAGAACAGACATGCAATGACACTAGGTGGATCCATGTATGGTTTGTTTAGAGGAACAGACATGCAATCACACTGGGTGGATCCATGTGTGGTTTGTTTAGAGGAATATACATGCAATGACACTGGGTGGATCCATGTGTGGTTTGTTTAGAGGAACAGACATGCAATGACACTGGGTGTGGTTCATGAGAAGAACACACATGCAATGACACTGGTGGATCCTTGTGTGGTTTATGAGAAGAACATACATGCAATCACACTGGTTGTGGTTCATGAGAAGAACACACATGCAATGACACTGGTGGATCCATGTGTGGTTTGTTTAGAGGAACAGACATGCAATCACACTGGGTGTGGTTCATGAGAAGAACAGACATGCAATGACACTGGTGGATCCATATGTGGTTTGTGGAAGGAACATACATGCAATGACTCTAGCTGTGGGTCCTGAAAAGAATGCAATCACACTAGGTGGATCCATGTGTGGTTCATGAAAAGAACAGACATGCAATCACACTAGGTGGATCCATGTGTGGTTCATGAAAAGAACAGACATGCAATGACACTGGGTGGATCCATGTGTGGTTTGTGAAAAGGACAGACATGCGATCACACTAGGTGGATCCATGTGTGGTTTGTTAGAGGAACATACATGCAATCACACTAGGTAGATCCATGTGTGGTTGATGAGAAGAACACACATGCAATGACACTGGTCGATCCATGTGTGGTTTGCTTAGAAGAACGGACATGCAATGACTCTCGTTGTGTTTCATGAAAAGAACACACATGCAATGACACTGGTGGATCCATGTGTGGTTTGTGAAAAGAACAGACATGTAATCACACTAGGTGGATCCATGTGTGGTTTGTTTAGAGGAACAGACATGCAATGACACTGGGTGGATCCATGTGTGGTTTTTTTAGAAGAACACACATGCAATGAAACTAGTTGTGGTTCATGAAAAGAAAACACATGCAATGACACTAGGTGGATCCATGTGTGGTTTGTGAAGTGAACATACATGCAATGACACTGGGTGGATCCATGTGTGGTTTGTTTAGAGGAACAGACATGCAATGACACTGGGTGTGGTTCATGAGAAGAATAGACATGCAATCACACTAGGTGGATCCATGTGTGGTTTGTTTAGAAGAACAGACATGCAATGACTCTAGCTGTGGTTCATGAAAATAACACACATACAATGACACTGGTGGATCCATGTGTGGTTTGTGAGAACAAGATACATGCAATGACACTGGCTGTGGTTCATGAGAAGAACACACATCCAATGACACTATTGGATCCATGTGTGGTTCATGAGAAGAACAGACATGCAATGACACTGGGTGGATCCATGTGTAGTTTGTTTAGAGGAACAGACATGCAGTCACACTGGGTGTGGTTCATGAAAAGAACAGACATGCAATGACACTGGTGGATCCATATGTGGTTTGTGGAAGGAACAGATATGCAATGACTCTAGCTGTGGTTCATTAAAAGAACAGACATGCAATCACACTAGGGGGATCCATGTGTGGTTCATGAGAAGAACAGACATGCAATGACACTAGGTGGATCCATGTGTGGTTTGTTTAGAGGAACAGACATGAAATGACAATGGGTGGATCCATGTGTGGTTTGTTTAGAGGAACAAACATGCAATGACACTGGGTGTGGTTCATGAGAAGAACAAACATGCAATGACACTTGTGGATCCATGTGTGGTTCATGAAAAGAACAGACATGCAATCACACTAGGTGGATCCATGTGTGGTTTGTGAAAAGAACAGACATGCAATGACACTAGGTGGATCCATGTATGGTTTGTTTAGAGGAACAGACATGCAATCACACTGGGTGGATCCATGTGTGGTTTGTATAGAGGAACAGACATGCAATGACACTCGGTGGATCCATGTGTGGTTTGTTTAGAGGAACAGACATGCAATGACACTAGGTGTGGTTCATGAGAAGAACACACATGCAATGACACTGGTGGATCCTTATGTAGTTTGTGAGAAGAACATACATGCAATCACACTGGCTGTGGTTCATGAGAAGAACACACATGCAATGACACTGGTGGATCTATGTGTGGTTTGTTTAGAGGAACAGACAGGCAATCACACTAGGTGTGGTTCATGAGAAGAACAGACATGCAATGACACTGGTGGATCCATATGTGGTTTGTGGAAGGAACCTACATGCAATGACTCTAGTTGTGGGTCATAAAAAGAACAGACATGCAATCACACTAGGTGGATCCATGTGTGGTTCATGAAAAGAACAGCCATGCAATGACACTAGGTGGATCCATGTGTGGTTTGTGAAAAGAACAGACATGCGATCACACTAGGTGGATCCATGTGTGGTTTGTTAGAGGAACAGACATGCAATCACACTAGGTAGATCCATGTGTGGTTTGTTTAGAGGAACAAACATGCAATGACACTAGGTGTGGTTCATGAAAAGAACAGACATGCAATGACATTGGTGGATCCATGTGTGGTTTGTGAAAAGAACAGAGATGCAATCACACTAGGTGGATCCTTGAACAATTTGTGGAAAGAACAGACATGCAACGACTCTGGTTGTGGTTCATGAGAAGAACACACATGCAATGACACTGGTGGATCCATGTGTGGTTTGTGAAAAGAACAGACATGCAATCACACTAGGTGGATCCATGTGTGGTCTATTTAGAAGAACACACATGCAATGACTCTAGATGTGGTTTGTTTAGAGGAACAACCATGCAATGACACTAGGTGGATCCATGTGTGGTTTGTGAAAAGAACAGACATGTAATCACACTAGGTGGATCCATGTGTGGTTTCTTTAGAGGAACAAACATGCAATGACACTGGGTGTGGTTCGTGAAAAGAACAGACATGCAATGACACTGGGTGGATCCATGTGTGGTTTGTTTAGAGGAACAGACATGCAATCACACTAGGTGTGGTTCATGAGAAGAATAGACATGCAATCACACTAGGTGGATCCATGTGTGGTTTGTTTAGAGGAACAGACATGCAATGACACTAGGTGGATCCATGTGTGGTTTGTTTAGAGGAATAGACATGCAATGACACTGGGTGTGGTTCATGAGAAGCACACACATGCAATGACACTGGTGAATCCATGTGTGGTTCATGGAAAGAACAGACATGCAATCACACTAGGTGGATCCATGTGTGGTTTGTGAAAAGAACAGACATGCAATGACACTAGGTGGATCCATGTGTGGTTTGTTGAGAGGAACAGACATGAAAAGACACTGGGTGGATCCATGTGTGGTTTGTTTAGAGGAACAGACATGCGATGACACTGGGTGTGGTTCATGTGAAGAACACACATGCAATGACACTGGTGGATCCTTGTGTGGTTCATGAGAAGAATAGACATGCAATCACACTAGGTGGATCCATGTGTGGTTTGTGAAACAAACAGACATGCAATGACACTAGGTGGATCCATGTGTGGTTTGTTGAGAGGAACAGACATGAAAAGACACTGGGTGGATCCATGTGTGGTTTGTTTAGAGGAACAGACATGCGATGACACTGGGTGTGGTTCATGTGAAGAACACACATGCAATGACACTGGTGGATCCTTGTGTGGTTTGTGACAAGAACCTACATGCAATCACACTAGGTGGATCCATGTTTGGTTTGTGAAAAGAACAGACAGGCAATGACTCTACTTGTGTTTCATGAGAAGAACACACATGCAATGACACTGGTGGATCCATGTGTGGTTCATGAAAAGAACAGACATCCAATCACACTAGGTGGATCCATGTGTGGTGTGTGAAAAGAACAGACATGCAATGACACTAGGTGGATCCATGTGTGGTTTGTTTAGAGGAACAGACATGCAATGACACTGGGTGGATCCTTGTGTGGTTTGTTTAGAAGAACACACATGCAATGAAACTAGTTGTGGTTCATGAAAAGAAAACACATGCAATGACACTAGGTGGATCCATGTGTGGTTTGTGAAGTGAACATACATGCAATGACACTGGGTGGATCCATGTGTGGTTTGTTTAGAGGAACAGACATGCAATGACACTAGGTATGGTTCATGAGAAGAATAGACATGCAATCACACTAGGTGGATCCATGTGTTGTTTGTTTAGAAGAACAGACATGCAATGACTCTAGCTGTGGTTCATGAAAATAACACACATACAATGACACTGGTGGATCCATGTGTGGTTTGTGAGAACAACATACATGCAATGACACTGGCTGTGGTTCATGAGAAGAACAGACATCCAATGACACTATTGGATCCATGTGTGGTTCATGAGAAGAACAGACATGCAATGCCACTGGGTGGATCCATGTGTGGTTTATTTAGAGGAACAGACATGCAATCACACTGGGTATGGTTCATGAAAAGAACAGACATGCAATGACACTGGTGGATCCATATGTGGTTTGTGGAAGGAACAGACATGCAATGACTCTAGCTCTGGTTCATTAATAGAACAGACATGCAATCACACTAGGGGGATCCATGTGTGGTTCATGAGAAGAACACACATGCAATGACACTGGTGGATCCATGTGTGGTTTGTTTACAAGAACGGACATGCAATGACTCTCGATGTGGTTCATGAAAAGAACACAAATGCAATGACACTGGTGGATCCATGTGTGGTTTGTGAAAAGAACACACATATAATCACACTAGGTGGATCCATGTGTGGTTTGTTTAGAGGAACAAACATGCAATGACACTAGGTGTGGTTCATGAAAAGAACAGACATCCAATGACATTGGTGGATCCATGTGTGGTTTGTGAAAAGAACAGAGATGCAATCACACTAGGTGGATCCTTGAACAATTTGTGGAAAGAACAGACATGCAATGACTCTGGTTGTGGTTCATGAGAAGAACACACATGCAATGACACTGGTGGATCCATGTGTGGTTTGTGAAAAGAACAGACATGCAATCACACTAGGTGGATCCATGTGTGGTCTATTTAGAAGAACACACATGCAATGACTCTAGATGTGGTTTGTTTAGAGGAACAACCATGCAATGACACTAGGTGGATCCATGTGTGGTTTGTGAAAAGAACAGACATGTAATCACACTAGGTGGATCCATGTGTGGTTTCTTTAGAGGAACAAACATGCAATGACACTGGGTGTGGTTCGTGAAAAGAACAGACATGCAATGACACTGGGTGGATCCATGTGTGGTTTGTTTAGAGGAACAGACATGCAATCACACTGGGTGTGGTTCATGAGAAGAATAGACATGCAATCACACTAGGTGGATCCATGTGTGGTTTGTTTAGAGGAACAGACATGCAATGACACTAGGTGGATCCATGTGTGGTTTGTTTAGAGGAATAGACATGCAATGACACTGGGTGTGGTTCATGAGAATAACACACATGCAATGACACTGGTGAATCCATGTGTGGTTCATGGAAAGAACAGACATGCAATCACACTAGGTGGATCCATGTGTGGTTTGTGAAAAGAACAGACATGCAATGACACTAGGTGGATCCATGTGTGGTTTGTTGAGAGGAACAGACATGAAAAGACACTGGGTGGATCCATGTGTGGTTTGTTTAGAGGAACAGACATGCGATGACACTGGGTGTGGTTCATGTGAAGAACACACATGCAATGACACTGGTGGATCCTTGTGTGGTTTGTGATAAGAACCTACATGCAATCACACTAGGTGGATCCATGTGTGGTTTGTGAAAAGAACAGACAGGCAATGACACTGGTGGTTCATGAGAAGAACACACATGCAATGACACTGGTGGATCCATGTGTCATTTGTGAAAAGAACAGACATGCAATCACACTAGGTGGATCCATGTGTGGTCTATTTAGAAGAACACACATGCAATGACTCTAGATGTGGTTTGTTTAGAGGAACAACCATGCAATGACACTAGGTGGATCCATGTGTGGTTTGTGAAAAGAACAGACATGTAATCACACTAGGTGGATCCATGTGTGGTTTCTTTAGAGGAACAAACATGCAATGACACTGGGTGTGGTTCGTGAAAAGAACATACATGCAATGACTCTAGCTATGGTTCATGAAAAGAACACACATGCAATGACACTGGTGGATCCATGTGTGGTTTGTGAGAACAACATACATGCAATGACACTGGTTGTGGTTCATGAGAAGAACACACATCCAATGACACTGTTGGATCCATGTTTGGTTCATGAGAAGAACAGACATGCAATGACTGTGGGTGGATCCATGTGTGGTTTGTTTAGAGGAACAGACATGCAATCACACTAGGTGTGGTTCATGAAAAGAACAGACATGCAATGCCACTGGTGGATCCATATGTGGTTTGTGGAAGGAATAGACATGCAATGACTCTAGTTGTGGTTCATGAAAAGAACAGACATGCGATCACACTAGGGGGATCCATGTGTGGTTCATGAGAAGAACAGACATGCAATGACACTAGGTGGATCCATGTGTGGTTTGTTTAGAGGAACAGACATGCAATGACAATGGGTGGATCCATGTGTGGTTTGTTTAGAGGAACAGACATGCAATGACACTGGGTGTGGTTCATGAGAAGAACACACATGCAATGACACTTGTGGATCCATGTGTGGTTCATGAAAAGAGCAGACATGCAATCACACTAGGTGGATCCATGTGTGGTTTGTGAAAAGAACAGACATGCAATACACTAGGTGGATCCATGTGTGGTTTGTTTAGAGGAACATACAGGCAATCACACTGGGTGGATCCATGTGTGGTCTATTTAGAAGAACACACATGCAATGACTCTAGATGTGGTTTGTTTAGAGGAACAACCATGCAATGACACTAGGTGGATCCATGTGTGGTTTGTGAAAAGAACAGACATGTAATCACACTAGGTGGATCCATGTGTGTTTTCTTTAGAGGAACAAACATGCAATGACACTGGGTGTGGTTCGTGAAAAGAACAGACATGCAATGACACTGGGTGGATCCATGTGTGGTTTGTTTAGAGGAACAGACATGCAATCACACTGGGTGTGGTTCATGAGAAGAATAGACATGCAATCACACTAGGTGGATCCATGTGTGGTTTGTTTAGAAGAACAGACATGCAATGACTCTAGCAGTGGTTCATGAAAAGAACACACATGCAATGACACTGGTGGATCCATGTGTGGTTTGTGAGAACAACATACATGCAATGACACTGGTTGTGGTTCATGAGAAGAACACACATCCAATGACACTGTTGGATCCATGTGTGGTTCATGATAAGAACATACATGCAATGACACTGGGTGGATCCATGTGTGGTTTGTTTAGAGGAACAGACATGCAATCACACTGGGTGTGGTTCATGAAAAGAACAGACATGCAATGACACAGGTGGATCCATATGTGGTTTGTGGAAGGAACAGCCATGCAATGACTCTAGCTGTGGTTCATGAAAATAACAGACATGGAATCACACTAGGGGGATCCATGTGTGGTTCATGAGAAGAACAGACATGCAATGACACTAGGTGGATCCATGTGTGGTTTGTTTAGGGGAACAGACATGCAATGACACTGGGTGTGGTTCATGAGAAGAACACACATGCAATGACACTTGTGGATCCATGTGTGGTTCATGAAAAGAACAGACATGCAATCACACTAGGTGGATCCATGTGTGGTTTGTGAAAAGAACAGACTTGCAATGACACAAGGTGGATCCATGTGTGGTTTGTTTAGAGGAACAGACATGCAATCACACTGGGTGGATCCATGTGTGGTTTGTTTAGAGGAACAGACATGCAATGACACTTGGTGGATCCATGTGTGGTTTGTTTAGTGGAACAGACATGCAATGACACTGGGTGTGGTTCATGAGAAGAACGCACATGCAATGACATTGGTGGATCCTTGTGTGGTTTGTGAGAAGAACATACATGCAATCACGCTGGCTGTGGTTCATGAGAAGAACACACATGCAATGACACTGGTGGATCTATGTGTGGTTTGTTTAGAGGAACAGACATGCAATCACACTGGGTGTGGTTCATGAGAAGAACAGACATGCAATGACACTGGTGGATCCATATGTGGTTTGTGGAAGGAACAGACATGCAATGACTCTAGTTGTGGGTCATGAAAAGAACAGACATTCAATCACACTAGGTGGATCCATATGTGGTTCATGAAAAGAATAGACATGCAATGACACTGGGTGGATCCATGTGTGGTTTGTGAAAAGAACAGACATGTGATCACACTAGGTGGATCCATGTGTGGTTTGTTAGAGGAACAGACATGCAATCACACTAGGTAGATCCATGGGTGGTTCATGAGAAGAACACACATGCAATGACACTGGTGGATCCATGTGTGGTTTGTTTAGAAGAACGGACATGCAATGACTCTCGCTGTGGTTCATGAAAAGAACACACATGCAATGACACTGGTGGATCCATGTGTGGTTTGTGAAAAGAACAGACATGTAATCACACTAGGTGGATCCATGTGTGGTTTGTTTAGAGGAACAAACATGCAATGACACTAGGTGTGGTTCATGAAAAGAACAGACATGCAATGACATTGGTGGATCCATGTGTGGTTTGTGAAAAGAACAGAGATGCAATCACACTAGGTGGATCCTTGAACAATTTGGAAAGAATGCATGCAATGACTCTGGTTGTGGTTCATGAGAAGAACACACATGCAATGACACTGGTGGATCCATGTGTGATTTGTGAAAAGAACAGACATGCAATCACACTAGGTGGATCCATGTGTGGTCTATTTAGAAGAACACACATGCAATGACTCTAGATGTGGTTTGTTTAGAGGAACAACCATGCAATGACACTAGGTGGATCCATGTGTGGTTTGTGAAAAGAACAGACATGTAATCACACTAGGTGGATCCATGTGTGGTTTCTTTAGAGGAACAAACATGCAATGACACTGGGCGTGGTTCGTGAAAAGAATAGACATGCAATGACACTGGGTGGATCCATGTGTGGTTTGTTTAGAGGAACAGACATGCAATCACACTGGGTGTGGTTCATGAGAAGAATAGACATGCAATCACACTAGGTGGATCCATGTGTGGTTTGTTTAGAAGAACAGACATGCAATGACACTAGGTGGATCCATGTGTGGTTTGTTTAGAGGAATAGACATGCAATGACACTGGGTGTGGTTCATGAGAAGAACACATGCAATGACACTTGTGACTCCATGTGTGGTTATTGTAAAGAACAGACATGCAATCACACTAGGTGGATCCATGTGTGGTTTGTGAAAAGAACAGACATGCAATGACACTAGGTGGATCCATGTGTGGTTTGTTGAGAGGAACAGACATGAAAAGACACTGGGTGGATCCATGTGTGGTTTGTTTAGAGGAAATGTACATGCAATGACACTGGGTGTGGTTCATGAGAAGAACACACATGCAATGACACTGGTGGATCCATGTGTGGTTTGTGACAAGAACTACATGCAATCACACTAGGTGGATCCATGTGTGGTTTGTGAAAAGAATGACATGCAATGACACTAATCTGTGGTTCATGAGAAGAACACACATGCAATGACACTAGTGGATCCATGTGTGGTTTGTGAAAAGAACAGACATGCAATCACACTAGGTGGATCCATGTGTGGTCTATTTAGAAGGACACACATGCAATGACTCTAGATGTGGTTTGTTTAGAGGAACAACCATGCAATGACACTAGGTGGATCCATGTGTGGTTTGTGAAAAGAACCGACATGTAATCACACTAGGTGGATCCATGTGTGGTTTCTTTAGAGGAACAAACATGCAATGACACTGGGTGTGGTTCGTGAAAAGAACATACATGCAATGACTCTAGCTATGGTTCATGAAAAGAACACACATGCAATGACACTGGTGGATCCATGTGTGGTTTGTGAGAACAACATACATGCAATGACACTGGTTGTGGTTCATGAGAAGAACACACATCCAATGACACTGTTGGATCCATGTTTGGTTCATGAGAAGAACAGACATGCAATGACACTGGTGGATCCATGTGTGGTTTGTTTAGAGGAACAGACATGCAATCACACTAGGTGTGGTTCATGAAAAGAACAGACATGCAATGCCACTGGTGGATCCATATGTGGTTTATGGAAGGAATAGACATGCAATGACTCTAGTTGTGGTTCATGAAAAGAACAGACATGCGATCACACTAGGGGGATCCATGTGTGGTTCATGAGAAGAACAGACATGCAATGACACTAGGTGGATCCATGTGTGGTTTGTTTAGAGGAACAGACATGCAATGACAATGGGTGGATCCATGTGTGGTTTGTTTAGAGGAACAGACATGCAATGACACTGGGTGTGGTTCATGAGAAGAACACACATGCAATGACACTTGTGGATCCATGTGTGGTTCATGAAAAGAGCAGACATGCAATCACACTAGGTGGATCCATGTGTGGTTTGTGAAAAGAACAGACATGCAATGACACTAGGTGGATCCATGTGTGGTTTGTTTAGAGGAACATACAGGCAATCACACTGGGTGGATCCATGTGTGGTCTATTTAGAAGAACACACATGCAATGACTCTAGATGTGGTTTGTTTAGAGGAACAACCATGCAATGACACTAGGTGGATCCATGTGTGGTTTGTGAAAAGAACAGACATGTAATCACACTAGGTGGATCCATGTGTGGTTTCTTTAGAGGAACAAACATGCAATGACACTGGGTGTGGTTCATGAAAAGAACAAACATGCAATCACACTAGGTGGATCCATGTGTGGTTTGTTAGAGGAACAGACATGCAATCAAACTAGTTGTGGTTCATGAAAAGAACGGACATGCAATCACACTAGGTGGATCCATCTGTGGTTTGTTTAGAACAAACATGCAATGACTCTAGCTATGGTTCATGAAAAGAACACACATGCAATGACATTGGTGGATCCATGTGTGGTTTGTGAGAACAACATACATGCAATGACACTGGTTGTGGTTCATGAGAAGAACACACATCCAATGACACTGTTGGATCCATGTGTGGTTCTTGATAAGAACATACATGCAATGACACTGGGTGGATCCATGTGTGGTTTGTTTAGAGGAACAGACATGCAATCACACTGGGTGTGGTTCATGAAAAGAATGACATGCAATGCCACTGGTGGATCCATATGTGGTTTGTGGAAGGAATATACATGCAATGACTCTAGTTGTGGTTCATGAAAATAACAGACATGCGATCACACTAGGGGGATCCATGTGTGGTTCATGAGAAGAACAGACATGCAATGACACTAGGTGGATCCATGTGTGGTTTGTTTAGATGAAATGACAATGGGTGGATCCATGTCTGGTTTGTTTAGAGGAACAGACATGCAATGACACTGGGTGTGGTTCATGAGAAGAACACACATGCAATGACACTTGTGGATCCATGTGTGGTTCATGAAAAGAACAGACATGCAATCACACTAGGTTGATCCATGTGTGGTTTGTGAAAAGAACAGACATGCAATGACACTAGGTGGATCCATGTGTGGTTTGTTTAGAGGAACAGACATGCAATCACACTGGGTGGATCCATGTGTGGTCTATTTAGAAGAACACACATGCAATGACTCTAGATGTGGTTTGTTTAGAGGAACAGACATGCAATGACACTGGGTGTGGTTCATGAGAAGAACACACATGCAATGACACTTGTGGATCCATGTGTGGTTCATGAAAAGAACAGACATGCAATCACACTAGGTGGATCCATGTGTGGTTCATGAGAAGAACACACATGCAATGACACTGGTGGATCCATGTGTGATTTATGAAAAGAACAGACATGCAATCACACTAGGTGGATCCATGTGTGGTCTATTTAGAAAAACACACATGCAATGACTCTAGATGTGGTTTGTTTAGAGGAACAACCATGCAATGACACTAGGTGGATCCATGTGTGGTTTGTGAAAAGAATAGACATGTAATTACACTAGGTGGATCCATGTGTGGTTTCTTTAGAGGAACAAACATGCAATGACACTAGGTGTGGTTCGTGAAAAGAACAGACATGCAATGACACTGGGTGGATCCATGTATGGTTTGTTTAGACGAACAGACATGCAATCACACTGGGTGTGGTTCATGAGAAGAATAGACATGCAATCACACTAGGTGGATCCATGTGTGGTTTGTTTAGAAGAACAGACATGCAATGACTCTAGCACTTGTTCATGAAAAGAACACACATGTAATGACACTGGTGGATCCATGTGTGTTTGTGAGAACAACATACATGCAATGACACTGGTTGTGGTTCATGAGAAGAACACACATCCAGTGACACTGTTGAATCCATGTGTGGTTCATGAGAAGAAGAGACATGCAATGACCTTTGGGTAGATCCATGTGTGGTTTGTTTAGAGGAACAAACATGCAATCCTGGGTGTGGTTCATGAAAAGAACAGACATGCAATGACACTGGTGGATCCATATGTGGTTTTGTGGAAGGAACAACCATGCAATGACTCTAGCTGGATCACACTAGGTGGATCCATGTGTGGTTTGTTAGAGGAACAGACATGCAATCACACTAGGTAGATCCATGTGTGGTTCATGAGAAGAACACAGATGCAATGACACTGGTGGATCCATGTGTGGTTTGTTTAGAAGAACAGACATGCAATGACTCTCGCTGTGGTTCATGAAAAGAACACACATGCAATGACACTGGTGGATCCATGTGTGGTTTGTGAAAAGAACAGAGATGCAATCACACTAGGTGGATCCTTGAACAATTTGTGGAAAGAACAGACATGCAATGACTCTGGTGGATCCATATGTGGTTCATGAAAAGAACAGACATGCAATCACACTAGGTGGATCCGTGTGTGGTTTGTGAAAAGAACAGACATGCAATGACACTAGGTGGATCCATGTGTGGTTTGTTTAGAGGAACAGACATGCAATGACACTAGGTTGATCCATGTGTGGTTTGTTTAGAGGAATAGACATGCAATGACACTTTGGGTGTGGTTCATGAGAAGAACACATGCAATGACACTGGTGGATCCATGTGTGGTTTGTGAAAAGAAGAGACATGCAATCACACTAGGTGGATCCATGTGTGGTTTGTTTAGAAGAACACACATGCAATGACTCTAGATGTGGTTTGTTTAGAGGAACAACCATGCAATGACACTAGGTGGATCCATGTGTGGTTTATGAAAAGAACAGACATGTAATCACACTAGGTGGATCAATGTGTGGTTTCTTTAGAGGAACAAACATGCAATGACACTGGGTGTGGTTCATGAAAAGAACAGACTTGCAATGACACTGGGTGGATCCATGTGTGGTTTGTTTAGAGGAACAGACATGCAATGACACTGGGTGTGGTTCATGAGAAGAATAGACATGCAATCACACTAGGTGGATCCATGTGTGGTTTGTTTAGAAGAACAAACATGCAATGACTCTAGATATGGTTCATGAAAAGAACACACATGCAATGACACTGGTGGATCCATGTGTGGTTTGTGAGAACAACATACATGCAATGACACTGGTTGTGGTTCATGAGAAGAACACACATCCAATGACACTGTTGGATCCATGTGTGGTTCATGAGAAGAACAGACATGCAATGACACTGGGTGGATCCATGTGTGGTTTGTTTAGAGGAACAGACATGTAATCACACTGGGTGTGGTTCACGAAAAGAACAGACATGCAATGCCACTGGTGGATCCATATGTGGTTTGTGGAAGGAATAGACATGCAATGACTCTAGTTGTGGTTCATGAAAAGAACAGACATGCAATCACACTAGGGGGATCCATGTGTGGTTCATGAAAAGAACAGACATGCAATGACACTAGGTGGATCCATGTGTGGTTTGTTTAGAGGAACAGACATGCAATGACAATGGGTGGATCCATGTGTTGTTTGTTTAGAGGAACAGACATGCAATGACACTGGGTGTGGTTCATGAGAAGAACACACATGCAATGACACTTGTGGATCCATGTGTGGTTCATGAAAAGAACAGACATGCAATCACACTAGGTGGATCCATGTGTGGTTTGTGAAAAGAACAGACATGCAATGACACTAGGTGGATCCATGTGTGGTTTGTTTAGAGGAACAGACATCCAATCACACTAGGTGGATCCATGTGTGGTTTGTTTAGAGGAACAGACATGCAATGACACTTGGTGGATCCATGTGTGTTTTGTTTAGAGGAACAGACATGGAATGACACTGGGTGTGGTTCATGAGAAGAACACACATACAGTGACACTGGTGGATCCTTGTGTGGTTTGTGAGAAGAACATACATGCAATTACACTGGTGGATCCATGTGTGGTTTGTTTAGAAGAACAGACATGCAATGACTCTAGTTGTGGTTCATGAAAAGAACACACATGCAATGACACTAGTGGATCCATGTGTGGTTTGTGAAAGAAACAGACATGCAATCACACTAGGTGGATCCATGTGTGGTTTGTTTAGAGGAACAAACATGCAATGACACTAGGTGAGGTTCATGAAAAGAATAGACATGCAATGACACTGTGGATCCATGTGTGGTTTGAAAAACAGAGATGCAATGACACTAGGTGGATCCTAGAACAATTTGAGGAAAGAACATACATGCAATCACACTAGGTGGATCCATGTGGTTCATGAGAAGGACACACATGCAATGACACTGGTGGATCCATGTGTTGCTTGTGAAAAGAACAGACATGCAACTAGGTGTATCCATGTGTGGTCTGTTTAGAAGAACACACATGCAATGACACTAGGTGTGGTTCATGTGAAGAACACACATGCAATGACACTAGTGGATCCTTGTGTGGTTTGTGAAAAGAACAGACATGTAATCACACTAGGTGGATCCATGTGTGGTTTGTTTAGAGGAACAAACATGCAATGACACTAGGTGTGGTTCATGAAAAGAACAGCCATGCAATGACAATAGTTGATCCATGTGTGGTTTGTGAAAAGAATAGACATGCAATCACACTAGGAGGATCCAAGTGTGGCTCCTGAAAAGAACAGACATGAAATCACACTAGGTGGATCCATGTGTGGTTTGTGAAAAACACACATGCAATGACACTAGGTGGATCCATGTGTGGTTTGTTTAGAGGAACAGACATGCAACTAGGTGTATCCATGTGTGGTCTGTTTAGAAGAACACACATGCAATGACACTAGGTGTGGTTCATGTGAAGAACACACATGCAATGACACTAGTGGATCCTTGTGTGGTTTGTGACAAGAACCTACATGCAATCACACTAGGTGGATCCATGTGTGGTTTGTGAAAAGAACAGACATGCAATGACTCTAGTTGTGTTTCATGAGAAGAACACACATGCAATGACACTGGTGGATCCATGTCTGGTTCATGAAAAGAACAGACATCCAATCACACTAGGTGCATCCATGTGTGGTGTGTGAAAAGAACAGACATGCAATGACACTAGTGGATCCATATGTGGTTTGTGGAAAGCACAAACATGCAATGACTCTAGCTGTGGTTCATCAAAAGAACAGACATGCAATGACACTGGGTGGATCCATGTGTGGTTTGTGAAAAGAACAGACATGTAATCACACTAGGTGGATCCTTATGTGGTTTGTGAGAAGAACTGGCATGCAATGACTCTAGCTATGGTTCATGAAAATAACACACATGCAATGACACTGGTGGATCCATGTGTGGTTTGTGAAATGAATAGACATGTAATCACACTAGGTGGATCCATGTGTGGTTTGTTTAGAGGAACAAACATGCAATGGCACTAGGTGTGGTTCATGAATAGAATAGACATGTAATGACACTGGGTGTGGTTCATGAAAAGAACAGACATGCAATGACACTTTGGTGGATCCATGTGTAGTGCATGAAAAGAACAGACATGTAATCACACTAGGTGGATCCTTGAACAATTTGTGGAAAGAACAGACATGCAATGACTCTGGCTGTGTTTCATGAGAAGAACACACATGCAATGACACTGGTGTATCCATGTGTGGTTTGTGAAAAGAACAGACATGCAATGACACGAGTGGATCCATATGTGGTTTGTGTAAAGAACAGACATGCAATGCCAATGGTTGATCCATGTATTTCATTGTACAAGACACTCACTTTCCATTTTTATACTACTCAGTTTTGCCCTTGGTTTTTTGATACTACTTAGTTTTGCCCCCCTCTCTCTATCTTTCGTAGAAGCCCAAACCTGAGCTCACTCTGTCTTCTACTCCCTGATTGGTTGGCATAGTTGTCACGTGGATCGTGCGCACCAACCGTTGATTCTTTGCGATCCAATGATGATCGTTGCACACGTCGTGCCCTTCACAGTACATCATGAGACAACACGGACGTCTCCCTCGGCGAGACTTCTACAAGAAGGAACACGATGCCGTCCATGGAAAAAGTCGTCGAGCGGTCATGTCACGTTTAATCAAGTTTGAAAAGTCTACCTCTTTACTACTATACAACACATGCGTCATCGAGTGCACGGTCATCGATGGACGGCTGCAATTTATTGCCACTTGATTTTAATAAGACACATCCCATTTTTTACGCAGCGGCTCTCAATCTCACTTCCAACTGGGGCCCACCGTAAGAAGCTTGCACGCGCTAGCTGGAGGCCGAATAGCTGAGCTCGACGAGACGTAACGTCTCCGGCTTCATCGAGTCACTCGCATCCATCAACACATCCCTTTACCCGATCTATCACAACCCCACAAATCTCGCCGTACAACCACCTACCTTCCCCTCTACATTTCCACTTTTAACTATCGCCAATTTTAGGGCCATGTCAAACTTCGTACATAGAAATTGTGTGTGTGCCCTTTGCATCTTGGTCAATCTGAACTGCAATGCATGGCCCGGGAAAAAAATGTGACGTACCGTGCACGTGTCGTGGTGCACGGTGCAGTAGACTGCGCGGCGCGTTGCACGGTGGTGCAACAAAACGTGCCATGCTTCCATCCACCTTAACTATAGAGCCCCTCTCCGCACACCCACTCCCACACTCGCTCACTCTCACCACGCAATCCTCTCCACCGTCCCATCAGCATCCGCAAACTCCCGAGAATACCCCGTCCGCGTCGGCGATGGCCGAGGAGGATAAGGTGGCCATCGTCGCCTCTGAGGCCGCCGACGAGGAGGCCCCTGTCCCCCTCGATGTGTTGAAAGCAGCCGCCATCCATGTCCAGTTCCTAGTCGAGGCCCCCGCCGGTCACAAGTAGATCAAGCACTTCTTGGGCACCTACGATCCAGATAAGTACATCACTCCACTGAACCCCTACGACACCATCATCGACGACCCATGGTCAGAGGTAAATAGGGTTTGCTCCCATCCCCTGGTTCTTCTACTGTTCCCATCGTTGGATGCTAGATCTTGGTTTATTAGGATTCGCTTGTTCGCATTTCGATCGCTCAGTCTTGTTACATCATCTACTCCCCCATTTTCCTTTTCTTCCAATAGGTTTCGTGACAACATCTGCAGCGATGATGAGTCCATCCACAGCAAGACTCGTCAGGTGCTGAGGAGGCCACGGGCCGGCCAGTATGACGCCTTCTTCAGGGGCGGCTCCCGGTGCTGCCCCTTTCACAAGGGGATCGCCTTCGGCTGGGTGAGTCTCCCCGGCACTGACTTCAACTCCTTACTAAAGCATGTAGAGGCCCCGAGCTCCGGCATCCACGAAGGCGGCGAGCACGAGACCGTGAACATCAACACCTACATCACTGAACACCGGGCTCTCGGCATTCACCTCCGAAACCTCCAGTGGGTGGCCATCAAAGAGGGTTGCATGCCTCCAATCAGGCCCAAGGCCCCCAAGATCAAGGGACTAGGCAGTAAGAAGTGGAGGAAGCGCCCGGAGGAGGCCGGAGGCGCGGCACTTGCGAGAATGTGCACTGCGGCGGCTGCTGCTGCTGCTAAGCAGCTTCTTTCTAGCTATATCCTATTTCTGGCTAAATGCATCGAACCTCGTTAAGCAACCTACTTTCTATCGCTATATCCTATTTAGTTGCACATAGCTATATCTACATTTGTTTTGTTTTATGAATGAATGTATTCTGCCTGGTGTGATCTGCTGCTCTAGATTTGCTACCTGATCGGAGGCAAAAAGAGGTCCAAAAGGGAACGAATTATCGAAGTGAGAATCTTCTCTAGATTTGCTACCAATTTGGGCAAAATGAAACATATTTGTTTAGCGAGAGAGGAAAAGGGCACTCTTTCAAACTGCGAGTTAACAAGCTACCATCTTGACAAGCTACAAGACACATACATAAACATAACACAACGATGGTTAAATTTATTTTACTAGTATCACTTGAGGCACTAGACATCTTGACAAGCTAACTGAGTTCCACAAAACAGAAACATAACACTGACAAGTAAAATTTAATTCACTTATCATCAGACCACTTGAGGCGCTTGCCATTGTTCCTAGGCGACAAACTGCAACCATTCCAGGTACTCCACAGCTCACGAAATGCATCGTCCCACCTGGGATCTGACTTGGCTTCCCTATCTTCAGCGTCCTGTGGCACAATTAGCGATGCATCACAAGCCTGATTGTTGCCGCTAGAAGATGCTGCCTCTCTATTTGCTTCAGCTCTGACCTCTCTGTCAATTGCTTGACATTTGCAAGGTCTCTTTCTATACCGAGCCTCTCATCAAGCCTTGAGATCGGTCATTTTCTTTGCATATGCAGCTTCAAACTCAACTATTCTGCATTTTCTACAAAGGGCTCCCCTAAGCTCGTCTTCCCTCTTGCAAATAGGGCAAAACACGAGGTAACGTAGAAAAAAATGGATATTCTTGTACAGCTGGTAGGTCACGTAAGCATCTATGGCTGCATACTTCAGGTTTATATCAGACAACAGCCACTCGTCCCAAAAATCGTGCCTATCCGTAGGGAAATCTTCCTTCATTTTGTCGTACGACTCATCGAGGATTCTAGTTGCGAGTGATGCCATTCCATCCTTCCTCAAGCCCCCTAGGATCTTGACAAGACTCTGAATATCGATCCAGTTGTGCGTAGGAATTATAATTCCCTCTTGATAAAGTTTCGAAAAATCAGTTGTTTTGTCGATAGTTCAGAAAACAATTCCCTTTTCTACAAAGAACTGGCGCAGCGCCGGACAATTCCCGTCAATCCTGAAAGTATGTAGTTTGTCATCACCAAAATTTGTAACTACAAATATTTTGTCAATGCAAGATCATCATCTGAATATAATTTTGAAAATTTTAGTAAATGCAAGATCAAGACTCTCAACATTGTCTTGTCATAATTTATTTGGTCCTAAATAAAATCCAGTAGTTGCAAGATGAGCAAGTGGATAAAGAACAAGAGGAGAAAATCCTAAAAGCGGTTAGCTATAGAGAGCAGATCTACAAACCGGGAGAGGTGGTAGACGAGGACGTGTTTACTCATGGCATGTTGAATGTCGGCGACTTCACTCCCTTCATATGGGTGCTCTAGGGCGTACTCAAGGTCCAATCCCACAAACTTGTCCTCGTCTATCCCAAGCCAACCCTCGTACATCCCTAGGACATGCACCACTGTCCCTTCCTCATTGGTGTAGACAATGTCTATCTTCTTATTGTCATGGGTAGTGAAGCTTGTCTCTAGAGTGCGACGACCTTCCATGGTTGCAAGGAGAAGACGGAAGAAGGCAGATGGCGGAAGAAGAAGAGTGGTTTCTGCGAGGCGGGGAGCAGTGGAACCGTCAATGCACTTTAAGGTAGTGGTTAGCACGGCGGGACGGAAGTCAAGGAGAGACATGTGGTGGTGGCCGTTCTAGCCGAGTAAACAAAAATAATTATAACACCGATACATGTGCCTTGTTTTGTCACGTCGATACCTTTGCGGGGTGTTGTCCTATCCACTTTGCCAATGCTGCAAGCCTATGTGACAACCACCGCCTAAGCGGCAGGGCGACATAATGGCGAAGCCCGGCAGGGGCCCAACTTGTGATCGTTAGCCTCATTTTTTGTATTGAAACGTAAAGTTGAATTCGTGCCGAAAAAGACCCTCTGAGTATTTGGCACACCAATTGTAGTCATCCCGGCTGATTTTAGGGAACTTGGGTACCGCGTTGCCTGGACACCCCAACTTTCGGGCTGCAAAATGATATTCTCCCACACGGGACCCCGCACTTCAGCCGGTGAGCGCATGGCCTCCGACCTGGTGCTCACGCTCGGAAAATTTGACTGCGTCATCGACAACGCTTCCTGCTTCGCCGAAACCTTGTTTCCGGCAAATGGTTCTATCCTGCTTTTCGGTGACCTTCCTGTCTTCGTCGCCTCCGTGCTGGAGCGTTTCCCCAGGGAGATCGTTTCCGTCATGGAGCCGCTGCACCTCGGCAGCAGCATGCTGCTAGGGTTCCTGGACATGATAGGACACCACATGTTGTAGTGGCATGATTCCATGTGTTCTTATCCAAAACCACAATGATGGACACTTACACACACACAAACACACATCCAAGTGGGTGTGGTGATGAAGCATCATTCAAACTAGTGGTACAATGCATGGTGCAGTTGAATCATAGCATGCTGCTAGGGTTCCTGGTCATGGTTGGACACCACATGCTATAGTGGCATCATTCCATGTGTTCTTCTCCAAAATCACAATGATGGACACTGATACACACACATCCAAGTGGGCGTGGTGATGCAACATCTTTCAAACTGGTGGTAGAGTGCATGCTGCAGTTGCATCCTAGCATGCTACTAGGGTTCCTGGACATGGTTGGACACCACATGCTATAGTGGCATCATTCCATGTGTTGTTCTCCAAAACCACAATGATGGACCCTAATACACACACACACACATCCAAGTGGGTGTGGTGATGCAGCATCTTTCAAACTGGTGGTAGAATGCATGCTACAGTTGTATCCCAGCATGCTTCTAGGAGTCCTGGATATGGTTGGACACGACATGCTGTAGTGGCATCGATTCCATGTGTTCTTCTCCAAAACCAGAATGATGGACACTAATACACACACACACCCACACCCATCCAAGTGGGTGTGGTGATGCAACATCTTTCAAACACGTGGTAGAATGTATGCCACAGTTGAATCCCAGCATGTTGCTAGGGTTCCTGGACATGGTTGGACACCACATGCTTTAGTGGCATCATTCCATGTGTTCTTCTCTAAAACCACAATGATGGACACTAATACACACACATCCAAGTGGGTGTGGTGATGTAGCATCTTTCAAACTAGTGGTAGAATGCATGCTGTAGTTGAAACACAGCATGCTTCTAGGTTTCCTAGACATGGTTGGACACCACATGCTGTAGTGGCATCTTTCCATGTATTATGCTCCAAACCCACAATGATGGACAATGATACACACACACACATATCCAAGTGGGTGTGCTGAAGCAACATCTTTCAAACTGGTGGTAGAATGCATGCTGCAGTTGAATCCCAGCATGCTGCTAGGGTTCCTAGACATGGTTGGACACCACATGATGTAGTGTCATCATTCCATGTGTTATCCTCCAAAACCACAATGATGGACACTGACACACACACACACACATCCAAGTGGGTGTGGTGATGTAGCATCTTTCAAACTAGTGGCAGAATGCATGCTGCAGTTAAATCCTAGCATGCCGCTAGGGTTCCTGGACATGGTTGGACACCACATGTTGTAGTGGCATCATTCCATGTGTTCTTCTCCAAAACCACAATGATGGACACTTATACACACATACATCCAAGTGGGTGTGGTGATGCAACATCTTTCAAACCGCTGGTAGAATGAATGCTGTAGTTGAATCCCAGCATGCTGCTAGGGTTCCAGGACATGGTTGGACACCACATGCTGCAGTGGCATCATTCCATTTGTTATCTTCCAAAACCACTATGATGGAAACTAATACACACACTTCCAAGTGGGTGTGGTGATGCAGCATCTTTCAAACTAGTGGTACAATGCATGTTGCTGTTGAATCCCAGCATGCTTCTAGTGTTCCTAGACATGGTTGAACACCACATGTTGTAGTGGCATCATTCCATATGTTCTTCTCCAAAACCACCATGATGGACACTGATACACACACACGTGCAAGTGGATGTGGTGATGCATCATCTTTGAAACTAGTGGCAGAATGCATGCTGTAGTTGAATCCTAGCATGCTGCTAGGGTTCCTGGACATGGTTGGACACCACATGCTATAGTGGCATCATTCCATGTGTTCTTCTCCAAAACCACAATGATGGACACTTATACACACACATATCCAAGTGGGTGTGGTGATGCAACATCTTTCAAACCGGTGGAAGAATGAATGTTGTAGTTGAATCTGACATCTTTGCTAGGGTTACTGGACATGGTTGGACACCACATGCTACAGTGGAATTATTCCATGTGTTATTTTCCAAAACCACTATGATGGACACTAATACACACACACTTCCAAGTGGGTGTGGTGATGCACCATCTTTCAAACTGGTGGTACAATGCATGTTGCAGTTGAATCCAAGCATACTACTAGGGTTCCTGGATATGGTTGGACACCACATGCTGTAGCGGCATCATTCCATGTGTTATTCTCCAAAACTAAAATGATGGACACTGATACACACACATCCAAGTGGCATGGGGATATAGCATCTTTCAAACTAGTTGTATAATGCATGCTGTAGTTGAATCCCAGCATGCTGCTAGAGTTCCTAGACATGGTTCGACACCACATGCTGTAGTGGCATCTTTCTAGGTATCCTTCTCCAAAACCAGAATGATGGATACTGATACACACACATCCAAGTGGGCGTGGTGATGCAGCATCTTTCAAACTAGTGGTATAATGCATGATGTAGTTGAATCGACTTATTGCTAGAGTCCTAGACATGGTTGAACACCACATCTTTGTAGTGGCATCTTTCTAGGTATCATACGCAACATCCCAAATTTCGCAATTCCAGATGTTACTAGAAGCATGCATCATATCATTGCATCATGGCATCGCATATCAAAAACTGCAACATGTATTTTCTTAAACCTCATAGTCTAATTATAGACAAAAGGGGGTAAAACCTTTTGAACCACCAAAACCTTTGCAAATGAGTTATTTTATAATTCTATCCTAACCCTCTTCTTTTTACAAAATTTTAGAAACAAGTTTAAGCAATTTGGAGTCCGTTTGCAAAAGTTATTAAACAAATAGCAAATAAGAAAATAATAAAGGAATAAAAAAACCTAACCTAACCCTAGCCAGCCGAAGGGCGCCTACCCAGCCAATGCGACAGGCCAGCGCCCGCCCGTCGGCCGCCTACCGAGTCGGCTCGAACCAGCCATCGCCGCGCCAGCTCCAACCTCCTCCGACGAAATCGGAGCGGACTCCATGACCCCCGCGCCAAGAAATCGCGCCCATAAAAGCCCCCGGCACGCCTCCCCAAAAACCTTAGGTTTCCTTCCGCTAATCGCCACCGAGCCGCCGCCAATCTCTCGCCGGAGTCCCGCCGCCTCCGCCGCCTCCAGCCACCGCCCGCCGTCGCCTCGGGAAGGAGGAGCCGACGCCGCCCCCGGGAACGCAGCCACGACGAGGAGCCGGTCGCCATCGACCACTTCGTCGGGCCGGAGAAGCACCGCCGCGCTGTCGTACCTCGCCGCCGATGCGCCACCACCGCCCGTCATCGCCTTGATGGCCCCCCCTCCGACCCTCGGATCTGCATCCGACGGCCCCGATCGACCGAAGCGGTACCAGCAAATCGCGCGCGCGCCACGTGGCAGCCGCCACGTCATCGCCGTGTCAGCGCCGCGTCGCCGTCACGCGTGCCTCGTGGACCAATCCTGGGCCACCACGTGTCGCCGCGTCGCTGGCCCCCTTTGTTTTTCTTTTAAATAGGCAGAAATAGCTTCAATCTTGTAAAATCCATAGTAATTCGAATATTAGTCCAAAAATTGCTTATAATATACCGTTGGATTCGTACTTTCGAGTAGAACTCAGATCTACAATAATATTGCTTTTTTGCTATAGCAATCTTGTAGTAGGATTTAAAGTTTAGATTAGAGTATTTAAATTCTAGAATATTATCCGTAGCTCCGTTTTAGTTGATTCTTGTTGCGTTGGCTTTGTATCGGCGAGACCTTCTGTAGAAAATTGTCTATTAATGCTTAGGGTGTTCAGATCTGTCTCGAGATAGATTGGAGTTGTAGATCTAGTTTTGAGCTTGAATAATTAGGGTTTAACCCAAAATACTTCAAATCTGTGGAGAATTGATTCTAATGACATCCCCAACTCAACAACACTCCTGGTTAAAACCCGTGGTCGAAACCAAATCCATCCTTGCATATTACCATGTTGCATGCATGTATATTCGTCTTCGTGACTTTGTTTGGTGGACATTGTGATTGGATCCAGGTTTGTTTCGTTAGATTGCTCGGAGTGCGCTGAGGAATACTATTGTGTAGATTGCTGCTCGGATCAAGGCAAGTTACACCACTTGTTCATGTTTATGTCCTAGTTTGACTATGCATGTTTTACTCTTCAAATTAGTAGTATGCATGTGTAGGATTTTGGTAGATTTTCTTAGTACTATTTTGCAAGTACGGTTTTGTAGTATGCCATGAGTAGTTCTATGCTTAGGTTTTCCATCCTATTAGGTTCCCCTGTCTTGCTAAGTTTTGCTTGCTATGCTATATAAATACTAGAAATGCAGTTGGGGGTTCGAAAGACTCAAAATTTTCTAAGTATGAGAGCTCTCTTGAAGCGAACTTTCCTTCTCAAAACCCCTTTCAAAATAAAACTAAGTTTTCTTCTAGGCGGAATGGTTGTCGGGACAACGGTGGATATTTGGTGGAGGCGGCCTTGAGAATCAAAGAAGTGCCACGTTTGAATTGAAGCTTCGGTCAACCACAATACATATGAGCTCTGTCTTGGCTTAGTACTTAGTGGGAAACCTCACCGGGGTACCAACATTTGGAGGTTCTTGGCACGGTTGGATCCAGCTGGTAGAGGGGCTACTAAGGGAAGGCTTTGCCATGGTCTGGTCTGTAAAAGGGCTTGATCGTGGATTGTGGGGAAAGTGCACAACCTCTCGAGAGTATTGCAATCTGATCGATCAGCCGTGTTCACGGAAATAGAACAACTTTGAGCATCTGAAGGATGGAGCCTCTGAAAGATCTTCCTCTCTCTTTTCCAAACTTAACGTTTTACAAACCCCAAGGCATGAGTAATATCGCCATTGGGTGGGATTTTGGGAACTTGGTGCATAATATCCAAGTGCTAGGTTGATTTGGGCACTTGGTGAGTAATATCCACGTGTTCCATTCGACCCTATACTATATATCAAAGTTTGCAAAGTAGGGAAAACT
Organism: Avena insularis; assembly: GCA_023614405.1. NCBI lineage: Eukaryota > Viridiplantae > Streptophyta > Magnoliopsida > Poales > Poaceae > Avena > Avena insularis. The sequence continues at coordinate 293,542,204 of CM042696.1, forward strand.
TTCTACCTCTTTTCTTATTACATCGATAAAAATTGGCTTTACGCAAATGAACCCCAGAGCCTACTCTTAGCCTTGCATGTAGAGATAGTCTTACTCTTTACTTGGTGTAATTTGCCAATACATTCAAAGTATTGACCCAACTTGTTGGTACCGTCTTATGTGCGAATCCGAAGATTGAAAGGTGCGTAGGGATCGCGGGTCTTCATGCACGGCTCTTTGAGACGTTGATGGACTCAAGTTTTACTTAGTTTCCGTTGTTTTATTTTGAGCTAGCTATAAGCTATGCAAGTTGTAATAAATATACTCTGGATTATTCGTGTAATAATGACTTGTGTTTTACATGATATTCATTGACTGTGAAGTGCTAGCTATTGATCCGGGGACTAGCATGTTAATCACGAGGACTTAGGATCCATATTGATCGAGGTCTAGCAGATGGTATCGAGCACAAAGTTGCACATGGGGCGTGACCCCTAAGATTGGAAACCACCTTTACCATTTGTGTTTTCGCTTTTACTCTTCTAGTATTTCTCCTTCTTATCACCTTGTGTCTAATTTTCTCTCTCTAACCTAAAGATGTGGCGACCTTCTACTCGACACGCTGAAGACATCAAGTGCACGTGCTTGGAATGCCTTACGGACATCATCAAGACAACTGCGATTACCCATGCCATCAATCAGGGTAAGTGAGTTGAGGAAGATGCACAAGGAAGGATGCTGGGCAATTGAAGTCATCCAACTAGGGCATAGTCAGACAGAACCCAAGACAGAGGCCATTGTACTCAACATCACCAGCGACTCCAAGGAAAAAGGACTTAGCATCAGCTTGCAGGTACTCATTGGATGCCTTTGCGGACGCCATCATGAAGAGGTTGAAGGCCACTAAATCAAACTCTTTGGAAGACGTGATGAGAAGGGAGTTCCAATAGAGTTAACCCCAGAAGAAAGGAAGACATGCAAGCGTCGAAGGATCCAATATCAAGACTTGGAGTTCCATATCAATGACCTTCAGAAGGGGAGCTGCCTTGAGATCGTGAGGAATGACGAGCTTTGTGCCCTAGTCAAGGAGAAGGACGAGAAGATCGAAGAGCTGGAAGAAGATCAAGTCCCTAGGAGGGAGCTCACCGCCCAAGACAAGAGGTTCGCTAATCAAGAGAAGAGGTGCAAGATAAGAATAAGAGGATTAGGGAGCAAAGTCTAGTGCTGCAAAGAGCGAGATGGAGTTCAAGAACCTTGCCACCATGTTGAAGGACCTCTGAGCAGCCAAGAGGAGCTTGGAGGAGAAGATCACGCCCGTGACTATGGGGTCAAGTTTGATCGAAGCTACGAAGGAGAAGAAGGAACTCGGCGAAGCTAGAAGCTGCTACCAGGAGCTGCAAGAGGTGAAGGAACTTCAAGGAAGGCTCAAGCTGCAACACCGAGCCCAGGAGATGAAGGAACTTCAAGAGAAGCTTGAAGCCTGACGAGGACATGGAGCTATACAAGTCCTTTCTGGAAAGGAAGGCTTCATCATTGAGGATGAGGAAGTGGATGATGAGTAGAGTAGTTGGACCACCTTTAGTTATATAGTCTAATGTTATTCGCGATTGTAATGAGTACCAAAGTTTTATATTGGTTAGTTAAACTTGGTTGAGTGTGTGGTTTTTGTGCCATGTGTGCCTTGCTTTTCTCGTGTGTTTTTCTTTTTTCATAAGGGTAGGAGTTTATTCCTTAGGCTTTCTATCTTTTCTTAACTTGCCTCTCAAACCCTACAGATGGCGAGACGTGGAAACAACAATAACAACATGCCCCGGAGATAGCACAACTTCTGAACTCCCAGAATCAGCTGATCCAACTCCTCACTCAAAACATGCAAAACAACAACAACAACAACAACAATCCGCCACCTCCACCGCCCCAACAGGATCGCCTGACTCGGTTCTTGAGGTTGAACCCTCCAACTTTCTCAAGTAGTTCTGAGCCAATTGTGGCAGATGGTGGCTCACCACCAACAAAAAGTTAGACACCGTCCAAGTTCTTTGGAGCTGATAGGGTGCGCTTTGCGTGCACCAACTTGAGGACCAAGCTGGCTGAATGGTGGGATAACTACCAGGTCACCCACCACGATATTGAAGCTATCACGGAACCGGTTTGAGGCGACCTTCGTACTCATCACGTGGCATGAGTCATGTCACTTAAGAGCGTGAGTTACGTGACTTGAAACTGTTGCACCTCTGTCTCCAAGTATGGGGACCTTTTCAACAAGCTGGCACGTTATGCACTGATGATGTATCCGATGCCAAGAGGCGGGAGGAATTCTTGAGGGACTTAATGATGAAATATCTATTCAGCTTGTGGCTCTGAAGTTTGATAACTACCGGGAACTCTGGGCGAGGCGATGGTAGTTGAAGCAAAGCAAAGGAGTATAGAGAACTGAAAGAGAAAGTCCACCTCACACAAGCATAACTCTGCCCCATATTAGAAGCAACGCACTTCGTCACCACCACCCCACCATCACAATGGTCACAACCACAATGGTCATCGTCATGGAGGACATAACCACAATGGCCATAAACACCGCAATGGAAATGGCAACGGGAAGGATCTAAGTGAAGTGACATGCTTCAAGTGTAACAAGACAGGACATTATGCAACTACACACTGAAAAGATGAAGAGCAGAATGGTAATGGAAGCGAGCGGACACAACCATGGCAATGGTAATGGAAATGGGAAGAAGCCGAATCCGTTCGTCAAAGCCACAGTAAATCATGTCTCCGTGGAGGATGCTCGTGAGGCACCGACTCCGTGATTGGTAAGTTCAAGCTTAACTCCATCCCTGCAGTTGTTATTTTTGATACTGGTGCATCACATTCATTCATATCAAGGGTATTTGTGGATAGAGGCAAGATACCTACGGAGACTATTAGTACTCCCCTAAGGGTAAGTTCTCCTGGGGGAGAAATAGTGGCAAACTCTGGATGCCGTGGGTTAGAATTAAGGATTGGGGCACACACCTTTCCCACCAGCCTAGTCGTTCTGGAATCACAAGGCTTAGACATAATTTTGGGCATGAACTGGATGACCGAATATGAGGGAGTCATAGATTGCGCCAAAAGAACTATCGCACTCACGACTCCGGATAAGAAAAGGATCCACTTTAAGTCAGCTTTCGCACTCAAAGGAAATATGGTGAATTCTCTTAAGGGGGTTAGCTTGGAGGATGTGCCAATTGTGAAGGAGTACCCAGACGTGTTTCCGGAAGAATTACCAGGGATGCCTCCCAACCAAGACATCAAGTTTCTCATTGACTTGATGCCAGGTACTGGACCAATAGCAAAGAGACCGTACAAGATGGATGTGGATGAGTTGAAGGAACTTAAGAAACAGCTTAGAGAGCAGTTGGACAAAGGCTTCATTCAACCAAGTGCGTCATCTTGGGGAGCACCTGTCTTATTCGTGGAGAAGAAGGATAAAACCAAGAGACTAGTCGTGGACTATCGGTCGTTAAATGAAGTGACAATCAAGAACAAGTACCCTCTACCCAATATTAACGACCCGTTCAATCAATTAAAGGGAGCTAGTGTATTCTCTAAGATTGATCTCCGATCAGGATATTTCCAGTTGAAGATTTGAGAACAGGATGTACCCAAGATAGCTTTCACCACAAGATACAGATTGTATGAGTACACCGTGATGTCGTTTGGCTTAACCAATGCCCCAGCATACTTCATGACTATGATGAACAAGGTATTCATGGAGTACTTGGATAAGTTTATCGTAGTATTCATTGATGACATACTCATATACTCAAAGGACGAGAAGGAACATGAGCGGCATCTGCGCCTAATCATGGAAAAGTTAAGGGAACACAAGTTGTATGACAAATTTAGCAAATGTGAGTTCTGGTTGAAAGAAGTGGGATTCCTTGGCCATATTGTATCAGCAAAAGGTGTTGCCGTGGACCCAAGTAAGGTAGCTTCTATAACAGAATGGGAGTCCCCTAAGAATGTGGGTGATATTAGGAGTTTCCTGGGCCTTGCAGGATATTACCGAAGGTTCATTGAAAACTTTTCCAAGATAGCAAAGCCTATGAGAATTCTGAAGAAAGAAGAAGTTCAATGGACGAGGCATGTGAAGCAAGTTTTCAAGAGTTGAAGAAAGCGCCTAATAACGACCGGTTTTGTGTCTCCTGATATTCAAAAGGATTTCCAAGTCTATTGTGGCTTCTTGACAAGGACTTGGTAGTGTTACGATGCAAGATGGAAAAGTAGTGTCTTCGCCTCTCGGCACCTTAAGCACCATGAGAATAACTACCCCATGCACGATTTGGAACTAGCATCAGTTGTGCATGCGCTCAAGGTATGGAGACATTACCTAATGGGCAAACATTGTGATGTGTTCACGGATCACAAGAGCCTTAAATACATTTTCACACAAAAGGAACTAAATATGAGGCAAAGGAGATGGCTTGAGCTGATCAAGGACTATGATTTGGACCTGCAGTATCATCCCGGAAAGGCCAATGTTGTGGCTGACGCCTTAAGCCGGAAGGTCTATGTAAATGGACTTACCGTGGGTGAACTTCCGAATGATTTGTGTGAGCAGTTCAAGGACCTCGGGTTAGAAATAGTTCGGAGGATACTTAGCTACTATGGAGATAGTGCCAACATACGGATCAAATTAAAGAGGCCCAGAAGGGGGACAAAGAGTTGGAAGAAATAAGAGCTAATATAAGCAAGGGCAAAGCAAATGGGTTTCACACAGATGAACAAGAAACACTTTGGTATGAGAAGCGTCTGTGTGTTCCCGATAACCCTGATATCAGGAAGTTAATCCTTCAGGAAGCTCACGACTCGCCTTACTCAATTCATCCTGGTAATACAAAGATGTACATGGATGTGAAAGATAGATTCTGGTGGAACAACATGAAAAGAGAAATTGCTGAATACATCTCCTTGTGTGACGTGTGCACAGCGAGTCAAGGCCGAACACCAAAAGCAGCGGAATTTCTGACCATTACCTGCGATTGGAAGTGGGACAAGGTAGGTATGGATTTTATCACAGGACTACCGCGGACTCGTTCTGGGTATGACTCCATCTGGGTAGTGGTCGACCACTTCACAAAGGTGGCCCACTTTATTCCCGTAAAGACCACCTATACAAGTGCTAAACTTGCTAAGATTTATATGTCAAAGATCGTAAGTCTTCGCGGGGTGCCCAAGGGGATTGTTTCTGATAGAGGTACCCAATTCACCTCTAAGTTTTGGCGACAGCTACACGAATATCTAGGGACACGACTGGAGTTTAGTACTGCCTTCCACCCATAAGTGATGGACAAGCGGAAAGAGTTAATCAGATCTTGGAGGACATGTTAAGCACATGCGCTAGACTATGGGTCTAGTTGGGATGATAACTTGCCATATGCGGAATTCTCATACAATAACAACTACCAAGCTAGCATCAAGATGGCTCCATTTGAAGTTTTATATGGAAGAAAGTGTAGGACTCCGCTGCTATGGAGTGGAGTAGGAGAACGTGGTTGTTTGGACCTAAAGCGATCAAGGATGCGAAGAAAAAGTGATGATTCAAGACGGTTAAAAATAGCCCAATCCGGGCAAAAGAGTTATCTTTGATTCCAAGCGCGAGGATGTGACTTATGAAGTGGGAGACCGTCCGTATCTCTGAGTTTCGCCACTACGAGGAGTTAAGAGATTTGGAATCAAGGGTAAGTTAGCACCCCGATTCATAGGGCCCTACAAGATCTTGGGTCTTAGAGGGGAAGTTGCCTATCAGTTGGAATTACCCAAAGTGCTAACTGTTGATGATGTTTTCCATGTGTCGCAACTAAAGAAGTGTCACCCAGAAATGGCTAAAACACCACTAAAGGACACGGTTCCGTTGGACGAGGTTCAATTGGAGAACGATCTCACCTATGAGGAAAAACCCACCAGGATTACGAGATGAGAGAGAATCACTCGTACCAAGGCTATCAGGTTTTGCAAAGTTCAATGGAATCACCATTCCGAGGAAGAGGCCACGTGGGAGCGTGAAGAAGACCTGAAGAAAGAACACCCACACCTATTTGCTAACCAACCTGAATCTCGGGGGCGAGATTCTTCTTAAGGGGGTAGGTTTGTAACATCCCAAATTTCGCAATTCCAGATGTTACTAGAAGCATGCATCATATCATTGCATCATGGCATCGCATATCAAAAACTGCAACAGGTATTTTCTTAAACCCCATAGTCTAATTATAGACAAAAGGGGGTAAAACCTTTTGAACCACCAAACCTTTTCAAATGAGTTATTTTATAATCCTATCCTAACCTTCTTCTTTTTACAAAATTTTAGAAACAAGTTTCGCTTAATTCGGAGTCCGTTTGCAAAAGTTATTAAACAAATAGCAAATCAGAAAATAATAAAGGAATAAAGAAAAACCTAACCTAACCTAACCGGGCCGGCCGAGCCAGCCCAGGGCCTAACTACCGCGCGCGCCAGCAAGCGAGCAGCGCGTAGCGCGTGGGCCGCAGCAGCCGTAGCCCGCCCGCGCGCCTGCAGCCACCGACAGGCGGGCCCCGCCCGTCAGCCGCCCACCCCGAGTCTGGCTCGAGCACGGCCGCCGCCGCGCCAGCTCCAACCTCCTCCGACGAAATCGGAGCGGACTCCATGACCCCCGCGCCAAGAAATCGCGCCCATAAAAGCCCCCGGAACGCCTCCCCAAAAACCCTAGGTTTCCTTCCGCTAATCGCCATCGAGCCGCCAATCTCGCCGAGTCCCGCCTCCCTCCAGCCTCGCCATGCCGTCGCCTCGGGAAGGAGGCCAGCGCCGCCAGGAATGCAGCCGACGAGGGCAGTCGCCGTCGACCACTTCGTCGGGCCGAAGAAGCACCGCCGCCCTGCCGTACCTCGCCGCCGACGCGCCACCACCGCCCGTCATCGCCGCCGCCGGTAAGCCCCCCCTCCGACCCTCGGATCTGCATCCGACGGCCCCGTCGGCAAAGCGGTACCCGCAAATCGGCAGCGCATGCGTGGCAACCGCCACGTCATCGTCGCCAGCGTCGCCGTCCGCGCGTGCCTCGTGGACCAATCACAGGCCACCGTGCGATCGCCAGCGTCGCTGGCCCCTTTGTTTTCTTTTAAATAGGCAGAAATAGCTTCAATCTTGTAAAATCCATAGTAATTCGAATATTAGTCCAAAAATTGCTTATAATATACCGTTAGATTCGTATTTTCGAGTAGAACACAGATCTACAATAATATTGCTGTTTTGCCACAGCAATCTTGAAGTAGGATTTAAAGTTTAGATTAGAGTATTTAAATTCTAGAATATTATCCGTAGCTCCGTTTTAGTTGATTCTTGTTGCGTTGGCTTTGTATCAGCGAGACCTTCTGTAGAAAATTGTCTATTAATGCTTAGGGTGTTCAGATCTGTCTCGAGATAGATTGGAGTTGTAGATCTAGTTTTGAGCTTGAATAATTAGGGTTTAACCCAAAATACTTCAAATCTGTGGAGAATTGATTCTAATGACATCCCCAACTCAACAACACTCCTGGTTAAAACCCGTGGTCGAAACCAAATCCATCCTTGCATATTACCATGTTGCATGCATGTATATTCGTCTTCGTGACTTTGTTTTGTGCAAATTGTGATTGGATCCATGTTTGTTTCGTTAGATTGCTCGAGTCTTGCTGAGGAATACTGTTGTGTAGATTGCTGCTCGGATCAAGGCAAGTTACACCACTTGTTCATGTTTATGTCCCAGTTTTGACTATGCATGTTTTACTCTTCAAATTCCGTAGTATGCATGTGTAGGATTTTGGTAGATTTTCTTAGTACTATTTTGCAAGTACGGTTTTGTAGTATGCCATGAGTAGTTCTATGCTTAGGTTTTCCATCCTATTAGGTTCCCCTGTCTTGCTAAGTTTTGCTTGCTATGCTATATAAATACTAAGTACCGTTGGGGGGTTCGAAAGACTCAAAATTTTCTAAGTATGAGAGCTCTCTCGAGCGAACTTTCCTTCTCAAAACCCCTTTCAAAATAAAACTAAGTTTTCTTCTGGGCGGAATGGTTGTCGGGACAACGAGTGGATATTTGGTGGAGGACGGCCGCCCAGGAATCAAAGAAGTCTGCCACGTTTGAATTGAAGCTTCGGTCAACCACAATAAATATGGGCTCTGTCTTGGCTTAGTACTTAGTGGGAAACCTCACCGGGGTACCAACATTTGGAGGTTCTTGGCACGGTTGGATCCAGCTGGTAGAGGGGATACTAAGGGAAGGCTTCGCCATGGTCTGGTCTGTAAAAGGGCTTGATCGTGGATTGTGGGGAAAGTGCACAACCTCTCGAGAGTATTTCAATCTGATCGATCAGCCGTGTTCACGGAAACAGAACAACTTTGAGCATCTGAAGGATGGAGCCTCTGAAAGATCTTTCTCTCTCTTTTCCAAACTTAATGTTTTACAAACCCCAAGGCATGAGTAATATCGCCATTGGGTGGGATTTTGGAAACTTGGTGCGTAATATCCAAGTGCTAGGTTGATTTGGGCACTTGCTGAGTAATATCCACGTGTTCCATTCGACCCTATACTATATATCAAAGTTTGCAAAGTAGGGAAAACTTTCTACCTCTTTTCTTATTACATCGATAAAAATTGGCTTTACGCAAATGAACCCCAGAGCCTACTCTTAGCCTTGCATGTAGAGATAGTCTTACACTTTCCTTGGTGTAATTTGCCAATACATTCAAAGTATTGACCCAACTTGTTGGTTGCACGTCTTATGTGCAGAATCCGAAGATTGAAAGGTGCGTAGGGATCGCGGGTCTTCACGCAGCTAGCCTGAGGCGTTGATGGACTCAAGTTTTACTTAGTTTCCGCTGTTTTATTTTGAGCTAGCTATAAGCTATGCAAGTTGTAATAAATATACTCTGGATTATTAGTATATCTTGACTTGTGTTTTACATGATATTCATCGACTGTGAAGTGCTAGCTATTGATCCAGGGACTAGCATGTTAATCACAGGGACTTAGGATCCTTATTGATCCGAGGTCACAACACCTTCTCCAAAAACACAATGATGGACACTGATACACACACACATCCAAATGGGTGTGGTCATGCAACATATTTCAAACTGGTGGTAGAATGCATGCTGAAGTTGAATCCCAACATGCTGCTGGGGTTCCTAGACATGGTTGGACATCACATTATGTAGTGGCATCATTCCATGTGTTCTTCTCCAATACCACAATTATGGACACTGATACACACACATCCAAGTGGGTGTGGTGATGCAGCATCTTTCAAACTAGTGGTAGAATGCATGGTGCACTTGAATCCCAGCATTCTGCTAGGGTTCCTAGACATGGTTAGACACCACATGCTGTAGTGCCATCATTCCATGTGTTCTTCTCCAAAACAACAATGATGGACAGTGATACACACACATCCAAGTGGGTGTGGTGATGCATCAACTTTCAAATTGGTGGTAGAATGCATATTGTAGTTGAATCCCAGCATGCTGCTAGGATTCCTAGACATGGTTGGACACCAAATGCTGTAGTGGGATCATTACATGTGTTCTTCTCCAAAACCAGAATGATGGACACTGATACACACACATCCAAGTGGGTGTAGTGTTGCATCATCTTTCAAACTGGTGGTAGAATGCATGCTGCAGTTGAATCCCAGCATGCTGCTAGGGTTCCTGGACATGGTTAGACAACACATGCTGTAGTGGCATCATTCCATGTGTTCTTCTCCAAATCCACAATGATGGACACTGATACACACATACATCCAACTGTGTGTGGTGATGCAGCATCTTTCAAACTGGTGGTAGAATGCATGCTGTAGTTGAATCCCAGCATGCTGCTAGGGTTCCTAGACATGGTTGGACACCACATGATTTAGTGGCATCTTTCCATGTATCCTTCTCCAAAACCACAATGATGGAGACTGATACACACACATCCAAGTCGGTCTGGTGATGCAACATCTTTCAAACTGGTGGTAGAATTCATGCTGTAGTTGAATCCCAACATGCTGCTAGGGTTCCTAGACATGGTTGGACACCACATGTTGTAGTGTCATCATTCCATGTGTTCTTCTCGAAAACCACAATGATGGACACTAATACACACACACATACACATCCATGTGGGTGTGGTGATGCAGCATCTTTCAAAATGGTGGGAGAATGCATGCTATAGTTCAATCCCAGCATGCTGCTAGGGTTCCTGGACATGGTTGGACACCACATGTTGTAGTGGCATCATTCCATGTGTTCTTCTCCAAAACCACAATAATGGACACTGATACACACACATCCAAGTGGGCGTGGTGATGCAGCATCTTTCAAACTAGTGGTATAATGCATGCTGTAGTTGAATCCAAGCATGCTGCTAGAGTTCCTAGACATGGTTGGACACCACATGTTGTAGTGGCATCTTTCTAGGTATCCGTCTCCAAAACCACAATGATGGACACTGATACACACACATCCAGATGGGTGTGGTGATGCAACATCTTTCAAACTGGTGGTAGAATCTATGCTGAAGTTGAATCCCAGCATGCTGCTGGGGTTCCTAGACATGGTTGGACACCACATGATGTAGTGGCATCATTCCATGTGTTCTTCTCCAATACCACAATTATGGACAGTGATACATACACATCCAAGTGGGTGTGGTGATGCAACATCTTTTAAACTAGTGGTAGAATGCATGTTGTAGTTGAATCCCATCATGCTGCTAGGGTTCCTAGACATGGTTGGACACCACATGCTGTAGTGGCATCTTTCCACGTATCCTTCTCCAAAACCACAATGATGGACACTGATACACACACACACATCCAAGTCGGTGTGGTGATGCAACATCTTTTAAACTGGTGGTACAATGCATTCTGAAGTTGAATCCCAGCATGCTGCTAGGTTTCGTAGACATGGTTGGACAGCACATGATGTAGTGGCATCATTCCATGCGTTCTTCTCGAAAACCAAAATGATGGACACTAATACACACACATGTGGTGATGCAGCATATTTCAAACTGGTGGGAGAATGCATGCTATAGTTGAATCCTACCATGCTCCTAGGGTTCCTAGACATGGTTGTACACCACATGCTGTAGTGGCATCATTCCATGTGTTATTATCCAAAACCACAATGTCAGACACTTACACACACAAACACACATCCAAGTGGGTATGGTGATGTAGCATCTTTCAAACTAGTGGTAGAATGCATGTTGTAGTTGAATCCTAGCATGCTGCTAAGGTTCCTGGACATATTTGGACACCACATGCTATAGTTGCATCATTCCATGTGTTCTTCTCCAAAACTACAATGATTTACACTTATACACACACACACACATCCAAGTGGGTGCGGTGATGCCACATCTTTCAAACCGGTGGTAGAATGCATGCTGTAGTTGAATCCCAGCATGCTGCTAGGGTTCCTGGTTATGATTGGATACCACATGCTGCAGTGGCATCATTCCATGTGTTCTTTTCCAAAACCACTATGATGGACACTAATACACACACACATTTCCAAGTGGCTGTGGTGATCCAACATATTTTAAACTAGTGGCACAATGCATGTTGTAGTTGAATCCCAGCATGCCGCTAGGGCTCCTAGACATGGTTGGACACTACATGCGGTTGTGGCATCATTCCATGTGTTCTTCTCCAAAACCACAATGATGGACACTGATACACACACACACATCCAAGTGGGCGTTGTGATGCAGCATCTTTCAATATGGTGGTAGAATGCATGCTGTAGTTGAATCCCAGCATGTTGCTAGGGTCCCTAGACATGGCTGGACACCACATGTTGTAGTGGCATCATTCCATGTGTTATTCTCCAAAACCACAATGATGGACACTGGTACACACACATCCAAGTGGGTGTGGTGATACACCATCTTTCAAACTAGTGGTATAATGCATGCTGAAGTTGAATCCCAGCATGCTACTAGGGTTCCTAGACATGGTTGGACACCACATGCTGTAGTGGCATCTTTCTAGGTATTTTTCTCCAAAACCACAATGATGGACACTGATACACACACACACACACATACAAGTGGGTGTGGTGATGCAACATCTTTCAAACTAGTGGTAGAATGCATGCTGCAGTTGAATCCCATCATGCTGCTAGGGTTCCTGGACATGGTTGGACACCACATGCTGTAGTGGCATCATTCCATGTGTTCTTCTCCAATACCACAATGATGTACACTCATACACACATATCCAAGTGTTTGTGGTGATGGAGCATCTTTCAAACTTGTGGTAGTATGCATGCTGCAGTTGAATCCTAGCATTCTGCTAGGGTTCCTAGACATGGTTGGACACCACATGCTGTAGTGCCATCATTCCATGTGTTCTTCTCCAAAACAACAATGATGGACACTGATACACACACACATCCAAGTGGGTGTGGTGATGCAGCAACTTTCAAACTGGTGGTAGAATGCATGCTGCAGTTGACTCACAACATGCTGCTAGGGTTCCAGGACATGGTTGGACACCACATGTTGTAGTGGAATTATTACATATGTTCTTCTCCAAAACCATAATGATGTACACTCACACACACACACACACACACGCAAATCCAAGTCCTAATGGGTAGAATGCATGCTGAAGTTGAATCCCAGCATGCTGCTAGGGTTCCTGGACATCTTTCAAACTGGTGGTAGAATGCATGCTGAAGTTGAGTCCTAGCATTCTGCTAGGGTTCCTAGACATGGTTGAAAACCACATGTTCTAGTGCCATCATTCCATGTTTTCTTCTCCAAAACAACAATGATAGACACTGATACACACACATCCAAGTGGGTGTGGTAATGCATCAAGTTTGAAACTGGTGGTAGAATGCATGCTCCTAGGGTTCCTGTACATGGTTGGGCACCACATGTTGTAGTGGCATTATTCCTGTGTTATTCTCCAAAACCATAATGATGTACACTCACACACACACACATCCAAGTGGGTGTGGTGATGCAGCATCTTTCAAACTGGTGGTAGAATGCATGCTGCAGTTGAATCCCAGCTTGCTGCTAGGGTTCCTAGACATGGTTGGATACCACATGCTATAGTGGGATCATTACATGTGTTGTTCTCCAAAACTAGAATGATGGACAATGACACACACACACACATCCAAGTGGGTGTAGTGTTGCATCATCTTTCAAACTAGTGGTAGCATGCATGATGTAGTTGAATCGCAGCATGCTGCTAGGGTTCCTGGACATGGTTACACAACACATGTTGTAGTGACATCTCCAAAACCACAATGATGGACACTGATACACACTCATCCAAGTGGTGTGGTGATGCAGCAACTTTCAAACTGGTGGTAGAATGCATGCTGCAGTTGAATCACAACATGCTGCTAGGGTTCCTAGACATGGTTCGACACCACATGTTGTAGTGGCATTATTCCATATGTTCTTCTCCAAAACCATAATGATGTACACTCATACACACACATCCAAGTGGGTGTGGTGATGCAGCATCTTTCAAACTAGTGGTGGAATGCATGCTGCAGTTGAATCCCAGCATGCTGCTAGGGTTCCTAGACATGGTTGGATACCACATGCTATAGTGGTATCATTACATGTGTTCTTCTCCAAAACTACAATGATGGACACTGATACACACACACACATCCAAGTGGGTGTGTAAATGTAACATCTTTCTAACTGGTGGTCGAATGCTTGCTGCATATGAATTCCAGCATCCTTCTAGGGTTGCTGGACATGTTGGAGACCACATGCTGTAGTGGCAGCATTCCGTGTGTTCTTCTCCAAAACCAAAATGATGGACAGTGATACACACACACATCCAAGTGGGCGTGGTGATGCAACATCTTTCAAACTGGTGGGAGAATGCATGTTGTAGTTGAATCCCAGCATGCTGCTAGGGTTCCTGGACATGGTTGGACACCACAGGCTGTAGTGGCATCATTCCATGTGTTCTTATCCAAAACCACAATGATGGACACTTACACACACACAAACACACATCCAAGTGGGTGTGGTGATGTAGCATCTGTCAAACTAATGGTAGAATGCATCTTGTAGTTGAATCCTAGCATGTTGCTAGGGTCCTTGGACATGGTTGGACACCACATGCTGTAGTTGCATCATTCCATGTGTTCTTTTCCAAAACCACAATGATGGACACTGATACACACACACATCAAACTGGTGGTAGAATGCCTGCTTTAGTTGAATCCTAGCAAGCTGCTAGGGTTTCTCAGTATGGTTGGATACCACATGCTGCAGTGGCATCATTCCATGTTTTCTTTTCCAAAACCACTATGATGGACACTAATACACACGCACACTTCCAAGTGGGTGTGGTGATGCAGCATCTTTCAAACTGGTGGTACAATGCAGATTACAATTGAATCCTAGCATGCTGCAAGGGTTCCTAGACATAGTTGGACACCATATGTTGTAGTTGCATCATTCCATGTGTTCTCCAAAACCACAATGATGGACACTGATACACACGCACATCCAACTAGGCGTGGTGATGCAGCATCTTTCAAACTGTTGGTAGAAAGCATGCTGCAGTTGAATCCCAGCATGCTGCTAGGGTTCTTGGACATGGTTGGACACCACATGTTGTAGTGGCATCATTCCATGTGTTATTCTCCAAAACAACAATGATGGACACTGATACACACACATCCAAGTGGGTGGGGTGATACAGCATCTTTCAAACTAGTGGTATAATGCATGATGAAGTTGAATCCCAGCATGTTGCTAGGGTTCCTAGACATGGTTAGACACCACATGCTGTAGTGGCATCTTTCGAGGTATTCTTATCCAAAACCACAATGATGGACACTAATACACACACATCCAAGTGGGAGTGGTGATGCAACATGTTTCAAACTGGTGGTAGAATGCATGCTGCAGTTGAATCCCAACATGCTGCTAGGGTTCCTGGACATGGTTGGAAACCACATGCTGTAGTGCCATCATTCCATGTGTTCTTCTCCAAAACAACAATGATGGACACTAATACACACACACACACACATCCAAGGGGGTGTGGTGATGCAGCGATTTTCAATATGGTGGTAGAATGCATGCTGCAGTTGAATCCAAGCATGCTGCTAGGGTTCCTAGACATGGTTGGACACCACATATTTTAGTGGGATAATTACATGTGTTATTCTCCAAAACCAGAATGATGGATACTGATACACACACATCCAAGTGGGTGTGGTGTTGCAACATCTTTCAAACTGGTGGTAGAGTGAATGCTGCAGTTGAATCCCAGCATGCTGCTTGGGTTCCTGGACATGGTTAGACAACACATGCTGTAGTGGCATTATTCCATGTGTTCTCCAAAACCACAATGATGGACACTGATACACACACACATCCAAGTGGGTGTGGTGATGCAGCATCTTTCAAACAAGTGGTAGAATGCAATCTGCAGTTGAATCCCAACATGCTACTAGGGTTGCTAGACATGGTTGGACACCATATGCTGTAGTGGCATCTTTCCATGTATTCTTCTCCAAAACCACAATGATGGACACTGATACACACACATCCAAGTCGGTGTGGTGATGCAACATCTTTCAAACTGGTGGTAGAATGCATGCTGCAGTTGAATCCCAGCATGCTGCTAGGGGTCCTGGACATGGTTGGAGACCACATGCTGTAGTAGCATCATCCCATGTGTTCTTCTCCAAAACCACAATGATGGACACTGATACACACACAGATCCAAGTGGGTGTGTTGATGCAGCATCTTTCAAACTGGTGGTCGAATGATTGCTGCATATGAATCCCAGCATCCTGCTAGGGTTGCTGGACATGGTTGGACACCACATGCTGTAGTTGCATCATTCCATGTGTTCGTCTCCAAAACCACGATGGTGGACACTGATACACATACATCCAAGTTGGTGTGGTGATGCAACATCTTTCAAACTGGTGGGAGAATGCATGATGCAGTTGAATCCGAGCATGCTGCTAGAGTTCCTAGACATGGTTGGATACCGCATGCTATAGAGGCATCATTCCATGTGTTCTTATCCAAATCCACAATGATGGACACTTACACACAAACACACATCTAAGTGGGTGTGGTTATGTAGCATCTTTCAAACTAGTGGTAGAATGCATGTTGTAGTTGAATCCTTGATGTAGCCCGACCTTCGATCGTTACCACATCATGGTCTCCAACTTATGCCAAGTCATCACAGACTCCAAAGGTGAACCGTTCCTCTATGCGAACCCACTTCCTACCCTCTTGAATGGTATACTACTTCATACTCTGTCCCATATCAATGATAGGTTCAGACCAGCAAGTACGGAGGCATGTGAGGAAGCCTGGAGCACCAAGAACGACAAGACGGAGGCTTGGAAGAGAAGATGGAAGAAGCAGCAGCTAGAGCACCGGAGTCTCCGGCCACACTAGAGTCTCTGGCCACACCGGAGTCTCCGGCCTAAAGACACCGAAGTCTCCAACCTGCATACCCCGGAGTCTCCGGCCCATCTTCGGACCGACCCCCAGATCGAGCTCGAGGACAATCAGAAGGCCCCTCCAGAGATGGACCGGAGACCGACCAGAATCTTCGGCCCAGACCGAAGTCTTTGGACCCCACACCGGAGTCTCCAGCCTGCGCGCCGCCAGCTGGGCATTTGGCCCACATACCCCTTAGTCCGCCCAGACTTTCCCCTTTTATTCCTAAAGTACCCTTGAACTAGTGGCTGGCCTATATATAGTGCCCCCACCCCCTCATGTAACCCTAGGCATAGATGATAGACTAAAGATAACCCTCTTTGTGGAATCTCTAGTTTTGCCTCATCCCCTTACCAAAGGGGATCGACTATCGTCACTACCTCATTGGAGTTTGCATCGCGCCTCCCTCGTTGTACAAGGCCTTGGCATCGGTATCCCTTTGCTAAGACGTCAAGACCCTCTCCAAGGTGTTCTTCCCTCTCTACGTGGGATCGAGGGAGCACGTTGACCGATCTTTTCTTGCGAGTATTCTTTTTATTGGACCAGTGGCCGTCGACGAGAGCAATCGGCCTTGTATCGTGTGATTTTTGCGTGTGTTCATCGTGTTCTTCGGGAGGTGTGCGCCCGCTTCCGCTACCTTCTCCCTTTCCCCTCGCTTTCCCATCGATTTGACCATGAGATCTGTAAACATCAAGCCACCCACGGGGTTACCCCTTAACATCTGGTATCAGCAGCTTTTGGTTGCCACGGATTCCTCATCGATTTGGTCTTTCCCCCCATAAATTCGAAAATTCCACCAAAAACATCCCCAATTCGTGTTTTGGATCGATCTGTGATTTGAGTGCGTTTTGGTAGGTTTTGATCCATGGATTACTTGCTAAACTTGTTGATCTACCTTCCCCTGCGTTCCCATGGCCTAATTCCTTGATTTCCCCCACCAATTTGGTGCTTTGGTTTGAGTTTTTCCGCCAAAATCGCGTCCCGGTCGAGTTCTACACGTCTAGGAACCTCCAGACCGGAGATTTGGTCCCCAGACCGGAGATTCCGGCCCCCATACCGGAGTTTCCGGACCTCCAGACCAGAGTTTCCGCCCCCCTGCTGACAGAAAAACCCGCTTCACGGTTTTGAGCATAACTTTTGCATACGAACTTGGATTTTGGTGTTCTTTAGCTCGTTTCGAAGAGGAGAAGGAGATCTACAGAATCATATCCATGGTTCATGCTATCTACTCCATACAAATTCCGTGAGAAAGGCGGAATCCACCAATAAAGGGTGAAGATTGACGACGAAAGGTATAAACATTCCGCATCTTCTCCCCACTTGCTTTCCTTTGTGAGCTACACTATCTTTGTGTTGAACAAAAACCTATTGAGACTAGTTCCTCCTATGATTGCTTCGGATATGCACATTTGATACCTTGTAGAATTCCGAGCAAAAGTTGTGAGCACGCTATCTCATATAATTACCTTGTATAGTTGTTGGCACAAGGAAGAGGCAAGTGAAAAGGAAAAGAAAAATAGAAAAATAAAAAAATAGAAAAAGAAAAAGAAGAAAAAGAAAGAAAGAAACAAGTGCCTCATAAAATAGGAAGCATAAGCTGGATGAACATCAAATAGGTGGTACTTATTGTGCATATCTTGTAGCCCACCAATTTATTGCAATCGAACTAGCGTCTCTCCTTGCACTTGTGCGACACGAGCTTATAGTCTTCGCTAGGTAATCATTTGGTTCTTGGATCACTTTCTCCGTCGCACAAGTCCCACTTATCCCACCGTGTGTGTTTCCTTGTACATAATTCCTATCTTGTGGATTGACTTGTTTTGCTTTGTGATCATCGTGGTTCTTTACTTGCCTTTAAAACATCTTGATTTCGGATTGTTCTTGGACATGCCACCTTCCGTACCCATCCACCATAAGCTTTGTGTGTGTGTTTTTAGTGGTTAGTTGGTTTTGGTGTTCCGCGTGAACTTCACTTTGCTTGGTTTTGATTGCTCTCAAGTGTTGCCACTTGCACGATACTATCTTCCAAGGTAAATTAAGGTTTGACGTTGCATCCCTAACCCCTACCACTTCCATATACACCACTTGAACTTGTGAATCATGTCTAGGGACTCCGGAGCCGAGGATGATTTCTATGAAGAATCCATGATGAGACACCATGCATATGCCTCCACAAGCATGGATGTCATGATGGAGCACTACACCGACAATGGCTCCACATGATTGGGTGATATGGAGTTCTACAACAACAATAACTCCCCAAGCATGGACGACTTCACGAACAACAACGACAAGCTCCTCAATTCGCATCGACCAAGAGGGAGCCTCCACCTCGAGAGCACCAAGGTCCACCATCTAATGGAAAACTTCAAGCACGACATGGACAATGACTTCTCCAAAACCATGAGCATGATGGCCAAGACTAATGATGCTTTGCGCTCATTACAACGCCTCACCAAGAAGAGTGCCAAGGACAAGAAGCATCATCATGAGCATCATGTGGATGACCAAGTGCACCATCTACATCAAGCTTTGGCAAGGCACGCCAATGACATCCATCGACACCATCATAAGGCACCTTCAACTACTCGTGCCACCACCAAAATGGCACCAAGAGCAAGCTCCCCTCCACTCCATCAAGCTTCAGTGCCAAGACTTGACGTCGTAGATGACGCATGCAACTTTGTGGATGAGGAAGACGAAGACCTCTACTTCGCCAAGTTGGATGAGTACATCAAGAGGACTACACAAGCCAAGGTGCAAGATGGCGACGACAAGGTCAAGAATGGTGAGCATGGGACTTCCCCATCACCAAAGGAGGCACATGGAGTTGAGAGAACCAAGCCTATCCCTACATGCTTGAGTGATGATGTGGTACCAATCCCATGTGAGTATGAGAGCCACTTAGCCCACTTGAGTGAAAGCAAGAGTGAGATGAGCAACTCCACCATATGTGAGATTGAGTGCTTCCACTTGGAGGGCATGAGTGAAACACCGAGTGAGTTGAGAGTGGTAGTTGATAGGTCATGTGAGACCACTTTGATTTCTAACAACTTACCCTCTACCTATAGTGTGTTTCCTCATGATGTGCTAGGTTCCATGGATCAAGAAGCGCCAAGCTTGGAGATGATGATGCCTCCAACTGAGAAGATGTACATGGTGGATGAAGGTGATGCCATCCCCATATTGGATGAAGAAGTCGCCTACATGGAGGCCAATGCTACCACAACACCTACTTCATATGGGAGGTATGAACAAGGTAAAAATAAGGGTGTTGATGATGCCATGATCCCACTAGTGGACATGATGATTTGTGATGACTTGCATGCTATGGATGATACTTGTGACATGACATATGTTCCATTATTATTCCAATGTGTTGATCTTGCTATGCATCATGATGACCATGTGGAATCCTTTTATTGTCATGATATTTCCATAGACATGATATGCTCTAAACGTTACGTTGATGATATAATTGCTTGCACTTTGTTGAACAATTGCTCTTTCCAATGTTGTGCTTGCAATGATGTTACCAATGGTACCCCTCGAACCATGCTTTGTCATGAATGTTTTACAATCTCTCCCGTTGCTTGCAATAAGTTGAATAATTGATCTTTCACTTGTTTTGCTTGCAACAATAATTCTAATATGGTTTATATTGAGATGGACCCCATAGCTTTCTCAAATTTTGGAGATTTTGATGATTGCCATGATAAGCATGTTCCCCACTTGCATACTCACCATGCATATTTTTCAAACTTGATTGACACTAATGGTGATGTGCACAAGAAGAGATATGTCATGATGGATGATGTGTTTCTCTACCATTCACACACATTCTTCCTTTTGTGCTTGATGTGTGTAGGTACCTGCAAGATAATGTCAACCTCGGTTCAGCACGAGTTGACAAAAAGAGCTCTAGAGAGCATCCCCAAGTGAGTTCAAGATCGAACCCAGCTCTGATACCTTTTACATGCTTTGCATCTTTCATGTTAAAAAATTGCTCTTTCCTATGGTTTGCTTGCAAGCATGTTAATGGTATTCTTTCAGCTTGTGACAATCATGTTTCTTTGCTATTGGATATTAATGCTTTGTGTGTTGCAACAAAAATGTTGAACAATTTCTCTTTCTGATGTTTTGTGTGTAACCATATTGCCATTATGAGCATTTATTGTCATGAGAGCTTCCAAGTCTCTCGTATAGTTGTTGCAACAAACATAAGGACCACTTGGTCTTTCATATGGTTTGTTTGCAAACATATTGTTTTTGCTTCCACTTGCGATACTCATACCCCCATGATTTTGGCTTTTGATGATATGTGTATGGCATCCAACATATTGAACAGTTGTTCTTTCCAATGGTTGGTTTACACACATAATAATGTTCTTTTGGATATTCTTCCACATGTGTTTTTTCCGAATTTTCCTACTCTTGCATCAAAGATGTTGATCTATATTTTAGTCAAATGCTTTGAGCGCCACACTAAAATGTTTTATGGATTTTTTGAGTTCCCACATTTGGATGATGTTCAAACAATTCCCATGCACTTTGACCTTGCATATGCATCCCGTTTGCTATACTTGAGTTGTGCTAATAGTGTTGTGAACAAGAATGGACATGCCACAAATGACATGCTCCTCTATCACACACAAACATGTTGCTTGGTCTTTGTTGTGTGAAGGTACAATTCCTTCCACGTCGACCTCTATGGAACATAAGTTGACAAGGCGAACCGTGAGAGTTACCTATGGTTGCCCTTCAAAGCCATCTCTAAATCCTAAGGTGACTTCACTCTACTTGAGGACTCATGATATAATCTTCATGAATTGGCTACGCTTTGAGTCTTGATTCTCTTTTGTGGTGAGCTTTGTAGGATTAATTGAAGCTGAAGGAACCTTGAGGTGTTGTCAATTCAATCTTCCCGAGGATGACTATATGGTGAACCCCAAGATCAAGAAGGTCTCTCGACATCTTCTACTTTGTGATGAGCATGTAGAGTTGAGGACGACTCTTTTTGAAGGGAGGGGAGATGATGTAGCCCGACCTTCGATCGTTACCACATCATGGTATCCAACTAATGCCAAGTCGTCACGGACTCCAAAGTTGAACCGTTCCTCTATGCGAACCCACTTCCTACCCTATTGAATGGTATACTACTTCATACTCCGTCCCATATCAATGATAGGTTCACACCAACAAGTACGGAGGTATGGGAGGAAGCCTGGAGCACCAAGCATGACAAGACGGAGGCTTGGAAGAGAAGACGGAAGAAGCAGCAGCTGGAGCACCAGAGTCTCCGGCCACGCTGGAGTCTCCGGCCTAAAGACACCGCAGTCTCCAGCCTGCATACCCTGGAGTCTCGAGGATAGTCAGAAGGCCCCTCCGGATCGAGCTCGAGGATAGTCAGAAGGCCCCTCCGGAGACGGACCGGAGACCGACCGGAATCTCTGGCCCGGACAGAGGTCTCCGGACCCCCACACAGGAGTCTCCGGCATGAGCGTATGGGCTTGCGCGCTGCCAGCTAGGCCTTTGGCCCATGTACCGCTTAGTCCGCCCAGACTTTCCCCTTTTATTCCTAAAGTACCCTTGAACTAGTGGCTGGCCTATATATAGGGCCCCCACCCCCTCATGTAACCCTAGGCATAGATGATAGACTAAAGATAACCCCCTTTATGGAATCTCTAGTTTTGCCTCCTCCCCTTCCCAAAGGGGATCGACTATCATCACCACCTCGTTGGAGTTTGCATCGCGCCTCCCTCATTATACAAGGCCTTGGCATCGGTGTCCCTTTGCCAAGACGTCAAGACCCTCTCCAAGGTATTCTTCCCTCTCTGTGTGGGATCGAGGGAGCACGTTGACCGATCTTTCCTTGTGAGAATTCTATCAGACCGGTGGCCGCTGGAGAGAGCAATCGTCCTTGTATCGTGTGAGTTTTGCATGTGTTCATCATGTCCTTCGCGAGCTGTGTGTCCGCTTGCGCTACCTTCTCCCTTTCCCCTCGCTTTCCCATCGATTTGACCACGAGATCCGTAAAGATCATGCCACCCATGGGGTTACCGCTTAACAATCCTAGCATGCTGCTAGGGTTCCTGAACATGGTTGGCCACCACATGCTGTAGTTGCATCATTGCATGTGTTCTTCTGCAAAACCACAATGATGGACACTGACACACACACACACATCCAAGTGGGTGTGGTGATGCCACATCTTTCAAACCGGTGGTAGAATGCATGCTGTAGTTGAATCCTAGCAAGCTGCTAGGGTTCCTGGTTATGGTTGGATACCACATGCTGCAGTGGCATCATTCTGTGTGTTCTTTTCTAAAACCACTATGATGGACACTAATACACACACACACTTCCAAGTGGGGGTGGTGATGCAGCATCTTTCAAATTGGTGGTACAATGCATGTTGTAGTTGAATCGACATCTTTGCTAGGGTTCCTGGACATGGTTGGACACCACATGTTTTAGTGGCATCATTCCATGTGTTCTTATCCAAAACTACAATGATGGACAGTGATACACACACACATCCAAGTGGGCGTGGTGATGCAGCATATTTCAAACTGGTGGTAGACTGCATGCTGCAGTTGAATCCCAGCATGCTGCTAGGATTCCTGGACATGGTTGGACACCACATGTTATAGTGGCATCATTCCATGTGTTATTCTCCAAAAGCACAATGATGGACACTGATACACACACATCCAAGTGGGTGTGGTGATACAACATGTTTCAAACTAGTGGTATAATGCATGCTAAAGTTGAATCCCAGCATGCTGTTAGGGTTCCTAGACATGGTTGGACACCACATGCTATAGTGGCATCTTTCCAGATATTCTTCTCCAAAACCACAATGATGGACACTGATACACACACACATCCAAGTGGGTGTGGTGATGCAACATCTTTCGAACTGGTGGTAGAATGCATGCTGCAGTTGAATCCCAGCATGCTGCTAGGGTTCCTACACATGGCTGGACACCACATGCTGTAGTGGCATCATTCCATGTGTTCTTCTCCAATACCACAATGATGGAAACTAATACACACACAAATCCGAGTGGGTGTGGTGATGCAGCATCTTTCAAACTGTTGGTAGAATGCATGCTGAAGTTGAATCCCAGCATTCTGCTAGGGTTCCTAGACATGGTTGGACACCACATGTTGTAGTGCCATCATTCCATGTGTTCTCCAAAACAACAATGATGGACACTGATACACACACACATCCAAGTGGGTGTGGTAATGCAACAACTTTGAAACTGGTGGTAGAATGCATGCTGTAGTTGAATCCTAGCATGCTGCTAGGATTGCTGGACGTGGTTGGACACCACATGCCATAGTGGCATTATTCCATGTGTTCTCCTCCAAAACCATAATGATGTACACTCACACACACATATCCAAGTGGGTGTGGTGATGCAGCATCTTTCAAACTGGTGGTAGAATGCATCTTTGCGGTTGAATCCGACATCTTTGCTAGGGTTCCTAGACATGGTTGGACACCACATGCTATAGTGGGATCATTACATGTGTTCTTCCCAAAACCAGAATGATGGACAGCGATACACACACACATCCAAGTGGGTGTAGTGTTGTATCATCTTTCAAGCTGGTGGTGGAATGCATCTTTGCAGTTGAATCGACATCTTTGCTAGGGTTCCTGGACATGGTTAGACACCACATGCTGTAGTGGAAGCATTCCATGTGTTCTTCTCCAAAACCACAATGATGGACACTGATACACACACATCCAAGTGGGTGTGGTGATGCAGCATCTTTCAAACTGGTGGTAGAATGCATCTTTGTAGTTGAATCCCGACATCTTTGGTAGGGTTCATAGAAATGGTTGGACACCACATGAAGTAGTGGCATCATTCTACGTGTTCTTCTCCAAAACCACAATGATGGACACTGATACACACACACACATCCAAGTGGGTGTGGTGATGTAGCATCTTTCAAACTAATGGTAGAATGGATGCTACAGTTGAATCCTAGGATGTTGTTAGGGTTCCTGAACATGGTTGGACACCACATGCTGTAGTGGAATCAATCCATGTGTTCTTCTCCAAAACCACAATGATGGACACTTATATACACACATCAAAGTGGGTGTGGTGATGCAACATCTTTCAAGCTGGTGGTAGAATGCATCTTTGTAGTTGAATCCCACCATCTTTGCTAGGGTTCCTAGAAATGGTTGGACACCACATGCAGTAGCGGCATCATTCTATGTGTTCTTCTCCAAAACCACAACTATGGACACTTATGCACACACACACATCCAAGTGGGTGTGGTGATGTAGCATCTTTCAAACTAGTGGTAGAATGGATGCTACAGTTGAATCCTAGGATGTTGCTAGGGTTCCTGGACATGGTTGGACACCACATGCTGTAGTGGAATCAATCCATGTGTTCTTCTCCAAAACTACAATGATGGACACTTATACATAGACACATCAAAGTGGGTGTGGTGATGCAACATCTTTCAAACTTGTGGTAGAATGCATGATGTAGTTGAATCTGAAGGAAATATGCCCTCAGAGGCAATAATAAAGTTGTTATTATGTATTCCTTGTATATGATAGATGTTTATTTTGCATGCTATAATTATATTGATAGGAAACATCAATACATGTGGGTTTAATAAACAAAAAGGGTTCCTAGTTATGCCTCTCTTATAGACTAGCTTGTTGATTAACAAGATGATCAAGGTTTCCTGATCATGGACATTGGTTGTTGTTAATAACAAGGTCACAACATTTGGAAATGATGTGATGAAAATTCATCCGAAGTATAGCATTACGATCAAGTCATTATTTTATATTGCTATAACATCATACGAAGTAATCTTTATCCTTAGACCATGAGATCATGTTAATTGCTAACACCGGAAGAGTATCTTGATAACATCAAACGTCACTGCAATAACGGTGACTATAAAGATGGGTTCGATTACTACGAAGGTGTTATGTTGAACTCATGGATCAAGAGTGGAATTTGTCGATCCGGATGACGGATAGATATACTCTGGGCCCTCTCAGTGATATCACATTAGGATAGCTTGCAAGCAAGTGATGTGATCACTAGAATGTTATATCACAGGAGCGAGAAAGAGTGCATGTCGATGCTGAGATCAAACTAGGTATGGAATACCGATGATCGAATCTCGGACATGTAATATATCGAGACAAAGGGATTTAGTTATAAGCGTTAAAGGTTCTCACGATCCACGAGTCATCATTGAATGTGTAGGAGTCGATGCGGATCTCCAGTCCGGCTAGCGATTATTGATCGGAGAAGGGTCTCGATCATATGCGCATTATTCATGAACCGTAAGGTGGCACATAAATTCTTGGACACCATTTTGGAGCACATATGTTTTGAAGACGAAAGAATTGCAAAGGGCAGGAATTGTTTCAATAGAAACCGTAAATTGTTTCGGGTGAAATTGCAGAAGGTAGTTATGCATGTGATATTGAAATATTGCAAGGGGCTATATGTGAATGTTTGTTAATTAAAGTAATTTACAAAATTCTGAATAAATTTTATAAAGAGTTTTATTAAATGAGAGAGCATTAAATTTGGAGAAATTTAATGCATTTAAAATGGAGACTTTAAAAGGGAATGTGAAGAGGCATTTTAATGTGGAGGAGTTACCACCACATGAATGGGGAGGTGAGGTCACCCCCATGCGACCATGGAGAGGGCACCCCTCCTCCTATAAAAGGCCACCATTCCCTCCTTCATCCTTACACCTCCTTGTGAAGGATCTCTCTCCCCTCTAGAATTATTCCCCATGGTCTCAGATTAGCGAGATACATGTTCCGGTGGCATTTAAATGCGGAAGGAGTTCTTTGCTTCCATTTGGATCATTGGGCGAGGAGGTGGAGGTTGTGCAGTGGCTTGAGCGTGTGTGCAGTGCGGATCTGCTCTTGAGTTCGGCGCTCGGACTTCCTCACGATCTTGAGATCGGCAAGTGTCTGACTACATCAACCACGAGTTCCTACTCGTTAACAAAGCTTCGTTGTCTTGAGGTAAGTTCTCCATGGATGTATGTCCACCCGTTGCTCTGTATCTAGTAGATAGATCTTGGCGTATAGTTCTCATTGTAGGAATTTTTTGTTTTCTATCTTGCGGACCCAATTGGTATCGAGCACGATCTATGCGTGGGTGCTTTGCGGGTAGTACACATATGTTTATATGTGGCGATGATGATCATGTTATTGCATCTTCTATGTACTTTGGATATTGGTGGCATAGTGGGATGAAGCGGCGGACCAACCTTACATGTCATCGTACATGAGACCGGTTCCACCGACATGCAACTAGTTTTGCATAAGTGGCTAGCGGTGTCTGTCTCTCCTACTATAGTCAATATCTGATTTACAACGAGTTGCTAATAACTTGGTTATCCTCGTTGTGGTTCATGTTCGTAGGTTAGACGGTTCTATCTCCGAAAGCCCTAAGCCACGTAAAACTTGCAATTGATAAATTAGAGGCGTCTAGTTTAGATCGTTGCTTTGGGCTAGTGTTTTGATATGGTATTGTTGTAAGTAGATGTATGATAGATACTCTTACAACTCACTTAACGTGTAAGTTCCATAGACCTTGGCCTTACACACAAAGGAATGATAGAGATCATACCACGATGCAAATGATAGAGATCAAAAGCATGGACCATATCACCTCACTTCACACATTAGCATCTTATATTGCTAGTTTGGCGCTTTTGGTAGCATTATAAGATGATCCCTCATTTAGATATCAAGATAAAATGTGTTCTTCCTTAAGTATGCACCGTTTGTGGATCGTGTTTTGAGGCATCACGTGATGATCGGTGTTCTCAACTCTACACTTTCATACAGCAGTGTAAGACAGTTTACACGCAAATACTAAGGTTCTTACTTGTGAGCCTAGCATGTAGACATGGCCTCGGAACACGGACCGAAAGGTTAAGCATGAGTCATATAGTTGATCGATGCCCATATAGATGCTAGCCTTTGAAGCTACAGACTCACGTGATGATCGGACTTGGTGTAGTGGATTTGGTTCATGTAATCACCAAAAGGACACGAGGGATGTCGTTTTGAGTGGGAGTTCATTAGTAATTTGGATTAGTTGAACTCAATCTATCATAAACTTAGTCTAAATATACTTTACAAATTCTGTTGTAGATGGCACCACACCTTTTAATTTCAATGTGTTCATGGAGAAAGAGAAACTTGCTGCGAATGGTAGCAACTTCACCAATGGGCTATGAATTTGAGGATTCTCCTCACTTCTTTGCACAAAAGCAATATGTGCTAGATCTTGCGCTAGGCCCCACAAGCTCTGATGCCTGACGAGGAAAAGAAGCGTCTATATAACTTCGTCGGAGGACCACAACTTAGTTCATTGCGGCATCTTGTATGGGCTAGAGCGAACTTGACGTTTGAAAATGGCAATGCCTTTGATACCATGGGAGAATTGAAAATGATTTTCGATACCCATGCTACCGTGAGAGTTATAATGCTACGAAAAGTTCTTTAGCTGCATGATGGAGGAAAACAGCTCCGTTAGTGAGCACGTACTCAAAATGTGCAGATGCGCCCGATAAGCTTGTGTCCTTGGGAATAACGATTCCCATTGACTTAGGCATACATCGTGTTCTCCAATCTACGCCACCTAGCTACAAGAGCTTCGTGATGAACTATAATATGCAGGGCATGAAGAAGTCTCTTCGAGCTTACATCAATGCTTAAGACTGCAGAAGTGGAGATTAGGAAAGAACATCAAGTGTTGATGATCAATAAGACCACCGGTTTCAAGAAGGACAAGAAAGGCAAGCAGAAGGGAAAGAAGGGCCACAAATCTGTTGCCGCGCCTAAAAAGAAACCCTGAGCTGGCCCTATGTCTGACACCGAGTGCTACTTTTACAAGGGGACTGGGCATTGGAAGCGCAACTGCCCCAAGTATTTGGCGGACAAGAAGGCCGGCAAGGCAAACAAAGGTATATGTGATATACATGTTATTGATGTGTACTTGACTAGTACTCGCGATAGCACACAGGTATTTGATCTGGGATCGATTGCTAATATATGTAACTTCGGTTCGAGGGCTGCGGAACAAGCGACAACTAGCAAGGGATGAGGTCACGATGCGGGTCGGCAATGGATCAAGAGTTGATGTGATCGCCGTCGGAACGCTGCCTCTCCATATGCCGTCGGGATTAGTTATAAACCTGAATAATTGTTATTTGGTGCCTGCACTAAGCATGAACATTGTATCCGGATCGTGTTTGATGCAAAGTGGTTATTCGTTTAAGTATGAAAACAATGGTTGTTCGATTTATATGAATAATATCTTTTATGGTCATGCACCTGTGTTGAATGGTTTATTTCTGTTGGATCTCGATAGTAGTATTACGCATATTTATAATGTTGATGCTAAAAGGATTAAACTTGATAATGATATATCTACATATATGTGGCACTGCCGTCTAGGTCATATTGGCGTTAAACGCATGAAGAAACTCCATTCTGATGGACTTTTGGAATCACTTGATTTTGAATCATTTGATACATGTGAGCCATGCCTTATGGGCAAGATGACTAGAACGCCGTTTTCCGATTCAATGGAACGGGCGGCAGATTTATTGGAAATCATACATACTGATGTGTGTGGACCAATGAGTGTGTCGGCGCGAAGTGGATATCGTTATTTTGTTACTTTCACGGATGATTTGAGTAGATATGGGTATATCTATTTGATGAAACACAAGTCTGAAACTTTTGAAAAGTTCAAAGAATTTCAGAATGAAGTGGAAAATCATCGTAATAGAAAGATCAAATTTCTGCGGTCAGGCCAAGTGGAGGAGAGTATCTTAGTTCTGAGTTTAGCACACATATGAAAGGCGTGGAATAGTTTCACAACTCACGCCTTTGGAACACCACAGCGTAATGGTGTGTCGAGCGTCGTGTCGTACTTTATTGGATATGGTTAGATCTATGATGTCTCGTGACTTGCCACTATCATTTTGGGGTTATGCCTTTGAAACCGCTGCATTCACTTTAAATAGGGCACCATCTAAATCCGTTGAAAAGACCAGTATGAATTATGGTTTGGAAACAAACCTAAGCATCATTCTTAAAGTTTGGGATGCGATGTTTATCTGAAGAAACTTCAACCAGATAAACTCGAACCCAAAGCGGAAAAATGCGTCTTCATAGGATACCCTAAGGAAACGATTGGGTATACCTTCTATCACAGATCCGAGGGCAAGGTCTTTGTTGCCAAGAATGGATCCTTTCTTGAGAAGGAGTTTCTTGTGAAAGGTGTGAGTAGTCGGAAGGTAGAACTCGAAGAGGTTATTGAACCTTCTCTTCATGAAATGGCGAGTAGCGCAACTCCAGAAGTTGTTTCGGAGTTGACTTCACCTAATGAAGAGAGAGCTAATGATATTGATCATGAAACTCCGAAAGATTACACTACTGAACCTCGCAGGTCAAGCAGGACACATGCAGCTCCTAAACTGTACGACAATCCTGTTATGAATTTCATGATTGATGAAATAGATGACCCTGCGACATATGAAGAAGTGATGATGAGCCCTGATTCCAACAAATGGCTAGAAGCCATGAAATCCGAGATGGAATCCATGTACAAAAACCAGGTTTGGACCTTGGTGGACTTACCTCACGATCAAAAGGCCGTTGAGAATAAATGGATTTTCAAAAGAAAAACTGATGCTGATGGTAATGTAACCATCTATAAGGCTCGACTTGTCACAAAGGGGTTTTGACAGATTCAAGGAGTTGACTACGAGGAGACATTCTCTCCCATAGAGATGCTTAAGTCGGTTAGGATTATGTTAGCAATTGCTGCATATTTTGATTATGAAATATGGCAGATGGATGTCAAAACTGCGTTCCTCAATGGTAATATTGAAGAAGAGTTGTATATGATACAACCTAAGGGTCTTGTCGATCCTAAGGATGCTAATAAGGTGTGCAAACTTCAGCGATCCATCTATGGACTGAAGCAAGCATCCCGGAGTTGGAATCTCCGCTTTGATGAGGTGATCAAAGAGTTTGGATTTGTCCAAACTTATGGAGAGGCTTGTATTTACAAGAAAGTGAGTGGGAGCAATGTGGCATTTCTGATATTATATGTGGATGACATATTATTGATTGGAAATGATATAGATCTTTTAAACAATGTTAAAAGTTATCTAAACAGCAAATTTTCGATGAAGGACCTTGGTGAAGCTTCATATATATTAGGCATTAAAATCTATAGAGATAGATCAAGACGCCTAATTGGGCTATCATGAGTACATACCTTGATAAGATATTAAAGAAGTTTAATATGGGCGGAAGTAAGAAGGTACTTACCTATGTTGCAAGGCAAGACATTGAGTAAGACTCAAAGTCCGACTACGGCGGAAGAAAGAGATAATGGATAAGATCCCTATGCCTCGACCATAGGCTCTATAATGTATGCCATGCTATGTACAAGACCGGATGTGGCACATGCTATTAGTTTGACTAGTAGGTACCAATCTGATCCAGGTTCGGAACACTTGATAGCGGTCAAGAATATCCTTAAGTACTTGAGAAGAACTAAGGATATGTTTCTTGTATACGAAGGTGAAGAAGATCTAGTCGCTAAGTGTTATGTCGATGCTAGTTTTGACCCTGATCCGGATGACTCTAAGTCTCAATCCGGATACGTATTTCTCTTGAGCGGACAGCGATTAGTTGGAGGAGCTCCAAACAACTGTGGTGGCTGGATCAACGACGAGGCGGAATATGTTCTTTGCTTGAAGCGGTAGCGAGGGAAGCGATTTGGATGAAAGAGTTCATTACGGAACTAGGTGTGGTTCCGGTCGTTGGACCCGATGGTGATCTATTGTGACAACAATGGAGCCATAGCCAACGCCAAGGAACCAAGGTCTCTAAGAATTCCAAGCATATTAAGCGCGGTTTCACTCCATCCATGAGCATGTCAAGGATGGAGATATAAAGATTTGTAAAGTACACACGGACCTGAATGTAGCGATCCGTTGACTAAAAGTACTCCCTAGGGCAAAACATGATCAACACAGAACTCCATGGGTGTTAGATTTATCACTATATAAACTAGATTATTGTCTCTAGTGCAAGTGGGAGGCTGAAGGAAATATGCCCGAGAGGCAATAATAAAGTTGTTATTATGTATTCCTTGTATCGATAGATGTTTATTTTGCATGCTATAATTGTATTGATAGGAAACATCAATACATGTGTGTTTAATAAACAAAAAGGGTTCCTAGTTATGCCTCTCTTATAGACTAGCTTGTTGATTAACAAGATGATCAAGGTTTCCTGATCATGGACATTGGATGTTGTTAATAACAAGGTCACAGCATTTGTGAAATGATGTGATGAACATTCATCCGAAGTATAGCATTACGATCAAGTCATTATGTTTATATTGCTATAACATCATACGAAGTAATCTTTATCCTTAGACCATGAGATCATGTTAATTGCTAACACCGGAAGAGTATCTTGATAACATCAAACTGTTGGAGATATGCCCAAGAGGCAATAATAAAAGTGGTTATTATTATATCTTTGTGTTTATGATAAATGTTTACATCCCATGCTATAATTGTATTATAAGGAAACACTAATACATGTGTGTTTTGTAAACATAAAAGAGTCCCTAGTAAGCCTCTTGTGGAACTAGCTTGTTGATTAAATGATGATCATGGTTTCCTAATCATGGACATTGGATGTCATTAATAACAAGGTTATATCATTAGGAGAATGATGTGATGGACACACACCCATAGTAAGCGTAGCATAAGATCAAGTCATTAAGTTCGTATTGCTATAAGCTTTCAAATGCATAGTAACCTAATCCTTCGACCATGAGGTTATGTTAATCACCATCACCGGATGGGTACTTTGATGACATCAAACACCGCTTAAATCGGGTGGTTATAAAGGTGTCATTGGGTATTCTAAAAGTATGTGTTGAAGCGCATGGACCAAGATTGGGATTTGTCCATCCATATGACGGATAGATATGCTCTGGGCCCTCTCGGTGGAATGTCATCTAGTTAGCTTGCAAGCATGTGACTAGGTCACAAGGGATGACATAACATGGAATGAGTAAAGAGTACTTATCAGTAACGAGGTAGAAGTAGGTATGGAGATACCGACGATCAAACCTCGGATAAGTAGAATATCGCGTGACAAAGGGAATTGGTTTCGTATGTTAATGGTTCTATCGATCACGAAGTCATCGTTGAGTATGTGGGAGCCATTATGGATCTCCAGATCCCGCTGATGGTTATTGATTGGAGAGGTGTCTTCATCATGTCTGCATATTCACGAACCGTAGGGTGACACACTTAAGGTTCGAAGTTGTTTTAAGTAGATATGGAATATGCGTTGGAGACCGAATGTTGTTCGGAGTCTCGGATTGGATCCGGGACATCACGAGGAGATCCGGAATTGTCAGGAGAATAAGATTCATATATTGGGGATCATTTTCTAAGTTAAGAAATGTTCCGGAGTGTTTGTATGGAGATTCTAGAAGTTTTCAGAATGTTCTGGAAGGTTCTAGGAGATTTCTTGGAGTTTGCTTGAAAACCAAGAAAGGATCAAGGAGTCCTTGTGGGGCAAGACAAGGAGTCGTGGGGGAGGACTCCTCCCCCCTCCCAATCCAGGCCAAGGAGGGAGGGGAGTCCTACTAGGTCTCCCCCTCCCATGGCGCCTCCCTCCTTTACATAGAGGGGTGGGGGCGCCACCCTTCCCCTCCACTTGAAGCCCTAGCCGCCTCTCTCCTCCTTCCCTCTGCTCGGGCTTGGCGAAGCCTGCGAATTCTCTACTCCACCACCACCACCTTTGTCGTGCTCCGTGGAGAAGATCTACTACCTCCGGTGCTCATTTGGAGCAGGAGAGGAAGGTCTGCCGACTCCACTTGCGTGCGGCCGTGTGGAAGCGCTCTGGAGCAGCGGCACCGGAAGGATCGTCCACGATCTTGAGATCGACAAGTGATCGACTACATCAACCCGAGATCTAATCTCGTAACGCTTTCGTATCTACGAGGGTTAGTACAGATCTATCTCGTTGCACATGTCTAATAGATTAGATCTTGGCTTTTATCTAGATTAGATCTGGGTTTTGTTCGTTCTTGCGGTAGAATTTTTTTGTTTTCCTTGCTACGAACCTATCACAAACGTCATACCATAACAGGGTGAATATAAAGATGGGTTCAGTACTACGAAGGTGTTATGTTGAGGCTCATGCATCAAGAGTGGAATTTGTCAATCCAGATGACGGATAGATATACTCTGGGCCCTCTCGGTGATATCACATTAGGATAGCTTGCAAGCAAGTGATGTGATCACTAGAATGTTATATCAGGAGCGAGAAAAGAGTGCATGTCGAATGAGATCAAACTAGGTATGGAATCTGATGATCGAATCTCGGACATGTAATATATCGAGAGACAAAGGGATTTAGTTACAAGCGTTAAAGGTTATCACGATCACGAAGTCATCATTGAATGTGTAGGACTCGATGGGATCTCCAGTCTGCTGCGATTATTGATCGGAGAAGGGTCTCGATCATATGCATTATTCATGAACCGTAAGGTGGCACATAAAGTTACGGACACCATTTTGGAGCACATATGTTTGACGAAAAGAATTGCAAAGCGCATGAATTGTTTCAATAGAAAGCGGAAATTGTTTTGGTGAAATTGCAGAAGGTAGTTCTGCATGTGATATTGAAATATTGCAAGGGGCTATATGTGAATGTTTGTTAATTAAAGTGATTAACAAAATTCTGAATAAATTTAATAAAAGAGTTTTATTAAATGAGAGAGCATTAAATTTGGAGAAATTTAATGCATTTAAAGTGGAGACTTTAAAAGGGAATGTGAAGAGGCATTTTAATGTGGAGGAGTTACCACCACATGAATGGGGGAGGTGAGGGGTCACCCCCCCATGCGCCGGCCATGGAGAGAGGGGGCACCCCCCTCCTCCTATAAAAGGCCACCCATTCCCTCATTCATCCTTACACCTCCTTGTGAAGGATCTCTCCCCTAGAATTATTCCCCATGGTCTCGGATTAGCGAGATACATGTTCCCAGTGGCATTTGGTGCGGAAGGAGTTCTTTGCTTCATTTGGATCTCTGGAGCAAGGAGGTGGAGGTTGTCCGGTGGCTTGAACGTGTGTGCGAGTGCGGATGCGCTGCTGAGTTGCGGCGCTCGGACTTCCTCACGATCTTGAGATCGGCAAGTGTACGACTACATCAACCACGAGTTCCTACTCGTTAACAAAGCTCGTTGTCTTCGAGGGTAAGTTCTCCACGGATGTATGTCCACCCGTTGCTCTGTATCTAGTAGATAGATCTTGGCGTATAGTTCTCATCGTAGGAATTTTTTTGTTTTCGATGCTGCGGACCCAACAGAATCCCAGCATGCTGCTAGGGTTCCTAGACATGGTTAGCCATCACATGCTGTAGTGGCATCATTCCATGTGTTCTTCTCCAAAACCACAATGATGGACACTGATACACACACACATCCAAGTGGGTGTGGTGATGCAGCATCTTTCAAACAGGTCGTAGAATGCATCTGCGATTGAATCCCAACATCTTTGCTAGGGTTCCTGGACATGGTTGGACACCACATGCTATAGTGGCATCATTCCATGTGTTCTTCTCCAAAACCACAATGATGGACACTAATACACACACATCCAAGTGGGTGTGGTGATGTAGCATCTTTGAAACTAGTGGTATAATGCATGCTATAGTTGAAATGCAGCATGCTGCTAGGTTTCCTAGACATGGTTGGACACCACATGTTTTAGTGGCATCATTTCATGTGTTCTTCTCCAAAACCACGATGATGGACACTGATACACACACACATCCAAGTGGGTGTGGTGATGCAGCATCTTTCAAACTAGTGGTAGAATGCATGCTGCAGTTGAATCCCAGCATGCTGCTAGGATTCCTGGACATGGTTGGACACCACATGCTATAGTGTCACCATTCCATATGTTCTTCTACAAAACCACAATGATGGAAACTGATACACACACATCCAAGTGGGTGTGGTGATGCAGCAACTTTCAAGCTAGTGGTAGAATGTATGCTGTAGTTGTATCCCAGCATGTTGCTAGGGTTCCTGGACATGGTTGGACACCACATACTGTAGTGGCATCATTCCATGTGTTCTTCTCCAAAACCACAATGATGGACAGCACACACACCCACACATCCAAGTGGGTGTGGTGATAAACATCTTTCAAACTGGTGGTAGAATGCATGCTGTAGTTGAATCCGAGCATGTTGCTAGGGTTCCTAGACATGGTTGGACACCGCATCTTTGTATTGGCATCTTTCCATGTATTCTTCTCCAAAACCACAATTATGGAAACTGATACACACACACATATATATATATACAATGACATTTAGTGGATCCATGTGGTTTATGAAAAGAACATATATACAATGACATCTAGTGGATCCATGTTGTTTATGAAAAGAACAAACATGTAGTAAAATCTAGTGGATCCATGTGGTTAATGAAAGGAACATATATACAATGACATCTTGTGGATCATGTGGTTTATGAAAAGAACACACATGCAATGGCATATAGTGGATCCATGTGGTTTATGAAAAGAACACACATGCGATGGACTTTAGTGGATCCATCTTGGCATAATTTGATGTATGCGAAGATGTATTTCATTGTATAAGACACTCACTTTCCATTTTTATACTACTCAGTTTTGCCCTTGGTTTTTTGATACTACTCAGTTTTGCCCTCTCTCTCTCTCTACTTGCAGAAGCCCAAACCTGCTCACCCTATCTTCTACATACGATTGGTTGTCACAGTTGTCACGCGGATTGTGCGCATCAACCATTGATCCTCTGTGATCCAACGTGGATCGTTGCACACGGTGTGCCCTTCACAGTACAACGTGAGACAACACGCACATCTCTCTCAGCAAGACTTCTTCGAGAAGGAACACAAAGAAGTCGTCGAGTGGTCATGTCACGTTTAATCACGTCTGAAAAGGCTACTACTACTACTACTACTACTACTACTACTACTACAGCATACAACACATGCACAGAACCGGGGTCATCGAGTGCACGGTCATCGGCGAATATATCCCATTTTACTTAAAGCGCTCTCAATCTCACTTCCATCCGGCCCTATGAGAAACTTCCATGCGTCAGCAGGAGGCCAAAGAGCTGAGAAATGGGTCTCAAGGCGGGGGCCCTCGAGGAGACCTAACGTTGCTACAAATTGGTTCTGCGCTACTTGTATGAAGTGGAATCGAGGTCTGCCATGCACCTTCTAAGCATCATGCACCTCCCGAGGTAGAATCGTGTTTTTAGGAAAGCATGTGTGTGTTATCAACGCAGTTAGAAAGTGGAGATCATGGTTGTTTCAAAAAAAGTGGAGATCGTGGTAGCCCCTCCCAACCTATCCACCCACACGTGTCCACTCGAGGACTACCAACGGTCCAGTGTATATAAACCCGCTCGGCCTTCTTCTTCCATGAGCTCATGTCATTTTCCCCAATCTGTCTACTCCCAAACTCCAATCTGCACCTTCCGCTTGCACCATCTCTGCCCTAGGTGCGCCATGAAGCGTATGCGTGGAGACGAGCCGAAGGTGAAGCCAGTTGGAGGTGCATCAACAGATGGCTCGATCAGAAGCGAGCAGTAAGCGTCTTCTCTAGGCATGCACGCCGCACCATTTGCCAACGAAGCTTTGAGCTCATCCGTCTAGCCGATAGCCATCGCCGTCGGCCGTGGTGGCGACAACATTGTGGTGCTAGCGGCAGATCTGGATGAGGGGAAGGCGATAGACAGAGGAAACCTGGTGCTCTACATCAACGACCCCATCGTCATCCAATAAATCGTGGATGCAATCGCAGAGAATGACGAGTTCAAGGAGGAGGTCCCTGATGAGGAGTCTGAAGTACTACATTGCTAGCTTCTCTAGTCGCAGCCGCAGATTTCACCGTTCATACCTAGGATTTGCTCAATCATCTATAGATTCTTTTACTCTTGAAGTAGGGTAGTATATATATATATGGTTCGAATGGTGGATTGTTGCATCTGCCATCTAGTCACAAAACCCCAATCCTTCTAGTCACAAAACCCTAATCTACTCATCTTCCATCTAGTAAATTTACATTTGCTTAACTCGTTGTTCATACGGTTCTTCTTATGTTGTAAATTTAATCGATCTGTAACATTTGATTTAGGGTTTTTAGGGTTTGCTAGTTGAGTGTTGATTTCGATACACAATATGCATATAACATTACATTTCTATTCCTTACTAAGGACAATGATTCAATTTTTCCCCAAAAGAGTGCAAGGGAGACACATACATGATGGTGTCAGATTTTTTAGGGATGGTTAGTGAACCTGAGGCAATGTACCAAATTATAAGTTGTTTAATTGGTACTTTGGTTCGCTAACTCCATCTCTAGAAAATTTATGAGGCCCTAGATTTATTCTACACATATGAACTATGATCTTTGAACTCTGATCTTTAAACTGTTTCTCACTAAGGCCGATGATTGAAATTTGCCCCAAAAGAGTGCAAGGGAGACACATACAATGGTGTTGTTTTTAGGGATGGGTTGGCGAACCTGAGGCAACAATGTACACAAACAATATATGTTGTGTTGTTGGTACTTTGGTTTCCCCAACTCCATCTTTGAAAAAAATTATGAGGCCTTTGATTATTCTTATATGGAACTAGATCTTTGAATTGTTTCTGATCTTTGAATGATTCGTATGTTGCATATGTATATGCATGGTTTTGATGTATACTTAGGATTGTTTTTGCCTGAATATGTATATCCCTGAATATTGTTTTAGGATTACTTTTCAATTTCTTCTGTGTAATGATTCAAATTTTCCCCAAAAGATGTGGGCAAACACATTGGTGTTAGATTTTTTAGGAATGAGTTAGTGAACCTCAGGCGTGTACAAGAACAACAGGTTGTACAATTGGTACTTGGTTCACTAATGCCATCCCTGAAGAAACTTATGAGGGCCCTAGATTTATTCTACATTCATAGAACTATGATATTTGAATTATGTATTACATGCATTCATAGTGTATAAGAATTACATTTCATTTTGTCACCGAGGCTGATGATTGAAATTTTCCCCAAAAGAGTGCAAGGGGAGACACATATGATGGTGTCGTTTTTTAGGAATGGGTTGGTAAACCTGAGGCAACAATGCACATAAACAATATAGGTTGTGTTGTTGGTACTTTGGTTCACCATCTCCTCTGAGCAATATTATGAGGCCCTTGATTTATTCTCATACAGAACTACATGTAAGATCCTTGAATTGTTTCTGATCTTTGAATGATTTGTATGATCCATATGTATATGCATGGTTTTGATCATAAGTTTTTCAACATGTACCTGAAGACTAATTGTTTGGTTTTTTATTTATAATTAAAATATTTAGGATTGTTTTCTACCTGAATATGTATATCCCTGAATATTGTTTCATAGGATTACATTTCAATTTCTTATTGTGGCCAATGATTCAAATTTGCCCCAAAAGAGAGGCAGACACATCGGTGTCAGATTTTTTCAGGGATGAGTTAGCGAACCTGGGGCGATGTACAAGAACAATATAGGTTGTGCAATTGTTACTTGGTTTGTTACGCCATCCCAGAAGAAACTTACGAGGCTGCAATCTTTGTTCTACATACACTCTGATCCAATTAATTGTCATTTTGTTGAGATGAAATGATCTATGAAATGATCAAACTATTGGTGAGATGCTTTCTCTTTGATATCAATTTAATATTGTCTTACATATTTATGTTGTCAATTCTTGAGTTGTAATACAACTCAATCATATGTATGAGTTCTAAGTTATGTTCTTAAAAATCAACAGGAGGATTCTGAAGACGTGGACTCTAGCAAGGAATCTAGGGACAACAAGAGCCGCTACATGCTGATGCGGTTACAGTGTGGGCAAATCCCTTTCTACCGTAGAGGAGACTGTTTTGCCCATTCTGTGGCAGAGCCATTGATGACCCACAAGTATAGCAGGTGTATCGCAGTATGTTCGATAAGTAAGAGCGCCGAACCCAACAAGGAGCAGAAGGTGTTGACGAGTGGCTTGGAGCAGGAATTCTCTGTAAATACTTAGCAAACGGATTTTTAGGGGTTTTTTATAATGCAAATAAATAAAGTGCGAGTAAATAAAAGACAATTATAGTAATTGCAGCAAGTGGCCCAATCCTTTCTTTAGCAAAAGACAAGCCGGTTGTATTCTTAAGATGACCAAACATTCTCGAGGACACACGGGAATATCGTCAAGTGTTTTCGCTTCATATAGTTGATTAATATTCTTTAGTTTGATAAGTGTTGTGTGGGTGAACCTGTGCTAATGTACCGACCTTCCTAGGACTAATACATACTTGTGATTAAACCCCTTGCAAGCATCCGCAAGTACAAGAAAGAAATTAAGATTGAAACCTAACCACAACTTTAAACTCTAAGATCCCGACATCCCTTGTGCAAAGGTTTCCTAACGGGGGTTCATGTTTTTGTCACTCCGGTAACCCCTATGATTAGTAGCCAAATACACAATGCATTCCCCTAGGCCCATAAAGGCGAAGTGTCATGTAGTCAACGTTCACATGCCACCACTATAAGAATAACACCACAACTTAAATAACAAACTATTGAATCTTTCTCAACACAATTCCACTACTAACAACATGACTTCTCCCATGTCCTCAAGAACTAAACGAACTACTCACAAGACATCATATGAATCAAGACCAGAGATGAAATAATGATAAGTAACAATCTGGACATAACAATAATTCAATGGTTCCACTCAATAGCATCAACTACAACAAGTAATCAACACCGGGAAAGTTTCCCCTAAGAACTATGCAAGATTCAACCCAATTGTTATAGCGTTATGGAATGGTGATGATGGTGCTGGTGGAGATGATGATGATCCCGATGAAGTCCAGGTTGATGGTGGTGTTGATGGTGACGATCTCCCCTCTCCAGGAAGGAATTCCCCCAGTAGAATTCTGTCAGCTAGAGAGATCTTTCTCTCTGTAGTTTTTTGCTTGTGAGGCGGAATCTTTTTGTGTTCCCTCGCCAGGTCTTAGGGTTTCATGGGGATAATTTACGCCAAAGGGGAGAGCCAGGAGTGGGCCAGGGTGGCCACACCACCAGTGGCTTGACCAAGGTGGTTCGTGCCAGGGGGTGGTGTGGGCCCCCTGTGGCCCAACTCCGCTCCCCCTTTTGGCATCCTTCGTCTTCTAGAAAAATAGGATTTTCCATGTATTTTCCCAGATTTTCTGATCTTCACGAATTTTGCCTCCAAACAGCCCCTTTTCCATCAGAATCCTGACTGCATCGGTCCATGCTCCAAAAGTCATCAACCATGCAAAAATAGATGAAGTAACATAAGTATCATCTCTTAATATGAAATATATCAATGAATAACAGTAAATTATGATATAGAATAGTGATGCAAAATGGACGTATCAACTCCCCCCAAGCTTAGATTTCGCTTGTCCCCAAGCGAAAACTGAGCTCAATAAACATGACCTCAGGTTTATGGAGTGAAGAGTCGATAAAAGAATACAGACAAGAAGCATCACATTCATCAATACATAATTCATAATAGAAGACAACTCACTAGTATATAACTTAACTTGCAATAAGTAAAGGAAACACAATAAAGATACACAAAGTAAATCATAATTGGTAATGGAAAACTTTTCTCTTGGTCAAAGAATAGTTAACAATTTTGCAGGAGTTCAATCATAAAGGGGTTTTCAATGATAGCTTTCAAAGTAATATTCACTAAGGTAAGAGCAATGTGCAAAACAAGGAACATAAGAAACATGATTGAATAAATCATCATAAGAATGAATGAAACACACAACTCAAAATACTTGGTGAGATAGAAAGGAATAGGTTTACTGACTCAACCAAAAAGTAAAAGATAGGCCCTTCATAGAGGGAAGCAGGGATCTCAAGTTTCATAAAGATCTTCCAAAAATTATGATACTTATTAGCTTTCAGATCTCATTGCCCCTATCATAAGCATCATTAGGTGGTTAAGGTTAAAGTGAACAAACTATGGAGTATAAGCTTGACAAAGTATAAGTTGGCAATCTCATGTCCCTTGAATATGAGGGCCGCTCCTCATGCTACTCAAGTTTAGTTACCGGTAAGTTCTTGTCATAGTAAATACATGTGTATCATAGAGAACCGCCAAGGGGGTACCCCTTGCCCGATGATACGGAAGAATCCCCATATCAAAATGACAAGGCAAGCAGACAATAAGCATCTCAGCAATCTTCTTATTTACCATGGGAAAATGGTGCTTTTTTCTCTCTTTCCTCTTTTCTCGTCTCTTTTTTTTCTTTTTGTCCTCAATCTCTATCTCTTTTTTATAAGAAGAATGCTTCATAGATTG
This sequence comes from Avena insularis, assembly GCA_023614405.1. NCBI lineage: Eukaryota > Viridiplantae > Streptophyta > Magnoliopsida > Poales > Poaceae > Avena > Avena insularis. Next base: position 293,584,216 of record CM042696.1, read on the forward strand.
CTCATTATGGTTACGCTGCAAGTTTCCACCATGATTAGGCATGGATTAGACTAGCCGCCCAGGCGTTTCTCTAACACACATACATAACTCCATGGACTTACATGCTCCCCTTTCATTTCACACCGACGACATCAATAAACAAAAGAGCATGGTATCAACTGGGTACAATGTACAAGTGCAATGTTGAAAGCGTTCCCCACGACAACATGGTTCTGCTAATTCCCAACGTATAAGTGCAAGCATATACAACTTAGATGACACAATGGTTAAAGTTTATTAGGTGCAAGAAAAGTAAATTGTGCCATCAAGTTTGTGAGAGCTTTAATCACTAATTTTCACATAACAAGTTTAATTCGGAAGGTAGATAAAAACATGAATTTACTTGGAATAGCAATAGTGCTAATAGGTAGGTATGGTGGACACAAATGGCATAGGTTTTGGTTTAAGGATTGGATGCACGATAAGCATTCCCTCTCAGTACAGGTTTTAGGCTAGCAAGGCTGGGTAGCAAGCATAAGAGTTGAAGGAAACAAACAAACATACAAGTGATAAAAACAAACATGTAATATTCCTTGGAAACACAAAAGATCTTAACTAGAGAATACTAAGCTTATGAGGAAATCAAGGAACAAAGATGACGAAATTATATTCTTTAAGGGTACTTTTATCTTTTTCATTCAATTCTCATAATAGTGTTGCTACTGACCAAGCCAGGTTTGCCAAAACCAACTAAATTAACTCAATGATCCCAAAGTGATGCCAATATTAATAACAAGATCAATCATATAATAGTAATTGAAAACTAAATTAAGATATGCAAAAGAGTAAATGGTAGAACTTCTCATTAGTATTCCATAACGGCAACTCACACCAAGGGATACAAAGATATCTAACGAGAGGGGGGACACTTCCATAATGCAAACCATCCTACATGATAACTTCTCTATTCATGATATGACTCTACTAAAAAGGTAAAAAGATAGAAGATAGTGATGTAATACCGCGACACTCCACCAAGCTTGGAACAAACCAAGGGGATGCGAAAACCTGATGACGAATTACTCCTTCGGTGGTGGTGGTGTTCTCTCGTCCTCGTCCGACTTCCAAGGTAAAGGCTCCCCATCAACAAAAGACATCCTGGTCTCCAACATCCTGAAACTAGCAGCAACACTTATGCGTTTAAATCTAACCTCATACTCACAGTTTTGATTTTGCACGTCGTAGAGTTGTGCTTGTAGTTGGTTGGTTGTTTGGTGGAGTGAGAGAATTTCATCCTTAAGCTCAGCAGTCTCCTTCTGGTGCTTGGCGATGAGTTCTGAACTAATCTTATGGATGATATCCACTTTGCGCTCTGCCATCTTCTTGTACCTAAAGACTTCTTACTCTAGTGCTTCCATCCTGTCCTCCAGACCGCCTTCACCTTTAGGGCCCTAAACCTCTTTTATCTGTACTTCCCCATCTTCAAGCGACAACTCCTTGGGATGAATCTTCAACTCACGCATGTACGGGTTGACGACGTCCGCAGAGGGATCTTCCTTGGCTGATCCAGAGGAAAACATTGTGGCTCCAAAACTGAGACTCTACCTGTCAGAAATAGATCGAAACAAAAACACAACGAGAACATGATATATGAACCTCGGGGGATCCGGGGGATTATATATTATGATTTTTTACAACATAAGGAAGGTACTGGTAGAAAACGGGTTGGAGACGGACTCCGGAGCGGCCACACCACCTGGTGGCGTGACCAGGGGCGCACCAAGGGGTGGTGTGAGCCACTCTGGCTCCGTTTCCATCCCTCTTTCGCTTTGTTGCCTTCCTTGTTGGATAAAAACTGCAAAAATATAACTGGACAGATTTTTCACGGACCTTTTCTTACCAGAATTGTTACCTACTCGAAAACAGACTCTACAGGTCTCTGTAGTTGGTCTTTGATAAATTCTTCCGGAATCACCGCTTGAATAACATCAATATCTTCATCTTCATACACATATTGCTTGAGTCATGTAACCTTTCACTATCTTATTACACCATTTTCTCCAATAACCTGGAAATTTATTTCACACAAAACTTCACACAATTCTCATTAGCAAAATTAGTGTAAGCGAGGTAATAAACCTTTTAAGTTCAATTTCAACTGAAACCCATCAAAACATAAGCTACTGTAGCAACTCCTTCTGAAAACCCAAAAAGAATTCAAAAAGGAAATCGATTTAAGAGGCAAATGCAAGAGTGGCAAAAATCTATCAAAATAGACCAGCAGGTAAAGATCATTTTTTTAGAAAATCTTCCGTTGCTCAAATCAACAAGTGAAAAACTAACGAAAGTTAAATAACAACCCGAGGTAGAAGCACAAACAATTACAGCTCAATCCGACATACAAAGATTTTTCACGAATTTTTACAGCGAAGCACAAAAATCTGTTTCAGGACAACTTCCCAAATCTTACTTCTCTCTCATTAGAGGTTGATCTTGACACAAAAACCAAACAAAAAGGATAAGGAGAGGTTATTGCCGAAACAATAACTTCCAAGACTCAAAGAAACAAAAATAAATTGAAAGCAACAGAAATATATTGGGTTGTCTCCCAAAAAGCTCTTTCTTTATAGCCATTAAGATGGGCATGATAATTTCAATGATGCTCACATAAGAATGTGAATTGAAGTGAAAGAGAGCATCGAGAAGCAAAAACACACATGTTTAAGTCTAACCCACTTCCTATGCAAGGGAATTTTGTAAGAAAATAAATTGTTGAAACCAGAAGCTGCAAGCATAGGAAGGCAAAACAAGTGCAACATAAAGACTTTCAGCATAAAGCGAGAAAACTTAATATTATTAAGATGCATTAGAACAGTCGTCCCTCTCTCATAATAACTTTCAGTATCATGCATAAATTTAACGATATAACTATCACAAGAACCATTGTATCAACGATCACTTATCCTAACAGAAAACACAAGGACACTAGCTCTCATAGCACTACTCTGTGAAACAATATTAGGGATATCCTTACAAAGGATAGTGTGTCCCTCTTCTACATATTTAGTGACAAAGTCTTTCACATTTTCTATCATAGGTTCAACAGCTACTTGTTCATCAGGTTCAACAGCTTTATTTGTACTTTCATTGTCCATACTATCTATCATCGAATGTTCCTTTATCTTAACTGGGAAAGGCATTTCCTCAATGTAAGGTTCAGGTAAAACATGATTAGCAGTATAAACTTTAGTATTTCTTGCAGGAACACTATTAGCAATATCTTTATATGGCTCATGATACTTATTCCATTTCTTTTTAGGAATTTCAATATAAGAAGGAAAAGCTTAAAAATAAGTTGCAATAGCTTGAGAGTATAGACCATAAGCATTTCTAATATTTTGAAAGTCATCAGTTCCCATAAAAGATTCAATGCATTCATAATCATAATTTATACCTGACTTTCTTCCTCTATCATTCTCCCATGCTTCAGCATTGTGTTGAATGCGTTCTACAAGATCCCATTTAGCTCCTTCTTCCATGCGTGTAAATGATCCAGCACAAGAAGCATCCAATAGATCCTTGTCATGAAGAGAAAGCCTTGCATAAAAGTTATTGATAATAATATTGTTGGGGAGCTCATGAATAGGACATTTGAGCATTAGTAACTTCAATCTCCCCCAAGCTTGAGTTGTACTCTCTCCATCAAGAGGCCAAAAGTTGTAAATTTGATTCCGATCTTTATGAATCTCACTAGGAGGATAAAATTTTGAATAAAAGAGAGGTACTTCCTCCCATTCTAGAGCTTGCCCATTCTTCAAAGACTTGTACCATTCCTCAGCTCTTCCTTTCAGGATAATGAGAATAACTTCTTCTTGACTTGATCTTGTAATAACGCACACTTGAACAACCGCATAATTAGTATCAAGAGCAAATGATCACCGGGATGGATAGTTCCATCTCCAAAAGAGTAGTTATCCATAACACGGTTAATAATTCTTGTAGGTATTTTAAAAATATCATTCTCAGCAGGTGGTGGTTCATCTACTACCTTAGCAGTGGTAGTAGCATTACGAAATAAGAAACTTAGTGAATTATCCATAATAAAATAAAGTAACTAATATAAGTAAACAATACTCACAGTAGAAGTTTCCTTTACCAGTTCCACTCTCCAATAGCACTTCACTCCTCAATGCCTTGAAAATAGTCTTGATGACCCACAAGTATAGGGGGTGTATCGCAGTATTTTCGATAAGTAAGAGTTTCAAACCCAACAAGGAGCAGAAGGTGTTGACGAGTGGCTTGGAGCAGGAATTCTCTGTAAATACTTAGCAAACAAAATTTTAGGATTTTTTGATAATGCAGATAAATAAAGTGCGAGTAAATAAAAGACAATAATAGTAATTGCAACAAGTGGCCCAATCCTTTCTTTAGCAAAGGACAAGCCGGTTGTATTACTTAAGATGACCAAACATTCTCGAGGACACACGGGAATATTGTCAAGTGCTTTCGCTTCATATAGTTGATTAATCTTCTTTAGTTTGATAAGTGTTGTGTGGGTGAACCTGTGCTAATGTACCGACCTTCCTAGGACTAATACATACTTATGAATAAACCCCTTGCAAGCATCCGCAAGTACAAGAAAGTAATTAAGATTGAAACCTAACCACATCTTTAAACTCTAAGATCCTAACATCCCTTGTGCAAAGGTTTCCTAACGGGGGTTCAGGTTTCATCCTCCAAAGAACCCCTACGATTAGTAGCCAAATACACAATGCATTACCCTAGGACCATAAAGGTGAAGTGTCATGCAGTCGACGTTCACATGACACCACTAGAAGAATAACACCACAACTTAAATAACAGACTATTGAATCTTTCTCAAAACAATTCCACTACTAACAACATGACTTCTCCCATGTCCTCAAGAACTAAACGAACTACTCACAAGACATCATATGAATCAAGGTCAGAGATGAAATAATGATAAGTAACAATCTGAACATAACAATAATTCAAAAGTTCCACTCAATAGCATCAACTACAACAAGTAATCAACACCGAGAAAGTTTCCCCTAAGAACTATGCAAGATTCAACCCAATTGTTACAGCAGTATGGAGTGGTGATGATGGTTCTAGTGGAGATGATGATGGACATGATGATGATGATGATCCCGATGAAGTCCAGCTTGATGGTGGTGTTGATGGCAACGATCTCTCCTCTCCGGGAAGGAATTCCCCTGGTAGAATTCTGTCTACCGGAGAGATCTTTCTCTCTCTGTAGTTTTCCGCCCCACAGAGGCGGCGGAATCTTTCTGTGGTCCCTCCCCAGGTCTTAGGGTTTCGTGGGGATAATATACGCCAAAGGGGAGAGCCAGGAGTGGGCCAGGGTGGCCACACCACCTGGTGGCGCAGCCAAGGGTGGCCCGCGCCAGGGGTGGTGTGGGCCCCCTGTGGCCCAACTCCGTTCCCTCTTCTGGCATCCTTCGTCTTCTAGAAAAAGAGGATTTCCATGTATTTTCCTGGATTTTCTGATCTTCACAAATTTCGCCTTCAAAGAGCCCCTTCTCCATCAGAATCCTGACTGTAGCGGTCCATGCTCCAAAAGTCATCAACCATGCAAAAACAGATGAAATAACATAAGTATCATCTCTTAATATGAAATATATCAATGAATAACAGTAAATTATGATATAGAATAGTGATGCAAAATGGACCTCGATAGCATGATCCAGCATATGGTGGGCGTTAGCAAAAGCGGAGGCAGAAGGCATCAGCCGAAGACCTTGGCACGGCATTTCTTCGCAAATTTCTCTAGGATTTATGTCAGGACTGGCATGTATCCTCTCGAGTAGGTTGTCTCGGCCTCCTGCTGCTGTCCCTGCCCTTCTAGGTATCTCCGTGTCCCGGCCTCTTGCTGCTGCCCCTGCTTTTATTTTGTTAAGTTAATTATTACATGTGGTTGAATATAAGACAATATATCCGTGGTGTCTTTTGTGAACCTTGTCTATATATATACTCCTTTATATGAAGTTCCTTTAAATTTCCAGTGTTCACTTATATTACTGATCATGCTCATGCACACTACCAAATTTCTAGTGCTCGATTATATTATAATAATTGTCAAGGAATACATCAACAAGATTTTAAATTGGTGGAAAATTCATATTGAAGTAACTAAATGATCTCACCTTGGCATTACTGTATTCAACAACGGGTTGCGGCCGCCCAGCTCCGAATTTGCTTACATGTTTAACATGGTAGAACTTGAGCTCCTAAAGCTATGCTCCTAAAGCTACAGATCCCACAGAGACCTCGGTAGGGGTGGCAGAATTGGTGCGGGTGCGACCATGGCGACGGCGAGCTTGGATTCTGTACGAGGAAAATAGGACCAAGCATAGTTCGCACGGTGGTATCTCTCACCGGGAACCAATTCTTGCCCCCGCTCCATGCCATGGTTGTGACCGTGGTGAGGGAGATCTCCGATTTGGGATGGGGAGGAGAGCGGGGCTGAGTCATTTCGTCCATGTCCCGGATCTCACCACCAAACGAGTGTAGGGTTTCGTAGCATGGAAAACAAAATTTTCTATCGCATACAAACAAACAAGCCAAGATCTATCTACTAGATTGTAGCAACGAGTCGATAGAGGAACTCACCCTCGAAGATTCCAAAGCGGTTAACGAGAGCAGATTCTCGTGGGTGATGTAGTCGTACTCTTTCCGATCTCAAGATCGCGTAGACGATCCTTCCAGCGCCACGTTCCGGCAGCGCTCCCTTGATCGGTCCTGCGACCGCGCTCGGCGAAGACCTTCCTCTCCCTTGTTCCAAGCAATGGAGGTTGTAGCACTCTCTCCTCGCGATTCCTGGCAGCGTGAAGGGTACCTAAGTAGAGGGAGATCCAGAGGCTTCGCTTAAGCTTCAAGTAGTATGGTGGAGCTTATGAGAGAGGCTATTAGTGGTCTAGTAATTAGACACACCAATTAGAAGGCTCTAAACCAATTAGAAGGCTCTAAACCGAAATAGCTCTAAACCGGGGTTTAGATCTAGGGTTTAGTTTAGAGGATAGGAACTTGTGTGTGTGTGGAGGAGCCCTGCCTCCATATATAGGTGGGAGGGGCTGGCGGCCAGGGGAGGTGGAGTCCCTCCCCAACTCGGCATTGAGTTGGCCGGTTGGAGGAGGTCTCCTCTCCAACTCGGTTTCCCTCTTCTCCTCCTCTTTCCACTTTCCAAAACTTGCCGCTTGACTTTCAAACTAGCCGTTTGACTTTTCAATTTAGGATTTAAATAAACCCTTTATTTTGGACAGCGAGAACACTTAGTACATAATGCAATCATTCCAACTTACAATGACACATTCATGTACCCTTCCCTCCGGTCCGGACATTCCGGGACCTTCTAGAATGTTCCGATGAAAACAGGAACCATTCCCCAACTCCGAAATGGGACTTTCCTTATATGAATCTTATTCTCCGGACCATTCCGGATCTCCTCGTGATATCCCGGATCCCATCCGAGACTCAACAACATTCGTCTCTTTCTCATAATACCATAACTACTCAAACAACGTCGAATCCTTAAGTGTGTCTCCCTACGGTTCGTGAATTATGCGGACATGATCGAGACACTTCTCAACAATAACCAATAGAGGAATCTGGAAATTCATATGGCTCCTACATATTTCTCGATTACTTTGCGATCGAATGAACCACTTACATACGATACCAATTTCCCTTTGTCTCACGATATGTTACTTATCCGAGGTTATGATCGCTGTATCTCTGCATACCTAGTTCAACCTCGTTACCGATAAGTACTCTTTTCTCGCTCCGTGATATGTGATCCCTTGTGACCAAGTCACATGCTTGCAAGCTAATTGGATGACATTTCACCGAGAGGGCCCAGAGAATATCTATCCGTCATGTGGATGGACAAATCCCACTCTTGATCCATGTGTTTCAACCAATACTTTCCTAACACTCAATGCCACCTTTATAGCCACCACCTTACGGTGTGGTGTTTGATGACATCAAAGCATCCATCCAAAGAAAGGCAATATGCATGATCTCATGGTCGAAGGAATTAGGTTACTATGTATCAGAAAGCATATAGCAATTGAACTATTGAAATGACTTGATCTTTATGCTACGCTTATCTATAGGAGTATGTCCACCATATCATTCTCCTAACGATATGATCTTGTTGTTAATAACATCTCAATGTTCATGATAGGAAACCACAATCATCTATTAACCAACAAGCTAGTGAAGTATAGAGGCTATACTAGGGACTTCAAATTAAGTTTACAAATCACACAAGTATTAATGTTTCCGGTTAATACAATTATAGCATGGTATGTAAACATTTATCATAAGTGTGAAGATATGATAATAACCACTTTATTATTGCCTCTTGGGCATATCTCCAACAGTCTCCCACTTGCACTAGAGTCAATAATCTAGTTTCAAACTTTTGTGTATTCAACACCTATAGCTTTCCGGTGTTGTATGTACACGATTGCTAGTGGTCAATGATCTCGGATCGACACTTCCAGGTCCGTGTGTAATTGCATGTCTTTGCGTCTCTACGCATCACTCATTCTCTAATGAGATGGCTTTGTATGATTTGGTCTTTCGGTGTGACCTTTAGTTCTTTGGGGTTAAAACATGTTGATAATATTGTCGCACAATATATCTTCATAGTATTATCCCGCCAGAACTACACCTAGTTTGATAACAAACTACTTGACATAAATGCCTCTTTTGCTGCTATAATAGCAATCATATACTTAGCCTTTTGTTGAAGTATCTGTCATAATGTCTTAACTTTGGAACTCATCCAAATCCATTATGGAACTCACTTTCCATTATATTGTGCCACCCTTAGTTTAGATTGAGATAAACTTAATTTGTACTCTGTGACAAAACTAGTATCAATGTAGTACTTTTACAATGAACTAATCATCTATTTGTCACTTCTACAAATAATATACTCTTAGTTCTTCCAAAAGATCATAAGAATATCCTTACTATCATCCAATGATCATCTTATGAATCATTCTGGTATATGCTCATAATATTTATAGCATAGGACATATCTGGATTTGTACATATCACAGTATGATTGATATAAATACTCTTTGTGATTTCATACATCAAGTATCAATCTATACTTGAATCTTTGTTTCACTTACCAAGTGCCAATACACTTGAATATATCATCAATATTGAACTCTTTCAATCCTTTCTGTGCAACAAGAACCTTTCTTGTAGTTTCTATATTGAATTCATTCAATATCTCGTCTATGTACTTCTGGCACAACCATATTAGCGTCCATTGATGCCAAATATTTGGGTTTTGCCTAAGTCTTTCATCGGGATGAAATTCTTAATATGTGTTAATAAAAGATACATTATTTCCAATCAACAATATGTCTTCCACATAATGTATTAGAAACATGTCTTAGCGCTCCCACTTAATTTCTTGCAAATGCAAGCATCTTCATTGTCTCCGGCGAAATTAAACTCTTTTAACAGTTTCATCATAGTGAAGATTCCAACTCTTATGCTTACTTCAACCATTGAAGTTTGCATATGCTTTTAGCATCCTTTGAATTAACAAAACCCTTTGGACCGTGTCATGCACACGTCCTAGGTAACCATTCTATTAGAAGAACTTGTTTTGTTTATTCTACTACCACATAACAAATTATATGTAGTGGTTGCTACATTAATCCGTCTAGACTAAAAATCGCTATGAAAGATCAAATCTTGTCATATACAACCTTTGAACATTGTTGTGAACTCTTTCCCAACATGTCGACTATTTCATAGATGTGAAACATCCATGTCTACTTCTTTATAGATCCAAACACAACTGCAAGGTCTTACACCTTTTTCGAGGGTCCTTCAAGTTCAAAACTTGATTTCTTGTGTATGGAACTTTCACGGATTTTATGGCTTCAAGCCATTTGACGGAGTCAGGGCCCATCATTGCTTCTTTGCATGTAGTAGGTTCATTATTCTCAAATAATGATTAAACCTCAAATCTTGGTATTTGATTGTTCATCCGACCTACTTGTTTCAATAGGAACTTAGACCTCCGTGACCACAACCTTTGAGGCACGTGAGCCATGAGCATTGTTCTTGCCTCGAACACTTTTTCGGTGCGTAACTCTGCACATATAGCTAAGGTTCTTTAACCTTATCAAAGTTCTATTGTCCTCCACTTAACTTTTCACGAAAAATTCCTTCTCAAAGAAACTTGACGTTCTAAGCGACAAACACTTTTGTCTCCTGGTTTATGGAGGAATACTTATGAGAATACAAAGACAGGTTTATCCGACTTTGGTTGCAAACATCTTTCTTATGTATTGCATACCAATGTTTAAGAAAGGACTACTTGGGTTTTATCCCAAACCATAACCTTATATGGTGTCATTTCAGCGGATTATGATGGAGCTCTTTTAGTGGAAAAACGGTAATCTCTAAAGCTTTTAATCTTTAAAATATAATGGCATTTTTATGAATTATACCTTTGATCTTACCATGTCAAACAAGGTTTAATTACATATCTCGAATGCTCCATACTATTATGGTGTTTGAAATGCAAATCCACTAACGATTCCTTAAATTTTAGGTATTATGCTAAACTTGTAACTCAAATATCTTCTTTTATGATCTTATCATAAACTATTTATATTCTTGTTATAATGATTTTGCACTTCATCTTGAAATCTTTGAACTTTTCAAATATTTCATACTTCATCCTTATTAAGTAAATATTCATATATTCACTCAAATTTTCGAGAAAGCATATGAAGTTGAAATCCATCGCCTTGACTACACATAATGGAGTTCGTACAACAATATGCACAAGTTCCAATAAGCTAGTCTTTCGTTCCCTTTTGGCCTATGAACAAAGTTTTAATTATCTCTAGGAAAGTTTCACAAACGTCATTTGATCAAAAATCAAAAGACTCCAAAATTCCATCCACATGGAGTTTCTTTCATGTTTTCTTTCCAATATAATTTAAACGGCGATGTCACTTCCTAAGTGATCTTTCAATCAATTTGTCTTTCGACAATTTTTAGCACTAGTTTTATGGATGTGATTTCTCCAACGAGATTTGTGAATCATCCATCTTTTATGGATTACTGACAATTATTTGAACAACCCTTTTGTTCTCATAATACGATAAAACAAATCTTGAAGGCAAGCGTTGATGTTTAACGAGCAACACAATAACCCTTTATTTGTTCTCGATGAACATCATCACATATTCTTTGCTAGTTACTTAGGCCATTGTAGTTCATGAATTGTGTTGTTTTCGTATGACGATTCACACCAACAAATTCAGTATCAAATACTTAAGAACCACATTGTTTAATAAGCAAAGAATATAGCCATAACATATATCATCTATATACTTTAAACTGAACAATTCTAGTCTTTTCTTTTCCGCCATATACTTATGAGATTCTCTTTCAAGATTTCCTTTTACTTGAAAGAATCTATCAACATCAATAGTGGAGTCATACATATGACACATAATCCAAAGCGTGTATAATTAAATACAAATGTCTTTGGACTTTGCACTTTGAAGTAGATCACCATCATCAAATGTTTGGTGTTCTTCCAAATTCCTTTCTTTAGTAATCTCTTGGTGTAGTAAACATTTTACCTACATCAAATATTCACTTTATCATGGAATCGTCCATGATCAAGCTACTTATAACGATGAATTATGAGTATAATGTTGCTATCCAAAACCTTTTGGAGGATTAGGACAACTAGTGTCTCCAACCTTTTGCAAATTCTCATCAAAATATGAGAACATGAACTTTGCCATATTATACTCTATCATGTTGTAACTAAAACTTTGTTTCAGATATCACAATATCTTCCACACATCATGGTTTCAAACAACTCTTTCAGATCCTAGATAACCTTGATATTAAGATAATCTTTGAATATCAAGAATCATGGAGACAAACATGATACTTATATACTAACATTTGGAATTGTTACTCTTGATTTAATACTAATTATTAAACTTCATGGAGTGACTGAACTTCTTGAAAGTTTGCAATAGGACTTTTAAACTTTAGATTAACACTTCAATACAATACGATACCAGTTCAGAAAGTAACCAACCAGAATTCTATAGTTCTATCATCTCAATTATAACTAAGCGCCAAGGTGGTAAACGGATGCCAATGACTCCAACACCTATGCAAATTCACTTTGATTTAGTTTATGATAAATTGAGTTCTAATTAATAATTAAATTAATCTAGGTGAACTCCCACTCAAAACAATATCCCTCACATTGTTTTAGTGATCACGAACCAAATCCACCACATCAAAACCGATCATCACGAGAGTTGATATAGCTTCAATGGCGAACAATCAACATGTTCATCATATCTACTATATGACTCATGCTCTACCTTTCGGTAATCCGTGTTCCCGAGGCCATGTCCGTACATGCTAGGCTCGTCAAGATCAAACCTTAGCTACCGCATAAGCAAATCTGGCTTGCTTACGCTTGTATTCACCCGCTGAATCAAAGACACCCGATCATCACGTGGTGCTTGGGCGACAAGCTTTGGCAACGGTGCATACTAAGGGTGAACACTTTAGAACTTGAAATTTATGTGCATGAGGGATCATCTTATAATGCTACCGTCTACTAAGCAATACAAGATGCATAAAGGATTAACATCACATGCAATTCATAATATGTGATATGATATGGTTTTCTTCTTTGTGCTTTGATCTCCATCTTCAAGCACGAACATGATCTCCATCATCACGGCATAGCATCAAGGTCAATGATGCTTCTTCATGGTTGTCGCCCACCAGCTTCAACTATTACAACTATTTTGAATAGACACGCAGGTCTTAATAGAATTTAAAGACAACCATAAGGTTCCGCCGTTGTCAACTTACAATAAGGAACATTGCATACATCAAATATAATCACAATCATGGCCATATCACATCATCGCACACCCTCGCAAAAACAAAGTTAGACGCTTCTACTTTCTTTGCATATTTTACGTGGTTTGGGGCTTTCAATAAGTGTCGCTCTAACCTACGAACAAGAACCACAACATTGATACTAGCATTGTTGATTACCCGTTGTAAATTGGATCTTTACTATGCTAGGAGAAACAGCACCCATAAAGCCACTTATGCAATACAAGTTGCATGTCAAGCGTGGAGCAAGTCTCATGAACGATGTCATGTAAGGTTAGCCGGCCGCTTCATCCCAACATACCGCAAGATGCAAAGTACACAAGAAGTAATCGACAATAAAAGCATCAACGCCCACAATGACCATTGTGTTCTACTCGTCAACAGATCTACATATAGACACGGCTCGATACCCTTTGTAGGGTTTCGTAGCATGGAAAACAAAATTTTCTATCGCATACAAACAAACAAGCCAAGATCTATCTACTAGATTGTAGCAACGAGTCGATAGAGGAACTCACCCTCGAAGATTCCAGCGGTTAACGAGCAGATTCGTGGGTGATGTAGTCGTACTCTTTCCGATCTCAAGATCGCGTGACGATCCTTCAGTATACGTTCGGCAGCGCTCCCAATCGGTCACACGCTCGGATTTCGACGAAGACCTTCCTCTCCCTTGTTCCAGAAAAGCGGAGGTTGTAGCACTCTCCTCGCGATTCCAAAGACAACAACGGCGTGGTACCGAAGTAGAGGGGAGATCCAGAGGCCGCCTTAAGCGGTGCGGTATGGTGGAGCTTATGAGAGAGGCTATTAGTGGTCTAGTAATTAGACACACCAATTAGAAGGCTCTAAACCAATTAGAAGGCTCTAAATCAAATAGCTCTAAACCGGGTTTAGATCTAGGGTTTAGTTTAGAGGATAGGAACTTGTGTGTGTGGAGAGCCCTGCCTCCATATATAGGTGGGAGGGGCTGGCGGCCAGGGAGGAGTGGAGTCCCTCCCCAACTCGGCATTGAGTTGGCCACGGTTGGAGGAGGTCTCCTCTCCAACTCGGTTTCCCTCTTCTCCTCCTCTTTCCACTTTCCAAAACTTGTTGCTTGACTTTCAAACTAGCCGCTTGACTTTTCAATTTAGGATTTAAATAAACCCTTTATTTTGGACAGCGAGAACACTTAGTACATAATGCAATCATTCCAACTTACAATGACACATTCATGTACCCTTCCCTCCGGAGTGGGACATTCCGGACCTTCTAGAATGTTCCCGATGAAAACACCGAACCATTCCCCAACTCGAAATGGGACTTTCCTTATATGAATCTTATTCTCCTGACCATTCCGGATCTCCTCGTGATATCCGGATCCCATCCGAGACTCCAACAACATTCGTCTCTTTCTCATAATACCATAACTACTCAAACAACGTCGAATCCTTATGTGTCTCCCTACGGTTCGTGAATTATGCGGACATGATCGAGACACTTCTCCTAACAATAACCAATAGAGGAATCTGGAAATTCATATGGCTCCTACATATTTCTACGATTACTTTGATCGAATGAACCACTTACATACGATACCAATTTCCCTTTGTCTCACGATATGTTACTTATCCGAGGTTATGATCGCCGGTATCTCATACCTAGTTCAACCTCACATCGATAAGTACTCTTTTCTCGCTCCTGATATGTGATCCCTTGTGACCAAGTCACATGCTTGCAAGCTAATTGGATGACATTTCACGAGAGGGCCAGAGAATATCTATCCCATGTGGATGGACAAATCCACTCTTGATCCATGTGTTTCAACCAATACTTTCCGAACACTCAATGCCACCTTTATAGCCACCCTGTTACGGTGTGGTGTTTGATGACATCAAAGCATCCATCCAGTAAAGGCAATATGCATGATCTCATGGTCGAAGGAATTAGGTTACTATGTATCAGAAAGCATATAGCAATTGAACTATTGAAATGACTTGATCTTTATGCTACGCTTATCTATAGGAGTATGTCCACCATATCATTCTCCTAACGATATGATCTTGTTGTTAATAACATCTCAATGTTCATGATAGGGAAACCACAATCATCTATTAACCAACAAGCTAGTGAAGTATAGAGGCTATACTAGGGACTTCAAATTAAGTTTACAAATCACACAAGTATTAATGTTTCCGGTTAATACAATTATAGCATGGTATGTAAACATTTATCATAAGTGTGAAGATATGATAATAACCACTTTATTATTGCCTCTTGGGCATATCTCCAACAACGAGATGGCGTCCTAGCTCTGCGCCATGGTCGCGACCTCCGGGGAAGAAGAATACGACGTAATGAGGAATGGATGTAGGCGCCGGCCCTGCAAGGTGGAAAGCGCCTTGACTTTTCAACATAATTATATGCCTTAAGACTTGGGCCGGAGGGAGTACATGGCAGCAATGGCGCCTCCAAGACGGCGAAAACTGATAGGGGCAATTTGACGGGCGTTAACCTGATATTTTGTATATGGATGTTAATTTGAATTCGTGCCGAAAAAGACCCTATGAGTAATTGGGACACCAACTGTGGGCAATGTGGCCGATTACAAGCAACTTGGGTACCGCTTTGCTTTGGCATCTCAACTTTTGGGCAACAAAATTATATTTTCATGCCCCAGCTCCTAGGGTAATGTGGTTGCATGGATAAGTTGTTCCAGTAAAAGACTAGAGCATCCCTTCTCAACATCAAGTTCTTCTTTCACATTCTTCCTCATCACCTTTCTTTATTTAAAACATCCACTTGGAAGTGATGCCTCTTCCCAAGGGTTTTTCCAAAACATTTTCAAGACATTTGTAGCAGGGTAAATCCCCAAAATAGTCTAGTTTATCAAATCCGGGGTTTCCAATTAGGTAGGATGCTAACCATCATACTCTCTCGAAAAGGGATAAAGGATAGGTATACAATAGGTGGGTATCGATGTCTACGCACTTCTATTCTTGTAGACAATTATTGGGCCTCCAAGTGCAAAGGTTTGTAGAACAAAGCAAGTTTTCCTTAAGTGGATCACCCAAGGTTTATTGAACTCAGGAGGAAGTGGTCAAAGGTATCCCTCTCAAGCAACCCTGCAATCAATATACAAGAAGTCTCTGTACCTAACACACCCAATACACTTGTCGTGTATAGGTGCACTAGTTTAGCTAAGAGATAGTGAAATACAAGTGGTATGGATATAAGACAATGATACCGTAAAATAGCTTTGATGGCATGTGGAAGAGACTAAAGGCAAACTGAAATAAAGATGGAAGCAAGCAAACATGTAACAGATCTAGTTGCAAATGGTGTTTCAATGCTTAGAAACAAGTCCTATGGATCATACTTTCGCTAGTGACACTCTCATATAAATATCTTCTCTTTATGATATTACTCTGAACTACTCTCCGGTTGGACACTCTAATCCATGGTAGGCTATAACAACACTCCTCAAATTCCGCTTTCCCATCTAGATAATCCCACACCGTCACCTTGAGCTCTAGATGGTTCCAACAAACACCACAATTTCATAGAGACATCCAACTCCAAATATAACTCATAACAAGTATTTGTAATCTCTAACCTAAGTGCCACCATGGTGTGCATGCTGTCACTTTCACACACATGGGGAGAGCAGAGATCTATTAAAGCACTTGAGAAGCAAGGTAGATCTACTTGATTACAAAGCTCGTGATCACAATATGATCATGCATAGAGAGAGAGATGAACATACAGCTACCGGTAGAACCCTTAGCCTTGATAGAGAACTACTCCTCATCATCATGGGAATCAAAGAACGGCGATGGAGATGGTGGAGGCGATCGATGGAGATGGATCCGGGCATTCTCCTCGCCAGGTGCCGAATGAGACTTTCTGTCCCCAAATCTCCCTTTGGTGGCGGCGCCATCATGAACTATACGTGGGTCTGAGGCTCGATTCTTTAGGGTTTCGCATCGAGGCTTCTTATAGGCGAAAGGAGGCCGAGGTGTCGGCGCACCACGCCTTGGCTTGGCCAGGTAGCCCACCAGTGGTGTGGCCGCCACCACCCCTCTCCATCTCAGATTCTAGCTCCGCCTCTCGGTGAAAAATCGACTTTGGCTTTTGTCCCGTCCAATTCCGAGAATATTCATTTTCAGATTTTCCTGGAACCAAAAATAGCAGAAAACATGCAACTAGCACTATGGAATCTTGTTAATAGGTTAGTTTTAGAAATTGTATAAAAATACTCCAAAGTGTGGACAAAACATAAGAAAGTAGATAAACAAGCATGGAACATCAAAATTATAGATACGCTTGCAACGTATCAACATCCCCAGCTTAACTCCTACTACTCGCCCTCGAGTAGGTAAGGATAAAAAGGAAGAATAATTTTGAGGTGACATGCACCATCATAAACTTGATCAAAGTGTTTGTAAAACATGGATAGCTGGGATCATAGTACTTCAACAAGCATGAAGGATAAAGTTCTAGCAGTAAGACATAGCAACTATGTTGCAACATGAAAAGGCACAAACAAAAGATTCATGAATAACAATGTTTTGCAAGATGTTTGTTTGTTTCACATAAAGAAAACATAGCATAGTGGCATTCAGCTTGTCCTCATAGAGTAGCAAACATAAATGCATAGCACCTTCAAAGTTTATAAGGTGACCAGATACAAATAGTTTAAGAACAAGCAATATCAAAGTTATGCATCAATCAACAAGTCTTGGGACAATGCACATTAAACTAAGAATGGCCACTATGCTCTCTCAATAGGTGCATAAAGATAGAAGATGGAGACTCAACATAAAAGTAAAAAAATTCCTTCATAGAAGGAAGCAGGGATTAAAGTCTCATAAAGAGCTTCCAAAAATTATGGTACTTATTATCTTTCAGCTCTCATTGCCCCTATCATAAGCATCTTGAAGTGATTAAGGTTAAAGTGGACAAACTATGGAGTATATGCTTGACAAAGTATAAGTTGGAAATCTCATGTCCCTTGAATACGAGGGCCGCTCCTCATGCTACTCAAGTTTAGTTACTGTAAGTTCTTATCATAGTAAGTACACGGTATCATAGAGAACCGCCAACGAGGTACCCCTTGCCCAATGATACTAAGAATCCCCATATCAAAATGATAAGGCAAGGCAACGAGCATCTCAAAGAATCTTCTTATTTACCATGAGAAAATGGTGCTTTTTTCTCTTTCCTCTTTTCTCAGATTTTTTTCTTTTCTCTTTTCTCAATATCCGACTCTTTTTTATAAGAAGAATGCTTCATAGACACCTCATTATGGTTACGCTGCAGCTTTCCACCATGACCATGGATTAGACCACGCCTGTGTTTCTCTAACACATACATAACTCCATGGACTTACAAGCTCCCTTTCATTTCACAATCGACATCCATAGACAAAAGAGCATGATTTCAACTAGGTACAAAGTACAAGTGCAATGTTGAAAGCGTTCCCCTATGACAACATGGTTCTGCTAATCCCCAACCTATAAGTGCAAGCATATACAACATAGACGCACACAATGGTTCAAGTTTATTAAGGGCAAGAAAAGTAAAGTGTGCCATCAAGTTCGTGAGAGCTTTAATGACTAGTTTTCTCATAACAAATTTAATTCGGAAGGTAGATAAAAACATGAATATACTTGGAATAGCAAATGCTAATAGGTAGGTATGGTGGACTCTTTGGAATAACTTGGTTTTATTTGGAGTTGGATGCATGAGTGGAACTCATACTTGGTATGAAGGCTAGCAAAAGACTGGGAGCGAGCAACTAAGAGAGCAATAATGGCCATAATCATGCAAAGCGACAAAACATCATTAATTAAAGCATAAAGTGATACCAAGTCGAAAACTAAAGGATCATAAAGGCTATGGTGACTTGGGATAATCATAACATGGTGTGAGCATGCGCCAAGTCAACCCAAATAAAGCATCAAAGGAGAATACCACAATACTATGCTTTAATATGCTAAAACAACGCATTATTCTTTCAAGGCACATTAAGCAATCTCAATTGTTTATAACATGTCATGCTATAGCAAAAATCATTAAGCATAAAGCCAAAACAATATCAAGCATGACATGACAAAGCATAGGCCACAGTCAAAAACAAGCTCCTTTTACCACTTAAGCATGAACTTTTCCTACTCTTTTCCAATCCAAACCAAACTATTTGAAAACCAATGTATGAAAGAGGGGGTCCAACCAATTTATTCAAGCAAACTAAGAAAACCAAGCAAATGAAAAACCAAGAACAACACAATTATGCATGAAACAATAAAAATGAAGTGTTTGGGAGAAACCTAGGATTTTTATTGATGAAGAAGGGGATGCCTTGGGCATCCCCAAGCTTTGACGCTTGTACTTCTTGGATATATCTTGGGATGACACGGGTGGCATCCCCAAGCTTGAGCTTTAGTCCATTCTTCATCTCATTACATCATTCTCTCCATACACCTGAAATTTTTCCTTCATACAAAACTTCACACAATCTTTATTAGCAACATAAGTGCACTCAAGATAATAAGTCTTTGGGTTCAGTTTCAACACCAATAAAACTTCCAATAAAACACAAGCTAATGTAGCACTTCCCTCAAAAAGCTCAATTCCCCAAAAAGAACCCAAAAAGGAATCAACAAGAAGCAAATGCAAATAATGGCAGAAATCTATCAAAATAGACCAGCAGGTAAAAACCAATTTTTTCGAAGACCTTATGTTGCTCAAATCAAAAAGTGTTGAACTAAAGAAAGTTGGATAACAACCTGGGGCAGAAGCACAAACAATCACAACTCAAACTGACATACGAGATTTTACAAGAATTTTTACAAAGGAAGCACAAAATCTGTTTTGGGATAGCAACTTTCCCAAGCATTACTTCTCTCTCATTAGAGGTTACTCTTGGCACAAAAAGCAAATAAAAAGGATAAGGAGAGGTTATTACTAAAGCAATAACTTCCAAGACTCATCTAAAACTTTCAGGTTATCTCCCAATAAGTACTTTTCTTAACGCCTTTAAGTTAGGCATGATATTTTGAGAAGATGCTCACATAATAAATATGAATTTAGAGTAAAAGAGAGCATCAAGAAGCAAATTCAAAACACATTTAAGTCTAACCCACTTCCTATGAGAAATAATCTTGTAAAGAAACAAATCATGAACGCACAAAACAACAAGCATAGGAAAGCAAAACAAGTGCAACTTCAAAATTTCAACATAAAGAGGGAACTTAATATTGTTGAGATACATAAACCATGTTTCCTCTCTCATAATAACTTTCAGTAGCATCATGAATAAAATTAACAATATAACTATCATATGAAACATTCTATCATGAGCCACATGCATAAAAGAATTAATACTCCACATAAACATAGTCATTCTTATTAATTGTAGTGGGACAAAACTCAACAAAATAGCTATCATTATTATTCTCATCACCATAATCATCAAATATAGGAGGCATATTGTAATCTTAATTAATTTTCTTCTCAATAGTAAGTGGATGGAAAATATCATATTCATCATTGTAATCATCATATATTGGAGGCATAGTATCATCCAAGTAAATTTTCTCCTCCGTATTGGGGTACTAAAATATCATACTCATCAAAACTAGCTTCCCAAGCTTAGAATTTTCCATAACATTAGCAATAATGGTGTCCAAAGAATTCATACTAACAACATTGCTATTAGCATGCAAAAGAAAGTTCCATGGTTTTTTTAATTTTCTTTTCATAATTCATGTTCTACATTAGGAAAAATACTAAAGTTTTCTAATTTTGTTGTTGTTTCATTAAGCCTAGCTAGTGAAAAACAACAAACAAAAAGAAAAATTGCAGAATCTAGTGGAATAACTCAGCACTCACGAGGATGAGTACCTTTTACCTTACTCCCGAACGGCGCCGTAAAATACTTGTTGGCTGTGGTCGACGTGGAGCTTCTTCTTCTTTCAGTCCAAGAACGGGCGCCAGAAAATAACTTGATGTCTATGCACTTCTATTCTTGTAGACAGCTTGTTGGGCCTCCAAGTGCAGAGGTTTGTAGAACAAGAGTAAGTTTTCCTTAAGTGGATCACCCAAGGTTTATCGAACTCGTGGAGGAAGTGGTCAAATGTATCCTCTCAAGCAACCCTGCAATCAAGATACAAGAAGTCTCTTGTGTCCCCTAACACACCCAATACACTTGTCGTGTATAGTGCACTAGTTCGGTGAAGAGATAGTAAAATACAAGTGGTATGGATATAAGACAACGCTACAAAAAATAGTTTTGATGGCGTGGAAGAGAATAAAGGCAAACTGAAATAAAGATGGAAGCAAGCAAACATGTAACAAATCTAGTTGCAAACAAAGAGTTTCAATGATTAGAAACAAGGCCTAGGGATCATACTTTCGCTTAGTGAACACTCTCATAAACATCTTCTCTTTATGATACTACTCAACTACCTCCCATTGGACACCTAATCCATGGTAGGCTATAACAACACTCCTCAAAGTCCGCTTTCCGATCTAGATAACCCCACACTCGTCACCTTGAGCTCTAGATGGTTCCAACAAACACCACAATTTCATTGAGACATCCAACTCCAAATATAACTCATAACAAGTATTTGTAATCTCTAGTTTATGCTACCATGGTGTGCATGTCACTTTCACACACATGGGGAGAGCAGAGATCTATTAAAGCACTTGGGTAGAAAGGTAGATCTACTTGATTACAAAGCTCATGATCACAATATGATCATGCATAGAGAGAGATGAACACATAGCTACTAGTAGAACCCTTAGCCTTGATAGAGAACTACCCCTCATCATCATGGGAATCAGCAACGGTGATGGAGATGGTGGTTTTTAGCTTTCCTCTCAAAGAGAAAAAGTAAACAATTTAAGCTTAATGATATCTCCATCTATATCCCTTGTATGCTTTTTGCATCTCAAAGTTCAACAAAGTTATTTAGATGAGCATCATCATCTTCATTACCAATACCAGAAAATTGTTCTCTCATAAACTAAGATTGAGGCCTCTGGCAAAAAAGGTTTTTTATTTCAAAGAAAGGCCACTTCAGTCAGAACAGGTGGAGCAATAGGTGTGCTCATGAAATCATTATTGTTGGTGACTAGTGTAGTCAAATAACAACTTTGTAATTTTCCAGAATAGTCATTTTTGTATGTTCTTAAAGAAAGCAAACTTGTGCGAAAACTATTTTTTTGTGTTTTAATGTAAAGAAGCAAGCAAACAAAGCAAAAGTACTCCAAAATGTGGACAAAAACAAAAATAACAAAGTAAAGAGATTGGTTATGAGGACAAAATTGTGAAGATGTCCCTTGATTCTCACGGGGAGGGTAAGAACGCCATATAAGAAGTTTTGATGGTGCGTGGTCAATATGGGAGCTTCTTCTTCTTCATTCTGCAACGGCGCAACGTTTTAAAAGCTTTGATGGCCCAAGATATCTCGCCGGTAAACGCTCGAGCTGGATGAACTCAAGAGGAAGGTATGATGAGCACAGCAAGAAGTTCCTCACGACGGATGAAACCAAGGTTTAATCGAACCAATAGGGAGCAAGGAAACACACCCAAAGGTAAGTTGAGATGAACTATTTGCTGTCTCCCACATACAAGACTAATGGCTCGACCACGTGGGAGACGCTTGAAAACACAACCAGTAAACTCTGTCTCCAACTTACAAAGTGAGGTTGTCAAGTCACCTTCCACTAGAAATATAAAGGATTAAATGTAGGTTCTAAAGAAAGTAATGCGTTTGCAAGTAAAAGTAATACAAAAACAAGTAAACAATTGTAGATTGATGATAAAAGAACGAGGGACCAGTGTCCATAGTTCACTAGTGGTGGCTCTCCATAAGATAGATGACATATATGTTGGGTGAACAAATTCAGAGCGGGCAATCGATCAAACATTGAGAAAGCAATATGCCCATATACTACTCATCTGACCGAGATTTGATTAAGGCATTACAACATTATACCCCGATGGCACCGCCATGTTCCAATCCAACTGCATCTATGACTCAACAATCCACCTTTCGTGTTCAAAGTATCTGGCCAACGTCATATCATTATGTCTAGAACCTGATAATTGCATTATGCATCATGGGGTAAAAGTAAACACGATGACGCATTGTTCTATGAACAAAGGATTGTCGCTTTCTCCTAGTAGCAACAACACATCTAGTACTTAGAGATTTCCGCTGTCCCCTGCATTACTAGAGGCATGAACCCACTATCGGCGTATGCTAACATTAACTTTGGAGCTAGTATCTACTTGGCCAAGATAGGCCACTAACAATGAAAGCATGCAAGATCACAAATAAAAGTTTACTTGACAGAGAGCCAATAATCAATCTGAAATAGACATCTCCCAATATCCTTTTTGGATTTCATCAAACACAAGTAGATTTTCTAGGATGCTTGATGATCTTGATCATGAACGGTTTGCAAGATCTAAAACATGGAAAGTTCAAAGGAAGGAGAACCCATCATACTAGAGGTCACATGCAATCGCAAGTCCAAGGATCACCTTTTGGCATCTAATGAAATAACGAGGCTATCAATGATGATGAATAAGGCCTCCAAGGTGAATTCGCCTTCCGGGAGAAGGTGCCGAAGAGCTTGGAGATCAATGGCATCCAGGGAAATGGAGATGATGGCTAGCTATAGACTCTTTCCATGGAATTTTGTGATCCGCAACTTAGAGATTTCGAGAGATTTGCAGGCATCTTTATAGGCGGAGGTCATAGGCCGAGGATGTGCCGAGGCGGCTGCATTCACTGGTGCGGCTGCTTGGTCAAGGCTGGGATATTGGTTCGGATACCCCTCTCCGCCTTCAGAGCCTTGGAGAGGATGTCCTCGGATGTGAAAAACTGAATGCTTGGCTCATTGTCACAACATGATCATTGAGAATATTCTATTTTGTGACCAGACTTTCCTCGGACCAAAAACAGCAGAAAATTTTCAGTGGTCTATGGTTGAGCTGTGAGCCAAAGTGGCTCTTGTTAAGACAAGCTGTTAGTCTAAGAAAGTGTAGAAATGCACACCAAAGTTGAACAAAACATAAGAAAGTTTGATAAAAACCACATGGAACATCAAAAATTATGGATTAATTGAAGGCTCTAAAATATATCCATCTACGTCCACATTTAAACTGGATATTATTCATAATTTTGATGAAATATCTCTCTAAACCCTGCCACTAATGCCTAATATTCAGAGGGGTATGCAATCCTTTCTTTTATATTTTTCCTGCGTAGATAATGTCGTTTGAAGATGGGAATCAGTACATTAAAGTCAAAGATACGAGATTTCCAACAACCAGAAGAAACCAGGAGCCGTAAAGCGGAGGCAAACACTTTAACGACCAACTATACGACCGGAGCAAAAATTCCGTAGATAGCTCGATCAGATAGTTAGCTCATACCAATTAGGGTCAAACAGAACAAGTTTCGTGAAGGGGCCCTATATAAAGAAGCCTCGGCGACGAGAAAACAAGCTAGACCTCGCAAAAGTCTCTCGCCATGTGTCACCAAGCCTTCCAGATCTCAAAACCCTTCTCCATCTCCATAGCCATATTCCACCACTTGTAATAGTAGATCTCTTCTTCGATTGGTCACATTGTATGACTATTGTTATCAATCTTATGATTTTCATTACAATGTTTGTGATTGTTGATCTCATCTCTATGTGTGAGTAATTCTCCTTGGGCTAAGGGCTTCGGCCAAGCCATGCAGCGATTGTGCATGTTATTTATCATAGATGGGATCATTTATTAGTTTGTATGACATGATGATTATTGTATCTTCTCTTGCCTCAATCCAAGGACTTGTCAGGTACCCAAGACCCCGAGGGTTGATCCATGTATAGGGAGTATGAGTAATGACTGACCTGCAGGTTGGGAACCCCAGTGACAGAAGGGGTAGTACGGTTGTATGTGAGGGATTTACTTGGGATTAACGGTGACATCACTATGCATATCATTAGTTCTCTTTCTTCTATGGATGAGACTAGTAGGTTATTTCTATAAGCGGTAGCGGAGGCAATAGCAATTATGGATGCACTGCCCACATATTTTCTTTCTATCTTTTATTCCCATCAGATGTTTTGCATAACTACAGGTGAAACCGAATGACCTAGGCCCTCTCTCTCCATCATTGACAACAACAAAAAGACGCAAGCTATTGGTCTGGTAAAAACACAAAAGGAATTCTAGAACTCCCGAAGGTCCGTTAAAGTAACTTCACTACGCATTCGCTTCCCGAGGATTCGATAACCTAGGTTTACTAGGGAAAAAGAAGCTACACTACATCCGTAATCCGGATCGAAGGTATCAACCCTTTTTCAAGGCATGATGTGAAGCAATAGCTACCCTGGTGAGGTTATTAGGAACCTTGCTATTTATAATTCTTGTTTTTAATTTTATTAGTTTGCTTTCAGTCTTTATTTGATAAACCAAAAAAATTAGTTAGCCTTTAAATTCTTGCTTTTACTATTATAATTCTTTGTTTAAGAAAACCCCAACAATGAATGAAATATGGCCGAAAAGAAGCTTGGGGAGTTTGCTACTCCCAAAGAATGATTATTGCATTCTATTACTCATAGCAATTCTTTGCTGATGACTATGAAATTAAGCCCCATTATTTAAGCTTGGTTCAACATAATCAATTTGGAGGCTCTGCTATTGAAGACGCATGTATGCACTTGAATACTTTCACTGAAATATGTGAGATGATGCGTATAAAAGACGTTGACCCTAATGCGGTTAAATTACGTCTATTTCCTTTCTCTCTAAAAGGGAGAGCAAAAGAATGGTTGATATATTTGCCTAGAAATACTATTACATCCTGGGTGGGATGTACTTCTTAATTTATGAATAAATTTATCCCACCTGCAAAGACTATGCAACTCCGATCTAATATTACTGGCTTTAGACAGGAAGAGCGTGAGCCACTAGCGCTTGGATGGGAGAGGATGAAAGAATGCTTCATTTTCTCACCACAAGAAAATGAAGAACTCAATGCTAAGTTGGATGAGCTCATACTAGCTGTAAAAGTTAAGGAAACCCATGTAAGAGCTATCCCTGAAACAAATATTGAAGAAATAGACTTCGTAGCTCGTAATGATGATAACCTTGCTTGGAAGAAGAGTTACAATCCTAACTTTCAGAAACATTATTCTAGTCTTGCAGGTAATTCTAATAATAATATGGGAACTAGTAACGATAGTCTCCAAGAAACACTTAAGTATTTTATAGACTCACAAAATGAACAAAACAATATTCTTGTTAAAATAACAGAGAACCATGATGCTATGCTTGGTAAATTATCTAACCAAGCTATTAGTTTGAGAAATGATTTGCAGGCCCTCCAAGAGAGAACGAGGATTGTTGAGGCACAGCTAGGTAAGATAACTGAGAGTCAAACTCTCATTCTAGCTAAATTTGCAGGTAAAGCTGAGCCTGATCCTGTTGAAGAACTCAAAATGATGAGGATCTAAAGGGAGGAGCCTGAAGAACTTGATTATAGTAATGCCCCTTCACCAAGCTACACCATAGAAGACCTCGTAAAGAGGATCAATGTCATAATTCCGGTAAGTGAAGGTAACGATGAAGACATGTATCAAAACTTTGTTGATCAAGTAGCAATTAAGGTACGCGAGCTTGAAGAGGAATATAAGAAAATTGCTGAAAAGTTACCTATTAAACTAGATGACATATTTGAGCCTACTATTAAGATAAAAATTGGAACCAATGAGATAGCTACACTTTGTGATCTAGGTGCAAGCGTCTCAACAATTCTAAAGAGTCTTTTTAACAATTTAAATCTTGGCTCCTTTGAAATCACTGAAATAAAAGTTGCATCTAGCAGATTCTACCTACAAACAAGTTGTAGGAATTAAGGAGAATACTTTAGTTTACATTAAAGGATGTCCTGCTCTAATTGACTTCATTATTATTGACATGCCTGAAGATACTATTGCTCCTATAATACTAGGCCATCCTTTCTTGAGAACTATAAAGAATTTAATTAACCTCCATGAGTGGAACGTGAAGCTGCAATTGCCTTCGCGGGATTCTTTTGTTATCCATTTCCCCAGGAAAAAGAAAGCCAAACGTGACGAAAAGGAGGTCGTTACTTTGAAGGCCAGTTACTTTGGAGTGGGTGTCCCACTCATCTGGCCCAAGCGAGTATCGTCAAGGTCAAGCTATTGACCATAAAAGAGTGCTCCATGGGAGCCAACCCATGTTAAATAAAGTTTTGAGTTAAGTTTTGAATTTTTAGCTTAAGTTTATGTTTAATAAAGAGTGCTAGAAAACTCCATTTGAGGAGAAGAAGTTCGGTAGTACTTAAAATTCTGCTATATACATGTTGTTGTTGGTCGACAATATTTACTTTTAATTTTCTGTCATAAACAAGGTATATCACTAAGTTACAAGAAAAGAAGCACTTCTCGAAGAAACAATTTTTTTTGATGCACATAGAGAGTTTAACAACTAACTATACGGCGGGAATAAAAATTCTGGCTGTATAGTTCTGGTTGTATAGATATCTTTGCCATCAAATTTTTTATTTAAAATGTACTGAGAGTTTAACAACCAACTATACAGCGGGAATAAAAATTCCAACCATATAGTTCTGGTCGTATAGATATCTTTGTCATTGACAATTTTTCTTTAATATGTACAGAGAGTTTAACGACCAACTATACGCGGGAATAAAAATTCTTCCCATATAGTTCTGGTCATATAGATATCGATGCCTTTGTACAAATTCTTTTCTAATATACAGAGAGTTTAACGACCAACTATACGACGGGAATAAAAATTCTGGCCGTATAGTTCCGTTCGTATAGATATCGATGCCTTTGTATATTTTCTTTCCCAGGGACAGACAGTTTAATGACCAACTATACGGCGGGAACATTTTGTTCCGGCCTTATAGTTGCGCCCGTATAGCTGCGCTGCCAGGAGGAAACCCTAAAAATTGATAGAAGGCCAACTATACGGCGGGAACACAATGTTCCGGCCGTATAGTTGGGCCCGTATAGTGGCGTCCGACCACAAAATCGCAAGGGAAGGTACCTCCAACTCCAAAACTTCAATCCTTTTTCTCTCTTCTACCTCTAAACTCTCTCAAAACCTCAAGAGATCTTCATATCTACTCAATTTCGTTCGGTTTCCTCGCACACGAGTGATCTACGATATGTTTCTCCTCCGATCCTCCAATTATGTTTTGCAAATTCATCTTCGATCTATTATCATTATCAATCTATGGTGAGACCTACTATGAACCAATTGCCATGATTTTCTTGCCTATATTATCATTTTGAGGAGATTCTTTAGTGTGCTATGATGAGGAATATATTGCACTTACTATTGTTGGATCAAAAAGTTCTATTTTTGTCTTTCTTCAATGTTCTAGATGATGAACACAAGGAGCCAAACTCGTGCTCGTGCCACCGCTAGCGCTTCTCGGGCTGCCGCTCAGGAATGCATGGGGATCAAGTTCAAGGATGAGACCTAACGTTATCGCTTCAATAGGATCAAGAACCGCGAAGTGAAAGCCACCAAGTGGGATTGCCCCATTATATTGAACCAACTCGGTATTTCTGATGACTTCAATTTACTTTGCAATAGAGCTGGCCCGCAAAACTTTGTGTACAATGATGTACCTACTTATCGTTGCTTAACCATTGAATTTCTAAGTTTGTTGCAAAGCACCATTAAACAATGGCAAGGAGAGGACACTATTTCTTTCCGACTGATGAACAAAAACTACACATTAACACTAGATGAATGGTGCGCATGTTTTAATTTGCCAAACAATGATGTTCATGCCTTACGTGCATCCTTTACTGGCTTAAATCCTTCCTCTGAACAATACTATAATGGAATGAGTTTCACTAGTAGAGTGAACAAGGGGAAGAATATTCAACATCCCGCAATTCGCTATTTGTTCTATGTTATTGCTAACACCTTGCAGGCACGTAATGAGTTCACGAGACTCAAAGAGGAGGACATCCTAGTCCTTGCAAAGGCTGCTTACATCAACTGCAGCTTGTCACTCAACTTGGGTGCCATCCTTGTGTGCTACCTGGAGCACAAAGCCTCCCAAAACCAAGGGCCAATCACAGGTGGAGGCGTCATCACCGTGCTTGCCACTGCCCTAGGCATCAACCTAGGTGAGTTCAACCCGTGCTAGGTGAGACACTTGTTGGTTTCTCCACCCTGAGAGTCTGTGGAATGCTCATTAGGAGAGGTGGTGTTTATTCTGCATATTGCTGGAGCTAGGCGTCTCTACCCTGCTCCTATGCCTAATGGTCTTTTCTCTATCAAGGACGGATGTTTGCTATGTGACTTGTAGGTTGAGCAACACCAACCTGAGGAGGAGATTCTGGAAGAGGATGAGGACCAAGAGCAGGAGCAAGAAGTTCCTTACCAAGAGGATCAGCCACAAACCCGGTTCACTACATACCAAGATTTCCAAGGACTTGGAGGGACTATGGAGAGGATGCATAGCCTCTCTTTGAACCTCCGACAATCAACTAGTAACCTCTCAACTCAATTTGTGAACTGGAGTAAAGACTTTTTCCCGCCACCACAATGATTTGAAGGACCTGCAAAAGCCGAAGCTTGGGGAAGTTTCCTCATGTATCTTTATTTGGCGTTTATTTGCTTTTATTTCGAGGTTGTGTTTTTATTTGAGTTTATAAGCACTAGTGTTGGTTTCCCCAACGCTTTATTTTCTAGTTCTTTCTATTTGCTTTCGAAATTTTCTAGCCGAGCTTTGCCACCAATTTTCTATTCTTTAAATTCCCTGTTTTAAAAATCACAAAAAGATTTCTCCATTTTTCCTTATTTTCCCTCTTTCTTTTCTTTTCTTTTCGCCTCGAGGTCTTCATATGTTTACAAGAGAGTGATTGACTTCGAGTTTCCAAGAAACAAATAAAAAAGGAAGAGAGAACTGTAACCAAACATGAGAGGTATGCCTTATGACTCCCCACTTTTGAAGTTTGAGAAACCCATGCTAGTTTGTAGTAAATGTTGAGATATTATATTGGTGGAGTGAGTCTTTGTATCATAGTAAGATTTTTCATTTGCATGGGTATTTAATTGGGTTCATTTTGTTCCAGCTCTCATAATTAACCAAGTCTTGCCTAAAAATTGCTAAACAATTGTAATAAGAAAAAGTCTCATAATTCAAGGCTTGGGTGTTGTTGTGCTTAGTCTTGAAGGTTTATTTCTAGAGACACTCAACACCACTGAAAATGTTGATTGACTTGATAGCTCTCTTTGAAAGGATTTGTTCGATTGAATTAATGTTTAGCGGTTTTTGTGAGCATGCCAAAGTTTGACTTGTTAATCATGAGAATGATATAGCTTTATGCGTGTCAAACTTCATGGGATGCCAACAACTCCGCTGGCCTATGAACTATCTTCATGGAGGAAACTCCTAGATTTCAGCTATGAGTTTATTAAACACTTGTAGCAGCAATGCTATAGTGGGTAAGACTCTTGGCACTGCAGGGTAACTGTAATCATGATGGAATCACTCCTCTGGCTATTATGAGTAATCATTATGCAAAAGTAACAAAAATCTTAGTGATGCCACGAGTGTCCATCATAGCCCGATAAACTTATAAAAATCTTTGGCATGCTCTCAATTACTTAAAAACTGAAATTCTTTAAGGTCAATGAATAGAAAAGTAGTGCTTGAAAAGTCTTGATTTATTTATGTGGGAGAATTGAGATACTCTAGTGTATATGCTTTTCATGACAACTCTCACACTCTTAATTTACATGATTATACTTTATTGTTCAAAGGGAAGCCTATGAGTTGATTACATGACATGGAATAGAGTTTACTCATTTGAATCATCCATGCTAACAATAATTTTGCTGCACTATAAGGATGCATAAAACCCGTATGATATGCTTGCCATTACTCTATCTATGCTGAAGTTTTTCAGATTTATGAAGTGGAGGAAACATGAGTCTACCAATCATGAGTAAGATCACCATCTTGTAATTTCAGTTTAAATGCTGAATTCCTTTTTGATTTTGGTTTTCTTGCTCCGAGACGATCAAGTTTAAGCTTGGGAAGGTTGATGGCTCTGAAATATAGCCATCTACGTCCACATTTAAACTGGATATTATTCATAATTTTGATGAAATATCTCTCTAAACCCTGCCACAAATGCTTAATATTTAGAGGGGTATGCCATCCTTTCTTTTATATTTTTCCTGCGCAGATAATATCGTTTGAAGATGGGAATCACTGCGTTAAAGTCAAAGATACGAGATTTCCAACAACCATAAGAAATCAGGAATCGTAAAGTGGAGGCAGATGCTTTAACGACCAACTATACAACTGGAGCAAAAATTCCAGCCGTATAGCTCCGGTCGTATAGTTGGCGCCACCACCGTTAGGTCAAACAGAACAACTTTTATGAAGGGACTCCTATATAAAGAAGCCTCGGGCGACAAGAAAACAAGCCAGACCTCACCAAAAAGTCTCTGCCATAGATCACCAGCCGCATCCAGATCTCAAAACCCTTCTCCATCTCCATAGCCATATTCCACCACTTGTAATAGTAGATCTCTTCTTCGATTGGCAACATTGTAAGACTATTGCTATCAATCTTATGATTTTCATTATAAGTTTGTGATTGTTGATCTCATATCTATGTGTGAGTAATTCTCCTTGGGCAAAGGGCTTCGGCCTAGCCATGTAGCGATTGTGCATGTTATTTATCATAGATGGGATCATGTATTAGTTTGTATGACATGATGATTATTGTATCTTCTCTTGCCTCATTCCAAGGACTTGTCAGGTACCCAAGACCCCGAGGGCTGATCTAGGTATAGGGAGTATGAGTAATGACTGATTTGCAGGTTGGGAACCCTAGTGACAGAAGGGGTAGTACAACTGTATCTGAGGGATTTACTTGGGATTAATGGTGACATCACAATGCATATCATTAGTTCTCTTTCTTCTATGGATGAGACTAGTAGGTTATTGATATAAGCGGTTGTGGAGGCAATAGAAATTATGGATGCACTGCCCACATATAATTTATCTTGCTGTAACAAGTACATGCATACTTTATTTCTATATTTTATTCCCATCAGATGTTTTGCACAGCTACAGGTAAAAACACAAAAGGAATTCTAAAACTCCCGAAGGTCCGTTAAAGTAACTTCACTATGCATTCGCTTCCCGATGATTCGATAACCTAGGTCTACTAGGGAAAAAGAAGCTACACTGCATCCGTAATCTGGATCGAAGGTATTAGGTAACTACTGTGATTTAAAGTGGACAAGAAATGGCCAAGGTCATGGTTTTTCCTCTCAAACAAGCACTAAAGGACAAGGGCATAAGTGAGCTATAGTGGTTTCGACCAGAGAGGTGAGTGTTGTGTTGTGTAGGTTTGGTTAAGCAAGCTAGAACAGCTTTGGTGGGTTTTATAAGTATGCAATTGCTTAGTTTGCAACTTTGATCACCAAGATGGTTATGAAGGAAGTCTAGAAATTTGAGTTATGCAAGATGAGGCAAAGGTGTTGGTAGATGGGTATGGACAAGGTATAGCTCCAGGAATTATTTGAGATTTTTCCAAAGATTTATTGTCCTCTTAAAATCATTTATTCAAAAAGTGTTGAATTGGTTTTCAGAAGCTCAGTTGCTATGTTTATATTGTACAAGGTTGGTTTTTTATGTGATATGCTTGGATACCAAGCTACACTTTGGAGAATTTTCGTGGAATTAAATGGGAAGGAAAAGTATTTTTAAGCAATTATTTCTTGTTTTTGCCATTTAAGAAAAAGGGCAAAATGAAATAACAAAGCTTCTAAAAAATATTTACTTTTGATAAGGGAAGATGGTGTATAATATATAGGCCTCAAATGTACCTAGATTTGGCAAAGTACTTTGGAGAAACATAAACTTTCCTTTAGGAAGGAAGTAATTAGTTTTAGGGCCAAATTAATTATGGAGAAAATTTGATAGATTTATATTCCCAAGTTAAATGATGTCAACTTCAAGTATCCATCATTAGAAACCTTGAGTTTTGCAAATGGGATTTGGTTTTGATGAAAACAAGGATTAGATGATCTAGGGCACTAATATTTTTATACCACCTAAACTTGGTTGGGATAAGGAGCTCAAGGGTCACCTTGGGCCATGGGCTAGATGGATGGATATACCAAGTTATGTATATGATCATGGTACAAAGGGTTGGGGTTTGATTGCATTTGAGGTGTTCTAGGAGTGATGATAAACTTTGTTGAAAATAAGGCTACCATTACAGATTATCATCTAGCCTCCTAAACCATGTGGGTTTAAGAAGCATAGAGCTCCATTGGAATCAAGTAAAGTGTGGATTGATAGACCATGGTTAATGGGTCATAACCATGCAAGGAGTTTGTCAAAGGACGATAGCATAAATATGGGAGCTTCTACCGAAGTAGGCATGATGGTAAGAGTTGCAGAAAAGATTGTTTTATTGCCTACTAAACCATCAAGGATGAGTGGGTCCAAGAAGGGTTTAGCTAAGGGAAATAGTGGAATTTGGTAGTACTCATGATGTACTACAAGATGGTTCAGGTACATTTTCAAAGATGCACACTGATTAAAATAGGTGGAGTCTCAAAGATTAAATTAAGGTAAGGGTTCCAGACTTGGCCAAATTTGGCAGATTTGTGGATTTGGACAAGTATGAAAGAGGGAAGGATTGTGAGAGAATGCAAGGGTCCATTATCATCATCAAGTGGATGATGTCGAAGTATAGGTTTAGTTGAGGGGACCCATACTCATATTTGGTCTTTATTGAGTTGGATGCTAATAAAAAGGATTAGATCAGGATTGATTTTGTTAAGGGGGATTAGAGGATCATTCTAGTGATTAAGGAGATATCAAGCTTGGATATCTTAGTTATGATGGGTATTCCTTAATCTAGTTGGTACCTAGAGGATGAGCTCATAGTGTAGCTCACTCTAGTTCCTAAGCGAACAAGTCAAACATTAGATCAAAGCAATTCATCATACAACAGATCAACGCAACTCATCCTGTCAAGCATCCAACTACTAGTGAGGTTACCATCAATCCTAGCTTAAGGTAAGGATGTGTATTTCGACAATGTTGAGGTTTGAATAAGGTTAGGATCCTTGGTACTTCTACCAAGAATGGAAGTTAAAGCTTTATAAAAGGTTTTGGAAAAACCTAGGGGTAAGAGTAGTTGAAAGTTCTATCTTGAAAATATAGGGAGATTGTATCATATAGTTTTATAAATATAATCTAAGAAAATAGTTGTTGCTGCAAAGGCATCTTGGCTCAAGTTTTGAAATGCCAGAACATTTGAGAATATGTAAGATAAGCCAAGATAGTTTTGTTAATTAGTTTTTGTCAACTAAGGGTGAGGTAGGGGTATATCATCTAATACATAGTCAGATGCATAAACACCAACAAGCAAGCAAGAGAACACTACAACACTAAACAAGAAAAAGTTTTTGTTCCCTCAGATTTTTGCATTCTGGACATCTAATCAGGGTTGCTGAAATTGGGATGTTAGAGAACTTTCCCCCTTAAAAGAATCTCGTCACAAGATTCCGGAGAGTAGGGTTAGGGGTTTTAAGTCAGGGTTAGTAATATATGTCTTAAGCGTATTAACTTATGGGATTTGTCTTTGATTTTAGTTACTTTGTCGGTGAAGTTGAACTTTAGTCTTCTTCTATGCACGGAGAGTGGAGCAGGCTTCAGTCTTGGTGGCGATGTATGATCTTCTTTTTCCTTTCGAACTCGATATCTCGGGGGATTAAATTAGACAAACTAGCTCTAACTGGAACTCCACGACGTACTCTTCTAGGGGTGGAGTCTATAGCTTGATGTCGTTTTCTGTAAGAGTACATGGCATTCCTTAGGGCTTATCGTATCCTATTTAACCGGTTTAGGGTCAAGACTCCTGGGGTTGTTTCTGGCAGATGATTAATCTATTTTGTGGGAAAGACATAGTCTTTACCCCTTAAGGTTAAACTAGGTTAGTCGAGGATGACATAGTCCTTCCTTCTAGAGTCATCGGATGATGCTTGAAGACTATCGCCAACCTTCTATCTAGAGATGAGGTCTTCAGATGATGTCCACAAACTATGTCCTATGAGGCTCATATACTACTATTATTCGTACTTAGTCTATCGGGGTAGTTGAAATTTGCGGATCTTCCGGATGGGTTAGAACTGATGGGGTTAGAGAAACTACGGTCCTTGAGGTGGGTCTTCAGCTGAAGTAACAGAGAGGCTTCGTAAAATCTTCAGTTAGTTTCTATTTTGATGACTCGCGAGTTGATGCTTGGTGAAGAGACGTTGGATCTAGAAATCTTCCTAAAGTAGCTTCCAGTAGGCGGTTCCCTAGAATTGAGTGGAAAGACGCAGTCTTTCCACCTTAGAGCTTCACTAGTTCTTCGGGAAGGGTGTACATCTTCTGTCTTGGAGTGCTTGACATAATGCTAGAGGAACACTGTATTTCCTTGGGTCTTGAGTAGAGGTCCTCGAGTAACGTTCTATTGCATAAACCTTGTCGGGGTGGTTTCCTAACATAGTCTTATGGAGTTAGCTCTAGAAAGGTTAGTGGTTTACTACTCGTCTTGCTAGTCTTTAGTCAGGGTGGAAGCATTCCGCTTCAGAGAAGTGGTCTTCACTTGAAATATTGGTGTTGCTTCTGCTCGTTGGCGGAGTAGACTCGATGTCTTCAGGACTTTGGAGTATTCTGGCCTTCTGGTGAGGAACTTTCCCTTGGTCTAGGTAGGGTCGACTAGAATAGTTAGTCTCTTGAGGGGGTCGGAAGCTCTAATATACCGAAGGTAGGTGGAGTTATCTCTTTACTTCCTGTTTGGGTTAGCAAATCTTGTGTTTTCTCGTGACTAGTGGGGAGCCTTTGGTGAAAGTCTCCCAGTTTCAATGAGACTCTTGATCTTGTCGACATAGGATTGGCGGCATCTAGTGTTGGTGAAGAGTCTTGAGATTTGAATTTGACGAGGTAGGCCATCCTGCTGACGAGGAGTCTTCGAGTTGTTCTAACTTGACGATTTCGAAGTCCGGTTCTTGAGGTACTTTTCTGCTCATAACTCCCAAGGTTCGTATGGGTCTTGTTAGCGACACTAATAGGGGTGCCTGAGTTCTTAGGTGTAACGATCCTCACAACACCTTTGACTAAGGTCAAACAAGTCAAAACACACATTCAAGGTGAACAGAGCGAAGGGGTCACAATGTTCTTCCTAACCTAGCAAGGAAACAAACACTTATCAAGCAACACATCATGCATTTAGGCAAGCAAACATGACCTACTATAGGGACCAAGGAGTTAACTACTCGCTATGTAGGGGAATCTTATCCTAGGGCTATTGATCCTAGACTTCACGTTATTGTGGTCGGGTTCACTATCTTGCGACATGAAGCCTTCGCCGTAGCATTGGACTCTAGTTGATATTGCAACACTCGCTTCTTCTGAGTATGAGGATTCCACTGGTTGGGCGATCTTGTAGTCTCCTTGTGTTTGCTGGGAGTTGCTTCTCTTTATCTTGTCTTCACATGGTTCCTGAGTCCTATTTGTTTTAAATTCGCATGTTTGAAATTTCGTCGAGAGATAGAACATACCATTTTCGAAACGATTTAAATCAGAGGGAGATATGAAGTAGAATCATTTTGAAAAGCTTTTGATAAAATAGTTTTTTGAAAGCTGATTTTTCTGAAAGTATTTGCTTTGGTCTAATGTTCGTGCTAACTAAGGTCTCCTACAGTTAGGATGGCTCTGATACCATGTCTGTAAGGTCCCCCAAATTTATCATCCAAGAAAACCCTGTTATGCACATATCCACGTTCCCATGATCAGTGAGCCATGGAGCATAACCGACAAGTATCATTACAACATCCAAAATGTAATGAATACAAGACTTACATAGATGCCATTATGGCTACAAAAACTTTAGTAGGGGATCTTAATCAAACATAGAGCCCAATCATGCCTTAACCCATAGGCAACTAACTAGGAAGACGGCCTAGCTCGCATAGACGTCACTAAATCCTTCAATCCTCTAGCTTCGAAAATTCTGGCCAAGTAAATAGCCAGGGACAATGCCAGTGAGTACTTTTGAATGTACTTGCAATCCACCAAGATAAGGTAAACAAGATAATGAATTTTGGTTGTGGCGAGATAGCTCTAACTATGGTTATTTTTGAAAAGCCTAGTTTCTCTTGTAGATATGGCATCTCTATATCTTTATTGAAAATAAGTTTTTAAAACATGTCTCCGTTTTAAAATCTGGATATATCCATATCCTGGTTGAAAACCTTTTTGAAAACAGTTTTAGAGAAAACCCCTTTTTAAAACATCTTCGACCATCCATGGTCAAAACAAAACATCATCCTCATGTTCTCTCGTGACCAAGTCACATCCTTTTTATCCTTCCCAAACCATCACTTGGATACTCCTGGCAATCACCTTTTCAACCATCCTTGATCGTGGAAACGGCTATTCGAATAGATTATACTCTACAGAGTTTGTGCACTTTACCCAGAAGAATCAATACATCCACCGGGATGACACCACGACCCGCTACACCATGTGTACAGGGGTCCGAATAATTGAACATAACCTTTCATTTGTCGTCCCTAGTATTGGCACTTTCCCTATGGTTGCTTAGTTCCCCCGGGACAAGTACTCGACTCCTCGAGTCTGAATCTCCCTACCTCACTTCCTGAATCATTTCCCCTTCTATACTCCCGTAAACCGTACCGTCCGCGAGAGCTCCATAGTTTCAGCCGACCTCCGTAGAGACAATAGAACCTTCCGAGTAACCCTTAAGTGGATAGGAACCAGCTTTGGGGGACTTGAACCCATTTATACGCGTTATGGCGTAGCCCAAGCTAAGGAAAACAAACTATGAGCTATGCCCTAGCTCCTGGGGTAATGTGGTTGCACGGATAAGTTGTTCTAGTAAAAGACTAGAGCATCCCTTCTCAACATCAAGTTCATCTTTCTCATTCTTCCTCATCACCTTTCTTTCTTTAAAACATCCACTTGGAAGCGATGCCTCTTCCTAAGGGTTTTTCCAAAACATTTTCAAGACATTTGTAGCGGGGTAAATCCCCAAAACAGTTTGGTTTATCAAATCTGGGGTTTCCAATGAGGTAGGATGCTAACCATCATACTCTCGGTAAAAAGGGATAAAGGGTAGGTATACATCAGGGTGGGTATCATATGGGACACCAAGTCATAACTTGGAGGAGCCAAGTTATTATCGCAGTAATAGTAAAACAAAACATGCGGGTAATAATGCAGTTTATAAAGGAGATATAAAACAGGTAATAAAAGGAGTAGGAAAAGTATCGGAATTCAGGAATGGTGGCTTGCCTATGATCAACGATATGTCCGTACACTTCTTGTTTAGATAACCAGAATACCAATAATAATAATAAGATCCCTTGATCTAGCCGTCAATACAATCGCAACTATCGTCGTCATCGAGTATACATGCAAACAAGCAATGCCATAATCAAGACAAGGCATACAAGTATCAACATCATATAGAAAACAACAGAAGAGCACATAATGTACTTCAGCAAGGTTTGGGATAATGGCTTTAGAGAGATTGGAATTGACTTGGAAGCATTTGAAGGAATTCCAATATGATGTATAGTCCAAGAACTACTTAATTGAGGAGTTTTAGACCAAACCCAAGTTCTTTATGATATCATTGTATAAGAATGATACCATCATATAGGTATTGATAATATGAAACCAACAAAAGTGGTTTCACTATTTTATCAATTTCCTTTGATTTACTATGCAATTTCTAGTGATAAAAATATCTAGTTTTAGGAAATAATTCACTAGAAAATATCTGCATGTCCAAAAATTATTTCCTCTTAGGGTTTGGTAGGGTCTGATGGACTAGTTCAGTGAGAGTTGGAATTACTTCAAAATAGTTACAAGAATGCCCTTAAGAAATTCCCAAAATCAGTTCTTTTAGATATTTGTCTTTTTCACCAGATTTAATCTCCAAGGGATTTAGATATCAATCCAAAGACACATGTTAGGTATTTGAATTTCCTTCCTGTAGAAATCGGAATTAATAAATTAGGTGATACATAACTATTGAAATGATTTTATTAGTTAATCAACCATGCACAGAATAGTTTAATTCACAAATAATTCAACCATGGCTTAATAAATTTTGGGCTACTAGGGTTTGGAGGGTAAGGTGGTTTATGAGTTATGTGATTTGCAATTTTGTCAATACCACCTTTGGTTTGACCTAGAGGAATTTCTAATTGCAGAATTGGCTGTTTTTGTTATTTTTGGTACAAGTGATTCACGAAGCAAATTGAGATGGGGTCAGGGGACATGCAAGGTATCTAGGACACCTTTTAGTAATCGATGGTTTCACTACAATTGGAGTTGTGAAATGTACTGGAGAAATTTATTGGTGAAAAGGGTGCATCTAGGTAGAGGATTTATCATATTTAATCTAGACAGAAACATGGTGAGACAATTATCCTGCATGTTGAAGAAAACACTCAGGAACCCTAGGTCTAAGAGGGAGATGGGCCACAGGGGTGCATTCAGCCCACCCAGGCGAGATCCACACGCGGGAGGCGTGGTTTGCAGTCGTGCGGGCGGACCCAGCTGTTAGTGAGGGCGAACGGGCAAAGGGGTACCGGCTACTCTGTGCCGTCCGATTAGAGGCAGATCAACGGGGTGGATCCATCGTCTTCTTTAATCATGGCAGAGACGAGGGGAAACCCTAGTGGGGTTCAAGGAGAAGCGGGGAGGCTCACTGGGGGCTCAGGAGGTGTTGGAGATGGTGTAGGGTGACGCGGTGCTCTTCGGCGACTCCGTGGATGGGTGGAAGGGCAGGTTTGCTTCTTGGACAATGCTCGCGCGAGAATCCCGATGACGTCAACCTTCAGAGCTCGCTGGAGTTTCTCCCAGGGCCGCTGCATGGTGAATAGAAGGGTACGGTTAGCATCAGGGAGGCTAGGAGAGTCTAGGAGAGGGACATGCAGAGAGAGAGGGGCAGAGGGAAGGGAGCTTTGCTCAGATCTAGATCCATGGCCGAAGCATCTTCCTCTCCTTCTCTCGATCAGGATAGAGCAGGGGGAGGAGTGGCTCTCTAGGGAGGGTAAGTTGGAGGTGAGGAAGCAAATGAGGCAGGGAGGGGGTGCTATGCTGGCCTTTTTCCTTATAAACTGAAGAGGAAGGCTTGGGATGGGCTAGGTCCATGGAGAGGCAAGGAGAGAGGTAGAAACTAGGGGAGGTTGTTGTGGGCAAGGGGGAGTGGTTTCTCGTCGAGTGGTATGGCAGGGAGAGGAGGGCAGCTGCTGTGATTTAAAGTGGGACAATAAATGGCCAATGGCATGGTTTTTCCTCCCAAAGAAGCACAGTGCTTGCTACATTGGTTTCGACCAGAGAGGTGAGTGTGGTGCTGTGCAGGTTTGGTTGAGCAAGCTAGAAGAGGTTTGGTGGGTTTATAAGTATGAAATTGTTTTGTTTGCAACTTTGATCATCAAGATGGTTATGAAGGAAGTCTAGAAAATTGACTTATTCAAGATGAGGCAAAGGTGTTGGTCGATGGGTATGGACAAGGTATAGTTCAAGGAATTATTTGAGTTTTTTCCAAAGATTTATAGTCCTCTTAAAATCAGTTATTCAAAAAGTGCTGAATAGGTTTTCAGAAGCTCAGATGATATTTTTACATTGTATAAGGTTGGTTTTTAATGTGAGATGGTCTTGGATACCAAGTTACACTCTGGTGAATTTTCCTGGAATTAAATGGGAAGGAAGAGTAATTTTAAGCAATTATTTCTTGTTTCTACCATTTAAGAAAAAGGGCAAAATGAAATAACAAAGCTTTTGAAAAATATTTATGTTTGAGATGGGAAGATGTGTATAAGATATAGGCCTCAAATGTACCCTTATTTGGCAAAGTACTTAGGAGAAAAACAAACTTTCCTTTCGGAAGGAAGTTTTGAAGATTTTCGTCAAGGGAAGGAAATAATTAGTTTTTGGGCCAAATTAATTATGGAGAAAATTTGATAGATTAATATTCCCAAGTTAAATGATGTCAACTTCAAGTATCCATCATGAGGAACCTTGGGTTTTGTAAATGGGATTTAGTTTTGGTGAAAACAAGGATTAGATGATCTAGGGCACCAATATTTTTATGGCATTTCTATTTTTGTGCCCCTGGTTTGTTAGTTGTACTTAGTTTTCCCCAGCTGCTTAAGTTTTCCCCTCCCTCTATTCTAAAACCCTCGCAGGAGCTCGGACGGAGGGATGCTGTCAGGTCAAAGGCTTGACAGTTACATGCTAACTAGTGGGACCGCGTTGGGGCGGGTCCTGCCATGGCCGTTACATGCTAACGGGTGGGGCAAGGATACACGTCGGACTAGCCATCCATCTCTCGCTAACTTGTGGGCCGCATTTTTCCTAATTGTGTGGCCGGGCATCCAATGACAAATGGGGCCATTCTGTAGGGTCGTCGAAGCCAATGAATGATGGGGCCGCCATGTGGGGCCGTTCTATGGGGCTGTCGAAGCCAATAACTGATGGGGTCGTCATGTGGGGCTGGAGGGGGATTTGCTTATTTGCCATGTTTTACTTTGCAACTTGCATTTTTCCCATTTTTTGTGTCACTGACATGTGGTGGTCATGTGGCAAACATGCAAATTTCAAAGAAAAAGTTTGGCAGATATGAAAAATTGGCAAATATGCAAAAATCCTAGAGTAGCTACTCCCCCATACATTGACAGGTGGGGTCATGTATGACACGTGAGTTTGGCTCTCTCTCATCAGCTCCCAGCCCCCAGCCCCGAGCAGCTGCTATCCCACTGTGGGACAGAGTAGCCATCGTCGGCGCATCGCTTAATCTGTCCTACAGCGGCGTCGGACGGACTGTCGTGCTGCACCTCAACCACAGCTCTAGCACCTATTTCGTTCGCATGCATTGTATATTGAGGCAGTACCGACCGCATGCAGGTTCGCTGCCCACAATGACCGGGATTTTGTTCTGCCGCCATAGCTCGATGAACAGTTGTGGCAATTGCTAGTAGTGCTTGGTAAGACCTTCGCTCCTGATCTGCTCACCCTAATCGATTTAGTTCCTGTAATTTCCTCGATATTGCAGGTGCAAATTTGTCCTCAATATCTGGTTATAGCGGGTACACTGGTGAGGGTGGGGAATCGATCATGTCTTGGCCACATTCTCCTTCTCCTACCACGTCAGAAGTGCAGGTAGCTCCTTCTCTTTGTACTATCGTTGAATTTGAAGTGCCGCCATGGCCTGTCGGACTGATTTCAATTGGGTTTGTTTTGAGATTGTTATAGTGTGCTATATAGGCTGATGATCCATGGTACATTGCATACCAAGATGAATCAACCAAGTGGTTTAGCTAGAGGATGGATTTGGTAGAGATGGTTGCCAATTTAGGTGATGAATTGGCCCGTAAAAACCTGTTGATATTCGATCTGAAGTGTACTGTCAAGGAAGAAAATAAGAATTCAGAGCTTATTCGCAAAGAGAAGTTGATACTTGAGGTTGATCTTGCCGTATATGATCAAGTGGTAGAAAATCTAAAACATGAACTTCAAGTGAAGGGTAGGAGAATAGTAGATTCATGTGGGTAGTTTTAGTAGTTGTCATCCCCATCCTAGCAGTTATAGTATGCGGTTGTGGGGAAGGGTGGCACATGTAATGATTAGTTAAATAGATATCTAATTTAGAGAGTAGAATTGTTATTCAATGGATGGTTGTGAGTTCCTGCTAATTTAGTCACTTTGTGGTCCCAAAGTTGTCGAGAGAATACATTGCGGAGCCTGGGTTGTTTGCCATTGGATCTAGCTGCCCATAGTTGGTGTGCCAAATGCCTAGAGGGTCAAGTTGCGGCCTTATCAGTTTTGACCGTTCTGTCGCTGCCATCGTGGCTGCCATGTAGACTTGCAGCGTTGGCGCCAGCTTCCATTCCCTGTTCTTCTTGACGCCACATTCTTTTTCTCCAGAGAGCGATATGTGGTTGCGGCTAGGGCGCGGAGCTGGGACACCAATTCCTTGGCCTCACGGTTCAAGAGTATAGATCAATTTTGATTCAAATAATACATATTTATACAAGCCCACTACAGATTGTCAAAGAAAGTACTACTCCCTCCGATCCAAATTAGTTGACTCAAATTCGTCAAGATACGGATAAATCTAATACTAATTCATGTCTAGATACAATCGAATCTAGACTAATCTAAATCAACTAATTTGGGTTGGAGGGAGTATTACTTATGAATCATCTTTAGAGCATATCCACCGTCCTCACAGCTCAAATACATATCAATTTTGATTCAAATCATACATATTTCGATCAAATTTATGCAAGCCCACCGGAGATTGTCAAAGCAAGTACTACTACTTATGAATCAGCTTTAGAGCATATCCACCGGTCTCACGGCTCAAATACATATCAAATTTATTCAAATCATACATATATTTTAAGTCACAGAATTTTGGTTCAAATTGGGCTCAAATTTGTCCCAATTTTAAGTGGACAGTGAGCTAGCTGCCTTCTCTGCCGTATGTGTACTCCAAGAAGTACGGGCAAAGTACTTCCATCCATCAGGCCATGAGGTACATCCGCCCTTCACCATCAAAGTGCACCTTGACGTGCTAGCCGCGGCATGCCTCCCATAGCTTCGGTTCACAAGGCCTTGATCTGCGCGTCGCAGTGATGTTGCAGATGATGACTTCAATCATCATCGCATCAATGACCACTATCGGCACCACCACCGTTGCACTGATGTTGTGGATGATGGCTTCAATCATCATCGCATCGATGACCACTGTCGGCACCACCACCATCGCACTGATGTTGCGGAT
The DNA here is from genome assembly GCA_023614405.1 of Avena insularis. Lineage (NCBI taxonomy): Eukaryota > Viridiplantae > Streptophyta > Magnoliopsida > Poales > Poaceae > Avena > Avena insularis. The sequence goes on from CM042696.1 coordinate 293,628,088, forward strand.
GATGGCTTCAATCTTCGTATCATCGATGACCACTGTCTATACCACCGTTGTCGCACTGATGTTGCGTATGATGGCTTCAATTGTACATTACCTCAGCCTCCATTCCTCTTCTAATGCATTTCATCTTCAATTGTTTTGCCCGGGCATGCAAAGCCTTAATCAAAGATGGGAGGATGAGATGGCCAGCATATGCTTTTGATGCAATTATTTGACACAAATCGATCTTTATCATGATCATCTGCCTAATCTTATCAAATATTTGCCACAACATAAGCCCTTTCAATGACTTGACCTTTGCATTGAAACTCTCTGCAAGGTTACTTATTACATAGTCTACCTTGCAAATTTCATTGAATTTGCTTTTTGACCACACCATTCCATGATGTGCATCCAAGTACTCCTTCACCGCAGGCCTTTGTTTATACAACACTTCCAAATGATACAGATGCTTCCTCAAACTGCATGTGTATGAAGTTGGCCATAGGTTGTGAGTATAAACTTTACCCTTGAATTTCTTTGTAAAATTTTGTAGTAAGTGTCGCATACATTCCCTATGCTCCACTCCGGGGAATACTACTTCTACATCTCCCTCCAAACCTTTACAAGCGTCTATGTGGATAGTAACTCCTGGTGGATAACCTATAAGTTTGCGCAAATTATCCATAAACCAAGTCCAACTTTCCTCTGACTCAATCTCCAAAACATCAAAAGCAACAGGGAACATCCAACTGTGGCCATCAACTGCAGTAGCAGCTACTAGTTGTCCTTTAAATCTGCCATGAAGAGTTGTTGCATCCACGGCCAAATAAGGCTTGCAACCATCCAGAAACCCTTGCCAACAAGCTTTGAAATAAACAAAACCCCTTCTAACACTACCTGGACTAACCATCTCCACTTCAGCTTTGAAGCTGTAAAGCAACTGAAAACTTTCATTGCATAGACCATTGACCCTATCAAGAGTCATTTCATTTGCATACAACATCCTCATGTAAGGTATTGTAATATTAAACTTTTTAGAAACTTCTTTTATGAGAGTTGTTGCGGCAAGTGATGGGTTCGCTCTTATCCAATCCATGATTGCATCTGCCAACCACCTAGTCTTTGACAGTTTTGTTTTGTCCTTTTACTGCCCCCCTTGAGGTGGACAAGAATGTTCAAATCGGTTACTTTTTATCTGAAACATAATGAAAATGTCAGGTATAGTTAACAAACTCTACACAATGATCTAAAATACACAATTGGTTGTAATACCTGAACCAAACCGCTCCTGAGGATAGTGGATGCATGCATCCTCCACCTACACCTCTTGTATGGGCACTTCACTGTGAACCTTGCTGGCTCACTCTTAATAACATCATAATCATTATTGGTGCGGATGTAGTATATAGTAGGGGCATTACGACAGTCCCACATCATTTCAAATACGGTGCCTTCTGAAATCTTAGGATCGTTCCTGTCCCACTCAATTACTGGCAAGTCCTCACCATCATACTCGGTTAAAACGAGATTGTCATTGTTCTCCTTGTTCTCTTCGTCATCAGTGTCATCAAATCTGGCACCATGGGACATTTCCTACATGTATTTATCCTCTAGTGCCTGTTTACTGAATCTATCTACTAGTTCAGGAAACATCAACTCATCATCATCATCTAGTGGAGGCGCTGCCTTGTCAGGCTCAGCTTCGTCCTCCACATTGGCCGCACAAGCGATTTGGCTTACACTCGCAGTGCGAACAGATGGTACTGTTGTGGACCTACAAGGAGCGCGTGGGCGCACAATATTAGCAGAGACAGTGGAGACACATGATGCCAGACCACCTGATGATGCTTTAACCCTCTTTCCCGTGTGTTCCACTTTAGGTTGCACACGGAGACAAATTTGACCAAAATGTTTGGCTGCATTCAAAGATAAAATCATTACCAGATCAGCTTCACTAGTTAGTGGGAGCAATCTTTGCTCACTAATGTTGAAATATTGCAAATCAACTAAATCGCCATTTCTCTAGGGGAATTTAGGATAGATTTTATCTTTCAAATCTCTGAGAATTATGGAGGTTACAACCACCGCTGGGAAGTAAAATCCAGAGAGATATTGTTCACAACAACGAATTACTCTAGTATCTAGTTTAACCGCTAGTCGAAATGCCAGTGCTGGATCAGTCTTATTCGAAAAGCAAGGCAGTTAGTTGAGCACTAGCGATTCACGCTCAATTAATTCCTATAATCAATCCAAAAAGGGAAACGATGCTTACCCAGATGGAATCCATGTGTTAGATCCCTCAGATTCCACCCTAACTTCTTCGCGCTCGATAGGGAGGACCGGTACACCAGCTAGTGTTGCATACTATTCTGTGAAAGGGGTAGATCTAGCGGGGGCGGGAGCGGAGCCAAAGGTGGAATGGGCTCTGCGGCTAGGCGGAGGGGGCGGCTTGGGGGCCGAGGACTATATAAGGTAGGAGGGCACGACATCGGGGCAGCGGAGGGGCGGTGTGGGAGCTATTCTAGGCTCATCGGGAAGCAAATTCTTTGGGTGAGCGAGAATGGCCGGTCCAACATGTCTCCATGCGGCCCCACCCTTCACCACGTATGCACGACCTGTCCCAGCGCGACCCCACCCTTCACCACATATGGAGGATCCGCCCCAACACGGCCCCACCCGTCAGCATGTAATGGTCAAGGCCACGTAACGTAACGCTCAATGCATGACCTGCCCCAAGGCGGTCCCACCGATCAGCATGTAACGGTCAAGCCTTTGACCTCACGGCATCCCTCAGTCCGGGTGCCTGCGAGGATTTTAGAATAGAGGGAGGAGAAAAGTTAAGCGACTGGGGAAAACTGAGTACAACTAACGAACCAGGGGCACGAAAATAAAAATCCCTATTTTTATACCACCTAAACTTGGTTGGGATAAGGAGCTCAAGGATCACTTTGGGTCATGGGCTAGATGGATGTATAGACCAATTTATGTAGATGATCATGGTACCAAGGGTTGGGGTTTGATTGCATTTGAGGTGGTTTAGGAGTGATGACAAACTTTGTAGAAAATAAGGTTGCCATTACAGATTATCATTTATCCTCCTAAACCATGTGGGTTTAAGAAGCACAGAGCTCCATTGGAATAAAGTAAAGCATGGATTGATATACCATTGTTACTGGGTGATATGGGCATGACAGAGGAGGTGACGCCCAACTTCAGGACTCGGCCAACTAGGCATGGATGATGCGGGCGTTCCATTGAAGATTGGCACACTAGGACATCCTATGTTATGTAATGATAAGTCTAAGGTCGTGTCAATTGTTGCTGCTATGTTATTGAGTCTAAGTCTAGGTTTGTGTGTGTTTGATACATTGCAAATGTATCTATAATTTTTGATGTTCCATGCTTGTTTTTATCTACTTTCTTGTGTTTTTCCACACTTTGGAGTACTTTTCATATGATTTCTTGGACTAACCTATTAACAAGAGCCACAGTGCCAGCTGCCTATTTTCTGTTGTTTTGGTTCTAGGAAGTCAGAAAATGAATATTCTCGAAATTGGACGGGACAGAAGCCAAAGTTATTATTTTACCGGGGGACACTTGGAGCCAGAATACGAGATGGAGAAGGGCCAGAGGGTGGCCACACCACCTGGTGGCGCGGGCCAGGCCAGGCCACGCCAGGGGGTGGTGTGGGCCCCTCCGGCACCCCCTCGGTCTCCCCTCTCGCCTATAAGAGCCTCCCGATGCATAAACCCTAAACAGTCAAGCCTCCAGCCATGAAAAGTTCCAGCAGACCGCCACCAAGGGAGATTCGGGATAGAAAGTCTCTGTCCCAAGCACCTGCCGACAGAAGTGCCCCCGAAGCCATCTCCATCGATCTCCACCACCATCTCCATCGCCGTTGCTGATTCCCATGATGATGAGGGACTAGTTCTTCCTCGAGGCTAAGGGTTCTACCGGTAGCTATGTGTTCATCTGTCTCTATGCATGATCATATTGTGATCATGAGCTTTGTAATCAAGTAGATCTACCTTGCTACTCAAGTGCTTTATTAGATCTCTGCTCTCCCCATGTGTGTGAAAGTGACAGCGTGCACACCATGGTGGCACTTAGGCAAGAGATTACAAATACTTGTTATGAGTTATATTTGGAGTTGGTTGTCTTTATGAAATTGTGGTGTTTGTTGGAACCATCTAGTGCTCAAGGTGACAGTGTGGGGTTTTCTAGATGGGAAAGATGAACTTTGAGGTGTGCTGTTATAGCCCTACCAACGATTAGAGTGTCCAACCGGAGAGTAGTTCAGTGTACTATCATAAAGAATAATATATTTATATGAGAGTGTTCACTAGTGAAAGTATGATCCATAGGCCTTGTTTCTAAGCATTGAAACACCATTTGCAATTAGATCTGTTACATGCTTGCTTGCTTCAATCTTTATTTCAGTTTGCCTTTAGTCTTTTACATGCCATCAAGCTATTTTCTATCACCATTACCACTTATAATTATCTATACCACTTGTATTTTACTATCTCTTCACCAAACTAGTGCACCTATACACCAAACAAGTGTATTGGGTGTGTTGGGGACACAAGAGACTTCTTGTATCTTGATTGCAGGGTTGCTTGAGAGGGGATACCTTTGACCACTTCCTTCCTGAGTTCGATAAACCTTGGGTGATCCACTTAAGGGAAAACTTGCTGCTGTTCTACAAACCTCTGCACTTGGAGGCCCAACAACTGTCTACAAGAATAGAAGTGCATAGACATCAAGCTATTTTCTGGCGTCGTTGCCGGGGAGGTAAGGTAAAAGGTACTCACATCCTCCGGTGTGAGTGCTCGAAGTTATTTCCTTTAGATTCTGCAATTTTGTCTTTTTGTTTCTTGTTTTTATTTTCACTAGTTAGGCGTAATGGAAAACAACAAAAAAAATTACAGAGCTTTATAGTATTTATCTTGAGTTAGGACATGAAGTGTTTGAAGAGAAAATTAAAAAACCTATGGAACTTTATTTGCATGCTAATAGCAATGTTGTTAGTATGAATTCTTTGGACACCATTATTGCTAATGCTATGGAAAAGTCTAAGCTTGGGGAAGCTGATTTTGATGAGCATGATATTTTTAGTCCCCCAAGCACGGAGGAGAAAATTTACTTTGATGATACTATACCTCCGATATATGATGATTAGAATGATGAGTATGATATTTTCAGTACACCTACTATTGAGGAGAAAATTAATTATGATTACAATATGCCTCCTATATTTGATGATTATGGTGATGAGAATAATAATGATAGCTATTTTGTTGAATTTGCTCCCACTACAATTAATAAGAATGACTATGCTTATGTGGAGAGTAATAATTATGATATGCATGTGGCTCATGATAAGAATGTTTTATGTGATAGTTATATTGTTAATTTTATTCATGATGCTACTGAAAGTTATTATGAGAGAGGGAAACATGGTTTTATGCATCTCAATAATATTAAGTTTCCCCTCTTTATGTTGAAAGTCTTGAAATTGCACTTGTTTTTCTTTACTATTCTTATTGGTTTGTGCTTTCATGACTTGTTTCTTTACAAGACACCTATGCATAGGAAGTGGGTTAGACTTAAATGTGCTTTGAATTTGCTTCTTGATGCTCTCTTTTATTTCAATTCATATTTCTTATGTGAGCATCTTCTCAAACTATCATGCCTAACTTAAAGGCGTTAAACAAAAGTACTTATTGGGAGATAACCCGAAAGTTTTAGATGAGTCTTGGAAGTTATTACCTCTGTAATAACCGCTTCTTATCCTTTTTATTCGCTTTTTGTGCCAAGAGTAACCTCTAATGAGAGAGAAGTAATGCTTGGGAAAGTTGTTGTCCCGAAACAGATTTTTGTGCTTCACTTTAAAAATTCGTGTAAAATCTCTGTACGTTGTTTTGAGGCGTGAATTTTTGTGCTTCTGCCCCAGGGTTGTTATCTAACTTTCGTTAGTTCAACACTTTTCGATTTGAGCAACCGAAGGTCTTCGAAAAAATTCGTATTTACATGCTGGTCTGTTTTGACAGAGTTCTGCCATTATTTGCATTTGCTTCTTGTTGGTTCCTTTTTGAGTTATTTTGGGGAATTGAGATTTTTGAGGGAAGTGCTAAAGTAGCTAATGTTTTAATGGAAGTTTTATTGGTGTTGAAACTGAACCTAAAGACTTATTATCTTGAGTGCACTAATGTTGCTAATAAAGATTGTGTGTAACTTTTGTATGAAGGAAAAATTCCAGGTGTATGGAAGGAATGAGTAATGAGATGGGGGATGGACTAAAGCTCAAGCTTGGGGATGCCATGCGTGTCACCCCAAGAAATATCCATGAAGTACAAGCGTCAAAGCTTGGGGATGCCCAAGGCATCCCCCTCTTCATTGTTTCATGCACAGTTGTGTTGTTCTTGGAGCGTCTTCTTTTTCATTCTTGTTTTGGTTTTTCGTTTTCTTTATTTGCTTAGTTTACTGAATAAATTGGTTGGACCCCCTCTTTCATGCATTGGTTTTCAAATAGCTTGGCTTGGTTTGGAAAAGAGTAGGAAAGTTCATGCTTAAGTGGTAAAGAGAGCTTGTTTTTGACTGTGGCCTATGCTTTGTCATGCCATGCTTGATATTGTTTTAGCTTTATGCTTAGTATTATTTGTTGTATCATGACTTGTTATAAACAATTGAGATTGCTTAATGTGCCTTGGATGAATCATGCGTTGTTTTAGCATATTAAAGCATAGTATTGTGGTATTCTCCTTTGATGCTTTATTTGGGTTGACTTGGCACATTCTCACACCATGTTATGACTATACCAAGTCACCATAGCCTTTATGATCCTTTAGTTTTCAACTTGTAGTATCACTTTATGCTTTGATCAATGATGTTTTGTCACTCTGCACGATTATGGCCATTATTGCTCTCTTAGTTTGTCGCTCCCAGTCTTTTGCTAGCCTCCACAACCAACTATGAGTTCCACTCATGCATCCAACTCCTAAAACCAAGTTATTCCAAAGAGTCCTCCATACCTACCTACTAGCATATGCTATTCCAAGTATATTCATGTTTTTGTTTACCTTCCAAATTAAACTTGTTATGAGAAAACTAGTGATTAAAGCTCTCACGAACTTGATGGCACACTTTACTTTTCGTGCCCTTAATAAACTTGAACCATTGTGTCGTATGTGTTGTATATGCTTGCACTTATTTGTTCGAGATTAGCAGAACCATGCTGTCATGGGGAACGCTTTCAACATTGCACTGGTACTTTGTACCTAGTTGATATCATGCTCTTTTGTCTATGGATGTCGTCAGTGTGAAACGAAAGGGGAGCTTGTAAGTCCATGGAGTTATGTATATGTGTTAGAGAAACGCCTGGGCCGCTGGTCTAATCCATGCTGACATGGTAGAAACCTGCAGCGTAACCATAATGAGCTAGCTATGAAGCATTCTTCTTATAAAAAAGAGTCAGATATTGAGAAAAAACATAAAAAGAAAAAAATATGAGAAAAGAGGAAAGAGAGAAAAAAACACCATATTCCCATGGTAAATAAGAAGATTGATGAGATGCTTGTTGTCTGCTTGCCTTGTCATTTTGATATGGGGATTCTTCCGTATCATCGGGCAAGGGGTACCCCGTTGGCGGTTCTCTATGATACACATGAACTTACTATGACAAGAACTTACCGGAGACTAAACTTGAGTAGCATGAGGAGCGACCCTCGTATTCAAGGGACATGAGATTTCTAACTTATACTTCATCAAGCATGTACACCATAGTTTGTTCACTTTAACCTTAATCACTTCAAGATGCTTATGATAGGGGCAATGAGAGCTGAAAGCTATAAGTACCATAATTTTTGGAAGCTCTTTATGAAACTTGAATCTCTGCTTCCTTCTATGAAGGCCTTTCTTCCACTTTTATATTGAGTCTCCACCTTCTATCTTTATGCACCTACTTTGAGAGCATAGTGGCCATTCTTAGTTCTATGTGCATTGTCCCAAGACTTGTTGATTGATGCATACCTTGATATTGCTTGTTTTAAACTATTTGTATCTAGTCACTCTTATAAACTTTGAAGGTGTCCTATGCATTTATGTTTGCTACTCTATGAGGGACAAGCTGAATACTACTATGCTATGTTTTCTTTATGTGAAACAAACAAACGTCTTGCAAAGCATTGTTATTCATGAATCTTTTGTTTGTGCCTTTTCATGTTGCATCATAGTTTCTTTGTCTTATTGCTAGAACTTTGTCTTTCATGTTATGATTGAAGTACTATGATCCCAGCTTTGAATGTTTTACAAATACTTTGATCAAGTTTATGATGGTGCATGTCACCTCAAAAATTATTCTTTCTTTTAATCACTTACCTACTCGAGGACGAGCAGGAGTTAAGCTTGGGGATGTTGATACATTGAAAATATATCTATAATTTTTGATCTTCCATGCTTGGTTTTATCTACTTTCTTGTGTTTTGTCCACACTTTGGAGAACTTTTCATATGATTTCTTGGACTAACCTATTAACAAGAGCCATAGTGCCAGCTGCCTGTTTTCTGCTGTTTTTTGGTTCGAGGAAGTCAGAAAAGAATATGATCGGAATTGGACGAGACAAAAGCCAAAGTTATTATTTTACAGGGGGACACTTGGAGCCAGAATACGAGACGGAGAAGGGCCAGAGGGTGGCCACACTACCTGGTGGCACGGGCCAGGCCGCGCCGGGGGGTGGTGTGGGCCCCTCCGGCACCCCCTCGGCCTCCCCTCTCGCCTATAAGAGCCTCCCGATGCATAAACCCTAAACAGTCAAGCCTCCAGCCATGCAAAGTTCCGTAGCACCGCCACCACCGAAGGGGAGATTCGGAGGATAAAAAGTCTCTGTTCCGGCACCCTGCTGGGACGGGGAAGTGCCCCAAGAGCCATCTCCATCGATCTCCACCACCATCTCCATCGCCGTTGCTGATTCCCATGATGATGAGGGAGTAGTTCTTCCTCGAGGCTAAGGGTTCTACCGGTAGCTATGTGTTCATCTCTCTCTCTATGCATGATCATATTGTGATCATGAGCTTTGCAATCAAGTAGATCTACCTTTCTACTCAAGTGCTTTATTAGATCTCTGCTCTCCCCATGTGTGTGAAAGTGACAGCGTGCACACCATGGTGGCACTTAGGCTAGAGATTACAAATACTTGTTATGATTTATATTTGGAGTTGGATGTCTTTATGAAATTGTGGTGTTTGTTGGAACCATCTAGTGCTCAAGGTGACAGTGTGGGGTTTTCTAGATGGGAAAGATAAACTTTGAGGTGTGCTGTTATAGCTCTACCAACGATTAGAGTGTCCAACTGGAGAATAGTTCAGTGTAGTATCATAAAGAAGAATATATTTATATGAGAGTGTTCACTAGTGAAAGTATGATCCCTAGGCCTTGTTTCTAAGCATTGAAACACCGTTTGCAATTAGATCTATTACATGTTTGCTTGCTTCAATCTTTATTTCAGTTTGCCTTTAGTCTTTTCCACGCCATCAAGCTATTTTCTATCACTGTTACCACTTATAATTATCTATACCACTTGTATTTTACTATCTCTTCGCCGAACTAGTGCACCTATACACCTGACAAGTGTATTGGGTGTGTTGGGGACACAAGAGACTTCTTGTATCTTAATTGTATGGTTGCTTGAGAGGGGATACCTTTGACCACTTCCTCCCTGAGTTCGATAAACCTTGGGTGATCCACTTAAGGGAAAACTTGCTACTGTTCTACAAACCTCTGCACTTGGAGGCCCAACAACTGTCTACAATAATAGAAGTGCGTAGACATCAGTGTTCGGTTTGGACCTGTCCAACCGAACTAGAGTCGAGTCACGACCCAACAAGTAGGGTGCCCCATCCATCATATAAGGTGTTGGCTGAGTTAGGGTTGAGGGAGTTCAGTTGTTTAGTCTAAAAACTATACTGTGCTCCACCGTGTATCATCCCTCCGGGGACGGTGATACCATTATCTATAGAGATTGTTGTGGAGGTTCTTGTGTTCATCAAGGATTGTCGTGCTCAGGTTTGAGGCATGTTTTTCTTCATCACGTTACTTGCTGGATTGATTCCTCTTCTTCAGGTGACGTTCATCAGTGTTATTGGAAGGATTATTATCCGGGTTACTTGCTATGAAAGATCGGGACAACAATCAAGGATCATCGTCTTGATCCGTATCATGTGGTATCAGAGTGTTGGATAATTAGGCACAATTTCCATGATCAATTCCAGAATATTATACATGACAAAACCAGCTACTAGCACATGTAACTCGAACATACTAGATGTACTAACCAACAAGATGAATAGAAACAAGCAGCAGCTAAACATGTACTCAGAGAACATGGTGAATAACCAGACAGCAGCACGTCGCACATACCGTTCGATTGCAGAAGTAGTCATAGCAGTAACCTTGGGAAAGATTGATCGAAGCAGACGGCGGCGAAGACGACGATAGGCAGCACCACCCAACTTGGATGGAAGACGACCCATGATGAAGAACTCGAGCAGTCGCGCAGAGCGCTTCCCAAAAACCTTATTCGCCCTCTCCCGTACAAGATCACAAAGGCAAGTGGTTCCAGAGACCTCCTGTCCTGTCCGCCGGTGCACGCCAGCAAGCGGGATGGAGTAGGCTACGATGGTGGCGCAAGCAGAGAGGTTGGAAAAACCCTAGATTGGATTCGGTGTATTCATGGTGGAAGCCGTACATGCATTTATATAGAGCGGCTCGGGAAACCCGCACAGGGCACGCTGTGGACCAAGCCCACGTTGCGCACGTTTGGGTCGGTTACAGATAACCCACGATCCGGGAGCGACCCGAATCTACTAACTATTGACACGTATATCAAAACCGCACCAGTTTTGCCAAGCAGCAAAAATAAAGCTTAGCTCGACGAGATTCCCACAAACCGCGGCACGCGCGCATGTCATGATGAGACGAGCGGGCAGGCGGGCGGGCGAGCGACATCGTCGGAGTAGGAGGAGTGCGCGTGTATTTCTCCTCTTCTCAGTCACTTTACTAAGTGGCGAACCACTCCACCTTATAAGGTGGTCTAACTCTCCTCCAACTTTCCATGTAGGACTAAACTTTAGCTCCCACTCCACTCACATGTGAGCTGCCACCAACTTGGGCCAAATCACACATGGGCTTCCACACACATGGGCTTTGAGATTTAGGGAAAATCTGAAATCACGTATGGGCTTATATAGATTAGCCCATTATTTTTAACAATCCCCCACCAGATCTCAAATGCCCATTTGAAGATTTGCCAATCCTCGCTACTTGTTTATATACCAGCAGAGACTTTTAAGTTGAACTTCCGCCTAGAATCTTGAGCTACGTCCATTAGCAACTTGAACAATGGACGAACCTTGAATTGCAAGTTTGGTGCCAATATATTTCACTCAAAATCATAACTTGTACCTGGATGCCAGTAGCCTACCCCGCGGGTTGGAGCATATGCGTCATACTCCCTGGTCTCTTCATGAGCTTATTTGAGACCACCCAAGTCTCATAGACTGCGACGTTTACAGTCAAGCTCATATAGGTGTGTTCTTTCAAGAATGCCCTGTAGGACGGCATCTTTGCTAGTTATATCCAACAGAAACACATTAAGGCATGTTGCCAACCTGCCTTACAGATTTTGAGAGTCATGCATCTTCACCTAGAGAGGGTTACAAAAATACTCTCCTTAGTCAAACCACTAGCTTGTTCTTACTAGATCCTAATTCACGGGATCTCCGATCACATAGGTTGGGTTACCACTATGGTGTGACATCCATGGGTCTCAACCCCATCTCCCTCGATGCATTTTCTATCAAAATTCATGATAGTCCCTTTGTAAAGGGATCTTCCAGGTTCTTATCTGTTTGAATATATGTAATAGTTATTACTCCAGAGTTTCTCAATTTCCTAACAGATTTCAAATGTCTCTTGACGTGTCTTGATGACTTCGCGTTATCCTTAGAATTGTTCACTTTGACAATAACAGTTTGGTTGTCACAATTCAAAAGGATTCCCGGCACAGGTTTTTCAACCACAGGCAAGTCCATCAAGAGTTCACACAGCCATTCTCACTCAACAATGGATGTGTCTAAAGCAGTAAGTTCTGCTTCCATAGTTGACCTCATCAATATGGTCTGTCTACGAGATCTCCATGACATTACGCCACCTCCAAGGGTAAACACATACCCGCTCATGGCATAGAGTTCATCAACGTCAGAGATCTAGTTCGAATCACTATATCCTTCAAGCACAGTAGGGTGCCCTGAATAGTGAATCCCATAGCTCATTGTACCACATACATAGCGTATGACCCTTTCAAGTGCATGCCAATGATCAGTACCCGGGTTAGACATGAACCTACTCAACTTGCTCACAGCAAAAGAGATATCGGGTCTTGTAGAGCTTGCTAAGTACATGAGAGAACCAACAATTTGTGAATATTTCAACTGGTCTGTTGATTCCTTCCTATTCTTTCGCAAAGTCAAACTGGGATCATAAGGTGTTGCAGAAGTCTTGCCATCAATAAAGCCAAAACGGCTCAAGACCTTCGCAACAAAATGAGATTGTGTTAAAGTAATCCCATGCTCATTCTTAATAAGCTTGATGTTCAGAATCACATCAGCCTCTCCCAGATCTTTCATGTCAAAACTCTTTGACAGGAAATCCTTAACTTCATTTATTACATTCATGTTTATACCAAAGATCAGAATATCATCCACGTACAAACATAATATAACATTATCGCCCCCACCATGGCAATAGTACACACACCTATTAGCCTCATTGATGACAAAGCCAGCAGAAAGTAGGGTTCTATCAAACGTCTCATGTCATTGCTTAGGTGCTTGTTTCAGCCCATATAAAGATTTTAACAACTTGCACACCTTTGTCTCTTCACCTTTTACCACAAACCCATCTGGATGATCCATATAGATCTCCTCTTCTAACTCTCCATTAAGGAAAGGTGTCTTCACATCCATTTGATGAACAAGAAGACCATAAGAGGCAGCCAGGGACAGTAGTACTCGAATGGTGGTCAGTCTAGCGACAGGTGAATAGGTGTCAAAGTAATATTCGCCTTCTTTCTGTGTGTAGCCCTTTGCTACAAGTCGTGCCTTGTACTTCTCAATAGTACCATCAGGCCTTAGCTTCTTCTTGAACACCCACTTACAGCCCATAGGTTTACAACCATATGGATGTTCTGATAATTCCCAAGTCCCATTAGAAAGAATCGAGTCCATCTCATTTTGGATAGCTTCTTTCCAATCATCTGCATCAGGAGATGCATATGCCTCTGCAATGGATCTAGGAGTATCGTCCACAAGGTACATGATGAAATCATTATCAAAGGATTTTGCAGTCCTCTGCACTACATTCAGGAAGTATTTCAGAAGAAATTCTAGCAGTGCTATGCATATCTTTCATAGGAAACATATTCTCAAAGAATGTTGCATCACGAGATTCCATTATAGTATCAACATGCATATCAGGAACCTCAGACTCAACCACTAGAAATCTATAGCCTATACTCCATGGAGCATATCCTAGAAAGATACAATCCACTGTCTTAGGTCCAAGTTTGCATTTCTTGGGAATCAGTATGTTGACCTTAGCCAAACACCCCCAAGTGCACAAATACGCAAGTGATGGTTTTCTCCCATCCCACTCCTCATAAGGGGTCTTTTATTTATTCTTGTTAGGAACTCTATTCAGGACATGACATGAAGTCAACAAAGCCCCCCTGCCATGCCTTTGATAAACCAGCAGTGGCTAGCATGGAATTCACCAAGTCAGTCAGCGTGCTGTTTTTCCTCTTGACAACCCCGTTTGATTATGGCGAACTCTCATGAATAATGCCATGTTCCTCACAGAACTCATCAAAGATTTTGGGAAAATATTCACCGCCACGATCCGACCTAAGACGTTTGATCTTTCTCTCTAGTTGATTTTCAACTTCGGCTTTATAAACTTTAAAGTAGTCTAAAGCTTCATCTTTAGTGCGGAACAAATAAACATAGCAGTATCTAGTCGCATCATCAATCAATGTCATGAAATATCTCTTTTCACCTTTTGTCAACACACCATTCATCTTGCATAGATCAGAATGTATGAGTTGTAGAGGTGCCAAGTTTCTCTCCTCGGCAGCTTTGTGAGGCTTTCGAGGTTGCTTTGATTGCACATAACTATGGCACTTAGAACCTTTGGCAATAGTGAAATTCGGAATTAAACTCATGCTGGACATCCGAGACATCAAACCAAAAATTAATGTGACATAAACGAGAATGCCAAACACTGGTATCATCATTAACATCACCAAAAATATGATTCACGGATTTATTACAAAAATATGAAAGAGAGAAACGGAACAAGCCTCCAAACTCATAAGCTTTACCGATAAATTATCCATGTTTCGAAACAACGACTTTATTAGACTCTAACACAACCTTGAACCCATCTCTGCATAGAAGGGAGCCACTAACAAGATTCTTGTTCATAGTAGGGACATGTTGCACGTTCCTCAGCTGCACAATTTTTCTGGAAGTAAACTTCAGATCCACCGTGCAAACACCACGAACAGAAGCATGTGATCCATTCCCCATTAGGACGGAAGAATCATGTGCTACCTGATAAGAAGTGAACATAGAGATGTCAGCACACACATGAACATTAACATCCGTATCAATCCACCAACATGGTGATTGAAACACTGAAAGAATAGCAAATAAATTACCATACCCATCTATGTTGCTAGCAGTCACGACGTTGATAATCTTTCCACTTTTCCCTCTGCGATCTGCACGTTCTGGGCAGTCCTTGGAAAAGTGTCCGAGCTCTCCACAGGTAAAGCAGCCTAGCTCGGCCTTGTTTGGCTTCTTCTTCTTCTTGAATGTTGTAGTCTTTTTAGGCTTGTTGAAGGAGGGCTTATAGTTCCCTTTGTTCTTGCCGAAGGTCCTCTTCTGCACCATGTTGGTGCTAGACTGACCCTCGCCTCCTTTCTCAGTGGTGTCCTTAGCCCGAGCCTTCTCCTCAACATCAAGAGACGCTATCAGGTTTTCAACCGATATCTCTTGTCGCTTATGCTTGAGAGTTGTGGCGAAGTTCCTCCATGAAGAAGTCAACTTTGCAATGATGCACCCAGCCACAAACTTGTCGGGTAAGTTACACTTAAGGATTTCAAGCTCCTTGGTAAAGCACTATATCTCATGAGCTTGTTCGACTATAGAACGGTTGTTAACCATCCTGTAATCATGAAAGCTCTCCATGATGTATAGTTCACTGCCAGCATCTGTTACACCGAACTTAGCGTTCAGTGCCTCCCAGAGCTCTTTTCCATCTTTGATGTGCATGTACACATCAAACAGCTTGTTGTCAAGAACGCTCAGACCGCATCCCACAAAGGCAAGATTGGTTTCCTTGAACTTGTTCTGATCATGTTCAGATATAGTTCCTTCAGGTAAACCCTCACTAGCCTCGAATACTTTCAGATTTTGCAGCCATTGAGTGGTCTTATACTGCCACCTCTTAAAATGAACACCGGTAAACTTTTCTGGCTTCATCGCATCGTCCAAGTGTCCCATGTTTATCTCAGAAAATTGCCTATAATAAGGTTTTTGGATTGTTGGATAATTAGGCACAATTTCTATGATTAATTCCAGAATATTAAACATGACAAAACCAACTACTAGCACATGTAACTCGAACATACTAGATGTACTAACAAACAAGATGAACAAAAACAAGCAGCAGCTAAACATGTACTCGGAGAACATGGTGAATAACCATACAGCAGTACGTCGCACGTATCATTCAATTGTAGAAGTAGTCGCAGCAGTAACCTTGGGAAAGATTGATCGAAGCAGACGGTGGCAAAGACGACGATAAGCAGCACCGCCCGACTTGGATGCAAGACGATCCGTGATGAAGAACTCGAGCAGTCGTGCAAAGCGCTTCCCAAAAACCTTAATCGCCCTCTTCCGTACAGGATCGCAAAGGCAAGTAGTTCCAGAGACCTGCTCTCCCATCCGCCGGTGCACGCCGACAAGCAGGATGGAGTAGGCTATGATGGCAGCGCAAGCAGAGAGGTTGGCAAAACTCTAGATTGGATTCGGTGTA
Organism: Avena insularis; assembly: GCA_023614405.1. NCBI lineage: Eukaryota > Viridiplantae > Streptophyta > Magnoliopsida > Poales > Poaceae > Avena > Avena insularis. The sequence continues at coordinate 293,644,222 of CM042696.1, forward strand.
TTCGTGGTGGAAGCCGCACATGCGTTTATATAGAGCGGCTCGCGCGCGCGCGTCGTGACGAGCGAGCGAGCGGGCGAGCGTCGCCGGAGCAGGAGCACACGTGTAGTTCTCCTCTTCTTAGTCACTTTACTAAGTGGTGAACCACTCCACCTTATAAGGTGGTCTAACTCTTCTCCAACTTTCCATGTGGGACTAAACTTTAGCTCCCACTCCACTCACATGTGAGCTGCCACCAACTTGGACCAAATCACACATGGGCTTTGAGATTTAGGGAAAATCTGAAATCACATATGGGCTTATATAGATTAGCCCATTATTTCTAACACAGAGCACTGCGTTGATCAAGGCAAGTGTTTTTTGTTGATTGCTGATCTACGGATTGTTCTTTCTCGGACAGTTTACATATCATATTGGTTGCAAATTGGTTTTGATCGGAGGTTTTCAGATCGGAGGTTCTCAGATTGAAGAGGAGTTTGCAGCTGGTTTTGGATCTCGGCGAGATCTGATCAAGTTCCCTGAAGTCCAAGCGCTGCAAGATTTCTTCCAATTCAGTCGAGATCTGGTCGGATCAATTGTTTCGGGAAGTACTGGTCAGATCCTATCATGGGCATTAATTAAAAAAAAGAAGGGGCAACGATCTTAGTCTCAGCTCATGTACGTGTGAAGGCCAACCGACCGATTTGGTTTGGTACCAAATCGCAGATCTAGGCAACGTACTTGGAAAAAAAGGGCAAAGGCAATGTACAAGCTCTAGACACGGAAAGGAAAGTTTGGTTCTTTTGAACGCTAGACAAGGAAAGTTTGTTGCGTGGACTAAGGAATAAGGAAGGAAAGGAATCGTGGGACTCGAGAAAAAAAAAGACAAACCACCGCCACGGTCACGATCGGAATGATCGGTTGTGTCCGGTGCGTGGAGTCTATCTAGAATCAATCGTTTCCATAGTGGGGAAAGGAAAGTAAAATTTTTTGGTTTGGATTGGAGTGCTTTTCTGTCGTATCTGCGTGCCTAGTTTTTGGTACGTATATTTGTGTAGTATTCTGGCGATCGAAGGTGCCGCGTGTGCCTGGCGGTCAGATCTACATGTTTTGTTAGTTTGAAATAAATACTTGTGCAGAGATATGGGTTCATCAAGGTCTACACGTTTAACTGACAAGTCCGATGATGTATATCATGACTATATCAGTATTGTGGTCAGTTGTCAATTTGATGCAACTACAATTAAATGGATATTAGGCAGTACCGCAATATTTGTAGAATATGAGACTTAGGAATCTCACATGGTCGATGGTTTTGCATGATGTCGTACATGGGATAGCAAGTTTGGTGGTCATACGGAATATGTTATTGCCTACCGACGAGTGGATACAATGGTGTCTAGTTGGTGGCAGGAAGCAAGATCACTGAAAGGTATCACAAGTAAGACATCTAGTTGGAGGATTTCTGTGCACTAGGTTTTTGGACAAGTCCATAGAGTTGGACAAGGTGGTTGTTTCCGAGGTACAAGCCAAGGTTGTTGTGTGCACTGAAACTACAGTGGAGGATGTCGTACCATTGAGTGGGCTGAATTTGCAACTCAAGAAGGTACAAGATGATGCTTGCATGACAGTTGATAAGGGCCAGTGTTGGAACTTATTTCAGGCGCAGTTTATGATCAAAGGCAAAGCATGCAAGTTGATTATTGATGGAGGAAGCTATACTAATAGCATTAGCAAGGCAATTTTGGCAGCGTTGGGGTTGTCCACATGGCGTATTCCTGAACCTAAGCATCTAAAGTGGTTAAATAGTTGAGCTATGGTGAAGGTAACTCATAAGGTGTGTGTGCCATTTACAGTAGGTGATTATGTTGATGAGATTGAGTGCGATGTGTGTCCATTGGAAGTATGTGGGATATTACTTGGTCGTCCATGGCAGTATGATCTCAATGTTACACATGTTGCAAGAGCAAATACATATTCTTTTGTCTATGGTGGCAAACAGCAGACTTTGAAGCCTATGCAGGATGATCACATAAAGTCTGATAGAGCTGGTGGTACATAATGAGAAGGTGCGCAAGGCTAAGCCAAAATCTAGGCTAGCTAAGGTGCAGGATGGAGAGCATGATGCACAGTGCGACAATGTTGATATTGCTTTAGCTATGCCTATAGATGACAAGCCAGTGGAACTTGTTAGTGACAAGCCAGTTGAAGTGCATCCTCTTATTGCTGAGAGGAAGGATGTTGTAAAATGTGTTCAGAAGGCTGTTTGTGTTGACACATGTGTTCAGACGGATGATAGTTGTGCTCCTGATGTTCCAGTGCATGAGGTGCAACGAGGTAACAAGAGCAGTCTTGTAAGCACACATGTGAGGTGTTTTGTTGGGACAGTTGTGCGGATGCATAGAGGCAAGGATGGACATGTTCGTCAGTTGTGTGGTCCAGGTATTACTCATCTTATGCAAGTTCATGCAAAGAAGGTCCATGTTCAGCAACCATTGGTTCCAACAAGAGTTGAGAAGAAGAACAAGACGGTGGCGCCTAGGTCCAAGCTCGTATGGAGACGCAAGGAGGTGTAGGCGCCAAGGGCTGTTTGAAGTCAAGCAAGCTGAGAGGGAGGATGCGGAGTGGAAGGCAAGCAAGACTTGAAGATGGCGAAGAAGCGTGAAGCTATTGTTCGTATCACGCCACCTTTCCGACCCGACCCGCACGCGTTGGGGACAACGCTTCTTGAAGGGGGAGGATGATATGGGCATGACAGAGGAGGTGATGCCCAACTTCAGGACTCCACCAACTAGGCGTGGATGATGCAGGCGTTCCATTGAAGATTGGCACACTAGAACATCCTACGATATGTAATGATAAGTCTAAGGCCGTGTCAATTGTTGCTGCTATGTTATTGATGTTGGAGATATGCCCTAGAGGTAATAATAAATGTAGTTATTATTATATATCTTTGTGTTTATGATAAATGTTTACATTCATGCTATAATAGTATTAACAAGGGAACCATTAATACTTGTGTGATTTGTAAACTTAATTTGAAGTCCCTAGTATGGCCTCTATACTTCACTAGCTTGTTGGTTGATTGATGATGTGGTTTCTTTGTCATGAACATTGAGATGTTATCAACAACAAGATCATATCGTTAGGAGAATGATATGGTGGACATACTCCTATAGACAAGCGTAGCATAAAGATCAAGTCATTTCAATAGTTCAATTGCTATATGCTTTCTGATACATAGTAACCTAATTCCTTCGACCATGAGATCATGCATATTGCCTTTACTGGATGGATGCTTTGATGTCATCAAACACCACACCGTAACAGGGTGGCTATAAAAGTGGCATTGGGTGTTCGGAAAGTATTGGTTGAAACACATGGATCAAGAGTGGGATTTGTCCATCCACATGACGGATAGATATTCTCTGGGCCCTCTCGGTGAAATGTCATCCAATTAGCTTGCAAGCATGTGACTTGGTCACAAGGGATCACATATCACGGGAACGAGAAAAGTACTTATCGATGTGAGGTTGAACTAGGTATGCAGAGATACCGACGATCATGACCTCGGATAAGTAACATATCGTGAGACAAAGGGAAATTGGTATCGTATGTAAGTGGTTCATTCGATCAAAGTAATCGTAGAAATATGTAGAGCCATATGAATTTCAGATTCCTCTATTGGTTATTGTTCGAGAAGTGTCTCGATCATGTCCGCATAATTCACGAACCGTAGGGAGACACACTTAAGGATTGACGTTGTTTGAGTAGTTATGGTATTATGAGAAAGAGACCGAATGTTGTTGGTCTCGGATGGGATCCGGGATATCACGGTGATCCGAATGGTCCGGAGAATAAGATTCATATAAGGAAAGTCCCATTTCGAGTTGGGGAATGGTTAGGTGTTTTCATCGGAACATTCTAGAAGGTCCCGGAATGTCCGGCACTCGGGGAAGGGTACATGAATGTGTCATTGCAAGATGGAATGATTGCATCATGTACTAAGTGTTCTCGCTGTCCAAAATAAAGGGTTTATTTAATTCCTAAATTGGAAAAGTCAAGCTGCCAGTTTTGGTCAAACGCGCTTTAGGAAAGAGGAGAAGTTGAAAACCGACTTGGGGAGGAGTCCTCCTCCCAAGCCGGGGCCAGCCCTAGGCCGAGTTGGGGAGGGACTCCTCCCTCCTGGCCAGCCCTCCCACCTATAAAGGGAGGCAGGGCCTCCCCTCTGAATACACAAGTTCCTATCCTCTAAACTAGAAACTAGACCTAGACCCGGTTTAGAGCTGTTTGGTTTAGAGCCTTCTAATGGTTTAGAGCCCTCTAATTGGTGTGTCTAATTACTAGACCACTAATAGCCTCTCTCATAAGCTCCACCATACTACCGGCTTAAGGCGAAGCCTCGGGATCTCCCTCTACCTCGGTACCACGCCGTTGTCTTTGCCGAATCGCGAGAAGTGCTACAACCTCCATTTTCTTTGGAACAAGGGAGAGGAAGGTCTTCGTCAATCAGAGCGATGTGACCATTGCGCTGCGGAGCAGCGCGGAAGGATCGTCTCTGCGATCTTGAGATCGGAAGAATACGACTACATCACCCACGAGAATCTGCTCTCGTTAAACACTTTGGAATCTTCGAGGTGAGTTATTCCATCGACTCGTTGCTACAATCTAGTAGATAGATCTTGGCTTGTTTGTTTGTATGCGATAGAAAATTTTTGTTTTCCATGCTACGAACCCCTACAATTAGTATCGAGCCGTGTCTATATGTAGATCTGTTGCCTGAGTAGAACACAATGATCATTGTGGGCATTGATGCTTTTATTGTAGATTGCTTTTGTGTACTTTGCATCTTGCGGTATGTTGGGATGAAGCGGCCGGGCTAACCTTACATGACATCGTTCATGAGACTTGCTCCACGCTTAACATGCAACTTGTATTGCATAAGTGGCTTTATGGTGCCTGTTTCTCCTAGCATAGTTAAGATCCAATTTACAGCGGGTAATCAACAATGCTAGTATCAATGTTGTGGTTCTTGTTCGTAAGTTAGAACGACACTTATGGAAAGCCCCAAACCACGTAAAATATGCAAAGAAAGTAGAAGCGTCTAACTTTATTTTGCGGGGGTGTCGATGATGTGATATGGCCATGATTGTGATTATATTTGATGTATGCAATGTTCCTTATTGTAAGTTGGCAACGGCGGGAGCCATATGGTTGTCTTTAATTTACTGTTAAGACCTGCGTGTCTATTCAAAATAGTTGTAATAGTTGAAGCTGGTGGGCGACAACCATAAAGAAGCGTCATTGACCTTGATGCTATGCGGAGATGATGGAGATCATGTTAGGTGCTTGAAGATGGAGATCGGAAGCACAAAGAAAAGGCCATATCATATCACATATTATGAATTGCATGTGATGTTAATCCTTTATGCATCTTGTATTGCTTAGTAGACGGCGGTAGCATTATAAGATGATCCCTCATGCACATAAATTTCAAGTTCTAAAGTGTTCACCCTTAGTATGCACCGTTGCCAAAGCTTGCTGCTTGAAGCACCACGTGATGATCGGGTGTCTTTGATTCATGGTGACTACAACGTAAGCAAGCCAGATTTGCTTATGCGGAAGCTAAGGTTTGTCTTGTGAGCCTAGCATGTCTGAACATGGCCTCAGAACACGGATCGCCGAAGGCAAAGCATGAATCATATAGTAGATATGATGAACATGATGATTGTTCGCCATTAAAACTATATCAGCTCTCGTGATGATCGGTGTTGATGTAGTGGATTTGGTTCGTGTGATCACTAAAACAATGTGAGGATGTTGTTTTGGTGGGAGTTCACTTAGTTTAATTTCATTAATTAATTTGAACTCAATTTGTCATAAACTTAGTCTAAACTATTGCAAATATGTTGTAGATCAATGGCAGCCCTACCATCAATTTTAATGCGTTCCTAGAGAAAGAAAAGTTGAAAAACAATGGAAGCAACTTGGCGGATTGGTTCCCAATTTGAGGATTGTCCTCACGGTGGTAATTTGACCTATGTCTTTGGATGCACGCTAGGTGACCCACTGGCACTGATGCTACCGATGAAGTAAAGAATGTTTACCTCGCCGGAAGAATCGGTACTCCATAGTTCGATGTGCTATCTTGTATGGTTTAGAATCGGAGCTTGAGAAAAGGTTTGAAGAGTCGGACCCATATGATATTGTCGAGGATCTCAAATTAATCTTTGAGACTCATCGGCAATTGAAAGTTATGAAGCTTACGAAAAGTTCTTTAAGCGCAAGATGGAAGAGGTAGCTCGTCGGTGAGCATGTGCTTAAGATGTGCAGACGCAAATAAACTTCAAAGTTTGGGTATAGTGATTCCTAATACTTTGGGGTTTACCGCATCCTCAATCACTACCACCAAGTTACAAGAACTTTGTGATGAACTACAACATGCGAACATGAACAAAGAGTTGCGTAACTATTTGCTATGTTAAAATCTGCGAAGTGGAGATCAAGAAAGAGCACCAAGTGTTGATGGTCAATAAGACCACCAAATTCAAGAAAGGCAAGTCTAAGCGGAAGGGACACTTCAAGAAGGGTGGTAAGAAAGTTACCATACCGGCGAAGAGGACCAAGGCTGGACCAAAACTGGCCCGAGTGTTTTTTGCAGGGAGAAGGTCCTTTGGGCGGAATTGCCCAAAGTACTTGGCAGATTTGAAGAACGGCAACATCAAGAAGAAGGTATATCTGATATACATGTTATTGATGTGTATCTCACTAGTATTCGTAGTAGTGCACAGGTATTTGATCTTGGTTCGGTTGCTCATATTTGTAACTCGAAGCAGGAGCTACGAATAAGCGGAAGCTAGTGAAGAGCGAGGTGACGATGCGCGTGGGAAGCGGATCAAAGGTTGATGTGATCGCGATTGCACTACCTCTTCATCTACCCTCGGGATTAGTTTTATACTTAAATAATTGTTATTTGGTGTACTGCGTTGAGCATGAACATTATATCGGGATCTTGTTTATTGCGAGGCGGTTACTTGTTTAAATCAGAATAATGGTTGTTCGATTTATATGAGTAATATGTTTTATGCACATGCACCTTTGATAGATGGTCTATTCATATTGAATCTCGATAGTGGATATACACATATTAATAACATTGAGGCTAAGCGTTTGAAATCAGCGATAATTTGACCTATATGTGGCACCGTCGTCTTGGTCACATTGGGTGAAGCGTGTGAAGAAACTCCATTCCGATGGACTTCTTGAATCACTTGATTTTGAATCACTTGAAGATGCGAAGCATGTCGATGGGTAAAATGACTAAGACTCCATTTTACGGTATGATGGAGCGAGCTACAGACTTATTGGAAATCATACATACCGATGTGTGTGGTCCAATGAGTGTAGCATCATGTGATGGTTATCGTTATGTTCTTACCTTCACGGATGACTTGAGTAGATATGGGTATATCTATTTCATGAAACATAAGTCCCAAACTTTCGAGAAGTTTAAGGAGTTTCAAAGTGAGGTAGAGAATCAACGTAACAAGAAGATTAAATTTCTACGTTACGATCGTGGAGGTGAATATCTAAATTCTGAGTTTGGCGAGCATTTGAAGAAATGTGGAATACTTTCAGCTGATTGACACCGCCGGGAACACCACAGCGTAATGGTGTGTCTGAGCGTCGTGTCGAACTCTCTTAGATATGGTTCGTTCTATGATGTCACTTACAGATTTGCCACTATCATTTTGGGGTTATGCATTAGAAAGCGTAGCATTCACTTTAAATAGGGCACCGTCTAAATCCGTTGAACGACACCGTATGAATTATGGTTTGGGAAGAAACCTAAATTGTCGTTCCTTAAAGTTTGGGGATCTGAAGCCTATGTAAAGAAGTTACAAAGGACAAGCTTGAACCCAAAGCGGAAAAATGCGTTTTCATAGGATACCCAAGGAAACTATTGGGTATACCTTCTATCATAGATCCGAAGGCAAAATCTTTGTTGCCAGAATGGATCCTTTCTAGAGAAGGAATTTCTCTCGAAAGAAGTGGAAGGAAAGTAGAACTCGACGAGGTTGTCGAACCTTCTCTCGAAATTGCGAGTAGCGCAGACCGAAGAAGTTCCTGTGGTGCACCAATAAGAGAGGAAGCTAGTGATGGTGATCATGAAACTTGGTTGAAGTTGCTCTGAGCCTCGGAGGTCAACGAGAAATCGTACCACTCCAGTTGGTATGATTCCGTTATGAATGTCATGTTGGTGGACAACACGATGACCCCGAGACATATGAGGAAGCAATGATGAGCCCAGATTCCAATAAATGGCAAGAAGCCATGAAATCCGAGATTGGATCCATGTACGAAAACCAAGTATGGACTTTGGTGGACTTCTGGGATGGCCGGAAGGTTGTCGAGAACAAATGGATTTTCAAGAAGAAAAGCAGATCTTGATGGTAATGTTCACATCTATAAAGCTCGACTTGTCGCAAAAGGGTTTCGACAAATTCAAGGAGTTGACTACGATGAGACTTTCTCACGGTAGCGAAGCTAAAGTCTGTGAGGATTATGTTAGCAATCGCTGCATATTATGATTATGAGATATGGCAGATGGATGTCAAAACAGCATTCCTCAATGGAGACATTGATGAAGAGTTGTATATGATGCAACCCAAAGGTTTTGTCGATCCTAAAGATGCTAACAAGGTATGCAAACTTCAGCGGTCCATCTATGGATTGAAGCAAGCATCCGAAGTTGGAATCAACGTTTTGATAAGGTAATCAAAAGTTTTGGTTTTATACAAACTTATGGAGAAGCTTGTATTTACAAGAAAGTGAGTGGGAGCTCAGCATTCTTAATACGTATGTGGATGACATATTGTTGATTGGGAATGATGTAGACCTTCTTAATAGTGTCAAAGAGTATTTGAATAATAGTTTTTCAATGAAGGATCTTGGCGAAGCAGCTTACATATTAGGCATAAAGATTTATAGAGATAGATCGAAACGCCAAATATCATTGTCACAAAGTACATATTTGGACAAAGTTCTAAAGAGGTTTGGAATGGAAGATAGCAAGAAAGGGTTCTTGCCCATGTTGCTAATACGACGTTGAGTAAAACTCAAAAGTCCGACATCGGCGAAGATAGAAAAGATGAGTAAGACTCCTATGCCTCACCATAGGATCTCTAATGTATGCCATGCTATGTACTAGACCCGACATCGCATATCTTGTTAGTCTAACTAGCAGATATCAAAGTGATCCGAGTGGATCATTGGAATGATCAAAAACATCCTTAAGTACTTGAGAAGAACTAAGGATATGGTTCTTTCTTATGGAGGTGATGAACAGCTCGTTGTTAATGGTTACACCGATGCTAGTTGGAACACCGATCCGGATGATTCTAAATCACAACTGGATACGTATTTATTTTGAATGGTGCAGCGATTAGCTGGAGGAGTGCAAAGCAAAGCGTTGTGGCGAGATCTTCAACCGAATCGGAATACATGGCTGCCGGAGGCTTCAAGAAGCGATATGGATGAAAGAGTTCATTACAGAGCTGGGTGTGGTTCCTAGTCTGCTGGACCCAATGTCTATCTCTTGTGATAACATGGGCGCCATAGCCAATCTTGCAGAACCAAGGTCACACAAGAAGTGAAGCATATCAAGCTGCGTTTTCACGCTATTCGAGAACATATCCGGGATGGGGATATAAAGATTTGCAAAGTACACACAGATCTGAATGTGGCGGATCCGTTGACTAAACCTCTCCCAAAGGGCAAAACATGACCAACACCAAACTGCCATGGGTGTTCGGTATATTACCATGTAATCTAGATTAGATGACTCTAGTGCAAGTGGGAGGCTGGAGATATGCCCTAGAGGTAATAATAAATGTAGTTATTATTATATATCTTTGTGTTTATGATAAATGTTTACATTCATGCTATAATAGTATTAACAAGGAACCATTAATACTTGTGTGATTTGTAAACTTAATTTGAAGTCCCTAGTATGGCCTCTATACTTCACTAGCTTGTTGGTTGATTGATGATGTGGTTTCTTTGTCATGAACATTGAGATGTTATCAACAACAAGATCATATCGTTAGGAGAATGATATGGTGGACATACTCCTATAGACAAGCGTAGCATAAAGATCAAGTCATTTCAATAGTTCAATTGCTATATGCTTTCGATACATAGTAACCTAATTCCTTCGACCATGAGATCATGCATATTGCCTTTCTTGGATGGATGCTTTGATGTCATCAAACACCACACCGTAACAGGTGGCTATAAAAGTGGCATTGGGTGTTCGGAAAGTATTGGTTGAAACACATGGATCAAGAGTGGGATTTGTCCATCCACATGACGGATAGATATTCTCTGGGCCCTCTCGGTGAAATGTCATCCAATTAGCTTGCAAGCATGTGACTTGGTCACAAGGGATCACATATCACGGAACGAGAAAAGAGTACTTATCGATACGAGGTTGAACTAGGTATGCAGAGATCTGGCGATCATGACCTCGGATAAGTAACATATCGTGAGACAAAGGGAAATTGGTATCGTATGTAAGTGGTTCATTCGATCAAAGTAATCGTAGAAATATGTAGAGCCATATGAATTTCCAGATTCCTCTATTGGTTATTGTTGAGAAGTGTCTCGATCATGTCCGCATAATTCACGAACCGTAGGGAGACACATAAGGATTGACGTTGTTTGAGTAGTTATGGTATTATGAGAAAGAGACCGAATGTTGTTGAGTCTCGGATGGGATCCGGGATATCACGAGGTGATCCGGAATGGTCAGGAGAATAAGATTCATATAAGGAAAGTCCCATTTGAGTTGGGGAATGGTTCCGTGTTTTCATCGAACATTCTAGAAGGTCCCGGAATGTCCGGCACTCGGGGAAGGGTACATGAATGTGTCATTGCAAGATGGAATGATTGCATCATGTACTAAGTGTTCTCGCTGTCCAAAATAAAGGGTTTATTTAATTCCTAAATTGGAAAAGTCAAGCGCCAGTTTGATTCAATTGCCATTTTGGAAGAGGAGAAGTTGGAAACCGACTTGGGGAGGAGTCCTCCTCCCAAGCCGCGGCCAGCCCTAGGCGAGTTGGGGAGGACTCCTCCCTCCTGGCCGCCAGCCCTCCCACCTATAAAGGGAGGCGGGGCCTCCCTCTAGATACACACAAGTTCCTATCCTCTAAACTAGAAACTAGACCTAGACCCGGTTTAGAGCTGTTTCGGTTTAGAGCCTTCTAATTGGTATAGAGCCCTCTAATTGGAGTATCTACATACTAGACAACTAATATCCTAACTCAAAAGCTCCACCATACTAGCACGGCTTAAGCGAAGCCTGCGGGATCTCCCTCTACCTCCGGTACCACGCCGTTGTCTTCTTAGGAATCATGAGAGTGCTACAACCTCCATTTTCTTTGGAACAAGGAGAGGAAGGTCTTCGTCAATCTAACGTGTGACCGATCAGGAGCGCGGGGCCTTGGCTACGGAAGGATCGTCTGCGATCTTGAGATCGGAAAGAGTACGACTACATCACCCACGAGAATCTGCTCTCGTTAAACACTTTGGAATCTTCGAGGGTGAGTTATTCCATCGACTCGTTGCTACAATCTAGTAGATAGATCTTGGCTTGTTTGTTTGTATGCGATAGAAAATTTTTGTTTTCCATGCTACGAACCCCTACAATTGAGTCTAAGTCCAGGTTTGTGTGTGTTCGGTTTGGGCCTGTCCAACCGAACTAGAGTCGAGTCGTGGCCCAACTAGTGGGGCGCCCCAGCCCTCATATAAGGTGCTGGCTGAGTTAGGGTTGAGGGAGTTTAGTTGTTTAGTCTAAAAACTATATTGTGCTCCACCGTGTATCATCCCTCCGGGGACGATGATACCATTATCTATAGAGATTGCTGTGAGGTTCTTGTGTTCATCAAGGATTGTCGTGCTTAGGTTTGAGGCGTGTTGATCTTCATCATGTTACTTGCTGGATTGATTCCTCTTCTTCAGGTGACATTCATTGGTGTTATCGGAAGGATTATTATCCGGGTTACTTGTTGTGAAAGATCTGGACAATAATCAAGGATCATCGGCATGATCCATATCATGTCATAACCATGCAAGGAGTTGGTCAAAGGAAGATAGCATAAAGATGGGAGCTTCTACTAAAGTAGGTATGATGGTAAGAGTTGCAGAAAATATTATTTTCTTGCCTAATAAACCATCAAGGATGAGTGGGTCCAAGAAGGGTTTAGCCAAGGGAAAGAGTGGAATTTGGTAGTACCCATGATGTACTACAAGATGGTTTACGTACATTTTCAAAGATGCACACTGATTAAAATAGGTGGAGTCTCAAAGACTAAATCCACATAAGGATTCCAGACTAAGCCAAAATTGGCAGATTTGTGGATTTGGACAAGTATGAAAGAGGGAAGGATTTTGAGAGGATGCAAGGGTCCATTCTCTTCTTCAAGTGGATGATGTCGAAGTATAGGTTGAGTTGAGGGGACCCATACTCGTATTTGGTATTTATTGATTTGGATGCTAATAAAAAGGATTAGCTCAGGACTGATCTGGTTAAGGGGGATTAGAGGATCACTCTAGTGATTAAGGAGAGATCAAGCTTGGATAGCCTAGTTATGATGAGCTCCTAGTGTATCTCACTCTAGTTTTTGAGCGAACAAGTCAAGCATTAGATCAAAGATATTTATCACACAAAAGATCAAGGCAACTCATCCTGTCAAGCATCCAACTACTACTGAGGTTACCATCAAGCCTAGCTTGAGGTAAGGATGGGTATTTTGAAAAGGTTGATGTTTGAAAAAGGTGAGGATCCTTGGTACTTCTACCAAGAATAGAAGTTAAAGATTTATACAAGGTTTTGGAAAAAACCTACGGGTAAGAGTAGTTGAAAGTTCTGTCTTGAAAATATAGGGAGGTTGTATCATATAGATCCCCATAGTTTTGTAAATAGAAGCTAAGAAAATAGTTGTTGTTGCAAAGTCATCTTGGCTCAAGTTTTGAAATGCCAGAACATTTGAGAATATGTAACATAAGCCAACACAGTTTTGTTAATTAGTTTTTGTCAACTGAGGGTGAGGTAAGGAGTATATCATCTAATACACAGTCTGATGCATCAACCCCAACAAGCAATCAAGCGAACACTACAACACTAAACAAGAAAAAGTTTTTGTTCCCCCTGATTTTTGCATTCTGACATCTAATCAGGGTTGCTGATGTTGGGATGTTACGGAAAGGAAATATTGCAATGCCATACGGCAAGATCCAAATATCCTAGATAGATATAATAGTTTAGGATATATCCTCATACATCAATGAACATAGTATCAAGCGGAAGCGGAAGACAAGATCCCAGTACGAATTAAGAAGCAAATCGGCATAGGATGTCACAAAATAAGAACTTTCCCACCCAGAGATCTCAGAGATCTCCATCCCTAGAATCTCTACGCAAGAGGGTCATTGCCTCCTTCATCGACCTCACCAACGTAGTAGCCACCATATGGATGTACCTGATAACCTAATCAATAATTGGTATGAGACCATAGGGGTACTCAACAAGTCTTAATGCATCTAAAGGGAACAACCTGGGGTGACACAATTGTAGTGAAACATAATATCTAAATAGTTTTATAGAGACACGCTATAACATTTGCACAACTAGATATGGACGGACGCTCGTTAATTAGAAACACCAGTTATATAATTAGCATTAATACACATCTCTTTCCCTACTTCTCGCTTACCAATGAGAAGGCGGATGAGCATCCCATCCGTTGGCAGTTTTATTAACCATTCCATGAGTGTTGCACTATTTACTAGTCATGTTTTAGTCTATTAACCACAGTACTTTATATATAGTTATCTATGATCGATAAACTATGCTCCAAGTCATCCATAATTGCGGACACGGCTTTTAGAAGATTTACCCTGCAGGGGTGCACAATTAGTAACACACGCATGATCAACCCCGGGAAGAACCAAATAAAAATCAACAAGGCATCACGACAAAGCATTCACAATATTCAAAAATGATTTCAGGGGGCCACCCCACTAAGCTACCCACCACGAAGTTGGCCAGCTCCGAGATGGACCCAGGGTTTGCGTCAATGGCTGTAAATGACTGGGAACCCAAAAGTGTGACTAGGCTTGTCGATACCGTGAAAACACTCCGCATTCCAAAACAATATAGGCGCTCCACGTGCAATAGTAAATAAAGCAGTAAAGCATGGCATAAGTACAATATAGTAATAAAGCCCCAAACTACTTGTGGCCCCAAGAAATAAGATGTGAATCAAGCTCAGGCGAGGGGGATTCATGGTCCCACATGAATATAGTGCGATAGTCAAGGAACAGGAACCAAGTACTCGGGTCCTACGGGACACAAGTGAGCGTGGAAGAACCAAATAACAGCTATTGCCCACTGGTGCCTCTTTCTTTAGTCATCCCATTACTACTCAGTTTAAGTTATTTAGGTACCTCGTTATCCAAAGACTCGCACAAATCCTACACAAATTCTACGACTCGCATGGCTCAAACAACTCCTGTAGTAATGGCTCATAGGATTGAGGGTACAAGCTTCGGTGGGGTTTAAAAGTAAAGGCTATGCAGTACTTGCGATTCAATTTAATGCACACATGACTCAATGATGTAAGGATAAGATAGAGGCATATGTGCTATATGTAATGCAAGCATGGGGAATTTATTGCCTGTTAGATCAACAATAGGGTAACTGGGATCTGGGTAGTACTCTTGGTCTCCTGATAGTTCCCTTGCTCGGCATCTCTCCGGAATAAGAACCAAACACATAAAGGCCATAATAAATAAATTGTGCAATCATATGAATATATGTAACAAGCAAACAAGGTATGTCATGATGGAATAATGCACAATTGCATGGTATAACATAGAATGGCATGGGTGGGGTGTGAGAACAATAATACCGCACTTTAATTATATATTTACGCATGTTTTGCTCCCATTAACCTTGCTGTTTTCTTAATAATTATATGATGCACACTTCAATTGATATCATGTAATGCATAGTTAGAACGGGTGCGTCGCGCTGATCGATTTAGATATATTATTTGTCGAATTTGGAATTACGGAATTAAAGTTATGAATTAATTAAGATAAAGCATACTAATGGCATTTCTTAATTTGAAAATTTTAATTTCCAGAAAATATTTTAAATAGTATATTCATATTCCTGGCATTTTCCTGATCAGACAACATATGCCATTTGTATTATTTGGAATTATGAATTTAAAAACATTATTAATGCAAATTAATTCAAATTGGGTCAAAAGTCAAAGGTTTGACTAGCTAGGGTCAACTCTAGTCAAATTTGAAAATATGTTTGAATTCACATTTGAAAATGATTCATATTTCATTTGTAAAATTTTGCAAATTCAAATTATTTAAAAAGATATGAATGAAATTAGATTTATCAATTTTTTGGAATTTTTATTGAATTAGAAAATACTCCCAGGCTTTTCTCACTTAGGTAGGGATTACCCACAGTCAATGACTGGTGGGGCCACGGGCTGTGCAGGGCCACTGCACGCGCGGCCAGTGCAGTGTTGACACTGGCTGAGTGGGGGCTAGTTGTTGGTTTTGGAAAAATGGAGGGGGCTTTTGAAAACTGACATGGACATGACGGTAACAACTGAAATCAGAGTTGAATTTCGTTCAGCGAAATAAGTTAGCTGGGCCGATCTTCGGGGGATGATTGCAAGCGCCTCGGTTCACTATTTTGCAAAATGTTTGCTATGTTGTGTAGTTGGTTCATCCGAGAATATGTGTCCATGAAGATGTAGCCCAAAGATACACTATGCTGGTCGGAAACTTGTGAGGAACAGAGGAAGAAACTACAGGCGTTTAACTGATAACCTGATAAAAAAGTGTTGCGAGGTTGTCTCGTTTCACCGTTTTGCGTGATTCTTGCTCCTAAGGATAGTTGGGGTTCCTAGAAGGAGTCCACTCCGGAAGTAACACAGGGGAGGAAGTGTGTGTGACACGCGGTCGCAAGCAATAGAGGTCTAAGCACTATTGTTCTGCGTGTGTGAGCTATACATGCGGCAGCTGGGCATGCTGGCGTAGCGTGGCAAGGACGGCGAGGTTGTTCTGGTGCTGGAGCTTCACTATGGAAAAGACGAGAGCGTGCTCCGGGACGAGGCCAACCAAGAGGAACTAGCGAACCAGCCGGACGGTGACATGAACGACATCGGGCAACAGGAGAAGTCGACGCATGGCGGCGCACATAGGTTTCTTGACAAAACGACATAGCGAAGCTAGAAAATAGGGTACAGCAGAGGATGTTATGGGGGAGGAGAGCTTACCGGGACATTACCAGACAAGCCTAGCTTGCTGGGACAGCGGGGATCATGTGTTGGTGGCGAGTGCTCCGACTGATGCAGGTATTCTCGGACACGGCATCAGTGAGGTTCCTCCGGCAAGCTCCGGCGGCTAGCAACGGGTTCTGGTCGAGGAAGAGGAAGCAGAGTAGCTCCCCCACAACACCTAGCTTGGACAAGCTCCACAAGCCTCCTTCTCTACTAGCCCGAGGTAGGGTATGTGGCCATGGTGGCTATGGTAGAGAGAAGGAAGGAGGGGGATGGGGCATGGCGATCTCGACCTGGTCTTGGCTTGTAGGACGGGTAGATAAAGAGGGGGAGGCTGGCACATGGGCTGATGGCTTCTTTGCAAAAAGGTGAGAGGGAGGGGTGTCTTGGGTAGCTAGGTCTCCTCTTCCTCTCTCTCTTGTGCAGCCGAAAAAGAGGAAGGAAGGGACCAGGTAGGAGGGCTGCTACAGCTGGGCACCTTCTTGAGAAGCAAGGCAAGAGGGAAAGGCTATCAAGATGGGTTTGGTGGATAGGTTTTATCCTCTTATTATTAAGTTATTTTTATTTATTTCCAAACAAGCTCATTTATGTAAGCTAGCCAAAATAAACCCGATGGTCAAATAAACTCCAAAAAGAACAAGATGCACAAGAAGTGAGCTATTGTGGAAAGGTTGATTTGAAACCATCTTGTAGGAATTCAAAACTACAAGCATCCTCCCATACTCAAATAAATTCAATTTAAAACAAACGTGGGGCAAGCTTGCAGGGGCCATGCACATGTATTAAATACCACAATTTTAGTTCTGAAAACAACTATAGCTCCATGTGGTCATATACTCCATACATGCATTCAAATTTGAATAAAGGCCATACCAAAATACACAAGCTTTCTTCTCATATGGAATGGATGAAAAATAAGCATAAATGAATATAAGTGGGCAATGCTAGCATGCGATTCCACCAGATGATTATTTAGCCTCATATATATTCAAACATGCTCACATATTCAAAATCAAACCATATAGAAGATAGAGAAGATATTCTACTCACATAGCATGCAAAGGTGGCTATGAGGCTCCACATACTTAATATTGTGAAAACAACATATAACACATATGGGAGCATGTACAAATAGAAGTGGATCCATCCCAACACATTTGAGCTAGATTTGAATACCAAATAGAATTGCAATGGTTCATATATAATTAGGATGGTCCAGTTTATATGGAGACATAGGAAGGTGGTGGAAGAATAAAAGATATTCCCCCAACTCAACTCTGGCATCAAGCATGATATCAAGAACCAACTACAATATATTAAGAGGAAAATACAATTAATAGGCAAATGCATTATGAAGAGAAGAACCAAATGAGGTGTGTTTTAATATGATGCTCAAATGCAATGAGGCATGGTGACATGAGTATGATATTATGCAATGCAAGAATGATATGTAGGCAGTAGAAATATATATAATAAACCCAGTAGCATTACAATTGTTAGACCATTGGGATACTATACTATCTATCTATATATGTGTCAACTAGACTATGATTAGGTGGTGGTAATTTAAGTATATCCACTTTTATGCTAATTTATAGTCTATTGTAGTATTTTTCTTCTATTTTTAAGAGTTTGTATGCACTTTGGAGGTTGTCACATTGTTTAGTGTCAGCACCACATGAGTTGGCCAATGATTAGGACAAGATGACCTTTAACGGTACTATTGTCGTCGGATTGATGACAAGTACGCCATGAGGGGGTCCTAGAGGCGTGTGGAAGAGAGGGGTGTGAGACGTACGGTGTTCCGGGACGGTGAGCACACAAGTTTACCAGGTTGAATCCATGGACTTTGGGCGGATCCTACTCACTGCTAGCAATCGATGTCTGGTGGCCGAGAATATGGGTTACAATGGTTTCGCCTGTGCGAGTTGAGATTGTAGACTATTCCGAGGGTGCCCTAAAGGCTCTCCCTAGGACGGCTTATATAGATATCCGGCCCAGGGTTTACATGAGAGATCTATCCGGCTCCGACTAAGAGTCGGTTACAGAGTACATCTAGAATTACAAGTAACACTATGGGCCTATGTCGGTAAGTCTTCTGGGCCTTCCCGTAGCCGGACTGGACTCCGTCTCTTCTCCCTGACTGGGACGCCCATGAAGCAAAGCTCTAACCCGAAGTGGGCCACCCTGGTCAGTGAGGATACCCGGAAAGTATATCCCCAACAGCAGCCCCCGAAAGCCTCCAAGATCCAAAGTTGGATTCATCATCATCTAGCTTGATCTTTGGCTTGCAGAATCTTGAAGGGTTCCTGAAACTTCAAAACAAAAGATACGATCCGGGTCTCAAAAAATAATTCGGACCTATGAGTACGTTTATTCGTGTTTCCAGCTTGAAATGCAAACTAAGCCGGAACTTGGTCTCTGATGTAATCTGACAACAGTCATGGTTAAGTCACGTCACTGACAGACATTTCCCATCAGCACGACTGTTGGTGGGTCCACCTTTCGTGGAACCGAGGTGCCGTTTCAATGCGTGCGTGGAGATCGAGGCGGCGTAATCATCGCACGGGGGTTTCCCCGTCCTTTCCACGACGCGTGGCATGTTCACTGTAGCGTTTACACGAATCTTGATGCGCCTGGTGGATATAAGTGGTGTGGATTCCTTTCCCCATCTTCTTCACCAATTCTCAGTGTCGTTTCCTTCTCCTCTATTTCTCCCACGAACTTAGCGCTCCACTACCCCTAGAAAAACCTCCAGCGCCGCCCATCCACGGTCACCAGCGCACCGGAAAGAATGGGTTCCGCGTCATCCTCCGGCTTGGCAATGATGGCGGCGACGGCGGCGGCAGAGAAGGAGAGCTACCGTGGAGTTTGGATCTCGTGCATCCTCGATGATCCCAAACTCCACGTCGTTGAAGACGAAGGTCTCCTCCGCACCAACGACTGGTGGAGCGGCTTTGGCGAAACCGTCCCCAACCCCCGCGACGACGAGCGAGTCCATTTCGGCACTCACCTTGATAGAGGTCTGAGTTTTCCTCCCTCGGATTTCTTTTCCGAGGTCATTAGTCACTATGGAGTTCATCTCCACCATCTCCCCCCGAACTCCATCTTAGAGATGAGTGCGTACGCCTCTCTGTGCGAGGGGTATCTCGGCATTAGGCCGAGCCTTACTCTCTCCCGGTACTACTTTCATGTCTGGAGAAATTCCATAACTGCCGGTAATCCTTATATTATCGGTACCATTAGTTTTTCGGTTAGGCGAGAGCACGTTTATCCCCGAATCATGGCAAGTGAGTCGGTCAAACAATGGCCGTCCACTTTTTTCTATCACAAGGATATCCCCACTCCCGGCAAAGATCATGCTTTGCCGGCTTTCATCGACGGAGCCGCCATGCCCCAAGAGTCCTGGGACAAGCTTGCTTAGACTCTCTGTGACGATCTACTTCTCACCAAGAGGTGGATCTAATATCTGATGAAGCACAAGGGCATGAAAGGGTCCGACTTGGTTCAATACTAGGTGGCACGCCAGATCCAACCCCTTCAACATCATGGAGATCGACTGATGCATTCCATCACGTCATCAAAGAAGGATTCCCTCCGCATCAGCCCCAAGACTTTAGAGCCTAAAGATTATGTATGCCAAATCAAATGGCTGATAAGGGAGCGGATTGAGAGGAAAATTTCGGAGCTGTCCCTGGACATGCATACAACGGAAGATCCTGTTGTGCCAGTAAACTTTAGCAGTAACTCTTTTTATGTGCTCATCTTTATGTTATCTTTGCAATACTGAGATACTTCTCCTTTTTAGCTTGCTGACCTCCCCAAGTCGGAGTTCGCTCCTATCGAGGGATATCCTCCTAAGTTTTCTCAGGACGAGGGTGAATTGGTTCCAATGCCGGATGTCGTTCCTCGGAAACGCAAGGCTCTGACATTGGTCATCGACATTAATCTTTCCTCACAAGGTCTTTGTATTTTTCTTGTAATTCCTTCTGAGATGTAATGTTCTTTGTTCTATTATCTTCTTAGAGCTAAACATCTCATCAAGGGCAAGGGGAAGGGAGCTGTCTCGAAACCCCTGCGTCAGTCGAAGCTCAAGTTAGCTTCTCCTGCCGTGGCTCCTCCAACTCCTGCCCCTCAGCCTTCTACAGTGCCGAAGATTACTCCAGCTCCGACCGTTGTAGAAGATCTAGCTCAACCATCAGAGCCAGCGATCCTTGAATCGCAAACTGATGTCACCATGAGTGACTCAGGTGTTGATAAGGGTGAACCCTCTTCGGGTAATGATCCCTCGGCAGAGACCTTCGCCGAAAATCTCCTGGACAATCCGGGACTTGCCAAACTTGGCTTATCTCGGAAGTCTGTGGAGGAGATTCAACGGCTAGCCCGAGAATGCCTAGAGAGGTGAACTCTCTCTGCCGAAGAAGAAGCGCAAGAAGCAGAGGATATCAAACACTCTGATCTTCTTGAACAAGTTCGTCTTCACGACGAGAAGATGAGGTCCGATGAGCTTCCAACTGTGTCAGTAATCCTGCTAACTTTCGCTGAAAAGGTTGCAACTGAAGTGAATACGAGTTTAGACTAGCTCATTCGCGAACAATATTTAAGTCGTAATTCCAACTCCCATTTTTCCTTATCTCATATCATATCCTCTATCCCCCAAGCATGAAGCTAGAAAATCAAATCCGATTTTATGCTTCCTTAGGATGCCAAAGAATGAACTAGTGTAGCCCCCAAGGCTCGTGCTGATATTAGTAAAAATATTAGCCCGAGCCTTTAGTAGACTTCTGACTCTGGGTATTCTGACTTACAGAAAGTACATTCCTATAACCAGGATTTGTTGAAGAATGTTTGCAACAAGCGAAAAGAAATCAAAGCTCTCCGGCTTGAAAATGCACAACTGAAGGTTTTCAAGGATGAGGCCAAAGGTAAACATTCTGAAACTCAAACCTTGTCTTTTATTTCATAGTCGAAATTTTGTTGAACTGTTTGTTCTTTTGACTTACAGCACTAGTAAAACAGTCCTGCGCTATGATTGAAGAGGACGAGAATCTTAAGACCCTGGTGGTGGAAAACAAAGAACATCGCCAAGAGCTAGATAAGCCTAGGGCAGATCATGAGAAGAGCATTGCTCAAATTCTCGAATGCACCTCCATGGCCACCGAGGAGCGTGATCGCAATATTACGCTTCAAGATAAGAAAATCTCGGATCTCAGCAATGAGCTATTCAGAGAAAAGGACATTTTCGAGGCACGCCGGGCTGAACTCCAGAGTCTTCGTGAAGAGAAGGCCAAAGTCGATGATGTCATCTTTGGTATGCTTCCTTTTTTCTGACTTATCTGCATCTTCCGACTCTTTTTGGAGTTCGGGTTTACTTGACTTACCATTTGCATTATATGCGTAGGTCTTCTGAACTTGATGGACTCAGCCTCTACCGAACCTCGCACCCATTTGCTTACCCAAGTCGGTGATTTGCTACATGACTTCCGCCAATCCCTCGAAGATATTGGCGAAGTTCTCAAGGTTCTGGATATGCATAGCATGTCCGGTTTTGAGGTGCGAGACAAGGCCAAGGATATGCCGCAACTTGTTTAGGATTGGAACATGTCCGGACCGCAGCGCAAAATGCTCTCACCATGGTTATGAGCCACCGTGGAAACATGGAAATCTGGCAAGTAACCAGAGGGTACTGCAAGGTGGACGAAGACGGATAGGAGCAAGATATCAAGGCTATCATGAACTCCTGCGCCGGATATGGGTGCCACATAGCTGATTTGACCAGCTATGACACTCCCTTCTTCACCCGCGTGGACACGCCGCCTCCGCCTTCCGAAGAAACAGCTGAAGTTTCTGACGATGATCAAACCATATCGGACTTGAACATCTCGGAACGTTATCAAGTCGAGGCTGATGTATCCAGCGAGCCGGCAGCTCCTACCTCTCCCCCTGCATCATAGAGTATCTGAAGAACAATATGTTATTCTGAAAACAGTTTGGGTCTATAAATAAGTAGTATAATACTTTTGCTAGTGCTAAGTTTTATTTTATCTATTCAGCACTTTTGGCTTTGATATTTTGTGCCTGAAATGTTTGCATAAGCACTTGTATTTTTTGTCTGCACTTATCGCTTATCTGGCTTTCCGCCTCATCCCTTTCATGAGCCGGCCAACTTTCTACACGGAAACTTTGCCGAGCAACGGAGCTCAATTGCTAAACCAGTTTAAACTCGGAAACAAAGTCGGCTTCCAGTACCAACAATTCACTACTCGAAAAATGCCTGCATCCAGCAATCAGACAAATAACCAAAGTATAGACTAGAAAATTTAGATTTATACCCAAAGGTATCAATTTTAGAATCGGAAATCTAAACCAGAACAAACATGAGCATCAAGTACTTTCAAGTATTCTAGGATTTTCGAATGTGACATGATCATTCGGAAATAAGATGGTAAAAACTTCTCAGAATTTTTTTGAGGCAACCAAGACTTTATTTCTCATTGAACATGTACACATATATGATTACAAAGAAAAATAAACTAAGAATAAAAGACACGTAGCTGAGCAATATTCCATGGTCTATCTAATTCATCCGGATTTGTACTACCTCCAGCTCTCTTTCTCTTCTTAGTAGCAGGTCTTTCTTTGACTGGCTGCATATCATTTAGGTAGTATGAACCATTGTGCGATACTCGACTAACTAAAAATGGCCCTTCCCATATTGGAGAAAGTTTGCGCTTTCTTTGCTGCACAAGCCAGAGAACCAAATCGCCCTTATTGAAAGATTGGTTTCTGACTCTCTGGCTATGATACTTGAGTAACTTCTGCTGATAGGCTATTGATCTCATCTCAACAATGACGCGAACTTCTTCGACTAAGTCGAGATCATTTTATCGAGAAATTTCGGCATCCTCTTCAATATACGCGGCCACTCTAGGAGAAGTGTGAATCAAATCACTAGGAAGAACTGCTTTTGCGCCATAGACCAAGAAGAAAGGTGTATATCCGGTTGACCTGTTTGGAGTTGTTCGTAAACTCCATATTACAGAAGGTAATTCCTCTACCCAAGCCCCCGCAGCACGTCGTAGTGGTGCTTCGAGTCTTGGTTTTAGGCCTTGTAAGATTAAACCATTGCTCTTTCGACTTGTCCATTAGCTTGTGGATGTGTGATTGACGCAATGTCAAGACGGATATTTTGTTCATTGCAGAATTCAGCAAGCTCTCCCATAGAAAAGTTACTCTCGTTGTGCGTGATAATGCTATGCGGATAACCGTATCGGATTATAACATCCTCAACAAATATTATGGTTGTTGCTCCATCACAACTAGTGACGGATTTAGCCTCAATCCATTTGGTGAACTTATCCACCATCACTAAGAGGTGAGTAAATCCACTTGGATCCCGTTTAAACAGTCCTACCATATCAAGCCCCAGACCGCAAAAGGCCATGTTATAGGTATTGTTCGCAGCTAATCAGTCAGAACGTGAGCTTGTTTGGCGTACTTTTGGCAGCCCTTGCACGTCTTGACTAGCCGTTCGGCATCTGCCTTGGCTGTAAGCCAGAAAAAACCGTGTCGGAAAGCTTTTGCCACTAAAGATTTAGCTGTAGCGTGGTGACCACACTCGCCTTCATGGATCTCTCGTAAGATTTCCACTCCTTCCGGAGATACACAACGCTGAAAGACCCTAGATGCACTCTGCTTATAGAGCTCACCAATTATAGTATAGGCTTTTACTCATCGGATGATCTGTCGGCTCAGAACTTCGTATTCGGGTAATTTTCCGTCTACCAAGAAATCAAGGTAGGGTTGAGTCTAGCTGGGAATCACAGCCAGAACTGCTACTAAAGGTGAGTCAGATTTGGTCGGATATTCCTCGTCCACTCCCTTTATAGAGGGAACTTTGAGGTGCTCTAGAAAAGCGCCATCCGGGACCTTTTTCCAGGCAGAACCTATTCGAGATAGTGCATCTGCTTCCTCATTTTATGTTCGAGGGATGTGTTGAACTTCAAACCCTTCAAACGATTTAGATAGTTCATCCACGACAGCCCTATATGTTGTCATGTGCTTGTTTGCCTTACAGATATCCGACACTTGTTGTGCAACAAGATCCGAATCTCCATAACACATTAAACGTCGGATGCCGATGTCTTTAGCAATCCGGATGCCATGTATTAATGCTTCATACTCGGCAATGTTATTTGTTGTCGTGAAGTGTATCTGCAATACATAGAAAAGTTTATCTCCTTGGGGTAACTTGAGCACCACGCTAGCCCCTGAACCCCCGAGCGCTTTAGACCCGTCAAAATGCAAGTTCCAGTATTCCGACTCTGGCAGGGTCATACTCTCCGTTGTCTCTGTCCAATCAGTGACAAAGTCAACGAGGATTTGGGATTTGATTGCTGTACAAGGTTTGTACTCAATGTCGAAAGCTAAGAGCTCTATGCCCCATTTGGCGACGCGTCCTGTGGCGTCACTATTGTTGATTATATCTCTCATGGGAGCTGTGCTCACCATGGTAATTAGATGTTCCTGAAAATAATGTCATAACTTATGAGATGCTAAGAACACACTGTAAGCCAACTTTTGATAATGCGGATACTGTTGTTTTGATTCAATTAAGACCTTGCTGAGATAATAAGTCGGACCCTGCACTAGGTGTTCCTGATTTTCCTATGGTCTCTCCATCACCATGACGATACTGACGACCTTGTTTGTCACAGCGAGATAGAGCAACATCGGTTCCTGTGGTTCCGGTGCTGTGAGGATGGAAGCAGATGAGAGTACTGCTTTCAGATCTTGTAGTGCAGCTTTAGCTTCATCGGTCCAAACGAATTTCTTGGTCTTTTTCAGGAGCTTGTATAGTGGTGCGGCTCTTTCACCGAGCCGGCTTATAAACCGACTGACCACGGCAATGCAACTAGTTAGTCTTTGTACGTCCTTCAGGCGAGTCAGCCTGGAAATATTGAGTATAGCCTTGATTTTGTCTCGGTTTACCTCTATGCCTATTTGAGACATGATAAAACCTAACAATTTTCTGGCTGGGATTCCAAAGAAGCATTTCTTCGGGTTAAGCATTATGTTGTATTTTCGTAGATTCGTGAATGTTTCCTCCAAGTCAGAAATCAGGGTTTCCTTCTTTTTGGACATCACCACAATATCATCCACATATGCATGTACATTGCGTCCGATTTGATCATGGAGGCAACTTTGCATGGTGCGTTGGTACGTAGCTCCTGCGTTTTTCAGCCCAAAGGGCATCGTAGCGAAACAGAAGGTTCACAGGGTTATGAATGAAGTTTTGACTTTGTCAGATTCCTTCATCTGGATTTGGTGATAACCAGAATATGCATCGAGAAAACATAGGAGTTCCGAGCTTGTCGTAGAATCGATAACTTGATCGCGAACGGATCTTTGGGACAAGCCTTGTTCAAGGCAGTATAATCAACACACATACTTAAATTAGTGGTGTCCTTTTTAGGGACCATTACAGGATTGGCCGACCACTCAGTGTGGATGACCTCTTCTATGAATTCGGCTAACTCGAGCCGTGCTAGTTCCTTAGCTATTGCCTTACGCTTTTCATCGCCAAAACATTGTAGGGACTGTTTGACGGGTTTAGCGTTTGGGTGAACATTTAAAGAGTGCTCGACAAGTTTCCTAGGTACTCCGGTCATGTCAGATGGGTGCCATGCGAAGATATCTTGATTTGTTTGGAGGAACTTGACGAGCGCGCTTTCCTATGCACTATCTAGGCCTACGCCTATCTGGGTCACCTTGGAGGGGTCATCATCCTTCAACGGCGTCTTCTTCGTCTCTTCTAATGCCTTGAACTCTGGATTCGGCTTTGTCACCTCCTTCTTTGTCGCGGGCATCTCGGACGAATCTATGGTCTTCTTGATCTCTTGGTACTCCTGGGCATGCAGCATGGCTTCAGCAAAGGCAGCATTTCCGTCCTCGCACTCTCGCGCCTTCTTCGGGTCTCCCTTGATGGTGATCATGCTGTTGGGACCTAGAATTTTCATCATATTGTAAATGTAACACGGACGAGCCATAAAAGCCAGTAAGCCGGACGTCCAAATATAGCATGGTACGTGCTCTTGAACAGGAGCACTTCAAAGGAAAGTGCTTCCTTCCGATAGTTCTTTGGGGTCCCAAAGGTAACATCCAAAGGATCTCTCCCAGGGAATTTGCTTGTCTTCCTAGGACAACTCCGTGAAAGATCACAGAGCTGTAATTCAGCTGGGTCTTCGAGATCTTCATCCGGCGTAGCGTTTCGACATACAAAATGTTAATGATGTTGCCGCCGTCCATGAGAGTCTTGGAGAAACCATAGTCGTCAATAAGTGGATTGATGACTAAGGCGTATTTTCCTCGCCTATGCAACTTAGGCGGATGATCAGCGCGGTCAAAGGTGATTGCCACTTCCGACCAGTCCAGGAACTGAGGGACAGCCGGAACTGTTGCGTTGAGCTCATGTAGAACTGCTTTCTTGACCTTAGCTGGTTGCGATCCGAGGAAGGTGACGTAAGTGTCTTTCGTTGTCAGGAAATTCTTTTTCCCTTCTGGCTTGGGATTTGAAGCATCGACTTCCTCCATGTCGGAATCATCCTTGGTCTCTTTATCTTTTTCAGGATTTCTTCTTTCCCTTCTTCCGCTTAGCCCTGTAGCCAGCGGTATCGTCTTTCTTGATGTCGTCATTGAAACAACACTCGGCGTTTGTGTGGGACGAGCCCCCATTGGCGTATAAGTGATGCACGCATGGGTTATTGGCAATGTCGACCCAGGAGTAGGTTTTGTCAGGTTGTTGGTCTCCTCTACGCTGGACTCTTGATGTCCCACGACCGCATCCACGGCCACCACCGCGCCCTCCTCGTCCTCTAGACTCGAAAGTAGCAGTGACCACTACCATTTCCGTGTTGGGCTTTTCTTCCGAGGTGTTCTTGCACTTCTGAGCTTGCTGCTTTGGTTGTTTTGCTGACTGTGGCATAGCTAGGGCGTTAAGTAATCCCTCTGCATCGTCATCAGCATCTGCATACTTGCTCGTTGTTTCTATCATCTCTCCCAAATTAGTGACCTTGTCACACTTCAAGCGATGACGTAGTAAACCAATTGGGAGTCCTGCAATGAAAGCTTCAATCATAGTTTGGTCATTTACTCCTTCACAGGAGTTCTTGGTGTCGATCCATCGTCCGAGATAATCCCGGCAAGTTTCTCCGGCTTTCTGGGTGCATAACTGTAGGTCTCCTACCGTACAGGGTCTCTGATATGTGCCTTCGAAATTCTGAAAGAACGCACTTTGCATGTCATACCAGTTGTGGATGGTGTTCTCCGGAAGTTCATTGAGCCATGATCGTGTCGTCTTCCGCAACATGAGTGGGAGATATTGGGTTGCGACCAGGCTGTTTCTGCCTTTGGCGATATAGCAAGCCTGGAAAAAATCCTGGAGCCAAGTGTCTGGCCGAGTTATACCGTCGTAGGATTGAATGTGTCTTGAGATAGCAAATCCTTCCAGGAATTTTGTGGCTCTTATGCGTGGTCCAAAGCACTTTGGGCCCATGTATATATCATCGTTTTCATAGCGCCCCGCCTCTATGTTGGAGTTGATCCTTTGCCTTGCGTCACTTGGGGATAAAGATCGTCCCGAATGACGACTGTGGTACTGATGCCTTGGGCGGACTTGACCGCCACCACCTCCTCCACCACGACGCCCTCCTTGGCCTCCTTAGGAGCCATTGTGATGGCTACTTGGTGGAGAGGGTGGAGCATCTGGATTGTTTTCGGCTGATTGTCGGCCTCCGTCCGGAGCGTCGTTATTCCGGTTCCGAGGAGGATCTTCATTACGACGAGCCCCATGGCGGCTTGACTCAGCACGGTGTCCGTCATTCCTTCGTCCGTCAGCCGGACGGCTTGTGTGTCTAGGAGGTGGCATTCTTTGACGGTCCTCCTCCCGACGTTTCTCTTTGTCTTCTTCCCTGCGATCGTTCGACTCTCGCCGGGGAGGATTTTTGAATTCAGTGCAGCAATTGCCTCTTGCTCCGCAGCTGGGGCAACGTTGCACCAGTCACGTGCAGCTTTGTGATGCTATCCTGAAGATCTGATTCTTGAGTAGTGGTCTTCCCGACGGTCGGAATGGTGATGCTGTTCTGGAACACGTTGGGGTCTTACGTCATTCCAGGCTGGATCCGTGCGGAATTGGTCAGATTGGGAGACCAGTTTTCCGCTTCCAGACAGGGCGGCCTTCTGTTGCTCTAGACCCTTGTTGAGTAGTTTAATGCCCAATCGAATCTGCTCTGGGCCTAGATTACTTGCTAGGATTTCTTGAGCCGCAACGGTGTTTTGCACTGGTGTTGGATACAACCAGTCTCCGTTGCTGTCGCACCAAGGCATCCCATGGTCTCCTCCAAAGAGGACTTTGTGAATCTCCGGGAATTGGTCGTCATGAGTGTGACGTTTCCGGGTCTTCTGATGCTGCTGAGGGATGTACTTCTCCGCAGTTGCCATGCATTTCTTTTCTTCCTCAATGTTTTTGGCCTCATCGAGGAGTACTTGGCGACGCGCTTCTAGGGCACAGGCCCTTCGTCAACTCTTCACGATAAGTTCTGCAGCTGTAGGAATAGGTGTGGTTAATGCAGCATCGATGAGTTTATGCACACCTTCGGTGATCACGTGTCCATCCACCGACTCTTCTTTGGGCTCTTCTAGGATCAGTGCTCCATCCGAGTCTTCCTCGTATTCCTCGGCAATCACTTCCTCTGTCGGAGGATATTTTGCCGGGGTCTTGTTCTTCTTATTCTTCTTCTTTACCTTATTGGTAGCACCGGTAGCAAAGATGGCTTTAGGTCTGTTTCCCGAAGTCAAGCTCTGATCGGTACTTTCGGACATCTGGACCTCAGGATTATCTCCGATATCCATGTCATCCTGCGCTTTGGGAGAGTTTTCCCCGGATCCTTCATCCATGGCTTCTCCTTCCTCTGCAGCTTTGGAGTTATACTCCTCTTCATACTCCATGGAGAACTTTCGGAAATCTGCCGACGTCATCGAGTCATCCGAGGATGCGGGTAAGTCGGTGTTTGTTCCAATCGCCTCCAACACCGAGTCGGTGTTTTCTCCAGCATCAGCAGAGCTGGATCCAGATCCAACGTATCCAACAAAGTGCGATGTGTGGGTCCTGAGGTAGTTGCGGCTTTCCTCGTGGTCTTCCTCGAAGATCCTGATAGTCTCAAGAACCTCATCCACGCTTGCATCTTGCATCATCATACGCCTCAACGTGTGCCACAGGAACGGTTAATTTGTTCCGGCATTGGCAAGGATAGAACCAAGGTTGTTGCTATGATCCTCCTGGATTTCGACTTCAGCCGGTGGATCGATCTGGGATTCGGCCTCGCTAGGGAGATTCACTCCAGATTCGACTTGGACCGCCAGGTCTGCTTTAGGCTCAGATTTCTCCACTATCTCCGCAACTGGTGCGGGCTGGGTGGGATTAGGGTTTTTTGAGATCCGGAACTCTGCCGCCTCCGCGGACAAAGGGGACCCAGAAATTTCTTTTGCCTCTATCATCACCGTTGGGGTGGGTGGGGCAGGCTCGGCGAATCCGATGTAAACATCGATCTCACCGAAAGACATGATGGTGTAGGTGGTCACAGCCTCCCTAGCCGGAATCCAAGTCTCGTCGAGAACGATGAGAGGGACGTCACTGGCATAGAGGATGCAACCAACGGCGATGGTTTCGCCGATTCTGATTCTTGTAGATTCCGCTCAGAACACAGATCCAAAGCTCACTTGCCCCACGGTGGGCGCCAATTGTCGTCGGATTGACGACAAGTACGCCATGAGGGGGTCCTCGAGGCGTGTGGAAGAGAGGGGTGTGAGACGTATGGTGTTCTAGGACGGTGAGCACACAAGTTTACCCAGGTTCGAATCCGCCGGCTTTGGACGGATCCTACTCCTGCTAGCAATCCAGTAATATGGCAGAGCCGGAATATGGGTTACAATGGTTTCACCTGTGCGAGTTGAGATTGCAGACTATTGTGAGGGTGCCCTAAAGGCTCTCCCTAGGATGGCTTATATAGATATCCGGCCCAGGGTTTACAGGAGAGATCTATCCGGCTACGACTAAGAGTCGGTTATAGAGTACATCTTGAACTACAAGTAACACTATGGGCCTATGTCGGTAAGTCTTCTGGGCCTTCCCGTAGCCATACTGTACTCCTTCTCTTCTCCCTGACTAGGCCGCCCATGAAGCAAAGCTCTAACCTGAAGTGGGCCACCCTGGTCAGTGAGTAACTGTGAGGATACCCGGAAAGTATATCCCCAACAACTACACAAAGCCAAATGTAAATCCATTGATTTATAATTCAATTTGCTCACTCAATCATGGTGGATATCTCTTTTTGCTATATTTGACTGATGATCATCTATCTATCTATATATACATTAACTATACCATGATTAGGTGGTGGTGATTGAAATATATCCACTTTTATGCTAATTTATGTTCTATTATAATATTAGAGATCGCCACCATGATTGAGCGTATATGCACTCTAGAGGTAGTAAAATAGTCTAGTGTTATATGTATGAGACTAGTCTAAGTTACTTGGTCTATGTGGGGAGTACTTAGACTAGTAAAAATGCATACAATACTATTCCAAGTTACTCTACCAATACTAAAGGGGGTCAAGATACATTCGTTTCACAAAAGCCATAACATCTTATATTTTGAAACGGAGAGAGTTCTAGCCAGACTACTCATAGTGAGATTGTCATAGCTAGTATCATCTAATATATGTTGTCAGCATCACTGCGTCATACAACTCATGAGACTCATGAAATGACTAGCCTAGTAAAATTTAATAGTATGTATAGTGTACTTTTTGATTAAGAGAAGCAACAATGTTCTCCCTCGATATAAAAAGCATAATTAAGCTTTGTATGATACCCAGATACTATATATATGTACTATAACCATCTTAATATGATCTAGAAGTCTATCGTGCACCTGGTGTCTGATTGCTTAATTCATTGCCTCAATAACTACTCTACATGATGCACATATAGATTCTATTGCCAATTTGATTCTTTAGTTTGCTCATGATTAAAGCAATGTCAGGATTTGCTTAACTTAAACAATGGTAATTTCTGTGAGAAATACAATGTTTGATTACTAAGAAACATGAGACACTGTGCATATGTTCTGACTCATGTCTGCTGGATTTCATCTGTACATGATCAGATGATCTTTCTTGTTTAATATTAGCCACCAGATGGTTCAATTGGTCATGGTTCCTGTGCATTTTTAGTTGACTTGTGATTGCAACAATGCGATATTCTATCGTGTTCCCATGGATATAATGTGGATAACAGAGCTCGTACACCTTTACTTGACATTATATATGTTGGATTTTTTTTCAAATAATCTGGTAGTTTATATGATGCACACAACATATGATTGATTCATTTCCTGTCTACCTACTCTATATGGTGCACAACATGCTTCTATCAAAAGAATGTCACATTCTGCTTAATTTGATCTGCCACTTCATACCAGACATAAATTGTTTAAATACTTCATTGACCTTGCAAGGTGCACAATGTAGCATTTGCTTATTTGTGTACTAGATTTTATTACCTGGTTATATGTTTAATGATACTGTCAGCAGTTGGAAATACAATAGTTGTAGGCATTACAAATAAGGGTTGTGCTACTTTTTGGTTGCATCCAACTATTGTTTTGGCAGCAAATGACTCATCTCTTTGTTTCTCTTCTTTTTTATTTACTGGCTAGACGATCAAAATATTTGAATGATCTAGCTACTGAAAAGCACAGTGGTTGATATCTTGTTTCTCTGAAATGATGTTGTAGTCTATTTAAGACACACACTTGATCCATTGCTTGTTTTTCTAAGGTGCCATCATAGTTTGTTGATGATTAAAACAGTGCCACCTTTTATGGTTGGAGGTTCGACCATAAGTTTTCGAACTGCACACTTATCTGGCTAGTTCATACAATAGACCATTTTTAACGCTATTTTTATATTATAGGTTAATGTTTTGTTGTCCTGACCAGTTCTAAGCAGCTCAAGGAATCTCACGCACCTCTTTTTGTTATATTTTATATATTTCCGTTATGCAGTGATATGATTAGTTTATGATGGAAAGAGTCTAGTTGCTTGATTCACTACATTCATTGCCACACTAGTTTAGTTAGTTTGCATGAGACACACATGTTGATTGCTTGATTTGTTATATTAGGACAATGCCAATTTTGAAATTCTTTGACAACGAACATGGTGTTTTTCGCATGCTTTGCTTCTCTAACTTAATGTCTTAGTTTCGGCATGCAAATAATCTGCAGCGTTTGTTTCACAGAGCGTTTGTGATACTGGCACATGTACGCATCGATCTAGGACATCGACTATTCCTGTTATTCCAGAAAGAGATGTACCAGGCACATCATTGATTGTTCCTAGCCAATGATGCATTAGAATTATTTTACATATAAGATGACCGCCAGTTAGCTGGTACGCTATGCTGACTTGTTTTCTTTGTTTCAGGCTGCACATGAAGCTATGGGGGCAGAAGGGAGGACTCCTAGGTTAAGTATTGAGGTCATTTCACAAAGCAGCAGTGATAGTGCTTCTTGCTTGCATCGGCCCACTATTCCCACTATTCTAGTTTTTCCAGCACAAAGAGGTGTTACAATTGCACTCAAAACAATTCATTTAATTGAACAAGGAATAGAGGAAACAGATGGAATAATCATGATTACACGTGGACAGATATAGGAACTGAAAGATCGACAAGATTGGACTGACCATCTACTTGATAATCTCTTCTGCAGCTATCATGGTAAGCTAGTTGTTACTTGTATGGTGATGTAAGATCTGTAGAAGAAACCCTATTCCAACCCAAGTCTAGCGATGTCTCTGCAATGCTTCATCTTGTTTTTGTTGAAATTATGGTTTGTAATAAATTTCAAAAAAATCTATTGATGTAATATGGTGATCCTTGCATGGCCATTAGTGGGCTGAAATCTTAACGGACTATCTAAAACAAGAATTGCGCCATAGTTATAGAATATGCAAATATGTCGGCTAGCAGACGGGCCCAATAAACAGTAAAAGGCCGTAAGTAGCAGGTCAGAATCATGGTAGGCCGCATAAGCTCCCAAAGGCCTTAAAACATACAGGCCTAAACAACAATAGGTCTGAACAATAAAATGCAGAATAGTAAAAGGGCCGAATAGTAAAAGGCCTGAACAGTGAAATACCGAATAGTTAGAGGCCCAAACAGTGAACAACCAGAACAGTAAAAGGCCAGAACAGCAAAATGAGAAGAAGGGTAAAAGGCCTGAACAGTAAATGGCCAGAACAGTAATTGGCCAGAATAGTAAAAGACCATAATAGTAAATGGGTAGAATAGTAACGGACCCTACGGGCTGTAAAAACAATAACGGGCCGACCACAGGCCTTAACAGTACCAGACCGACTTGGCACAGGACGCTAATGGGCCGAATAGTATTGGACCAAGACGGGCCTTCTATAGTCTGGAACTATAACAGACCTAAAAGGGTAATGGGTCGTTTTCTTGTTGGGCTCAAAAAATGGGTCGCCCCACTTAATAACTAGCAGGCCTTGGCTGGGCTTGGCTTCAACCACGGTTTCCATGACTGTTAACAAAGTTTCCCATGTGGCAGCTTGCATGACGTCAATAGTCAACGTAGCTGGTGAACAGATCTATGACAGAACAAGTTTTCATGGCTGAAGGGTGCGATCTACCACTGCTAGGAGAAAACCGTGGTAGATTCATTTGTGACAGGGCTTTTACCATGAAGGCCCTCCGTCGTAGAAGACTTTTTAACCACGAAAAAGGGGCCTTCAACCGTGAAAACCATCCATTGTAAAAGCCAACTTTTCTTGTAGTGTACCTTCCGTCGGGGTTTGTTTGATTTTATGTGGACGGTACAACCGGACCGTATGGCCTGCTCCCCCGTACAGTAGGTCGTTAAACCTTTTGTATGTTTTTGTTTTGTTTCTCTTTTGTTAAAAAAACTTACCGCCTTCAAAATAGGTTGGTAGCCGCTGGTACGGGCGCGCGGTACGGAGCTATCCCACCTGTACCAACACCCGACACCGACTACTGCTTTATTTTGGGCATGTTTTCCCTTTTGTTTTCCTTTTCTCCCTTGCTTTTTTCTTTTGCCTCTTAAATCTTGGGTTTTTCTTCCAAACCTACCTTTTCTCTCCCCATTATCCTCATGCACCAGATCTCACTTGATCATCCAAGAGATATACAACCTTTGTGTATCAAGCAGATCTGGACAAAGAAGGAAGAGGCGCCCACGACAATAACTAAGAGGAAGGAATCTGAAGGAGGTTCCCTCATCTTCATCAACTCTGGAACTGGATCAAGTGGTACCACTTCCCAATTGGGAGGATATGTTCCCACGCAAGTTGGAGATGATGAGGCATGTGGAACAATGGAAGAACAAAGAAGTACACCCACCAAATCCTTAAAAGTATAACCTCTATGGATCTTCTCTCAAACCTAATCCTGATTCCTCATCCCTAAACAAAGGGATACATGATGAGATTAGGGAAAATATTGTAAGTCTCGAAAATTTCTCCAAAGCATGTGTTGAAACCATTGGTGAAGGGATTGATTCTTACTGGATGATGGGAAAAGACCTTGAGAAGAAGGTTGATGACATCGATGGTAGGTTTCAATTCTTAACTAAAATTATTGTTGAGATGGCTGATGACAGGAGGCTACTCTACAAGTTAATAAAGCAGCTACAAGCTAGTATTACCAAACTATCCACTCGCTTTGCGTGTATTTCCCATGCTTGCAGCCTAAAAAGGGATGAGGACAAAGAGGATGATGATTTCTTCATCCCAAAGAAGAAATCGGTACTAAGAAGGAGTCATCTGATCTCTCCCGCCTTGATTCCAAGCTTGGGGGATCTATTGGAACCTTGTAATCTATTTCCCATTTTTTGTATGTTTTCCTTCTTGCACGCATTATAGGCTTTAATTCTAGAATTTGCATTAGTTGCATTATTAGCTTACTTGGTCTAAGGAAAGAATTATATTCGATGTGTTTGAGACTTTATGATATTCGAAGTGATTTCAGTTTATGATTATTGTATTAGATGTATGAATTAGGTTGAGTTTTGTGATACTTGTACCACTATTATGATTTTACGGTATTCCAGGCCGATAAAGTATTGATAAAATATGAGAATAAAATTTTGATGGCATGTTATAATCATTGGTTTGAACCAATAAGAGCCATAAAGAGTATTAACATGATATAATATTGTTGGTGAAACAAAAGAGAAAAGGATGTGATACAAAAGAAAAAGAAAAAGAAAGAGAGAGGTGCAAGTTTACAAAAGATACTCAAGCAATGATCATATTTCTAACTCAATCAAGTGCTTGTTTACATGAACTTGATGATTGTATAATATGCTTAGCCCTTTGAACTTCATATAAATTATTGATACAAAAGGTGTGGAAGCCTCTAAGTCATGTGATGTGTGAAAGTGTGATATAACTCACGACACGATTCTATATCTGATATTGCAATTAGGCTTCAATTTCCTCATTTTGTTGTAACGACTCGTGCCTCATGAACATGATGACCTTGTCCATAAGACACCATCTTGCTCGGGAATGAGCAAGAGTCTAGCCTGGGGAAGTTGATGAGTCCATTTTTGAAGCATATTTACCTTGTGTTTTTGCATAAGTAGAGTTAGGATTTTTGTATTTCATGGTGTTCGCGCACACTGTTTGTCCTTGTTTCAATAGGATCCCGAATTATTGTATTTTGTGAATATATCAATCTAGGTTGATATTTCTAAGTGATAAAAGTCATCTAAATGATTTTCCACACACCTGGGAGAAGAGAGGAAGTGAGGGGAAGCTATAAAGGGTTTACCGACCTGCAGTACGGGCAGAGTCTGCCTGTACCGTCCGCCCTTACGACCTATTGGGACTTCCAGGTCGTCAAATACTTTCACCACGCGAAGAAGGATCTGAGATCTGACATTCATAGAAACTTCTAGCCTCGAAATACCACACTAGAAAGGGATCTAGAGGAGGAACTCGAAGAAGGGAAAATCATTACTGCTTCATGGATCATTGGAGAACATCACATCATCCTCTTCATCATCAATCACTGCATCTCCATCAACACCACTTTCCCCAATTCTCATTCATTAGATCTTCTTGTAATTCCAATACAATTGTGGTTTGCATTTGATTTAATTTTGCACTTTCAATCCATCCGTATGAATATGATGATGTTGTTGATTGCTTCCATGTGTGAGTAGTTTCCCTTATTCTTGGGGAGATGGAGAAGCCCTAGCATTATTATGAAATGAAATAAAGATGATCTATAACTTTGGTCTTTGATCTATTGATTTATGATATTGTGTTAGATCTCTCTCTCTAGATGGTATATGAAGTTGACCATATAGAATTTGCCTTCGGGACTAGAGAGAGGTAAATTCTATTTGGACGTGTATGGGAGTATGCCCGGTGCTACTATGCGACTGCAAGCATCGACTTATAACCTATGTGGTCAAAGTGGGGATTAAGGGAGATTCACTAAGCTCATATTATATCCATGGGGAAGCCCTTAATTGTGGTGATCTATAGAAGTGATTTGCTCGCAGGCATCATAGTGGTTATTTAGATATGACCTCAAAACTTGACTCGTAGAAGCATCTGCTCGCGAGACTTGTAGTGAACATCTTATTATGGACCTCCCTCCACACATATCATGACGAAAGACATAGATTATCCTAATCATGAATAATTCTCATATACTAGCAGTGTATCCTACATTCCTGCGAACATTTTAGACTTATTGAGTTCCAACACCATTTCCAACGCTTTTATTACTTGTTCACTTTACCTACTTTTATTATTTTCTTGCATTCAACTACAAAAACCTTTCAAACACCCTTTTCTTGAGATCAAAGGAAACTTACAAGTATCCTTTGGTACATAGTGACAAGGGGCATAAAGACCTTAACCAAATAGCTCTCTATGGGTTCGATACTCGAAACTAGCTACAATTGATTTGTGCACTTGCAGTCATCAGCAACCTCCACAACAAGGCCAGTGGCCTTAGGTAGCAAGGTCGATGACCATAGGTAACAACACCGATGACCGCGTGTAGCCATGAAGGTGTTAGCATGTAGCAAAGCCGGTAGACGCTTGTAGCAGAGACGATGGCTGCACATAGCAATATCGGTGGCCGCAGGTAGAAATGAAGGTGCCCACGGGTAGCAACACCGGTAGCCGCTTGTAGCAACGTCGATACCCGCATGTACCAGCGCAAATGGCCACATGTAGCAGTGTCCTCGTAGCAACTCGTCGGTGGCCATGTAGAAACATCGGTGCTTACTTGTAGCAAAGCTGGTGCCCTCATGTAGCAGCGACACCTCTCCTTTGTATCTCAAGTGGCCATCCTCAAAGCAGCGATGCCTGCACGACACCGGCAGGTGAGCCTCCTCGGCACGGAGGATACACCATGGCCGCACGAACACATCACACCAAGTTGCTTGACGCAGGTTGTCGGCGGCCAGGGAAGTGTGTTCACTCGCATCGAGGGATGCGTGCTACCCAGGGGTAGGTATGAAGTGGAGTCCAACGACACAAAGAAGGGGCTGGCATGGTGGAGCGGGAGATTGGTTGGGAGGAGAGAGGGGGTCGGGGAAGATAGGAAGGACTGAAGAGAACACGGGGTGGAGAACCATCTAGCAAAGGGATAAGGCTGCTGGGCCCCACCAGTCAATTCCTCGCTCATGTGGGACGCGTGTAACGTGCAAGAACCAGGGGACGGGATTCCTATTATTTTCTAAAGGAAAAAGACCATTTCAAACCCTGAATTCGTAGAGGTTGGATGGTTTGAACCCTAAAGTCGAAATCACGGTCGTTCGCACCCTGAACTATTGCATCCCGGGCTAAATTAAACCCAAGGTCTGTTTGACCAAGTTTACCAATGCCACGTCGACATTTATTCTACAAACATCCCTAAAATATTATCTATTCTAATAGTGTGGTCCCTCATTCTCTCGTTCCCATAGGAGCGCGAGCGTGGCGGGGATGGAGCCAGTGTATGACAATCACCAACTCTACAAAGCCGCCACTAGCCATAATGCTCGTGTCCTCCATCGCATCGTCCCTCTTCATCTAGCTCCCCTCCTCTTCATTTATTTCCTTCCTTCCCTCCTCCTCCCCACAAGTCTTCGTTGCCGCTGGCAGGGGAGGCCGTCAACCTCCATCCTTCGCACACTGCGTGTCGAGGCCACCACCCTCCCGTGATCTCCCTCACTGGGGAGAAGGTCAGGAAGGTCACCCTTGACATCAAGTCCATGCCACCCTCCACCGCGCCATCGTCACCTTATTCCAAAACACGCGTCAGGGCACGATTTCCATCCTCTCCCATAGAGAGGTCAGAGGCGGGTCGATGCATACCAGTTCCACTCTAGGCGGCCAGCATAGGAGCATGAAGGCATTCCCATCACTGTAACTGTGCACCTTGTTGTCTTCTGTTACACTACATACCGTAGAGTCCCCCACATTGGCTAGCATGGAGGCGGAGGTCGTGGGTCCGACCGGCCCCGAGGAGCTGCAAGAAGAGCGGTCGCGCTAGTTGGACCTTGTGCGCGGGGCGATTGGAGGAGGAGTGCATCAGTGGCGGTGAGCTATGTGCTATAGGGAATAAGCAGATGCAATTTCGTCCACACGAGGAGGATGACATGTGGATCCACGCAGTCAGTGAGACTAGAGAATAAACTTGCTTAGGATAATTTCTTTCCCGGTATATCAAACAGTTCTAGGGTTTAATTTAGACCGGGATTTAATAGTTCAGGGTGCGGACGACCGGGTTTCAACTTCAGGGTTCAAATCGCCCGACCTCTACGAATTCAGGTTTTGAAATGGATTTTTTCCTTTTCCAAAAAAATAAACTGCTAAGGGCCTATTTGGAACTCGGGAATCTTGTAGGAATCTCACGAGATAGGATTTTGGTAGGATATATTTCCTTTGTATCAATTGGATTGTAGGAATAAGAAAAGGAAAACACTTCTATTCTTCTGGAGAATGGATCCTCCGGGTTGCACGCTCACTTCCCTGCTCCTTGTTCACTTCTTTGTCCTTGGATCTCTCTCGCCGGCCCACCTACTCAAGTCACCAAATCGCTCGCCATGGGAGAGCCAGAGGACCTCCCTATAATGATCACCCGCCTAATTTGTCGCCTCCTCCCATAGAGCCCCATGGATGCATGCCACCATGGCGTGCATTGCCACCGCCCTAGCAAACCGGCGAAGCTGCGCTCCCCTGCATCAACCGCCAGAGTTGCAGCTCCCACATTGTCCCTAACCTTCTGAGATCTTGCACAATGTTGCCCTGGGATTCCGACGCTGTGCTCTGATGGGCTTCCATAGCCGCGCCTCCAACGAGCTGCTGCTGCCGCCGACGATTTTGAAGGAGATATGCCCTAGAGGCAAATAATAAATAGGTTTTTATTATCATATCTCAATTAGTTTATAATAGTTTCATATTATGCTATAACTGTGCCAAGTAGAAACATTAGTACAGGTGTGGTATGAAACAACCAAGTCCCTAGTAGCCTCTATTCATACTAGTTCGTTGGTCATGAGGATGATCTGGGTTTCAAGATCATGGGCATTTATGCCGACTGACAATGGGATCATATTATTGGAGAATGATGTGATTGGAAATTCCTCAAAGGATTGCAACACGATCAAGTCATATAGTTCATTGTTGCAACAGCTATACCTAGACTCATTTTCCTTAGACCGTGAGCTCATATTACTCACTGTTTCCCGAGGCTGCTTAGACTGTATCAAGCGCCACTTGGTAATACAGTGGTTATAAAGGTGTACGTTGGGTATTCCGAAGGAACAGTAGATGACATGTGACTGCAAGACCGGGATTTGTTCACCCACATGACGGGTAAAGATACATACGGCCGGCTTGGTGAGATTACATCCATAAATGTTGCAACGTGTGACTCGGTCACGGGGATGTAATATCACGGTAACAAGAAAACAGAACTTGTTGTTAACGAGATTGAATATGGTATGGGATACCAATGATCGGATCTCGGACAAGTCGTATCGAGAAACAAAAGGAATTGGATGCTACATTTAGCGGTTCAAACGACATTGTCATCAGGAATGCATAGGGGTCACATGGATATCCCTGGTCCCTCTCTTGATCATTGATACAGATCATGTCTAGAGCATTCCCGAGCTGTGAGAGGATAAACTTAAGGATACGATGAGAGCGATCATTCATAAGACGGAATGACAGTAGAGAAAGAGAAAGCCGGAATCGTTCCGCAGAGAGATCCGAAGTTGTTCGGAGAAAGAATAAAGGACCGGAATCATTCTGGGAAAGATCCGAAGTCGTTCGGAGGAAATTGAAAGGGAACCGAAAGGTGTTTCAAGTCAAGAAGGATTTTGTAATATGTATTTACATATTAATTAATGTAATTAATATTAAATATAATATTAAAATCTAATTTGAAGGGGTATTCCACTAATGGGCCAAACTTCCTAGGGAAAAAGGGCCCATGAGGGAAAACCGAAGGAGGGAAGGGCCAAGGCCCAGGCACCTCAAGGGGGCCCACCCGGATAGCCTAGGGTTGTGCGCGGGGTGGGGCCACCCCTGGCCGGCTGGCCCATGAGTCCCATGCGCCTCCCCCTCTCCCTTGATTAGTCCCACATGGGAAACCCAAAGGGGAGGGGCACACCCCCTCCCCTATATAAGGGGTGCCCACGGGTGGGACGAAACACACCAATATTTGGAGAAGTCCTTTGGTTGACTTCCTTCTTCCCTCTCTCTCTAGCCCTTGTGACCATGGCCCCAATTTTGGGTCAGGCGATCGAGAACACGCTGCTATACCGCAGGATTCCTAGCCGGATATCAACTTCCGCACTCCCGGTGGGATCGGGGAGCCGAAGGTCTCATCGTGCACTGGATGTGTACGAAGACACGAGGCGCAACACTTGGGCTGCTTAAATATCGTGAGCCGGATCTGCTGCACGATGAAGATGAAGGAGCAAGGGGTGACCTGCGAGGAGCTTCGCGACCTTGAGGTCGGCTACGAGTACAACTACTTCAACCACGTTCCCCGCGGAACGTTAACTGCGTACGGTCTACAAGGGTATGTATTCTCTACGCATTGGCCGTTACCGCATTACTACATAGATAGATCCTAGGAAGTTTTGGGGGTTCCAACGTAGGAATTTTTTTGTTTTCTGCTGTGGATCCCCTTCAGATTTTCTGGTCGCCGGCATGCCTCAGAGTTGGATGCCCCGAGGGTGGGGGCAGTGGTGCTGCAAGCGATGGGCCCTGTTTTCTACCTATGATAGTCGAGGTTGCTGCTTGCGATGCTCGAGGATACTACCAAATGAGATCGACGATGCCACCATCGGGGATGCCAATGCCACATGGAGTTTTCTTTTGCTACAACTATTATATTGTTTTGATATAATTGTACAAAGTTAATGCTATGATGCCTCCGGGGATTACAATAGAACAATCTTTTTTGCTCCATTGGTTATGTAAATTTGCATCATTAAAAGAACTTTTCTACTACGAGGTCTCCGACAAGATCTTCAGCAAGTTTCTAGCAAAGTCCAATATGCTACAAAAGCACAATCGGATTTTGCTCCATTGGGTTATGTGAGTTTGCCTCATTAGAATAACTTTTTTGCTACGAGATCTTCAATGATGTCTCCGACGAATTGCCCGATGATATCTCCGACAAATTTGGTTTTGTTGCAATAGTATTTTTTTCTACGAGGTCTCCAGCTATTTTGATGCTACAAACACCTCTTCTGGAGCTGCAATTGTTGTCGTCGAAGCTGCAAGCGAGCGTATCCAATGCTACAAATGCCTGCCATTGAAGCTATTAAACCCTCCCTCGATGCTACAAACACCCGCCACCAATGCTACAAACAACCACCGTCGATGCTACAAACACCTCTTCTGAAGCTGCAAATGGCTATCATCGAAGCTGTAAGCGAGCGCCACCGATGCTACAAATGCCTGTCGTTGATGTTACTAACCCTTGCCCTCGATGCTACAAACGCTCGCCACCGGAGCTCCAAAAAGTTTCCATCGAAGCTTCAAGCAAGCATCGCTGATGCTACAAATGTTTGTCATCGATGCTACAAACCCCTAACGTCGGAGCTGCAAATGGTTGTTGTCGAAGCTGCAAGCTAGCACTACCGATGCTACAAACACCAACCGCTAGAGATGAACAACCGTCATCGATGCTACAAAACCCTGCCCTCGATACCACAAACGCCGCCATCGGAGCTGCAAACGGCTACCATCGAACCTGCAAGCGAGCGCCACTGATGCTACAAACGCCTGCCCTCGATGCTAAAACGCCAATCGCCAAAGTTGAAATGACCGCCGCCGATACTACGAGTCGCCACTTGCGGCACCATAGTGTGCTTCTTCGCCGATGACGCCATGCAACAGAGAGTTTTCCGGTGCTCCAAGTCCAGACTAGAGATGCTATGAGCATGGGCCGATACTAGCCAAAGCCGACACTGCTAGTGGCGACGCATACTGCTACAGGTCGCGGTGCAATTTTTACAAACCGTGGTCGCCATTGTTACTGGCGGCATCGCCCGACGCTACAAGTGTCATCCTTACTGCTACAAGTGGCCAGGTTTATACGAGAGGCGCGCGTGCTTGCTACAACACATCTGCTACAAGCAGTGCACACGGTTGGTACTAGCGGCTAGATCATCTGCTACATTCGACACACGTGGTTGCTATGAGTGGCTGACGCTTGCTACCAGCGACCGGATCATCTGCTACGTGCGGTGCATATGGTTGCTACGAGCAGTGCACATGGTTGCTACCACCGGCCGGATAATTTGCTACGGGCGGTGCACGCGGTTGCTACGAGTGGCACGCCTGATTGCTACCACCAGCCGAATCATCTGCTACGTGTGGCGCACATGATTTCTAGGAGGCGCCGACACATCTGCTACGATGGGAGAGGCGGTTTCTACCAGCGGCCGGGTCATCTGCTATGTGTGGCGTGCACGGTTGCTACGAGCCGAGGCATCTGCTTCAATAAGCGCAGGAGGTTGCTACGGCAACACAGGTTTTGCGAGTAGGCCATGAGCGGCATCACTTCTGCAATTCTTCTAGTGACAGCAACATATACATAACCAATGGACTAGCCGTCGGCCGTGTATGAGTATGTTGTTTGTGCTCCATGAGCGGCACCATGATCAATCGTGCTGCGAGTTGCATCATCGTTGCTGTTTGGGAGTTCCGTATTCGCGGACGTGAGGTGCTTCACCTGTGATTGGAGGAGAAAGTTCAGGGGTGTGTTGGTGTAGCTCAAGGTGGAGCGGGTCGGTGCAGCTCATGCAAACTTATGGCCTATGGGGATGGGTTGCAAGGCGGCAACCTCTACTCATGGCGCTTACTCAACGGGAGCTGCGTATGGAAGGATTTTGAGCTGCTCGATATGCTATTACAGCTGTACCAAACCTGAGTCTCAGTATAGGGTCAGACGGCTACCATGCACTCGGTCCTACAGCGCGCGAGGCGGAGGCTCGGGCTGAGCGATCCTCCGCCGAAAGAAAAGTAGTGGTACGGGATTGGATTCCTATGCTTCATGTTTCATAGGAAACAAAACATCGTCCCCGATCTCTTGGAAAGTTTCCCAGCGCGAAATGATGCTTCGAGGAGATTCCACGACTTCTATTCCCTCCCTTGCATGTGCCAAGTAAGCCCGCGTAGAGGCCCGCTGAACGAAACAAAATCAGACTGCCTCTTCGTATATACCTAGGAGAGTGTCAGGATCCACTTACTCTACCTGACGAAACAAAGTGTGAGCCGTCTATCTTCTATCTAACGGCCCAGGAACGACATATCGCTTCACAACTGTCCACCAGCTCCACTCAAAAAAAAAGCTGTCCACCAGCTCCTACCTCCTTTTTGCTACTCCGCTTTTTCACCTGCTCACTCGATTGTCGTCTTTTATTGGCTATATAGCATCGACCCCAGAACTTGTAATGACCATCGAA
Organism: Avena insularis; assembly: GCA_023614405.1. Taxonomy (NCBI): domain Eukaryota; kingdom Viridiplantae; phylum Streptophyta; class Magnoliopsida; order Poales; family Poaceae; genus Avena; species Avena insularis. The sequence goes on from CM042696.1 coordinate 293,688,673, forward strand.
ATTGTATTAGGTTGTAACACTAGCCGCCATGTTCTGTCTGGCTTAATTCCCTTTTGTAAGAGCAAACCCTAGCTCACAATCCTTCCTCTGAAATAATTGAGATATATTTGAGAGTGGGAAAAATTCCTAGTTCTGGCTTGTTGATTGTTGAAATACTCGGTTGGGTCTAACAGAGGCGGCGACGAATTAGGGGCGGCGATTTCTCTGACAGAGAGTTAGGCGGTGGCGGGGTGGTCAAGGTGGCAAAAGGGTGGACACCGAGCAGGGGAGGCCGAGTGGGGGCAATAAGGGGTGGACGATTGACTGCCGGTACACGGACCAAGGGCAGCCAGCACTACACGCTGCGTCCGGTGGCCGGCGAGGAGCACGGGTAAGTTGCAATTACGACAGGCCAAACATAACCTCCCCCTGATCAGCTTCAATAAAATCTGCTGCTTAATCTGTCTAGCAGTGTAAGCATCGCTGGATCGATTTTGTTTGTACTTGTCCCCACCCGATTGTTTTATTGAGTTTTCTGAGTCAGATTAGTACTTTTGTTTGTCCACACGATTGTTGTGGTTAGCAAAATTTCTTGGGTAATTTTTTTCCGCGAAAACACAAAAGCTTTACGTTTCAATTCATTGATAGAAAAAAGGGAGTTTTGTATGAAGTATATACAAGCGGTTCAGAAGAGCCAACACCCCATACAACTCAAGCCACTAGACCTACAGGACCGCGGGGATCAAGGCCCAGAGGCCAGTCGCACCTACAGTAGCCCACGATCGAGCTTCAGAGCGTATTTCGTGTAGTGCTAGGCATCTGGGTTGTACTGAGTCGCAATCGCCATAAGAGGCCATGCACCGCTTACTGAGTAGTTCGAGTGGATTCTTGTAGCACAGGAGGCAAAGGTTGTAGATTGAGCAGTTCATGGAGTGCACCGCTCAGCATCTGCGCTGTGCTAGTCCGTGCACTGCTTAGAGTAGAAGTTCGAGTGGCTTGCTCATAGGATATAGAGGCAGTGCATAGCTTGTATCCCGAGCAGTGCGTGGTGTGCAGTGCTGCGCCTCAGGAGGCCATGCACTGCTTACAGGAGGAGTTCGAGTGGCTTGCTTGTAGGACAAGGAGGCAGTTCATTGTTTGTATGTTCAGTGCACGGGTGCACTACTGAGCATATGCGTTTTGCTGGGCAGTGCACTACTTACAGTAGAATTTCGAGTAGCTTGCTGGTAGCACAGGGCGGCAGTGCATTGTTTGTATCCTGAGCAGTGCATGACGTGTAGTGCTAGGCATCTGCGTTGTACTGAGTCGTGCACTGCTTACAGGAGGTCATGCACTGCTTATAGGAGGAGTTTGAGTGGCTTGCTGGTAGGAAAGGGAGGCAGTTCATTTTTTGTATGTTCAGCAGTGCACGGCGTGCATTGCTGAGCATCTGCGCTTTGCTGAGCCGTGCACTGCTTACAGTAGGATTTCGAGTGGCTTGCTAGTAGCACAGGGCGGCAGTGTATTGTTTGTATCTTGAGTAGTGCATGGCGTGTAGTGCTGGGCATCTGCATTGTACTGAGTCGTGCATAGCTTACAGGAGGCCATGCACTGCTTATAGGAGTGCAGTGCAGTGGTTGCAGATTGGACAGTGTATATGGTACAGTTCTGATCATCTGCGCTTTGTTGGGTCTTGCACTGCTTATAGGATGAGATCGATTGGCTTGCTCATAGCATAGGAGGCAGTGCATTTGTTGTAGCTTGAGCAGTGCGTTCACATATGCAATATTTCCAAGATGATTAAAGTGTTCAACTTACTGAGTACATTCATTGACATTACAGTAGATTAAAGATGTTCAATTTACTAAACAACACGGGTACAATACACTTCAGCACTAGGTTAAACAAGAAAAGATGACTATCTGAACAGTGTTTTCCCAAGTTAACCACTAGATGACAATCTCAACAAAGTTGAGACCAAGGTGCTCCTGCATATGCTCTACTTTAACAAAAATGCTCTACTTACGCAAAAGTTGTACGGGATGAGGTGGAGGTTGTTGAGTGGTGCATATCTTTTCACTCCCGTGTTTTCAGGAAACCATAACCAATCTGTGATTCCCACATCATCCTGTAACTAAGATTTTGTAAAAAACAGCCCATAAGTATAGCGTTACTGCTACTTTAATGAGAAATAGTGATACCCATCCAACATCAGCAGCAAATGTGAAGTCAGACCATCCTGTGGCGAAGCTGACACGTCCATTGTCCCTTTGTACAGTATATGCGCATGCAATATAATTCTCTTCTCCTCCTTCAAGATCATGTCCCTGCCTGTACAGATGTGCTATGCCCTGAGTTGGGTACCTGAAACCATCTACAGCCTCAATTGGCATGAACTGCAATAAAGAAAAAAGTCAATATTTTAACAAGCATTCTAAATTAACAAGTTCACTAAATTATATTTTTAATCTGAACATAAAATATTATTAAATATGTGGAAACTAACCAGTGCATTATGGTCATGGTTATCCATATTCATCATGTGTACCCAGAAATGCTTTTCATCTTTACTTTCAAAAAACTGATGTTCTGTGGCATGAAGATCTTTGTAAATGCCAAACAGGATTGAAGCCATTTGCTGCTCAGTTAGTGCATTTATGTCTGAGAAGATGGTCCTGTGCAGAATGCTTCTGATGGATGTAGGCACATCTCCCACCTCTGATGAATGAGTGGAAATACATGTTGAGTATTAAAGAATGTTATTATGATGAAATAGCAGTAGGACAAGGAAAAACTGTATGTACAAATTATTTACAGTAAATAAGGGAAATACCAGTTGCTTCATGAATCTTTTTCTCTTCAGTATTAAAGTAAACAGTGACATGAAATAAGTTGGTCAAGTTCAAACCAACATCATCAAGTTGGTCGTCATCATATTCAAAATGCACTACATCTCCAAGTGCTATATCATAAACCCTCATCAGGGACTTCCAGTATGGACCACAAATTATTGTCCTAACATTAGACTTCTTGAGGAACAAATCAAAATTCCTTAATGCTTCACTGTTTGCAACCATCCAATTATTTGGAGTGAAATCATACAGTCTTTCCCTAAATGAGCATGGCACTACCTGAAGGTAAACAACATGGTTTAGTTCATGTGACAACAAGACAGTAAAAGAAACATTACATAAAATGAAAATTTCAAACTTTTTGAATAAAACCTTCTCCTAAATATGTAAAAACTTACCACACCATTGATGGGAAAACCTTAAACAATGTTAACCTGGAAGCTGGTTGCTCTCCTTTGTGCCCTACCACAATTGTTGGCAGGTTGGCCGCACACTGTACAGTCCATTCCAAGAAACACCTGATAAAATTAATAATGCATTTAAGGAGTGAACTGTGCATTAACTCCTAATCTAGAAAGTGTCAAACAGATCATTTATCAGGCATAAATTACACCATAGTATTACGGGGATAAAATGATAGGAAGAACACATAAATGATTATGAAGAAACTAAAAATAATAATTGGAAGTGTGATGCAAAACTCACCGCCGATTTGTACTAAGACAATGGAATGGAGAATAAACTAAAAAAACAAAGCTTCTTGAAATGAAGAAACAAATAAGGATTAGAACTCAAACCAATAAAGAGAAGGAAAGGGATATGGAATTATAGGAGAAAACTCGATCGGGAGGGGACGAACTTTTCTGAGAAACTGCTCTGCTCTGAGGAACTGTTCTCGGGAAGTGCTCTGGACGTGCGTAGTGGGAGAGCGATGGAGAGAACTGAACTGGGTCCCTTCGGTTTCCCTGCATTTATAAATCAACCAACTAAAACGGTTATGTGATAACGCTTCGACGTGCTGTTCCCCCGCCCACTTTCTCAGGTATCCTATCATTTACCATCTGAGACTGACAATCCCTCTGTCCCTATGCAACAAAATCGAAAGTCTGACATACTAACAACAAATCTGAACTTGTACATCCAGGCAGTTCATAGTTGACACTTTTGGCAGTGCATATTATGTTTTTTATTTACGGGTAATTGAAATTTTATAGTTCATTTTACTTAAAGTAGTATACTTTTTATCAAATTTCTACATTGAGTACTGCACAGTTTATCTGTGTGCACTGCCATATTATTAGCTTGTTGAAGTGTCCTAGTATTGTATTATGTTGAACTGCTCTATTTTTACTGCAGTGTCATGCATATTGTTGCTCGCAACCTCGGTAAACTTAACTTTCGATCCGCGTGTGCTGTTTCATTCGCTGAATTATTAATTGCGTTTATATTAGGCATAGTATTATAGCTTTGGTCAATCTTTGGTCTTGGATGATGTGTGGGGTGTATTTTATTGTTGGTAGGTGAGACGACTGTTCAATGTGTATAAGTACATTATAAATTCAGACGTCGATGCTTAACATTTCACATTCCAGTCCCAGTTCCTCTTCTACTAGACGGTTTGTTTTTCTCTAGACGGTTCTTCTTCCAGTTCTATTTTCAGTTCTTTCTGCCATGGATCCAATGAGGAAGCTGTTGAGCGGAGGAGACGGGGCTCGGAGGGCGCTCCCCTGCTGCCCACCATCGTGGATTCCTTCGACGAAGGTTCGTCGTCGTCTCGATGCAACCATCGCAAGATCGACGAGTCCGGGTTAGTTTTTCTTTTTTTATCTTTTCTTGTATTCATTTCTAAGTTTTCGGATTAGGTTTTTGAAACTCTTGTTGTGTCGTTGACGTTTGGAACTTACATATAGGACTTACTCCTCTGGTGTTCATGGTTGCTCGCATTTGGCATCTACTCCGTCGCTGTCTGTTCTTGTGGTACATCCGAGCGGGCTAATCAATGTACGTGTATTTGTATGTTGGCTATTTTTTACTATGATCAGTTCTATTTACACTAAATCTTGTTGTTGTTTTCTGTGAAATTATTAGGATTCATTGCCATTAGTTACGGGAGTTTTGGATGGCAGTAATCATGTTGATGCAGAATTTCAGAGGCTTCGTAATGAACTTGCTGCTGAGAAGGCTAAGGTATCAGAATTGTGTGTCAAGCTGTTCGAGAAGGAGGCAGAAAAGATGACTATTACTATAGAGTGTGACCGTCTTCGACACGAGATCGTCGGAATGCAGCATGTTGTCGAAGATGCTGCTATGATGAAGGTGGAGCTGAACAAGTATAAAGTCGGCCGCAGCTGGGACTTAGAGCGGGATACTCGACGATGGATATGGCTCAACTACTAGGCGATAGAAGCTTGATGAGCAATTGGCCGACATGATAGCCAATCGTTTTGAAGACATTGAAACAACAAAAAATGCACGTCTTGACAGGTTACATGCAATGCAATCTCTGAAGGACATTCTTGAGCGCTGTCGTAACTGTACAGAGTGCATGGATGACATTCACAAAGAGATCAAGGAGCTTGATAAGAAACTGTCCAAATAACTTGTGAAGCGTCTTCCATGTTTTAAATTCTAGCTAAATTTGGCCTATCATGTTGTAAGTGTTTGTAACGGTGTTTGTGAAGAGCACTTAATGAATGTGATGGAGCAAGATTGTATGTAATTTAGTAAGTACGTACGTGCAAGTGTCTGTCTGTCAGTGAATTTTTCTATTTCCACTGCTCTGACTAGCTACGGTGCACTGCGGCGTTCTTTCCGTGTGTGCTATACAGCTTATTTGTTCTGCCTTGACCAGACTGGTTGCACTGTCGTATTTACTCATGTACGCATGGTTCTATAGTAGTGCAAGCATATCTATTTAGGCAGTTTTTTAAATGATCATCTAGAAGCAGTTTATACTCTGTTGAGTGCGCTGAAAATTTAATTTTCACACATAGGGATGGAAAAGTGTTTTTAGTGGTGCATTCACTACCCACGTAAATTTAGATGCACTGCCTCATACATATGTATATTCTGTCTTGTGCTGATTTTTTGCACTGCCTTCATTACTTATGTATGCAATTTGTCCATGGTAGTGCAAGGATACCTATGTAAGCAGTTTGTTTAAAGACTACTTAGAGGAAGTTTATACTAGGTTGATTATTATCGTCATGTGGAAGTAGTTTATACTTGGTTTAGTGTGATGAAAATATATTTTTTACACATAGCTATGCAATTGTTTTTATCGCTGTATGTGTTTGTAATATGCACTGCTCACATAGATGGCAGTTATTATTTGGTTCATTGTGATGAAATTATAATTTTTACACATAGCTATGCAAGAGTGTATGCAGATGCACTGGCCCATAGATGCTGATACACTGCAAGTAGATATTGCACTACCAACTTAAAATCAGAAAACAAATTATCTGTTACAGATTAACAAGCGTGTACTTACACCCACAGATATTGTTATTTCCTTTGGCTCTGTCTAGTTAGATGCAATATATGCATGCAATCAGGTTTGACGAAATAATGTACATGTTTCAGAATATTCTTCTAATCACTTAATGTTATTGTAATTTGTGTCATCTCCATGTATGGGCCCAACTCCCTAAGATCTGCTGGTAGGTTCTTCAGTGCTTGGTTAGATCTGTGGAACAACATTGTGTACAGTTGTTCATCTCTGATACTGGAGCTTGTGTCCTGATAAGTATTGTAAAGTCTTGTTAGTTTTCAAGTATATGTAATCAATATTTTTGAAAAATTTCTATCTAACTACTGCTTACACTTGACGTCTTTCCTTTTTCTATAATTTCACCATTGTATCTTTGCAGGTAATATAATGTCCACAGTCTACATGCGTCTTCATCTTGTTTTTTAGTTCTGACGTAGCGTGCACTTTTGAATGATGCACTCCATCTTGGCAATGTGTCATCTTTGTAAATGTACTCTAGCACTTGCTCGAACCTGCTTAGCTGTATATTGAAACATTATAGTGACATTGTTAGATAAAAAGGCTAGTAAGTTCTTATATGTTTTTTTTATAGAAATAACACTCTTACTCTAGTAAAAGTTTTCTAGTAATGTCTATATTTTGGTAGGAGTCTTACCATAGTTTGTCCTATGTTACTGTGGTAATCCTGCATCTCTGTACTGTTATTGTATACGAAGGAGTCTATGATCTCAACCTTTGGATTCCAAGCAGACCCATTTAAGACATAAACTGAAAAATGTTTCTTGCAATGAACCGGTAGTAGTATCTGTGTATGGAAGTAGATAAATACTCAAGTAAGTTTTAAACATGTGGTAATTTTTTAGTTTAATGAGGTGTCTTAATACTGAATATAGAAATTTATGCTTATTTCTAAAATAACTCACCGTGCCTGCTTTTGTAAGGTCGTATGTTCCTATGAGGTAATCAATTGTGCGTGCAATATCTTCAGGTTCGAAATTTTTGTTTTTGTCCATAAAATCTAATACTGATGTTACCTGTGTGGGTAGGATTACCCTTTTACCTTCCTGGAAAAGATATTTGAACTCATCATTACTTCTCCATGTGTGGATAACGGCATCTAAAAATTCATTGTCTATCCATCCATTCTCTTTGAAACTGTCTGCTAGTTCACGTGCAGTATATGTCAGATTAAAATCTCTTGATTCATTGGATCTAGGTGTCTTGATAAAAACTCTCCTGTTGTATTACAAAAAACAAGATTAGTATTACAGGGGTGTTAGTTTAGATTAGATCAAAAAATATCTAGGCTAATTAAAAGAGATCTAGCTGTATCAAGTTAAGCTTTACACTTACTCTCCGTAATCTGGTTTTGATGCATATTCGATTAGTTTTTGTCGTACTTTCCTTGCATTCTCTGTTTCTTTAAATTCTGCTGGAATGAAAACAAGTCTTTCTTCTGGATTTTGATTTTTATGTTCTTCCATGGAAACCTTGCACTTTTTTGGATTTCTTCTATATCTTTCTCTAAAGATCTCTTTCTCCTTAGTTTCTTTCAGTTGTATCGTTGATTTGTTTGACATCTTGTTTTCTTTCTCTTGAATTCCTAGCAATACATCTCTCTTCAAGTCCTGAAAATCACTTCTTGTGAATAGCTCTTGATATTCAGAATGGCCTGCAGATTCTGCAAATTTATAAATACTTGTGTTCCACTTGATAGTAACAATGTTATGAAACAACATACTGTAGTATGAACAATACTAGTCAAAAAACTGTGTAAAGGATTACCTAATATTCCATCATTTAATGTTTCGATGTTCACGGTGAAGATGTCTGATGTCAGCATCCTCATAAGAAGCACTTCCTTGTAACCCGGAATATCTTTTTTTGTGAATTCCATAACGTGATCTCTGGTGCAGTTCTCGATCATATAGAGCATGAAGAACCCACAGTCACATTTGCATAACGTTTTTCGTTTTAGTTGTTGTCAGATGGTTAAAAGTTGACAAAGATAAGTAGTTCAATACAAGACTAAATTTTATGTTATGTATGAACATTTACCCGTTATCTTGTAGAGGCATGTGTTCATATACTACCTCAAAATCATCCAGCGTTTGGACTTTTGTTTCTGTTGTTCCAAAACCTTCACTCCACAATGTCTTTATTTTCTTGATCAATTTTGAGCATACTTTTTCAAGATCAATATCCCCTGGCTCTCTCAACGAATCATAAATTCTAAACTTCTTCTCCAAAATATCTACTGTCAATTTGAACTAGTGACCTACTGAACCTGAAGTTCCCTTAGGAGGTCGCTCGAGGAAAGGAAACATTATCTACATGAGTAATTATTTAAAATTTTATAACATATTTTTTCTGTTCAAAAAATGAATATACAAGCTTGTATTTGCAGTATGGTGTTCTTCAAATTGTCAAAAAATACTGTAATGAACATTATTGTTCTACTTACTAGTTCGTATTTGTCTAGACAGTTTGCTGCGTCTGGTTTAAACAAGTCCTCTACCCAACGCATACTTCTTTTATCATCTTTCACTGCTCTAATGTTAATAAGTTTTTGCTGCAAAACAACCGTTAGTTTGTTTGCTCTTAATATATAAAACCTTTGTTTATTATTTACAGATGCTTTTTCTGTAGTACTTACAGTTGCTCTGTAATGAATAATTTTCTTCTTCGACTTGGTTCTCCTAAGTTGTTCTTCAAGATAGGTTAACACAAATTCACCCTCTGTATCGCCTAGCAGTCCTTCGTTTCTAAAAGCACTTGATATGTAATACAGTGGAACCTTCATATTGGTTTTCTCGTGCTTCAAGATATACCGAGATCTGCAGAGTGGAGTAATTTTTATTATAACACAATATGGTTCTGAAAAAATATGCAAAGTGCAAAATTATAATTTTTAAAATCATCTCACTTTAATATAGCTGTATCTTCTTTTGACAGTTTTTTGCCTGTGAACTTGCATATCAGGTTATACAATTTTGTCCATTCTGATTGTATTTGCCTGCTGTCCTTGTTTGCTTGGTCTCCACTATCTGCATCTGTGGAAAGAAAAAATTGTTAGTGTGTGAAAAAATGAAGTGCAGAAAAATCAGTGCAATGACTGATGTTAGGCAGTGCATCAGAATGGTAGTTCGATGACAGTTCAGTTATAGTAGTTCAGGCAGTTTACTGGTTCAACTGTCGTGTTTGACGAGTGCAAATGGTAGACTGTCTAGTACTTGTAACCATAATCGTTCATACAAATCTCTTCATGGTCATTACAGCCAGATTTTTTGATATGTTTAGCAAGCTCTATTTTGCAAGTGTATCTTTAATTTATTTACACCAGTAGAAACATGGTATGTTTACAAATGAATCAAATTGTTCAACAAATTAATTTTCATAAATATAAGTTGTATCTATGTCATACAACCTTCTGCTGTCAGATTGGTACTGACTGGCAGTAAATCTTCTGCTTTGTGTCCAACTTCACTGTCTTTAACTTTGATCTTCTGTTTTTCTTTATCTTCTGTCTGATGTTCCTCTTGTTTATCCTGTTCTGGCCTGTTTGCTGTGTCAGATGAGCGTATGCTTGTTTCTATTGTTGCTGCTGCTTCGTCAGAGGGGGTTTGGTTGTTTGTATCTCCTCCCGCGTCCTCCTACAATCAGAAGTTTATATTAGTTCTTTGTTGAATGTTATGAATGTTATAACCATCATCAGATTTTTCTTTTTGCTTTATATTATAGCAAATTGTCCCCTTTCTACTAAATGAGCATCTACCTTTAGAGATTTGTCTTTTGTTATTGTTGATGTTGCATGCTCCTGTCCTTCTGCTGCAGTTTCATTATTGGTATCATCTGCCTGATTGTCCAATCCATTTAGAAATAAAAATATAGCACAGTTAAACTAGGAGCAATCATTCTTATTATAGCGTGCAATAATTTGCAATAGGTGTATAAATTACCTTTGTAGCTTTGATCGTTGTGTCTTCTGTTTTTTTAGACATATCAACACTGCCAGAGTTGTTTTTCTCAGTTTCATTCTACGGCAATGAACATGATGCAGGATCTTCCATTCTGACAGGTCCTATTTTTGCTATTAATCTAACTGCTATATCTTTCGCCGACTCCATGTATAACTTAAGCTTATCCATTGAGTCTAGAATCTCAAGTCTTGCTATGTTGACATCTTGTTTGTAGTTACTGATGAGGCCTAGTTTATTGTTAGTTTCTAAATTTTGACATATGTTTTCTGGGTTGTCTGCAATCTGTCTCAGGAGATCCATTGCTTGCTGCATCTTCTCAACATCTGTCATGAGACCTCCGATTGGATTTGGCTGGACAGAAGGTTCTTCAGTTGAAATGTTTGAGTTGTCTCCGACAAGAACTATTGCATACTTGTTCTTCCGGTTCTCCTGGTCATTATCCACCACCGTATTTGAGGAACTGTTTTTCTTTGTATAAAAACCTTTGTTGTAGTGCTGCAGCTCGGAACTAGTCTTAACCTGTTTCATGTGAAGAGGACAATTTAGATATTTTTATGCTCAATCTTATTATGTTACGGAATTAAATCAGATATGCAACAAGGAAATACAAAGATACATATTACCAGTATGTGTACTTACATATTTCAATGCTCCGAATTCCTCAATGTTATGTTTCTGTCTGTTCTTATTCACAATGGATGACAATAATTCATTGTCAAGAACATGCAGTCATGGTGTTTCAATCGTGTTGATTGAATTCTCACACCTTTTAGTGTCCAGATAGACTATTAAAGGCATAATTGCGCATCCCTCAGCTCCTTTGGTATTTTTTTAACATGACCCTTACCCTTTTTCTTGTTTCTGTTTTTCTTTTCTGCAAAAAAATTCTGAACTCTTGCCGCAGTGGAGTCATACTGACTGATCTGCCTTAACTAGTAAATATGCACTGCCATTGAGTGTTCATGTATGCACTGCATTTTTACTTGTATTTGCATCTTTATTTATTTTTGTATTCTATACAGTTAAATGATGAGAATAACCATCATAATCATACACAAACTAGAATATTGTATTTAAAATGGATATATGATTTGTTTTACTGGAATAAAACATTCAGAATGCACAGACTATATATAATTACACATTGTTCAAAGTATTACACACACTAAGCAGGGTTTCAAGCTTTTTAAAATGACATTGTTTGGAAAATATCAAACGCTAAATCAAATCCACATTTTATATGTGGCTATCAACTAAAATCACCACACTGATATAATATCGTAGCCACGCTACGAAAGTCTTTACTGAATTCACATTTCCTTCTAGCCATCTTCTTGCTTCTCCGATCTGTCGACATCTTCTTCTAGACTAATGCCGTATTGCTCCTTCTGCCATATCTTCTTGGTATCCTCTGATGGACCTGCTTGTTTATGTCGTTTGTACGGTTTATAACCTCCATGACATCTGATGAAGAGCTTGTCATCCAAGATTGGTTTGTCTAAACCGAGGAGATTCCTGATGAATGCCATCCTCTTGTACAACTCGTATGTGACATATCCATCTATTGCTGAGTAATGCAGATTCTCTGGCGGCATTGGCTTCCACTCCTATATGTCATGCATGTTTGAGTTACGGGCTAGTATCTTCATCTGAATGTATGACCTATCAATGAGTGTTGCTGCAAGATTGGACATGCCATCTCTGTGATTATCTCGTGGCACTGACTTGAATATATCCTGTATGTCGACATGGTACTCGTCAGGGATATCAAATTTCTCTTTCTGCATCATCTTTATGTCTATCCTGTTGTCCACACTAACGAACGTGATCTGTTTTTTTAGAAAATCCCGTAGCACCTGGCATTCCTTAGTGCTCCTGGCGTAATGATACACTAGGACGTGCTCTCTCATGACGAGTTGTACGACGATGATGGTTTGTTGTTTGCCTCTAGGAGTGTATTCGAGGTCGAGTCCTATGTACCTGTTGCTGTCATCCTGTCAAGTAAAATTTGATCATTTAGTAAGTAGTAAAATCTAGTGAAACATGTTTGATTCTTATGGCGTGAAGAATAGGAGTAGGGGAAAATGTAGGATCGCATTTTCCATGCCCACTCCAAGGCTCCATTTGGCTTCTTGGCTTTTGTCAAACAAAAATATTCTAAAACCATAGTATATCAACGCCGGGCAATCAATACTACAGTTTGCAGAAAACCATAGTATTTGTAAAAAAATAGGTCCAGACCTCTTTCTTGAAACGTGCAAAAAAAACCTCAGTTTTTGCAATACCGCAGTTTTGAAACTTTTGTGTTTTACTGTGGCCAAACTCCCAAACTATTGAAAACTACAGTATTTTTAGATACTACGTTATCTTCCGAATACTGAGAAAAAACAGCATGTGCCAAACAGGAAAAAACGTATGTATGGGGTTACATTAATTCGTATTACAAATAGTTTGCTTGATCATAGGAAAAAACAATGGATTCTGAAAAAAGATGTATGGGGTTAATGTCTGATTCGAATAAAAACTGGTTCAAAGTATTGGTTAGGAAAAGGTACTACAAAATTTCTACATAATTGGATCAGTACTAACCTTGTCAAGCCAATCTTCGTACATTGCGAGTATTTTGTCGACCGTGGATTCCTTGTTGGTGTACACCACAGTAAGAACCGTCGTTCCATGAGCAGGAATGTGATGAATCTCCGTTGTCTGAAGCCCGTTGTCCATGGGAGGAAGACGTCTGGTACCACGGCTTGAATCTGTTTATTTCTGCAGTAGTAAACAAGGATGCATCTAATAAGTACAAGTATGTGATGGACTACAAAATAATATATAATTATGCGCTAGATAGACACCTTGTTCTTCTGAGTTTCGTCGCTGTAAATGATGAACTAGTGCACCGTTGTTGCAACTTACGTCTTTACCGCTTCCACGACTCCTCGTATCCTTATAACCAACCGATCGTGCAAATCGTGCTAGTATTTATAAAAAAAAGGCCCACTACGAAATTGTCCATACAAGACCTCAAAACTTCACAACCATGTAACTGTTCCTTATATACATTAAAGGCCCACTAATATAGTTCACAGGCCCATTGTTAGTTGCAGCATAGCACTGCTTTTGTAAAGTATTATGCACTGCCTCGTATTACATAAAAATACAAAAAATAATTAAAAACACTATATTTTAGACCTTAAAAGTAGGTAACCATAGCTCTGCTTCTTAAACACATGCCTGTTATGCACAGGCCCATTTGATTTGGTAACAAACTTAAGGATCCGACAGTTTGTTAGCCGATGGACTTTTAACTAAAAGAGCCCCAGCGTCAGACAAACAACGCAAAGACTTCTTTGTTGCTTCCATACACTGTTGATGACGAGATGGCAAATTTTAAAGCAGGCAGCCCATGAAAAGGAGCACTGTCTTTTAGCTACTACATTTCAAACCTGTTATGCACTGCCTTGGTTTGTAAGATCCGGATGTATATTAATGAAGGTCATGCACTGCCCAGTACGATGACTATGCACCGGATTTCTTCCGTGGTTACTTTTGAATCGATGGCATTTCGCGAAATTCAGATAAATTAATAGTGCATCCAAATCAGGAGATATTTTACAAGATTTGAATGACATTTATGGATATATAAAGAAAAACCTAATATAAAGCTAGATCCCTTAATCGTCTTCGTTGCTGTATATGTGGATGACGTATGACGGACCTGCCTCGTCGTCGTTCGCCGCCACCGCTGGAGCTCTGACGCTTCTTTTCTGCTGCCGCGCGTTGGTTCCTCCTCGCCTCCACTTCCTGTCGAAACTGATTGGTCATCTCCAGAACTGCTGTGCTGTTGGCCTCATGAACAGCGGCCCTATGCGCCATATAGTCAGCGACCCTCTCGCGGTTCCGGGCATCCTCCCTCCTCTTTTTTCCCTTTCGAATGAGTCGACCTCCTCCTTCTCCTTCTCCGGTGCCGCTGGAGGAGAGATACCCTCGCTCTTCACGGAAGCGAGGAACGCGGTCTGTTCCTCGCGGTTCCTTGCATCCTCCTGCCTCTTCTTCTCCTTACCGAACGAGTCGAATTTTGTTGAGGTTGGCAGCAGCATCAGGTCGTAGGATTGGTTGCTGTCGGCGGAGGAAGAGGCGTATTCATGTAGGTTCTTGTAGCTTCACTCCTTCTCCGCAGCGGCTACCACACCTTGAGCCGTGACCGACTCTTGCGATCAGACCTCCTCTTTCTCTTCTTCGTCGTCGGAGCTAGGCGGCGATGGAAGTGGTATGCGAGCACCCGGAGGGAACTTGGTCCAACAGGTGGGTAGGCGGCGAGGCATTATGAAGCCGGTGGTAGGTATGTGAGATCAAATAGTTATCCCTGGTACTGATGTTGTTTAGAAGTGTGAAGAGGTGCCGGCACTATTTATAAGCCTGAGAGGAGTACAACTTACACCAAATCCATAATGCCTCGCCGCTTGGGTGCTGCGCTATCTTTAATAACACTGACCGACCATTTTTAACACATGCACAGGCAGTGCAGTCCCCGTGGAATGGACTACACCTACCATGCACACCAAGATACACTGCGTCTCTTTGCTATCTAGGAAGGCACTGCTATTGACATCTATATGCACTGCCTGTGTAGACTGCATGTCGTGTGCTGCCCTGATAAGTTATGGTTGCACTGCATGTGCGGTCTATGCAGTGTGTTATCCACCCGCGATGAACGTATGGTTGTGCAGAGCGTATGCACTACATCCTTATGCTGGAATGCACTGAACCTGCCATGCAGCCGCATATGCACTGCCTGTGGAAATCTTATGCACTGCATCCGTAGGCAGGAGTGAACCGCCCTTTCTTACAATATGCACTGCCCCTGTGGAGTGCATGTCGTGTTCTACAATATAGTGTTGTGTGGTATATGCACTGCCTATATGGAGTGCATATCGTGTGCTACAAATAATTGCACGCTTATACAGCTCACACCAAATCCATAATGCCTCGCTGCTTGGGGGATGCGCTAACTTTAATAACGTTGACCGACCATTTTTAACGCGTGCGCAGGCAGTGCACTAACCGTGGAATGGACTACACCTACCATGCACACCAAGATACACTAAGTCTCTTCGCTATCCAGGAAGGCACTGCTATTGACATCTATATGCACTGCCTGTGTTGACTGCATGTCGTGTGCTGCCCTGATAAGTTATGGTTGCACTGCCTGTGCGGTCTCTGCAGTGTGTTCTCCACCCGCGATGAACGTATGGTTGTGCAGAGCGTATGCAGTGCATCCTTATGCTGGAATGCACTAAACCTGCCATGCAGCCGCATATGCACTACATGTGGAAATCTTGTGCACTGCATCCGTAGGCAGGAGTGAACCTCCCTTTCTTACCATATGTACTGCCTCTGTGGAGTGCATATCGTGTTCTACAATATAGTGTTGTGCGGTATATGGACTGCCTATGTGGACTGCATGTCGTGTTCTACAATATAGTGTTGTGCCAAGTGTGCAAGACTTTCGGCACGTGCGGTGGACACGGACACATACTATTCATTTAGAACAGATACACTGCCTGTGGAAATCTTGTGCACTGCTCTTTAAGTCTTTGATATAGTGATGTGTGGACGACGTAAGATAATGTGCAACGATAGTGCATTCATCGTGGTATGTAATCGACTTTCGATGCAAACGGGCATATGCAAAATGTATCCACTGCATACATAGTACTGCCCGTATAGTTTAGATTGTACTGCTGAGAGAGTTGTGCAATACAACGTGGTTTGGCAGTGTATCGCCTAGCATAAAGGTCATACACTTATAAATGTAGCATTAGGAGCGTCGTTGCCCTTCCCATCCCGACCTAGTCGTCCCCAGCCGCCGGGAGTAACAGAGAGAGCTCGCCTCCTATTCCCATCTCCCCTCCCTCTCAATTGCTCCCCTAAAAACCATCGGATCTGAAGGATTTCGTCGTTGTTTAGCTCCCCAATCTCCCTCTCAAGGTATGCTCAACTTATTCCCTCGTTTTTATCCTATAAATCTTGCACATTTTTGTCTTGTTTGTTTCAAACCATAGTTCTAGATAAGATGTATTCATATTTTTGGTCGATTCATATTATAAATTGTACAGATAAAAAAAATTCGACAGCGTTTTAGATATTAAGTTTTTGTTCAATTTGTATATATATGGAGATATTAAGTTTTTTAGTTAGCATTCAATGTGATGATGCAATGAGGATACACTTTTAGGTTGATTATGCTTTTGTACTTTCATTTTCCTATTGATTAGTTACAATATGATTATGAAATGAAGGGTTGGGGTGGTGTGATTTAGCCTTCTGGTATATGAAAAAAAATATTTATTTGTGCTTCCTACTTGGCTCACTTACTGCGTCCCTAAAATTACTTTATGTTCATTCCAAATATGATGCCCATTTTTTATCTTAGCTAGCTTTATCATAAATTAACGAGTACTTTTCATTTTTTTAGGACATGGCACTGTGTCAGGTTTGTTTCACAGACTGTAGTGATGAAACAAAATCAGCCTCGCTATTCCTTGTCCATCTTGTACATGGTCGATTTGAGCGTCCATTGGTATGCATATAATTCTTGCTTTTTACATTTATTGAATTTTCTTTCCATACAATTGTCATTTATTTAATTATTTTATTCAATTTAGACTATCCCATGCAATATAAGGAGAGAATTCAATAGAATAACATGACAAAGCATTGAGTTTCAAGTTCTTGGGCGAATTTATGTTGTGGACGTGCGCAAAGAGCGAGCAATGACTCACCTTGCAGGCACGAAGAAGGTTTATTGCTGAAAACCAAATCGACTCTGGTGTGTATCTGGTATTTTCAATGGGAGCTCCTTGTCCAAGTATCACTGTTATGCATATGAACGATCAGGGGGATGAGGACGAGGATGATGAGACCGAGGATGACGAGTGTGATGACAAGGATGAGGGCGAAGAGGGTGAGTCTGATGAGGAGGATCGGGAGGATGAGGAGCAAGAAGGACCATTGGATAATACAATTGTTGCTCAGAGATACAAGCTTACCAGGAGTGAAAAGTGCTAGCTTCTCCACATCATTCCTTCAAAAGAATTGTACATTGGCCTAGCACTTGTTACTCGCTTCAGGACGCATGTTCGCTGTCATGATATGGTATGTTATTAGTTATCATTATTTTTCTACTTGCTTATTTTTTTATTGCTTGTTAGTTATTAGATTTCTAACTTCTACAACTTAATTAGAAACTACCTTGGAGAATGGTTTTTTCTCTTGAAATTGCCGAAGAAGGCGTGGCTAGAGTACGGCTTGGTGCAAATGGTGTCGTGAGCTTCATTTCGTACAAGACAAGGAGTGATGGTCGAATTATCTTCAGCACCCCTGAGTGGAAGACCTTTGTTGAATGTCATCATGAATGTCTTGAAGTTAGGCAAGCAATTCTCTTCACTGGCAGGACCACATCAAACCGAAACATTGAGATAATGTTTGTCATTGATATCATCTTATATGATGACTGCAGTTCCTTCTGATTGTTTATTAATGCAGATGTAAGTTGTGTTGAACCGCTTGTTGTTATGAACCGCTTGATGTATGTTTTGAACTGCTTGTTATGTGGTAATGCATTTCGTTATTACTATTGATTATGTTTGATGTGCTCTGAATATTCAACTGGATGCATCAGAATTCGTTTCAATTGTCGAATGTTCAATTAATTTTTTAGGAAATTTTAAGTTGTTAATGGGATTTTGCTTATTTATTTGCAATTAACTTGCCTGCCTTCTAGACTAAATTAGGAATGTAGATATGAAATACAAGTATACATTCATATGCTGTAATTACAAACATTACAGAATAATGATAAAAACTAGTTTAATTTGTACACACACACATTAATTACATTGTACTCCTAATATAATATACTAGATCAGAATAACTTTTGTGTAATTGAATTAACAAACTGAATTAAAACATTGCTAGCAGACCGTACTCACATAATCATAGTCTTTAGCTAAATTCAGTCTTCTTCCTCGTCGTCTCTCTTCGTCCACCATTCGTCGTTCTTCATCCACCTGTCGATATCTGTTGCCAAACACATCGTGTATTCGTTGTCCCACTTATTATTGTTATCAGTTGATGGACCTGCCTCCAAAAAAAGTTTGTATGATTTATATCCTTTACCTCCTTTACACCTGGTGCACAACCTATCATTGAGAATTTGTCTTCCTAAACTGAGGCAGTAGCTGCTGAATGTTATTCTCTTGTTCTCGTATTTTGCATACCCATCTTTTGCTAAGTAATGCAGATTCTCAATTGGCATTGGCTTCGACTCCCATTTTTTATGCATTTCTGAGTCACTTGCTGCTATCTTCAGCTCACAGTATGATGAATCAATGAGTACTGCTGCAATACTAGCCATGCGATACCTATAATTGTCACCTTGGAATGTATTGAATATTCCCTGTATGTCTACATGGTACTCTCCAGGGATGAAAAACTTTTCTTTCATCAACATCTTTGAATCAATCCTCTTGTCGACGCTAATGAAGGTGATATGTTTTTCCTTGAAAAAATCACGGAGTCCCTGGCATTTTTTCGTGGCCCTAGCGTAATGATAAACTAGGACGTGCTCTCTCACGGTGAGTTGTACGACGGCGATGGTTTTTTCACTTCCTTAAGCAGTATATTCAATGTCTAGTCCAACGTACCTGCTCTTATCTTAGTGTCAAATGAAATGTGATTATTAGTACCAAAGTCTGGTGAAATGAACACTAGAAGGATATAGTTTAGAACTTGTATTATTGATTCTTATGACATGAAAGACTTAGAGTATTGATAATGTAGGAATGCATTTCCTATATCCACTCTAATCCTGTAGAGATTCATATGATACACGGTATATTTGTTTCTACCGTTGGAAAATCAAGGGATTCTGATAAAATATGTATGGGTTGATGTTTGATTCGTATCTAAACTAGTGAAAAGGACTTGTTAGGAAAAACTAGTTCAAATTAATATGGTAAACTATTTTATACGAATCAATCTACCTTGAATTCATCTGTGTTGTAGTCATGCATAATTCATATGACAATCGTTTTAATAGAATCAGACGATAAGTTGGATGGGTACAAACCTCTTCAAGCCAAGCCTCGTACATGGAGAGGATTATGTTCAGCGTTGATTCCTCGTTGGTGTACTCCACAGTAAGAACCGTCATTCCATGAACAGTAATGCTATGAGTCTCTGTGGTCTGAAGCCCATCGTCCATCATGTCTGGGACGAAGATGTCTGGTACCACCCCTTGAATCTGTGATTCCTTGCTGTAGGGAACAATGATGAATCTATTAAGAACAAGTATGTGATGGAATAGAAAAGGAATAAATAATTTAACGCTCGAGAGGCACCTTGGTTTTTCTGAGTTTCGTCAGTGTTAATGATGAACTGTTGTGATCTTGTTTCAACTTGCCCCCTCCGCTTCCACGACTCTTCGTATCCTTATAACCAACCGATCGTGCAAATCGTACTAGTAGTTATAAAAATTAAGGCCCACTACGAAATTGTCCATACGATACCTCAAGAGTTCGCAACCATAAAACTATTGCTTCCATACAAGAAAGGCCCACTAATACAATTCACAGGCCCATTGTTGTTTGAAGCATAGCACTGCTTCTCTGAAGGATTATGCACTGCTTTATTTTGTTTTATCCTGATGTATTTTAATGCAGTTCATGTACTGCCAGCGATGTTAGTTATGTACTGCCCTGGTTCCTTGTTTATTTTTTAATTCCCTGATTCATCTGTTATATTGTGATTACATAGATGTACGAGTGGTCTATCTTATAGTCTGTAAGAATAATATGTAAATTATTTCAAAATAAAAATAGTAATATGTAAATGTTCTACTTTTTTTGTTAAATAAAACATTTCTAGTTGTTAAGTTTGTATGATATATATATAGTGCATTTCTTTTTTTAAAGCATTGTTCCATTAAATATCCGGTACAAAACTATTCTTTCGAACTATAGTAGATTGTTCTAGAGTTTCATGGCTATTGTGTCTAATGTTTTATCTTATTTGCAAAACCGGTGTAATGGTATGTATGGTTGTAGTCAATTTATCCTTTTTATACCAGTAAATAACAAGTGATGCCATGATACAAAAAACTTTCCTCTATAACTTTATGATAAGTTGATAAGAATACATAATCTGTTCTATAATTACTTACATTTATTACAAGTGAATTTTTAATTATGAGTTTGTCTGCTACAAAACAATATTTGTATCATGACCTGATCCTACTGCTTCTCCTGCATAAAATAAAGAAACATTGTTAGCAATCATTTTTATAACATGTATGTAGAGCAAACTATTTGGGCAATCCTAATTGTAATGTTTTAAATGTTATGAAATTTAAAACTTGCCTTGGCTCTTGAACCTGTCCAGTCAAATACCATTGTAGATGGCCATATCCTTTTCTGGGGATTTTTAAACTGCTTGTGCCTTCCTTTTTATTATTGCTTCTGGACCGATCACTGTCGAGATCTTCATCTTGAACGGTGCTTTGTCTTGTTCTGACGGTTCTAATCATCGGAATTTTTGTACTATTTCTTTTATGTACATTGAACTGTACTGAATTGACAGGACTGCTTCTTGTATGTACATTCCTCTCAACTGATGCTTGAGGTCTTTCGTGGCTTGACACGGATGTCTGCACTGGACTGCTCCTCGTAATCACTGATCTTTTTATTTGTATTTTTGTACCGCACTTCCTCTTTGGATTGTTCATTGCTTCTGCCGTTCTGCAGCTTCGTTCTGTATGACCATGATTTGGAGAAACATTTCCATCATTTCCACTGAGGTTAGCATCTGTCTGAGGGATTTCATACATATTCACAACATTCCGTGTGGGATATGGATGAGATCTTTCTTTTCTGATGTCAGACTTTTGTCCATCAATCCATCGTGTACAATTGCTTTCTTCTCTTGATTTTCGTGGTGTTCCTAATGAACTCCTCCTCTGCTTCTGTGGTTTTGATATCATCTCCATCACATGTATCAAGCGTTTTATTTTCACGACTTAACGAATATCATGTCCAATAATTTCCTATTTTCAAAGTCAGCAAGTATAAATTTCATATAATACTTACTCTATCTGAATCAGTTGAGTTGCTATCACTTGATGTTGCTGATGGACTTTGTTGATCCTTCTCTTTCCATACTCTTCTTCTTTTCTGTGATGTCAATTTTTTTTTAGAAAAAGCAGACAAAATGATAGCCTTGCGTGGTTACAATCAGGTTCAAGATATGCTGTAATAGGTATCATTGTGTAAAATTAGCTTACTTCATCTGTACTAGTGTTGTCAACATAACTGCGTCCACGTTTTGATTTACTTTTCTGGCTTGTATTTTTCTGAAAAAATCTTCTCTTGGGTGGTGTCAGGTCGTCCTGAAGATTATTTGTTAAAATATTAGTTCGACTTAATGTATCGAATATTATTATTTTTTTACAAGAAAACTTACACCAGTAGCATCAATCGTCTCGTAATCACTGCTTGAAGTTGGACATTTCTCTGTTGTAGTTTTTGATCTTATCTTGCGCTTCTTCTGGATCATTCTGGCCTGCAAACAAAAGTTAATATATAGTTCAATAACCTCAATCTGCAATAGTAAAAACTACATAGATATACTTTGTCGCTAGGTACGATACTTTGTAAAATATAAGAAAAAGTATTCATGTGTATATATATACCTCTCTCTCCTTAAGCCAAAATTCACATTTAGGTTTTGTGTGTCCTCTCTTTCCGTAGGTACCGCATTTTCTTTTCGTCTTCTCTGACCCTGGTTTTAGTCTCTGTCCTTTTTTCCTACCCTTTGTTTTTATGATCGGGGGATCTCTCAACGCAGTACGAATTGTTTCATGTAAGTTATTGATGCTATCTGCCATGCCCTCTGTGTTGCTTTGCTCATCCTGGTCTACTGAAGCATTCACTTTCTTCTCAATTTGATCGATGCACTCTACCAGAACTCGGTATGATTTATGCATCTTTGCATGCTTTTGAGCAGATCTTAGCAAAACGAGTCAACTCAATCACATAACGTATTGGACCTGCTGTGTTGCTCTTGTTACCGTCAGGAAGACGGAAAACATAGTTGGATGGCTGATGTGGGTTGCATCTTTTCCATCTAGGGTTCACAAAACTGTCTGTCATCTTATGTACTAAACCAAGACGTACCACAACCCTGAGGACGTGAGAGCACTGGATTCCATTCCTTGACATTTTTTTGTAGTTGCATGAGAAAATCTTATTCTCATTATCCACTTCAACTATAAAAACATTTATGTTGAAATCTGGATGTGTGACATGACTTCTTTTGGTCAGTTCGTATTTCATTCCTCTGTCAGTTGTTTCTTCCCTTGTTATTTCGAAAGCTGTGTTATCTGATAGTTGCTTCTGAAACTTGATAAATATGTCTGTAGTGTAAATGTTTAGTGCATCTTTCTCAAGTCCATATCTGCTCCAAGTTGGTGCTGTCTTCTCTAAAGTCCTGTTCCTTTTCCTGTCGAGCGCACTCAAGTTTTTCTCCTGAATTGCCTCATATGAATCTAGGAATTTCAGTATTGTGTCTGTGTGGTCGACATAGTCTTTCCACATGGAGTTGGTCCTCTCGCTTCTTGTAGTTGACGAGGAAAAGGGGTAGAAGCAGTCCATGAAGTAGGCTGGCACCCAGTGATCTCTGATATCCCATAAATCTAGCAGATGCTTGTTGTTTGCAATTCCGTATTTTTCCAATACTTGCCTCCAGCATTTTTCAAACTCTTCTACAGTCAATGAGTTCTTTATCACATGTCTTAGTTCTTGGGACAGGCCTTCATTTCTTGCCAAAATGCTAGCAAGCTTTTCTAGCATCTTTTTGATGATGTGCCATAGGCAGAACCTGTGGATTGTGTCAAGCAGTATATCCAGTTCATCAATTGCTTTCTTCATTGCTCTGCACAGGTCAGTGATTATGTACTTTGGTGCTTTACCACCCATTTCCAAGACAAAAGTTTTGAACAACCACTTGAACGTTTCAGCTGACTCGTCCTGCAGGAGACCGATTCCAAACAAAACTGTGTTTCCATGGTTGTTCACGCTAATGATTGGTGCAAAAGGCATGTTGTATACGTTCGTCTGGAACGTTGTGTCGAATGAAACGTATTCACCGTACAGTTCGTAGTTCATCCTGCACATCGCGTCTGTCTAGAAGATGCTACAAACGGCGTTTGTGTGGTCAGTGTCGAATTTATATGAGAACCCAGGAACCTTTGATTGAAGACGGGTAAACCTCTTCAAGCATTCCTCTATATCTTTATTTCTGCTGTCTTTCTTGTCAGCATACTTAAGGTTTGACACGTCTTTGCCATCGAAACCAACTCCTCTGGTTAGAAGTTTCATTCCACTGTATATTTGCATCACTCTCCTCAGTGGAATCTTTCCAAGGTGTAGTATACGTATAAACTCCTTGTCTTGCAGTGTCATTGACTTGTGGCATTTTGAAAACCTGATGAGCCAATCTGTTGGGTGCAAAGGGTGATTGTGGTCCAGTTTTACTGTTTTGTACATCCATCCTTTTTCTGTTTTCTTTACCACAATGGATACAGGGCAAGAGCACCTGATAGTAGAACTTGTTTTCCTTTCTTTTACAACTTTCTCACTTATTTGAGTCTGACCTTGTTTTGTGCAAACAAATGTCTGTTTAATCATTTCGCTTGTTTTCTTGGAGTTAAGGCTGGTGTGTTTTCTTATAGAAAAACCGGTTTTCCTTGCATACAGTGCAAAGAATTGGAAAGCATTTTCCCTTGACTGAAATTCCATTCCTTCTTCCGGTGTCGTGGCATCACCAATTTCATCCACAGTTGGGTACTCATTCTTAAACATTCTGTCCATCTCTAACTCTTCTTCCGTAGGTTCTCCTAGATTAATCTCTTTTTTAGGAATAGTGTCATTGCACTGGGGCACAGACTGCTCATTGCTCATTGCTTCCGAGTTGGTGTTAGTGCATACAGTTTCTGCCAGTTCCTCTAAACAATTGACATTCTGATGACTTGTATTCTCTTCTCTTTGTGTGTTCAACCTGCTGGTTGAATCTCTCTTGCCTGCATCAGAACAATTAGGTCTATCAATGCTTCCATCTTGTGACTCTACTGTACTTGTAGCGATGGTTGCTGGCTACACTGGAAAAAATTGTTGCTGACTGGTTCACTTGCAACACTCTGCTCATGTGTAATCTGTTCATGTGTGATCTTCTCTCCTGAATTTGTTATGCTACTCTCGTATCTAGGATATAATGTCTTGCTTTTGATTTTTTTCTCATCATTACTTAGCACTCTCCTATCATGGCAATTTTGAACAATCATGCTTGTTTTGAGTACGTTCATTGTGATGATTGTTTTTGTTTTGTCTTCTACAGAGCTACCAGCATACCTTACTAAGGCTTCTCCTTCTGTGCCACTCATTGCCATTCCGACAGCTATTAGGTCGATGTTTGCGTGTGTCTGACCATTCTGTGTTGAAGTATTCGTGAGGATTCTCTGGCTTGCAGGAGCTGCTTGCACTGTATCTGATTTTTCTCGCTGTACCTGAACTGAATGTTGGTTACTTCATCTATGTCCTTTGATGTCCTTGTCTGTGCAGAAGATGCTACAGTAGTCCCACTGTTTTGTTGCATTGAGACCATCACATCAACTTGCACCTGACAAAACAAAAATAGAATAAAATAATTGTTAGTAGTACTCATGCAAAATTATTTTCATTTTTCAATTTTTTACTGATTGCAAGAGCAAACTCACCAAACTATTCTCATTACACTTTGCATCTTTCAATTTACAACTAGTCTTGACTACGCTGTTGCCTTTCACTGAAACACCTGATTGATCTTGGCATCGTAGCTTTGTTATACCACTAGGATCTCTTGAAATTACTTGTGAAGCAAACATTGTGATGTTAATTTTTTCTAGCTTTGGCTTCAAGTTTGCGCGTGCTGCGTTACATCTTCGTACAATTTCTATTGACGCCGCGAGAGCTATCAGTTTCTGCTCACGCTCTTTATCCCACTTATCATGTAGTGCTCTAAGACGTCTCTGCCATGATATAATTAATATAGTAGCACCATAATTATTCACGGTCAATGTTTTGATTTATAAAGCATTTAAATAAAACAAAATAAAATTCATATATTATTCTTAGAAGTATATATACCATCCTGAATTGACGTGCAACACGTTCTGTTATGCCTGGAGATTGGAATTTTGCACCTTTCATCATCTCTATTTCAGCCAATGTACGATCATTCAAATGAGATAATCTGGGTCCCTGCTAAATTTTGCAATTTAGTGTAATGCAGCATATATCGCATTCTCTAGATTTAATGAAAAAAATAACTCACAGATAAAAAAGCAACACTCTGCTTGCGTATCTGTAACATCAACAATAATAATCTATCTGCTATATAACTTATATAAGTAGTCTTCGGTACAAAAACAATCAGTTGAAATATGTATGCCGAAATATTTTGAAATTTACTGTGGTATTATTTCCTCCTTTTACCTTTTTTTGCAACAACCACCAACAACCTTGATGATTATATACATAATAATAAATAGTATTTGTCAGGAATAGCTAAATTATATTTAGAGCATAGTTTTATTGTACATCGACTGAACTTCTCAATGTATTGTATAATCTCTTGCTATTAAGTATACAGAGTAATACATTACTTTGATAGAAAATGAACGAATTGGTGTAGCCTACAATTGAAGTGATCCACTGTGAAGAAGTTTTTGTGATTACACATAGTGCTATCTGCTGCTCAAACTACATGCGTATCAAATGGTCATGTAGTTTCGTATATAACTATTTACACTATATCAATTGTACTACACTATCATGGTTATTAAACTGTTCCCATCACTATAGAAACTATGCTCCGTGTTTAAAACTAGGAAGTTATATCTCCGTTGAATCCCAAGATAAAAATCAACTACGCTGTTGGCAAAATGTTTTTTTCAAAAAACTATTGCGTTGTCGCTACATTGTAGCTGCCGGCCATGTCTACCATGTAAAGATGAAGTACAAGCTAAATCGCCTCATCACATATATCCCTAGAATTTCAATCGTTTGAGCAGGTTCGATATCTGGTTACATGATTTGTGGCGCTAGTGATGACGACGTCTCTCTCCATTGTCGTGCCTTGGTGAGATGGAAATATCTTACTGCTTGTTTTGAAGCGTGGTTGAAACTTTCCTTAGATCGACATGTGGGCGGCGGCGGCGGCTGAGAAAGTTATGGGTTGTTCCAGCATTAGGTGGTTATAATAGTTTGAAGAAGATACGTTTTCCTACCTTCCCTTCCTTCTTTAAACACCAACGACGGGTGGGAAGGTTTTATCTCCCAAAAACAAGTTGTCTGACAGGTGGGTCATAATTCAGTACGAAAATGCATTACCCCTTTTCCAAGAAGAACACTTTAGTATTGATAGCGACATATATGCGGGGTCTACTGTCTAACCAGTCCTTCGTCAGGGGAGAGGCAGTACATTTGTGCTAGGTTTCGTGGCTCTATTTATCCGTTTTGCACTTCTCATATACAACCAGCAATGTGCA
Organism: Avena insularis; assembly: GCA_023614405.1. Classification (NCBI taxonomy): domain Eukaryota; kingdom Viridiplantae; phylum Streptophyta; class Magnoliopsida; order Poales; family Poaceae; genus Avena; species Avena insularis. The sequence continues at coordinate 293,715,595 of CM042696.1, forward strand.
CCGAGATGCACAACTCGTATACAACGGATGCACTGACCGTGAGTGCTTTGTGATACTGCTTTTATAATGCCATGGACAACGAGATGCAGTGCCCGTGAAGTCCCTTACACGTGCTTCATAATGCACTGATCATCAAATAAAAAATGAGCTGCCTATGTGCTGTATGCATGGTGCAAGATAACAATCTTTGGCAGTGCACTCACCTTGCAATACACACCACCAGTTTTGTGAAACTCCTTTTAAAGGAGTTCAAAGTAGCATTTATTATATGTTATAAATGAAAATACACAGTATTTCCGTATGTTATTAATGAGTTATGTATTAAAAAACGTACCATCTTAGCTTTGTGATACTATTTTTATATGCAGATGCACTGCTCGAATACAAATCATGCATTGCTCGTTGAGTACTTTCTGATGCTGTTATTACAATGCCATACACACGAGATGCACTGTCCTAAAGATATAGATGAACTGCCTTAGAAATGCTTTGTAAACTGCTGTGCGCAAAGGTGCAAGATAACATGCGAGGGCAGTGCACTTACCGTGCAATGCATCCCGCATGCTACACACACTCATATGCACTTCAGGTAAACAAACCATGCACTGCCCACGGAGCGCTTCAGGATACTACTACAATAATGTGGTTAAAACATGTATGCACTGCTATTGGAATAGGTATGAACTGCCTTCCAAATGCTTCGTAAAATGTTGTACGCACGGTGCAAGACAAGATTCTATGGCAGTTCAATGACCGTGCAATGCACCCCACCTACTATGCACAGCGATGTGCACTGCCTGTGTACGTAGTATGCACTGCGTAACGTTATCTGTGTCGACGTAGACTTTTTACGTGTGGGGTATTGTTTTAATAACGAGGACATTTTCGTTTTTCTCCTACTGTGCACTGCTCGGTAAAAGATAATATGAAATGGCAGTACACTAGCCGTGCAATTCAATCCCACCCGCTATATACACTGAGATGCACTGCTCGTTGATTGCATCGTCATACTGTCATTATAATGCCATGCACACGAGATGCACTGTGCTGAAGATCTGTATGATCTGCCTTAGAAATGCTTTGTAAACTGCTATGCGCAAAGGTGTAAGATAACATGCGAGGACAGTGCACTTACTGTGCAATGCACCCCGCATGCTACGCACACTCATATGCACTGCAGGTAAAGAAAGCATGCACTACTCACGGAACGCTTCTGGATACTACTATAATAATGTGGTTAAAACCAGGCATGCACTGCTATTGGAATAGGTATGAACTGCCTTCCAAATGCTTCGTAAAGTGCTATACACACGGTGCAAGACAAGTTTCTATGGCACTTCAATGATCGTGCAATGCACCCCACCTGCAATGCACGATGATGTACCTTGCCGGTGTGTCGTAGTATGCCTTTGCGTAACGTTATCTGTATCGATGTAGACTTTTGACGTGTGGGGTATGGTTTCAATAATGAGGACCTTTTCGTTTTTCTGCCACTGTGCACTGCTCGGTGAAAGATAATATGAAATGGCAGTGCACTAGCCATGCAATTCAATCCCACCTGCTATATACACTAAGATGCACTGCTCGATGATTGCATCGTCATACAGTCATTATAATGCCATGCATACGAGATGCACTGCGCTGAAGCTCTATATGATCTGGCTTAGAAATGCTTTGTAAACTGCTGTGCACAAAGGTGTAAGATAATATGCGAGGGCAGTGCACTTACCGTGCAATGCACCCTCCTGCTACGCACACTCATATGCACTACAGGTAAACAAAGCATGCACTGCCCATGGAGCGCTTCAGGATACTACTACAATAATACGGTTAAAAATATGTATGCACTGTCATTGGAATAGGTATGAACTGCCTTCCAAATGCTTCGTAAAGTGTTGTACGCACGGTGCAAGACAAGTTTTTATGGCAGTTCAATGACCGTGCAATGCACCCCACCTGCTATGCACAGCGATGTGCACTGCCGATATACGTAGTATGCACTGTGTAACGTTATCTGTGTCGATGTAGACTTTTGACATGTGGGGTATTGTTTCAATAACGAGGACCTTTTTGTTTTTCTCCTACTGTGCACTGCTCGGTGAAAGATAATATGAAATTGTAGTGCACTAGCCGTGCAATTCGATCCCACCTGCTATATACACTAAGATGCACTGCTCGTTGATTGCATCGTCATACTGTCATTATAATACCACGCACACAAGATGCACTACGCTGAAGCTCTGTATGATCTGCCTTAGAATTGCTTTGTAAACTTCTGTGTGCAAAGGTCGAAGATAACATGCGAAGACAGTGCACTTACCATCCAATGCACTCCGCATGCTACGCACACTCATATGCACTGCAGGTAAACGAAACATGCACTGCCCACGGAGCGCTTCATGATACTTCTATAATAATGCGGTTAAAAACAGGTATGCACTGCCATTGGAATACATATGAACTGTCTTCCAAATGCTTCATAAAGTGTTGTACGCACGGTGCAAGACAAGTTTCTATGGCAGTTCAATGACCGTGTAATGCACCCCACCTGCTATGCACAGCGATGTGCACTGCTGGTGTACGTAGTATGCACTGCGTAATGTTATCTGTATCGACGTAGACTTTTGACGTCTGGGGTATTGTTTCAATAACGAGGACCTTTTAATTTTTCTCCTACTGTGCACTGCTTGGTGAAAGATAATATGAAATTGCATTGCACTAGCCGTACAATTCAATCCCACCTGCTATATAAACTAAGATGCACTGCTCGTTGATTGCATCGTTATACTATCATTATAATGCCATGCACACGAGATGTACTGCGCTGAAGCTCTGTATGATCTGCCTTAGAAATGCTTTGTGAACTGCTGTGCGCAAAGGTCCAAGATAACATGCGAAGACAGTGCACTTACCGTGCAATGCACCCCGCATGCTACGCACACTCATATGCACTGCAGGTAAACAAAACATGCACTGCCCACGGAGCGCTGCAGGATCCTACTACAATAATGCGGTTAAAAACAGGTATGCACTGCCATTGGAATAGGTATGAACTGCCTTCCAAATGCTTCGTAAAGTGCTGTACGCACGGTGCAAGACAAGTTTCTATGGCAATTCAATGATCGTACAATGCACCCCACCTGCTATGCACAGCGATGTGCACTGCGTGTATATGTAGTATGCACTGCGTAACGTTATCTGTGTTGATGTAGGCTTTTGACGTGTGGGGTATTGTTTCAATAACGAGGACCTTTTCGTTTTTCTCCTACTGTGCACTGCTCGGTGAAAGATAATATGGAATTGCAGTGCACTAGCCGTGCAATTCAATCCCACCTGCTATATACACTGAGATGCACTGCTCGTTGATTGCATCGTAATCCAGTCATTATAATGCCATGCACACAGGATGCACTGTGCTGAAGCTCTGTATGATCTGCCTTAGAAATGCTTTGTAAACTGCTATGCGCAAAGGTGTAAGATAACATGCGAGGACAGTGCACTTACTGTGCAATGCACCCCGCATGCTACGCACACTCATATGCACTGCAGGTAAAGAAAGCATGCACTACCCACGGAACGCTTCTGGATACTACTATAATAATGTGGTTAAAACCAGGCATGCACTGCTATTGGAATAGGTATGAACTGCCTTCCAAATGCTTCGTAAAGTGCTATACACACGGTGCAAGACAAGTTTCTATGGCAGTTCAATAACCGTGCAATGCACCCCACCTGCTATGCAATGATGTGCCTTTGCTGGTGTCACGTAGTATGCAACTGCGTAACGTTATGTGTCGGCGTAGACTTTTGGCGTGTGGGGTGTTGTTTCAATACGAGGACCTTTCGTTTTTCTCCCTATGCCTGCTTTCGGTGAAAGATAATATGAAATTGCAGCCACCGCTATATACACCTTTGAGATACCTTTGCTCGTTGATTGCATCATCATCTTGTCATTATAATGCCATGCACGAGATGCACCGCCTTTGAAGCTCAGATGATCTACCTTAGAAATGCTTTGTAAACTACTGTGCGCAAAGGTCCAAGATAACATGCGAAGGCAGTGCACTTACCGTGCAATGCACCCCGCATGCTACACACACTCATATCCACTGCAGATAAACAAAACATGCACTGCCCACGGAGCACTTCAGGATACTACTACAATAATGCGGTTAAAAACAGGTGTGCACTGCCATTGGAATAGGTATGAACTGCCTTCCAAATGCTTCGTAAAGTGCTGTACGCACGGTGCAAGACAAGTTTCTATGGTAGTTCAATGACCGTGCAATGCACCCCACCTGCTATGCATAGCGATGTGCACTGTCGGTGTACGTAGTATGCACTGCGTAACATTATCTGTATCGGCGTAGACTTTTGACGTGTGGGGTATTGTTTCAATAACGAGGACCTTTTCGTTTTTCTCCTACTATGCACTGCTCGGTGAAAGATAATATGAAATGGCAGTGTACTGCATTTAAACAGAAAATGCACGGCCTACGAAGTGTTTCAGGATACTAATATAATGCTGGTAAATAAAGTAGAGCTCTGACATGTGTGGTCTTGGTTCATTAATAAGGACCTTCTTGTTTCTCAAGAATCACCGGTTGCGGCAGGCGGATATAGCGTTTAATGAACGCTGCTCTCTCCTCGTTCTTCTTTCAGGGTTGTTCTTCCACATTTTCAAATCTACTTTTACTGGCGAAGTTCATCTATTCATCTTGCATCCCTCCATGTCTATTTGATTCGTCGTATCCCAGAAGGTTGATTTTCCGTCTAGCTCACTTGTAGATCTCTGTATTATGCATATGTTTAGCTACTTCATATAAATCTTTCCGCGCTCACGACAAACGTGTTTGTTGCTAGCGATATATTACTTGCACATCCATAATTAAGAACGATATAGGACGATTGTTGGTTAAGCACGCTTCAATTTCTGTTTATTATTTCATTTTATGATCATTGTATAGTGTTTGCGAGGTGTTTTTTTTAAATTTTGAATTATTTTTTTGTAGTGGTTCTATCCTGTGTGCTGCGTCGAATCTATAACTTTGAAATCTGACATATATGACTTACTAAAAAAATCTATACCTCGTTAACTGATAACTTTTTTTACCCTGTCGACAGAAAAAAAAAATCTCATACAGAAATGGCTGATCATGTTTTCACCACACAGTTATCTCTTCCAAAGTTTATAAAACTGGTGAAAAGGCTGAGTAATGACCAGAAGGTTTTGTTAAGGAGCATACATTTTTTATGGTATGCTTGGTATGTGTTGTGAAGAGTTGCCAAAGTCACTAGTTTTGTGGCTTGTTGCTCACTTTAACGTTACTACAAGAAGTTTTGAATTTCCCAACGGATGCGGCTTTGAACTGAAGCCCTTTCACTTCAACAAGATACTTGGCATCCCCTTTGGGGGTAGAACCATAAGAAGCATGTCCGCAATGGATACGCGATATGGTCAGAGAATTAACTCATTGTGCAGGGCCAACACCAACTATCAGTGAGCTCGAAAAGATGATTACTCCTAGCCTGGTAGGATCTCAGTTCAAAACATGTTTTGTTCTATTTGCAAACACTGTTATGCTGTGCCCGAGCACGTATGATGGAGCCAGCCCGGACTACTTCTCTGCAATTGGAGTGTCTGATGAGATTGACTCCTATGACTGGTGTCTTGCTCCATTCAACAAGCTTATTGGCTATATTGACACTTTCCAGAAAAATGGTTTGAAAGGTGCACTTGATGATTTCCTTCCAATTATCCCAGTTAGTTACCCACCGTGATAATTATTTTCTATAATATTAGTTGTCAATAGTTTCTGTGGATTTATTGTTTTAATATGGTTGTAACAATTTTAATGCAGGTAATGTACTTTGAACTACTGGACACAAATGCTCTGCTTCTAGGCCATGCACTGCCTAGAATATCTTTCTGGTCAACTGAAAATATGGCATTATATGAGAGTCTTGACCAGATGCCTCATCAACAAAATGTTTATGGTGTTCACAAGGCAAGACTCCCATAGTTATTCATATTATGTGCAATTATTACTATGGTCTTGTTTCTTCTTACTCATATTATTGTATTGTATTTTCTGTTTTGTCCATGTTGAATATGCAGTTGAAGGATATAAATGAAACTGTGTTTTCTAATGCTGAGCTGAACGAAGAGATAGTTCAGAATGTTACAACTTTCATTGAAAAGTTTGTAACAGACCCACTTATGCATGCGGAGGTAAGAATTTTTATAATCTTCCCAATTCTTTCATTCATGATCATGACGAATCTTCTTGTGTTTGTGTTCTACATATACATTGCCTACTTGAGCTTAAGCATTCATGTTTTTTATTTCTCAACCTTGTTGTAGTAGAGTATTAAATTCTCTCATCGTTTCATTGTACGATTTTTTCGCACTTTTTAGCTACTTCCTACCAGGATGAACATTCTTTCTACAGCTGCATGTTCTACTAGGTTTAATTAGGTAACCATACTACTGGTGTTTGATCATAGTGTTACCTATTCAGTTATTTCAGCATTGCACTGTTATATTTATGATATTGAAAATAGGCGATAGCAATAATGCTTATAATGTGAAAACTTCCAGGCTGCCAGAGAAATACAGGCCATAGTGACGGACATGTATGCTGACATGTTGTCTGCGATGAATCTCAATATGAAGAGCAATATTAGAAAGATTTCTAGAATATCTATGCTCAATCATGAGAACAGGGGTATGTACTCTACACCTCAAGGGTCCTTATACACAAGAGAAGATAATGAGCGCGACGTTGAAGACAAAGGGAGTGTGCTGGATAAATCAACATATGGGCTAACATCTGTATGTAGAAGGCTAGCAGAAGACTGTGAGCTGCTTATCAAGTTAACTTTTGTGGACCAAAGTTATGGATCCCCTAAAAATATGAAATATATGTAGGAGTTGGAATCTTGTTGCAAGGCCCTGGTACATATGTTATCGACACGTGATAATTTGTCCAGAATTGAACAATTACCAAAGATGAACTCTGAACCAACAGATTGTAGTGCTACTGATGACGTCCTGTGATCAGATGAATTGATAATTCCTATCGCAAATTCAACGCAATCCATGCAATCTGTCATAGAATATGCAGGTCAGGGTTCTGGTAACGGGATGATCGCTAAGCCTACTACAGCTACAAATTGTGTAGCAAAAAGTGCAACTTCAGTCGAAAATCAGCAAGTTCATACAGTTATTGTTCAGGGCAACACTAGTACAATATGTACAACGACTTCCATTACATGTACTGATAATGAATCCTAGGCAGAGCTTTCGTCAGGAACAAGGTGTACAGAGCATGCAAGGAATGAGGTGGACACTGCAGATACAGTTCATGTGTCAGAAGCAGCATCTCAATGGAACAGAACTAATGAACAGATTGCCGTGTTGGCTGTTTCTAATGGCGTGTCAAATACATTTGACAATGAAGACCGATCAAGAATTCAGGTGCAAACAAGTGGTTTCGATCATAGCCATTTTTTACATTCTGAGTCAGCAACTCATTATGCACAAGATAATTTTGATGAGAGACTGCCTGGTTCTGAACATACATTTCGTGATGCTCAAAAGATGGGCTTGAACCACCTTAAGGTACAGGTCGGTGCAGAAGCTGCTGGTTCAGTGCATGCTGACATTACTAATCCAGTTACGGTTCCCGTGCCAAAACCGGATATTGGAAATTACGAAAGACAGCTACAAATTTCCAACCCACAACATGTCCCTATGCCTGGTCCGGATGTTTTCAACCGCTTGAATGCAAGCCTTTGCATCCCAAGTGCGGAAGCAGGACCAAGTCATCATGCAATTGATCAAGAAGAAGAGAGGCAGCCTGCTGCAAATGATACCGATACATTTCAGCTTTTACAGAACTCCAACTGTCTCGGTGAAAAACGGGTGGTTGGGAGATCACTACAATTTGAGTTTGATCTTGTTTCTGATGATCGTATTTCAAAGAAACAGAAGACAGAAGATAACAACGATGATTCGTTTTCTTTCTGAGAAGAAAATGATGAATTTTGGACAGAAGTTTCAGATCTGGCTGACCTTACACAGAGAGCGAAAGAAAAACTTGTTATCACTTCAGCAGCCCAGCCTGAAATAGAAGCTAATCCAACACAACTTAACTGTCTGTCAAGTGAAACATATGGACCAGCATCTGCAAATGTGCATTCATCTAGTATTCAGCACGACAGACAAGTCTCTGATAATTATGATTCGTATGGTTCTATATCAATAAGTGGCAGCACGTCAGTGGCAGACATGTCTATGACACTGAAAAATATAAACCTAGACAATGACAATGGCGATGCGAGAACATTCTCCCATTACATGCGACTTCGATCGCCAAAAGTTATACACCATTTAGTGGAGCTTCTGCCATGAAAAATTTCTCTAGAGAAACCAATTCCAGCATAAGAGGTTCAAGTATTGATCATTTATCTGGAGGAATCAATTCCAGCATAAGAGATTCACTTACAAATGAAACCACTGATAACAGGAAAAGGTATAACGGTACGACAACTCCTAATTTTGCAATTCAGATACCAAGAGTGTGACATCACTCGCAGTGAAAACATCTCTGCTAAACACGCGCAATGTTTGGTCGATACTATTAACAAGTCAAACAGTAGCACAGCCTGCCATCCAACTTTCTATTGGAATACTGGATCAGCAGAGAAATATGTGCAATCGCAGCACGTTGTGCAGCAGACATCCACACAAGGGCCTAACATGTTGAACAGCAGAAGGTCTATAGAGACAGCAAGATCTGATAAGACTACAGAACAGGACAAATCAATGGATGGACATGGCTTCATAGAGCAGGACGGAGGAAGCAGAACAAACTCAAGAACAACATTGCAAGACCATGACTCTGAAAATCTAGGACATACAAATCACAGAGATTTTCATACATCAGGTCAGTATTCAAATTCGTGTTCGCGCATACAAATGCAACAGCAGTACGAGGCAATGCATGCTACTACTAGGATGTCAGTATCTCAGAGCCAACTACCAGGAAGTAGTTACTCTATAAGACTAATGCACCAAGCTTACAGTCCTCGGTGTAACATTGCCAGCAGTCAAATGTACAGCGCAAATACAATATCCTCGAGTATGCCTAGGTCAATTTTGAGAAATAGTGGAAACCAACAACCTAGATACACAAGAAGCTGTCCTAAACGAGAAAACTCTCGAGACCCTAGACTGCAGCATAATAATGTATCATTCCGCACCGCTGGACCATCATTTGAGCAGGAAGCTTGCAGAAGACATGTCTCGTTTGCATCAGCATCTATACCAAGCATTGGATCAGGTATGCAAACAAAAGTGCTGACAATGCTGAAACAAGAACAAGCATTAATCGCCGCCGAATTCCATATCCTACTTTGAAACAATCAAAAGATGTTGAAGTAGCTTTATTTGAATTCATAGTAGAGAACACTCCGAATCAAAAGGCAAGAAGGTAAAGTTTTGTCTCGCATACTTTACTATGAAAATATATTTAATTGTTTTCATCGCATTGTAATAATGGAGTATTTCGATTCTATTTTTTCTGTATTCTACCAGCGACAAGGTGGTTCTGTGCAGGAAGAAATGGGCTTGCCAGAGAGTGTTTGGTTTATCAATGCAGGTTTATGAAAGTGTGAATTCACACGTAATGAACTATATGGCAATGCTGGCCATGACAGAACAGAAACACAACCTAAATAATAATCAACACAATCATGAATTGTTCCCAACCAGGTACATCATGATGCACGAAGATTCGGTAAGCGCAGTTACAAAGTTTTTTTAGTAACACCCGTTCTATCTATATATGTTTTCACGTGCAACTGAACACGCATACATCGATCCATGGACATAGAAATTATGATATCTACTAACTAGTTTTTTTTTCTAAAAAAATATATTATTAGCTTTTGCTCACAAGGCCAGAATTTAATCCAAGATCGTTCAAATGATACTTATCAGAGAATCACACTGGATGGAACCTGGCGAATGTATCAATGATAATTTTTAAATTTTAGTGTCTATGTTATTTTCTAGTGACATTGTTTTTAGATCTGCAAGCCAATTGTTTCGTCTCTTTGTTTGTTTAGATCATCATACCTCTACGGCCAAATGATGTGTGGTATGCCGTGATTGCTGACCTTCAAGGTCGAAAATATGATATTGTTTGTTCGAATGTCATGAACGAGACCGTTGAAGATGAAGCAGCCATTGTGATAAACAACTTCAAGTTTGCGTTTGAAGAAGCATCTGATTTTCATCTGAATTCGAATTTCGAAATATGAGAACCACACCTGTTCAGTGGATATCTGACAATGAAAACCAGTTAAGTATCGTTAACACGGCTTGATCCTTGCCCTATTAAAATTTATATATCAAACAAGCAACTGAAATATGGGTCTATCTATGAAATGAGCAGGAAAGACAGCGGAGTAGGTTTGCTGAGGTTGCTCAAATATTACGATGGTGTTGTTGACCATTGGTTCCAGTATGTAAGTATAATTTCGAGGCAGACTTAATTTCGTACTTGCACTAGTATAAAACAGCACTAAATTAAAATTTATTTGATATGAACTTTTATTTCTATAGACTGATACTAAAGCCTTGCGGGAACAGCTGACGTTTGACATGGTTTTGTCAAAGTTCAATGAAAAGTATACAAGAAAGATTAAGGAACTTGTCAATCAATAGAGATGTATGTACTTCTATGATTGTACCAAAATAAAAACTATTTATTCAGTGTCTGTCATCATTCAGTGAAGTTTTATTTGTTTTTTGTTTGATTCGCCGGAGTGATGAATATGATAAATAATGCTGCTTCATTCAGAAACAAATTCCTGACGTGTGTTTCCGGCATGACTAGAAATTTATCGATGGATTGTTGGCACTCCAAAAAATAGTCCGAATTAATTGTAATAGAGATTAGTAACATTTAAAATTTCAGACCACTGTCAGATCATTAAATTTATAAATTTTTTTGATAGCAGTTTACAAAGCATTTTTAGGGCAGTTCATCTACAGCTTTAGGGCAGTGCATCTCATGTGCATGGCATTATAATGACGGCATCACGAAGTACTCAACTAGCAGTATATTATTTGTATTCGGGCAGTGCATCTCAGTGTACATAGCAAGTGGGAGTGTCCTTTCATATTATCTTGCACCGAGCAGTGCACAGTTTGTGAGAAATAAAAAGTTGTTTATTAGCGGAAAAACGTACTAATGCACGCACTGTCTATACTATAAATATAGCACTATCATCTATACTGCACAATACTTCGTTTAGACGAATAAGCAACTAGTATTCAGTACAATTCTTGACCAGCATTAATCATTAATGGAAATTCGTTATTTTCAATTAAAAGCAATATGCAATCATATAACAAACGAGCAAATTCGGAGCGCTTCAGGATAATACTAATACAATGCGGTTAAAGACAGGTATGCACTGCCAATGAAGTATATATGAACTGCCTTCTAAATGCTTCATAAAGTGCTGTACGCATAGTGCAAGTCAAGATTCTATGGCAGTTCAATGACCGTACAATGCACCCCATCTGCTATGCTTGGCGGTACCTTGCCGTATGCGTAGTATGCACCTTTGAGCGTTATCATGTCGATGTATACTTCTGAAATGGGTTTTGGTTCAACCTTTTCGTTTTTCACCTACTGTGCACTGCTTGGTGAAAGATAATATGAAATGGCAGTGTACTAGACGTGCAATTCAATACCACCTGCTATATACACTGTGATGCACAACTCGAATATCAATCATGCACTTCTCGTTGGGTGCATCATGGTACTAACATTATAATGCCATACACACAAAGATGCACTGCCCATGAATCATTGTTCCGCAAACTAGTTTACTATTGAACTGCCCTTTAAAAAAAGATTTGCAATGCCCTGGAAAAATCTTAATAAAATCGGGCATTACAACAGTTATTATGGACGACGGGAGACACGGTTCTCCGTTATTGTATCTAATTAGCCTTCATGTGCTTCCTCTACTATCCATCCGCAGAAGAGAAACAACTATTCCGCAGATTGCGGAAAATCATAGCGGAGGAACCCAGGCCGTCCTCTTTCCGAGGTAAGGATTCTCTATAGCAACTTAACAAAACATCCCCATTGATAAGGATTCGAGATCATTCCTGCTACTAATCAGTTACGAAGAACTTACCGCTCTTACTTGGTCCCATCCCCAGAAGAGAAGCAACTCTTCCGCAGATTGCGGAAAATCTGCAGCAGAAGGAACCGCCGGCACCGTCCTCTTTCCGAGGTAAGGATTCTCTATAGCAACTTAACAAAACATCCCCATTGATAAGGATTCGAGATCATCCATGCTACTACTCAGTTGCGAAGAACTTACCGCTCTTACTTGATAGCAAAGATTTCCTTGTAGAATCATTGATTTGTCGTCCATACTATGGAAACCTTGGTACTGAGATCAAGTCCACGATAAATTGAAAGACTATTATAGTCTAAATTAGTTTTTCAAGTTTGTTTCAACGAAATACGATTATAGACAGTATTTAGTACTCCCTCCGATTCAAATTAATTGACTTGAATTTTTCTAGATTCGGATGAACCTAGACATGTTTTAGTACTAGATACAACCGAATCTATATATAAATCCAAGTCAATTAATTTGGATCAGAGGGAGTATATAGATACATCCAAATTCAAACAAACTTTTGGTATCCTTTTTAGGACGGAGGGAATAGGTTAGTAAAATTTAAATATCGAAACCCTAGCTTTCTATATCTAATACTTCCTCCATTTGAAAATATAAGATATTTTAGCTTTGTGAATGAAGTGTATCTAGACTTCTTTTAGTGTGTAGGTTCATCAAGGTGTGGAGTGAACATGGATAATAAAAGGTGTGGAGTATTTCCTTACAACATCATATTTTTTCTATGAGAAATCCTGTTGCATAAATCGTATGGTAAGTAAAAAATATATTTATTATGCACTCGGACAACATACAGAATATTTTTCACAAGTAGGATCAGCTTCAGTAAATTATATTTTACTGTTACTTCAAGTCAATTCCGATATTCAATAAATGATTAGTAATGCGTTCTGGTTAGTATAATTTTTTTCTCAGTTTTTATTGCATGCATAATTTTATAACTACTTGCACCTGCACCTGCATATGTCCTATTCTGCAACTTGATGTTACATTGTACAACTAGGTGTAGTTATAATTTAAAGTTTAAATTAAGCACGTCGAATTGAAGTGCTTCAAGTGGTCGGTTCAAAAATTATAACGTGAAATAAGATTGGTATGTCTCTTCCACCAGGGAAAAATGAGCTTTTGCAATGCTAGCGATGGAGAATCTTCCGACGGTATGGCACAGACTGATGATGAGTTTGATGTGTCAGAAAATGAACTTAACAGGAAGATTGAGAATTACAAAATAAAGATGGAGCTGAAAAAGAAACACAAACTAGGTTCAAACATCAAAGGCGGTGTACGTAAGAAGAAACGAAAGATTGGTGGAGAATAACATGGCAGTCCGAACAACCAGAATAATGTTGTCATGGTAAGCTTATGTAATGTTAATGCATGTCATATTCCTTAATCGAGACTACAGTCTGCACTAAGAAATTTAGAAATAAGTTTACGAATATTTGATATGTTTTTTCTGTAAACTACCAGGATATGTCCAAGAATCAACTGATGGCAATTGAAAAATATACAAGGGACAAGAAGAAGCCCCGTAGTAGGACTGGATCAAATTACACAGTAAGGTGCTCTCTCAAAGAGCTCAACAGATTGATTAAACATGATCTGAACAATCTCCAAAAAGGAGAGCTCGTGGAGATTGACTGGGGTTTCATCCTGGAATACAAGCTGGATTCAAACATTAGTAGGCCCCTGATTATTAAGCTATAAAATAAGATTGATGTAGAAACTCTGAAAATGGAGTTTGCCGGTGGTAGGACTATAGCTCTGACAGCCTTCGGAAGCTGGCGATACCTTTGCTTTACTGTGGCTTAAGAAGAAATTGGGTTTGGGAGAGAGGGACAATGCAACGGTGCAACACCTGACCCGTCATATCATAAAGGGTGCAACGGACAAGTTTACAATGAAATGCATAATACTTGTAATCTGCACAAAGCTTATATATCCAAGTTTAAACAACCACATCAGCCGGGAAGTTGGGGTAGTGAAAAGCCTTGATATCGAGAATTCTGGAAAAATGGACTTTTGCCAGCTTGTAATTGACTAGATCAAGAGGGCAGCAATAAAGTTTCATGTTGATGATATGAATCAAAGTGTTGCTGAAGGTTGCGCAGTCCTTCCTCTAATAATATACCTGGATTCGCTCAAGTGCAGAAAATCAATTATGACAAAAGAAACACCAAGGATCAAATATCTGGACAAATCAAATCTTCTTGCTGTATTGAAAGCGGATGTCATTGACAAAGAGATGTGGGGACGACTGAATGTAAGTATTCTACTTGACCTCGTCTTATTTCACATAAAGAATCATTCTATCAAATGAACTATTTTAAAATTACCTCTTCTGACAGTTATTCATGATCCATGGAAATAATATTTGATTACTGTTTGTAGTGGAAAAGCTGTGACGAAAGAAGCTATTATTTGAAACCTCATGTGGCAGAAATGACTTGTAACAAGATAACCTCAACCTCTAACAGAGAATTAGAGGGTTCAGGAACAAAGTCCCAGAGGCTAGATCAATGCATGACAAGTATATTGATATACTGCTAGAGGAGGAAGTAGGTGATGAAATCATAAGTGATGATACAAATGCTGCAATGATATATAAAGAACTTACCATGAAGCACAGGGACCTGAAAAGATGTAAACTAGAAGCAATGGCTAACTGCTTTCGAGCATCCCATCAGTGTGCAACTGACGTGCTGAGATGTTTTGATAGATGCGAGAATGACCTGACCAACATGGCAAACATTTCAGGCACCAGTTGAATCAAGCAATCAAAGCATAAAGCCGAGGCAGCAACTCATGACCTTAATCAAAGCATAAAGCCGAGGCAGCAATCAGCAACGAATTCTCTACTACAGGCAAGTCAGCAGCGGTAACAGTGAATAAAATGGATTCAGCTGATAACAACACGCCCTGGAATTTTGACGATAGAGGAATCATGTAGATGGACAGAATAAAAAATATAGCAGCACTAGAAGAGGAGCACGACATTGTAACCGCAAGAGCCTTGGATGAACAGGTTCGTATATCTTAGACGTGTATTAGCTACTTCCATCGCACGAGCACATACAAATAATAATCTATGAAATAGAAGTGTAATGTAACAACTTGTCCAGTTTTTATATTTTTTACTGATATATTTGATGTGTTATTCAGAGTTGTTCTGCGTGCATGGCGACACCGACAACAGTAACAACGCATACTACGGGAGAAGGAGAAGACAATTCTAAGCAATTTGAAACTGACCAACAGCCATCAACGGCACAGCTAAGCAATGGTATTGTTGTATTCTGTAGATATGCTGCTAATAGCAAAATTACTAGTGGGCTTGACAGGAAAACTACTTGTAATAATGATACAGGAGGAAACTCGTCTAAACAAGTACAAGGATGCAACAAAGACGCTGTAGGAGCCGAGGAAGACATGTTAACCACGCAGTTCAACAATGGTACTATCACATTATGTCAAGATGCTTGGTTTTTACTTTACGCGATGTTTTTTACATTAATAACATGTAAGAGGAAATAACACAGTTTTTTACAAATATTGGTGCAGGTGTGACCATGTTGTTACCAGAAATTACTCACAAAGAAGGTTCCTCTAACCATGAGGTCGCTGTTGTTGAAAAAGCAATCCAGAAAGGACATCCGCATGACACAACTGATGTTAGAACACAGATTAAGAATGCAGACACCTCGTGTATCGAATCAAAATGCCACGGAGAAGATGCAACTAAAACATTTTCGTTGCCAGAGCAAGGATTAAGAACACCTGTTACAAGGAGCAAGGCTCTTGGTCATAATTCCCCAGATAATATCAAATCTTACAAGAGGCCTCTACAAAACATCTTAAAACTTAAGTTGCCTGTGTATGTTCCCCCCACATTTAAGTACAAGGGAGACACCACAGTTGCTCGTAGATTGGTACTAAGCAAGGATTTTCTGGAGAAGAATGAAGAGTAAGCACCAAACTATGCTTTGTGGATTCCTTTAGTAAAATATATGTGTATGTTGTCACACAATCATGGATCCCGGTTTTTATATTTGATCCTTTTTTTGTTTGTCTGTGGAAATTCTTAGGCTAGTTATGGTGAAATATTCGTCAACTTTGGAACAAGGCCTGGAAATACCAAAATATTGGACTGCGGCAAGGCTTGCAGCATGTTTCAATGGAAAAGGCAAGCTTGATGATGACATGATTGACTTCATAATTTCAAGCTGGCGCAGTATCCCGAACTACAAATGTCTATTCAGGAATCAAAGGATAGTATTGCCACTAGGGGTTGCTCATTTATGTGACATTGGGAAAAAGGGGAATTTCACAAATTCTGGAGGACAAGATGAAATTTATCAGTTTGAAGCCGTCTCCAAGATTGAACAGTTCAAACTTCTAATTGGAAATGCAGATTTAAGCAAAGCTAAGATGGTACGTTCTTTAATACATAACTCATTAATAACATACAGAAATATTCCGTATTTTCATTTATAACATATAATCAATGTGACTATTTTCCTTGCCCATCACAGATATTTATGTCTGTGTCATTTGACAATCATGTGTCTACTTACATCCTAAACAACTACCCTCAATGTGGTCGTGTTGAAGTTATTGACACACGGGATTACAGAACACAGAGAAAAGGATTGTCTAAAATAGCTTACCACAATCAAATTGGGGAAAAAATGGTGTGGTTTTTTTACTTTTATAACTTTATAATAAAGCTAAAGACAATCTGCATAGTTTGAGAAAAATTATGTCACTAACTATGCTCTACATACTGGTTTTTTTAGCTAAAGAGATTTGACAAGTTCGTTGACGAACTCTACCCGAAGAACAAGCTTCCAAAGTGGGGAAATATTGTACCTAGATCAAAACATGTGAAGGTACAAAAAGAAGTTGAAGACATGAATGGTTTTTGGATTCTAAAGAGCATTGAGAACTACAACGGCATTCAACTTGTACATGATCTTAAAGATGTAAGTAATGCCAGTTTTGAATCAATAGTTTTACCAAATACAAATTTTTGATTGACATTAACAATATGTCTTCTTGATTCGTTTGAACCATTCGGCCAGATGGACGCGAGCTTAGTCATGGAGGAGTATCTGTTCTGGACACTGTTCTCCGAGGCCAACAAAGCAAAAGATGAACTATCGGAAGAACTGAGAGCTTTAGCACCTAAGTCGAGCTGAAAATAAACAACGATGTTGTGTACTGTGGTGTTACAAAAAACGATGAATTAATTTGTTTATTTTGTATCAGTAGAGTTGCTGTTTTCCAAGCAGTGTAGTTCTCTGTGGTAAAGAAAAACAACTTATCCCCGTGTATTTCATAGGCACCATCGTGCCGAATGCAGATATATATGCACTATCTGCGCTTCCGTGTTTACAATAAGAGTTTAATATATAACTAACCTACCTGAGTTCGACATGCAGAACTGATTGCTGTTCAGATCATGAACTAGTAAATGGTTTTCAAAATGAAATCGTTTACAGTAAAAGACATTTGATATTCCATTTGAATCTTATGGATTAAGCACCATTAGATATAGTGCTTGATTTGCCGTATGCTTCCTTTTCTTGGCTGTCACACAGAGCTAGCGCATCACGTCTTTCTCCATAAGTTCATCAATCTTTCCCGCCGTCTTTGTCGATTAGTTCATCAATCTTTCCCGCCACTAACATGTATTTATCCCGCCATGCAAGAAATTTAGCAACGCTGGATTTCTATTTATAGCCCTCAACATTGTCCACCTGCAACTACACCTATCAAGAATATTTCGCCGTCGCCAACAACGCCACCCACCATCGCCCTTATCGCCAGACCCAAACGGAGCAAACTCCATCAGCTTTACACCTTTCCGATCAACCAAGAGATGCTACGCGCATAGATCTGAGTTGCCAGCACCAGTAGTACAACAAATGGAGGAGGAGATCCAGGTGGAAGGAGTCACCGAAGAAGCGGTGGAGCCCGAAGCAGAAATAGCAGAAAATCAACAAGGACCTCAAGTAGAAGAAGAAGAAGAAGAAGACGAGGAAAAGGATCAACAAGAGCCTGGTTCACAAAATCTAGATTCAGAAGATGATCCTGACGTGGTTGAACCAACCACAGGAGAAGAACAAGTTGCCGATCTAGAAATTTTTGCAGAAAAGGGTCCTACAATTCCATCATAGATTCAACAATGCAAGGAAAAATAAGTTGTTCAACAGTATTGTCAACACCCGGATTTTTAATCCCACATGCCCATTAGGCCATACCTCGCAATCCAAGGATTACCATTTTTGCGAGACATAACGGATTGGATATCATAGTACATCATCCATTACAAACCATATATAAGGTTTTACACAAATAAGGATCTCATGATCCAGTCTTAATACAACAAGTAGCGGAAATAAACGATAGCGTAGCGGTGGGGTCCATCTTCAGGGGCACAGGCAATGCTGACGAAGGCAGATAGTCCTAGTTATCATAGCCGTCCTGCTGACGATCATCTTGATAATCTCCTTCATAGTCTGGCCATAATAATAGCCAGGGACAAAAGCCATGAGTACTCTTTAAGTACTCGCAAACTACTACTAGCAAGGAGTATAAATCTAAGTTAAAGTGCTGAATCTAAGTTAACTATCAAGTTAAGTTTGAAACCTAAGCTGAGTTCAGAAGCAAAGAAAGATAAAGTAAAGTTCTAGAATCACTTAAGTTGGGAAGCTATTATCATCTACACAACCCTGTTGTGGTCAAGTCAAAGTTCATCATTCATTTCCAGTTATTTAGAAAACATCTGACAACGAAACAGTATGGCCATCCCAATCGTCCATAATCATGACACGCTATTCGAATAGTTTGACACTCTGCAGAGGTGGTACACTTTCACCACAATATTCGATACATCTGTCAGGGATAACCCTGAATCATCATACTTACTATGCAGATAATCAAACATAACCTCCCCTTTACACACCCTAGTACAAGCACCTCTCCTACGAGCATGGCCTCCCAACCATGACCATCAGTCATCTTGGGCACTGCATAGGTGGACATCATGAGAGGTAGCCTCAGCTCAAACCTCTCCCGTGAGGGAACTAATACTAATGCATATAAATTTCCAGCTAAGCCTTACCCAATTCAGGTAATGTGGTTGTACGGTAAATTTGGAATGGTATCACATTCGAATCCAACCATCATTTTTATAAAAGGGTTCAGGCTCATGCCTCATCATTTTCATCATCATAAACCAGTTGTTTCTCTCAACACATGTCAAAACATCTCAATAGAATGACTCATCATTCCAAGGTTTTCACAATTTATTTTCACCAAGTATTCCCATCTAAAGTGACTCAAGTTTTTGATCTATACTAAGATACTAAGTTAAGAGTGTTCACTAAGGTGGAAGTGATGGGTTCAATCTCATGCCATAGAGTGACATCTAAAGGTTTCTAAGTAGGTTAAGGTTTATATTTTTTATGCTACCTTCAAAATAAGTAAAGAACTTTGTGTAAACTAAGGGAGGTAAAACTTGTCAATAAGACTTGGGGTACTAATAGTCAAAGGGGTGTGATCAAAGCATGCTGAAGGTATCTTTGCTAAACCATCTAGTTTAATTCTAGCCTGCTAACAATAGCTTACCTTGGTTGGTGCAGTGGTTGAAGTTTTCTTCTTCTTCTTCTTCTTGGTAGAACTCCTCCTCCTCGAAAGCTTGGTCGGTACTAGCGTCTATAAATACATAGGGAGTGCACAATCACCAAACAGTACTTAACTAGGCTAAGTAGCATTCTAAAACACACATTTGATGATCTATTATCATCACAAACATCACAAGTTTTAATTCAATAGTTTCATCCTTTTTATTTTAGAAAAGTAATTTCTACTCATTGAAATATTAACTAAAATTTTAATATTCACCACCAAAATATGGGATCATGTGGACACATGTCCTCACCACATATTCTAACATGTGGGAATGAGATTTAAGGGTTGGATCAATATTACTTTGGTTTAAGTTCATTATTTAATGATTTAAAGTGACTAGAAATGCCTATATAGCATTATTTTGGTACTAGTCCAAAGTCACTGCATGTCAACCTTAATATTATTACATATTTAGATAGATATGATGAAATGTGATTTTTGAGAGTTGGAATCAACTCAAAAGCTAACTTGGTTGATTTTATAAAATGTTGCAAGTTGCAAAAGCTTCTGTTTTGTTATTTTTATTAGGAGAGATCTATAACTCTAATTGAATTAAGTCCAACGGGCTTGGGTATATCATTTTAATACCTTTCAGACAAAATTGGTTTCATACAATTTGGTTTTATAAAACTCTCTGAATTGATTTTTGAAACTAGGGGACAGAAACTAGATTTAAGTAAAAAGGAAAAAACAGATTTAAATCTATGGGCTAGCGCGGGAAAAGAAATGGGCCGGCCCAGTGGCACTCCGCGGCGCGGGGCTAAGCTGATAGGAGGGTCCCATGTGTCAGCGGCACTTAACACGCGAAACGGTACGCGCGTTGTGGGCCGTGCGATTAGAAGCGAGATCAACGGCTGAGGGTCGTCGTCGACGACGAACAGGTCACCGGCAAGCTCGAACCCTAGCGGCTCGGTGGGGGTCTACTGGGGGAGTACCAGGGCTCCAGCAGGGTCGACGATGCGGGCAAACGACGTGGAAGACGGCGGCGAGGCGAGGCGTGGTCGCGGTGGAGCTTGGGGCGGTCGAAATCAACGGCACCCTTCTCCTCCAGAGGCGGCGGCTCCGGCTCCAATTTCGGCGAGCTGCTACTCCAGTTGCTCCGGCTAAAGGTGGGTGAGGTTCAGAGAGGTGAGGGGAGTGGAATGGTGTGGAGAAGAATGGCTGGGGACGGCTCCTTTTATAGGTCCGACGGTGAGACCGAGCGGGATGGGCGGTCGACGGTGGAGACATGGCTACGGCGAGCTAGCGGCATGGCGGGGGATGGCGATTGATGGGCGGTTCCCTGCCGGTGCTCTAGGACTTAAACGCAGCCGTAGGGGCGGTGGCACGCGGTCTGGGTGAGGTGGCACTCTGCGCGGCCAAAGCGGCGGTGTCCACGACGAGCGGTGGCTGTGAGGCTTTGGGCGGCGAATGGGAATTTCTGGGTGTTCTCTAGGTCGAGGCGGAGCGGCGGGCGCGGGCTGCGGTCGAGCGGTGACTTGTGCACGCGGGGACAAGGCGCGCTCTGGAGGCGGCACCCGCATGGTGCGGTGGCACTGGGCACGGGCTCTCCTCGGCGGTCCACGACAGCACTTGGCTCGGGCAGGGGACAGAGAGGGGCGGTGAGGTGCTGGCTACCTCCTAGACATGGAGAGGGAGGGGGAGGTGGTGTGCTGGGGTGAGGGCAAGGTTGGTCGGCGAGTTGGTGCTCGGCATGGCTTGTCCTTCACTACTAGGAAATAGGCTGTTAGTGGCGCACCCGAATTGCTCATCCGTGGCGCACTAGCAGTGCGCCACGGGCCTTGCGCTACGGCTATCTCTCAGCCGTGGCGCACTGCCTAGTGCGCCACGGTTGTGTAGAGATAGGCGTAGCGCACCTCCTAGTGCGCCACAGAAGTTTGGGATGGTGCGCTACCCCTAGGATCTTCTGTGGCGCACTACCTAGTGCGCCACTAAACTTCCATAGTGCGCTTTAGGTATAGTGCGCCACAGAAGGTAGACCATGTGCGCCATAGATGTATTTTTTGTTTTTTTTTAATTTCCGAGCCAGATTATATGCAATACAGATTATATACAATATTACAGCAGATATACACACACAGATACAAGGTATACAATTATATATGTAAATACTCAATATGAAAAACAAGATTGAAACAAATACATATTGATAAGTCTCATACATGAATACATAGTCTAAGTTACATTGTTTCGATCATGTTACAAAGTAGTAGTTGGTGACATGCTAATACATGTGTCGATCGAACAAGTTAGAGCTCGGAAGCTCGCCTAGACATCTAAACTAGCTAGCTAGACACAAACGCGGGATAAATAACCAAAGAAGATAAGCATGATCACCGCCGCGAGGAAGGTGTAGGTCTTCATCCGGTTCCTTGTCCTAACTCCCGCTAGATAGCGCGTGTATCTAGCTTCCGCCTCCGCCATAGTGTTGTACCCTTTGTAGCTATTGCCGCTAAAAGGTGCACTGTCTCGCAGTCTTCCCAATCATCGTAGACTCCGGGAACCCGTCCTTTGTACACGACGTAGCACGTCATCTATAAGTTGACAATAATAATTAACCGACTATTGAAAAAAACATATATAATTAAAGTCGCATATGAAGATACACTTATAGAAAGTACTCCTATATAGTGTGCCACGACATTTCAATCATCGGCATTATTCTCGAAAAAGACCAAAGTAACTCAAAAAGCATGCCTCATATATATACATAGGTCGTTGGACACAGGAATATGCTAAGATGGAACCGTCGCCAAGTAGGATGCACACACTGGACTTGTGCATAACACAAGGCATAATCCCATCGTAGCAGATTCACATATATAGTGTGCCACGACATTTCAATCATCGCATTATTCGAAAAAGACCAAAGTAGCTCGAAAAGAATGCCTCATATATAACTAGCTAGGTCGTTGGACACAGGAATATGCTATGACGGAACGGTACACCAAGTAGGATGCACAATTCCTGGACTTGTGCATATCACAAGGCTAACTATCCCGTCATAGCACATTCACATATATATTGTGCCACGGCATTTCAATTATCGGCATATTCTCGAAAAAGACAAAAATAACTCGAAAAGAATGCCTCATATATATACATAGGTCGTTGGACACAGGAATATGCTACGATGGAACGGTGAGCCAAGTAGGATGCACAAGACCTGGACTTGTGCATATCACAAGGCTCACAGTCCCATCGTAGCACATTCACATATATAGTGTGCCACGACTTTCAATCATCGGCATTATTCTCGAAAAAAGAGTAAGGAAAAAAAGAAGGACCAAATTGAGCAAAGGACCAAAGAGTAAGCAAAAAAACCAAGCATTGATTGATATATAATAATAATAAGCAAAATAAGTTCACATGGTAACGGGCCCTGATGAAGTTTCGAACCTGCACGGGTTCGAATTTAGCAAAGGGGTTTTCTATCCCCTTGGATCTATACTCTTCGTCCTCCTTATTCCATTTGGCCTCCGGTTCTCAGATCCACCAGATCCGAGATGGTGATGACCTATATTCATCGCCTGCGGACCTTTCCCGACATTACTCGCCGTGGCTCTTTCAGATTCACACCTCTCCTTGAACTCCGAATCGATCTTCGTGATCTGGGTCAATCTTCTGGATCTCCTCGAGACTTTTGCCTTCTTTATAGATCTTCTTCTTTATCCGTTCTCCATGCTGTATGGTGCTCATCTTTGTGAGGGCGGATTTGTTTACTTGCTCCATGATAATTTGTGTTCGATACTTAGCGGGGAACTTGTATCTTGCGTGCAACTTCTCAAGAGGAGTGCACAAGTGGCCATTATCTTTATGCCGAGATTCTCGGTGTTGATCGAGATGGTTGTCCGGTGATCGCCGCCACTTGCCCACCGTACCTTTGACGACAAGGCGGGCTCCAAAGGAACCCCGATGGGCTCACTTGGTAATTTCCTCCCTGACCGTGCCGACCGTGTTCGGGCGCCGGTCCTTCGGCTTCTTCTTCTTCTTCTTCTTAGGAGGGTTGCTACCACTCCCTGTGCCCTCGCCGCCATCAGTGGTTTCATCGTCCGTCGTTCCTTTGGCTTCTTCCTCCGTGTCTTCCATCTCATCATCCTCGCTCTCCTGGGGATGGTATTCTTCATCGTCTTCTAGACGCTGGGCCGCCTCCCAGAATGTCAATTGTTTATTCGGAGGTCTGAGTTCTCCTTCAGCGCTGATGCGCTTAGAACATCCAGCCTCGCTTGTCACACATCTTTGCACTAATAAAAACAAATAATTGGTTAAATGCACGGAAAAATCCGGCATGACCTTTGCTAATTTTCTTAAACTAGAGTGCCCGATTTCGCCAAACGGAAGTTAATCAACATTCCGCAAAAATCGGGACTCATTTCATACAAGAACCTGCATACACGACATAATAAAGTGCCTCATACACAATCACAATTTCAAGTGCTACAATTATATCACCACAGATTATATCACCTGTCATTGATGATAGCAAGCAAATACATGCAGATTATAGCACCTATCATTATATGACAGCAAGCAAATACAAGTTTATATGACAACAAGTAACTTATATGACAACAAATAACTTATATGACATCAAATATGACAGCAAATATGGTCAGATTATATGACAGCAAGTTTTCACCATGTATTTTCAAACCAGAGCATTTTAAACCAGAGCATTTTAGATCAAGACTAGCAAATATGGTCAGATTATATGGTCACCATTTCAGCACTACTAGACCATCACCAGGAGCATTTTAGATCAGCCACAGACTAGGATCATCATCAGCATAACTAGGATCATATATCTCCTAGCCACAAACAACACTAAAATCCATGAGTGCAAAACCATATGCTAGGCAACTACTACAGCAACTACAATAAAAATTGCTAACACTAACCTACTACAGCAACTACAAGCTAACTGCAAGCTACTACATCCACTACAATGAATCAAGCTAAACAAATCCAGGAGAACTTGATGCTAGGAAACCAGATGCTAGGAAGAACTTGTATCAGCCACTACAGAACTTGTTGTGGCTACTAGGCAGGGGGAAGCTAGGGGGTGCACCCAGGAGTGCAAAACCAGATGCTAGGGGGTGCACCTCTGATACAAGCTAAATTTGGATAAACCCGAAGCTAGGGGGTGCACCCAGGAGTGTCCACCTAGGAGTGCAAAACCAGATGCTTTTTACCAAGCTAAATTTGCTAACCCTAGCTAGCTTCTTGTACATAGACTGTCCATGAGATGATTTTATCTTGTCTAATCATTTATATAAACAATCATTGCAAACTTTTGTAATATCTAAGCTTTAAATGGACATCTACTTGAAAGAAGGATCTTACTACCTTGCACATACACGGTTTGAAAATCCTATTTGATAAAATAAATTATGTGATCTTACTACTAGATCAACTTGAGGACAGTAGGGGGATTTCCACCCCTAAATTCAATTTCATTAATATTGTTAAATTCCATCTAAAGAAATTGATGGGTAATCAGAGTACCAAAGTAGCATTGCACTATCAAATGGGTGAAATTAAATGGGGGAAAACACAAAGGATTTTCATGCACGGGCCACAAAAAGGTACATGCATAATATTATTTCTCATATCCAAGATGAAAATGGGAATAATATGAGAGAGCATACTGAGAAAGATACATCCTTATGGAGATGTTACAAAAATAGGATGGGGGTTTCCTACAAATAATAATATGGAGTTAATGGAGTTACTCGAGGTGGACACTCTACAAAGTCCGGATTCCCCAATCACCAAGAGGGAATATATGGATTGGTTAAATTCTTAATACCATATAAAGCACCTGGACCAGATGGTTTTAATGGTTTCTTTGTGAAAAATGCCTGCATATCATCAAGGAAGATTTCTTCAAGTTATGCTTTTGAGTGTCAGCTTGGGTCCATGCCTTTTACATTTTGGATTTACCCATGGGCACTACTAAACCCTCTGTCAAGGATTTCTCAACAATTATTAACATAATTGGAAGAAGACTGAATGCCACTATATCTTTTTTGTCTTATGGAGACAGTCTCATTCTAGTTAATTCTGTCTTGTCTTCATTGGCAATGTACTTCATGTGTACTGTGGTTATTCCCCTGGGGGTTATTGAGATCATTGATAAAGCTAGAAGAAGATGCTTATGGAGGAAAAAAACAAGGAAAGAGTAAATTCACCGGCTGCTTGGGATATGATTTGCAAGCCAAAAGAAAAGGAGGATTGGGAATATTGGATCTCGTGATTCGTAACAAAGCATTACTGATTACACTTGGATAAATTCTATAATAATGCTGATTTTCCCGAGTCAAATTGATAAGGGACACTTACTATCATGAGTCCTGTTCATACAGGTTACACAATGTGGATCATTTTGATAGAGAGGGATATTTAGTCTTGATGATGAATGGAGAGCCATGACTATAGGAAAAGTAGGCAATGGTTTCAGTTTTATTTTCGGAATGATCTATGGTGCAAGACATTGCTATCAACCAAGTTTCCTGTGCTTTTATCATATGCTAGAGAAAATTGGCATCGAGACATGACATATGTTCTATACAGAATTTACATGAGGCTTTTCACTTTCCATTTTCTATAGAAGCTTTCATAGAGTAAAATCAGTTACAAACAATTCTGAATGGAGTATCCTTGAACTCTAGTTGGCCATTGCTGCACTTTTTTAAAGCTTTTCTGGTGAGATTGTTACAGAGAATTGCTACTACGACTACTAGTAGTTGATGACTGCATGGACAACAATGATCGATCCCATGATTGATGCAATCTCTACCAGTTTGCACATTCAGCGGGGAGAGAGGGAGAGAGGGGCATGCAGAACCCTAACCATGGCCTGCAGACCCCTAACCATGGCCTGAGAGAGGGAGAGAGGAGAGAGAGAGGAGAGAGGAGAGAGGGAGAGGCGACGCCACCTCGACGGGCGGACGACAGGCGGGACGACGGCGGCCTCCACCTCCCGAGACGCGGCTGCTCCTCCTGACACGGGCCTCCTCCCGAGACGCTGGCGGACCTCCTCCTCCCGGACACGTCAGGCGGACCTCCTCCTCCTCGGGCGCTGGCAGGCCTCCTCCTCGGGCGTGGCGGGCGGATCGAGAGCGGCGGCGGTCCTTGGCCGGGCTGAGAGATGGAGAGATGGGGTTGAGAGGGGTGGGCGCCACGCAGGATAAAGCCACTTAGGCGTGGCGCACTATGGGATAGTGCGCCACGCCTCGGCTTCTAACTACTGCATAAGAGAACTACAGCCCCACTAGCTAACAACTATACTAGCCTATCCCACGGTTACGCCCACTACTCTATTCTAAACCCGAGAGCACCTGTGTTTGAATCTGTGCCCCAATTTTTTGTTTTGATTTATAAATACTTTTAAATATTCCAAAAAATGCCCAAAAGTGGTGATATATGCCATAGAAGTTTTATTTTGATTTTAAAATACTTTTAAATATTCCAAAAGTAATAATATTCCAAAAATGCCCAAAATATGATTTAAAGTATAACTAAATTTCATAATACTTTGTCCATGAATATTACAATCTTTTTCCACCACGTTTACAATATTTTTTGAGCTAGCGTTTTACAATCTTTTTTCCCTTCTTTGTCGCGGTTGAATAATTTAGCCCCTGCACTTTAATGTTTCTTCTTTCGAACGGGCTACCTTTTTGGGTAGGGTTGTCCTTTTTCTCCTTGTGATGTATGTTGCTGCATCGTAGTCGCCGCCATCTTCAATCTTTGGATCGTCAGATTGGTCAAGTCTTGCTCGTTGGAGACTCCATCCATTCCGATGATGTTTCTTTTCCTCTCCTCACAACACGGCTAGGCTTTGTCGGGTCGGTAATGAAAAACATTGGTCCACTTTGGTAGCCACCCACGGTTCATTTTTTCGCGCCACGTTTGCACCGTGACCTTGGATTTGGCTGCCGGGTATAACCATGGTTGTGAAATACCGGTCTTCTCTTCGGCGCTCTTTGCCCATCGACACGGAACATCGGCACCTTTTCTCCACAGTAGTCGAGCTCCCGGATCTCCTCGATTCTTCCGTAGAATCTTTCCTTCACGTTGTCATCGGTGTAGAATTCGACGTTTCGCTGAGTTCGATAATCACACTTGTTGTCCTTTTCCTCGCGTAGAATGTGTAGCCGTTGATATCATACTGATAGGTCACCAGGTTTTGCATCGGTCCTGCGACAAGGTGAATATGATCTTTCCGTGTCGAAGAATGCGAGCGGGGATTATCAAGGAGCGTCCGCCTAAACCAACGCGTGAAATCTGAGTTGTGCTCTTTGATTATTTCTCCCTGCGTCCTCTCAGTATGCCCCGCCATCGTACTTCTTCTCGATTAACCTTTTGTGCTTCGTACCCAAGGATCACCAGTTCTAAATGCTGTAGCGCGAAGGTTTGCTCGATCAAAGTCTCGATCGAAAATCGAAGTCTGCATGCGATATGCGACCCTCCTGGTGACCAGGTCCGTCGAGCTTGCCAAGGTGTCCATTGATGGGAAGACCGGCAGGTTCTCGATGTTCAGATAATTCGTGCGAAAGAGATGCACTCTTTGGCCGAAAGCCCTTGGCTATGCTTCCATCTAGACGGACCTGTTGCGAGCGTATCCTTTGATGTGTCCGTTCATCCTTTCAACGCCATCATGCTGGAGGAACATCGCCCAAGTTGTACGATGTCCTCCACATGGACCAGCGGATGCACCATAATGTCGAAGAATGCGGTGGGAAGTAGACCTCAAGCTCACATAGTATCACCACGATCTCCTCCTGTAGCCTTCCGAGCTGATTCAAGCCAATCGACTTCCTAGAGATGACGTCGAAAAACTTGCATAGGCCAAATAACGTTTCACGAGCGTGCTCGTCCATTATCCTCTTAGTGCGACCGGAAGTACGCATCATTAGCACGGCATCGTGAGACTTCATGCCATGAACCTCGCTTCGCCTCGTCTAGGTATTCGCTTATCTTGCCAGCGTGGCCGTAAGGAAATTTGACTCCTAGAAGGCACTTGAAAACTGTTTGATCTCATCCTCGCTTAGAGTGAAGCAAGAAGGAGGCGGTAATATTCGTTCTTCTTGAACTTTTACCCTTCCGACCTTGTGTGTCTTCGACTCATGATCATCATCTTCCCGATCATCGGGAGTAGTCGTCCTCCGTGAAGCTCCTTCCGGATACCCAAGCATATCAGGCCGTGCCTTGCTTTGGACCATCTTTCGTCCTATCGGCATGTTGATTATGGTGGCGACCGGACTCTACTTTACGTTTTTACGTGATATGCATGATGTCGAGGCTATGAGGCGTCGGAGAAACTTCGAGATGGAAACTCCGAAAGCAGACCTTGTTTTCCATACCTTCATCGGACTTGTCTTGTTCTGCCTCTTCGCTTCTTTCGAGCTTAGGACAATCTTTCCAGTTTTTCAGCAACTCTTCCACTTCTTCGCTGCTCCTATGCTCTGGGATTCCTCGGGTCTCTGATTTGCCATCGAACAGGTCTCCATGTTTTCTCCATGGATCATTCTTCTTAGCCACCTCCGGTCGCCATGAACACGTTTTCGATGACCTGGATCTTTCTCTAGTTGGAGATAGCTTGTGTTATCCATGCACCTAACGCATGCAGAATCCTTGGATAACCTGCCCGAGATATACCCATAACCTGGATAGTCTTGCACCGTGGTGACCAACGCGGCTCTCATAGTGAAATAATCTTGTCTGACGGCGTCGTAAGTATTAGCTCCATTCCCATAACGTGGCTAGCTCCTCTTTCAACAGCCGAGATATAGATTGATGTCGGTACCAGGTTGTTTCGGCCCTTGAATTAGCATACTCATTTGTATGTACTTCTTCTTCATGCACAACCATGGAGGAGGTTGTACATCCATACAAACGGGCCAAGTCTTTGTGCGTCTGCTCGGCTACCGAGCGGATTGAGTCCATCGGTGCTCGCACCAAGCTGATGTTCCTCGAATCTCCACGAATTCTGGAATTTGAGGTCCAATGCTTTCAGCAGCTAGCATCTGAAGGGTGCGTCCACAGCTCATCCTTTTCGGGGTCATCGTCATCTCCTGGCTTCTTCCTTTCCGCATGCCATCGCATGAGCTTCACTTCCTTATGGTCCACGAAATAGCGCTGCAGACGAGGAGTGATAGGAAAGTACCATACCACTTTTCGAGGTGCTTTCTTCACTTTCTTTTATCGACTCACGCTTGCACACGGACATGTGGTTTTCTCCGCCCTCGCCCGATAAATGATGCAATCGTTGATGCATACGTGATATCTAACATGCGGTAGATCGAGAGGACAGACGATTTTCTTGGCATCCTCGATACTAGTTGGACATGTGTTCCCCTCCGGGAGACGATCGTGCCAGAATTCCATCATATCGTCGAAGCTTGCGTCGCTCAATTTGTGCTTTGCCTTCATCTCCATAGCCTTGAGCGTTACATTCAACCGGGTATCATCGGGCCTGCATCCTTCATACAATGGAGTAACCGCGTCTTTCTCAAGTTGCGCAAGCTTGGCTTTCTCTCTAGCGGCTGCCCTGGTGTTACTCGTCTGCTTGAGAAGCAGCTCTTTCACATAAGGGTCCCGCACCCAGCCTGACGTTGTTCCATCGTCGTCTGCTCCTCCGGCATCTAGATCATCATCATCCCGATGCTCGCACCTTCACCATCTCCAGGAGACTCTTCATCATCTCGCTTGTTCTCGCCGTGATGATGATCATCGTCTGGTTGGCCACCTTCTTCACCGTCTCCATCATCTACGTCATCGCTTATCCAACGAGTGTATCCATCCATAAAACCATGGCGGAGCAGCGCCGCAGATTCTTAACTGGGTCGATCACCCAGTTGAGTTTGCATCTTCTGCACGGACATCTTATATCGATCTTGTTATTTCGTATCATGTCGGCCGTCGCACATTTCAAAAATCTAGCCACAATGCCTTCGCTCATTATGCGGACCATTTTTGCCTGCACGATGTACACGGTACAATTTTGAAGTCTATTAGAACCACATAATGAATGCATGCATGCAATGGTCGATAGAAAATTTCGGCATGACCTATCCTAAAATTAGGACCTTTGCGAAATGCCAAAGTCTTGCCAAAATGGAAATGAATCAACATTTTGGCAAAACAAATGGCAACTTGTTCACATACAAACACAAGAGAGAGAGAGAGACCGATCCATACACACATGAACATTATCCTCTCCATACACACATGCATGAGCATCATCGATACTCTCCATATACACACACATATGACCATCGATCCTCTCCACATACACACATCATGAGCATCGATCATCTACATACATATGAGCACAACATCATCCATATACACATGAACACATCCTTACATGGACAACTTACCGAGATGAGAGACCGATCGCGAGAAAGATGGAAAGGAGAGGTGCGCGCGTCGACCGGAGAAGGATAGATGAGAGACCGGAGACCTCCTCTATTACTTATGTAACATCCAAAGCAAGTTTTACATGCTAAAAATGGTGAATGTGTGGAGAAATTGAGGTGGGAAGGAGAAGATCCCGACTAGATCTAAGGAGGAAGAAGAAGGGGAAAGTGAAGTGTGGGGTGGTGGATGTGGTCACACATGTGCACATAAAGTGCTGTCCTAAAGAATCGACACATCCAAGTAGCACACGGCCCTAGTGCGCCACAGGGAGTACAAACATCTGTGGCGCACTACGCCATGTGCGCCACGGATGCTCCTACTCCCTGTGGCGCACTAGGCCGAGTGCGCCACAGAAGTTTGTGGACGTTTTAGAGCGGAGGGGGGCATGCGCTTAGGTGTAGCGCACCAGCCCCGTGTGCGCCACAGATGACCCTAACAACCGTGGCGCACATGACTATAGTGCGCTACAGATGTTTGGCGTGCGCCACAGGGCCTCGCCCACACATCTGTGGCGCACTACATTCATGTGCGCCACAGTTGTTCTAGTTATTAGTAGGGCACTGCCCATAGGTGAGCCACGCCTGTTTTAGCCGTGGGGCACTTCAACCATGTGAGCCACGGATGTGCTGATTACCTATAGCCGTTTTCCTAGTAGTGCTTTCCACTAGGGTGTAGGGGATGGGGTGGTAATGGCATGGTTTGATCAAGTGGAGACAGAGGGAGTGTTTTGTGGTCAATTGGGTGGAAAAACCCTGTACAAACAGTGAGCTAGCTAATTGTGTTTGATTCTGCCTGCCATGTGTTTGATGAAATGGCCGCAAGAGAAAAAGTTTTGAATTTTGAGTTCAAAATTTTTGAGTGATCTCCACTAGTGATAGGTAGTCTCTGGTTGCAAGGGTTCTGAAAATGGAGCTCAAAAAGATGGTTTTTGAAATAGGGGTGATCTATGCATATGCAATAGATTCAATTTTAAACTGTCATTTAAAATAGTTAACAGAATGTTTTTAGCAGATCAAAAGGTGGGCCTTGGTACCTCATTATGTGTACTAGCAAGGGGTCCAAAGATCAAGAATTGTTTCTGTTAAGAATTGAGTACTAGGAATAGCCAAAGTAGGCATGACAGTTAAATTTGCCAAAATGACCATTCCTTCTTTTTAATTCTTTTTGATTTGATTTTCTTTAGGAAAAGTTTGGGAATGATGTAGATGAGGTTTAAATCACCTAAGAAACATTTTACAAGCATTGGATCACACAATCATGGCAATTCAAAACAACTCCTATTTTACATGCACACACATATGAATGCTTTCATTTTAAATTTGGAAAAGTTTTTGTTAACCCTATTTTTGGATGATTTGATCTCGATAAGCTTGGATTGAAGTTTTGGGATGTTACAACCTTCCCCCCTTAAACAAAATCTCGTCCCGAGATTTACAAAGAAAACTAGGAACTAAAAAGATCTGGGAACTCTGTTCTAATGTAATCTTCGCGCTCCCAAGTAGCTTCCTCCTCTGTATGGTTGCTCCACTGAATCTTGAGAAACTTGATACTCCTAGTCCTGGTGGTTCTGTAGGCTTCTTCTAAGATACGGATGGGTACTTCCCGATAGGTCAGGTCATTGTTGATTTCCGCAGCTCTGGGATTGATGTTCTTGAAAAGTTTAGTCTTCTCAGGCACTTCCAAGCATTTGCGAAGTAACGAGATATGGAACACATTGTGGATGGCTGACATCTCTTCAGGCAGTTCCAGTTGGTACAATACTTCTCCTCGGCGGTTCAGAATCTTGAAAGGTTCGATATATCTGGGAGCTAACTTTCCCTTCAGACTAAAGCATTGAGTTCCCTTCAATGGTGAAACCTTGAGATATACGAAATCTTCGACATTGAAAGTCAGGTCTCTCCTTCTCTTGTCAGTATAGCTCTTCTGTCTGGATTGGGCGGTCTTGAGGTGCTCACGTACTTTGTGAACTTTCTCTTTTGCTTCTCGGAGAATGTCGGGTCCAAAGATCTGACTCTCTCCTACTTGTGACCAATTCAAAGGGGTACGACACTTTCTTCCGTATAGGAATTCGAATGGTGCCATCTACAAACTAGCCTGATAACTGTTGTTATATGAGAATTCTGCGAAAGGCAGGCAATCTTCCCATTTTAATCCGTATTCCAACACACAAGCTCTAAGCATATCCTCTAGGATCTTGTTGACTCTCTCAGTTTGTCCATCTATTTGCGGGTGATAAGCGGTACTGAAGTTCAACTTGGTTCCTAAACCTTCCTAAACTTTCTACCAAAATCTTGAGGTAAACTGGGTTCCTCGATCTGATACGATGGTCTTGGGGGTTCCATGCAGACTAACAATCCTAGCAATGTACAGCTCTGCTAGCTTTGCACTCTGGTAGGTAGTCTTGACAGGTATAAAGTGGGCTACCTTGGATAGTCTATCAACGATGACCCAGATTGAGTCATTTCCCCTACTAGAAGTGGGTAAACTGGTGATAAAGTCCATTCCGACGGAATCCCATTTCCATTCCGGAATCTGCAATGGTTGCAACAATCCTGCAGGTCTCTGATGCTCTGCTTTGACTCTTTGACAGATGTCACATTTGGCGATGTAGCTTCCGATCTCTCTCTTCATCTCGTGCCACCAAAATTGCTCTTTCAAATCCTGATACATCTTTGTTCCTCTGGGGTGGATAGAATAAAGAGTATCATGAGCTTCCTTCATGATAACCTCCTTCAGCTCCGAATCTGCTGGCACACAGATACGTCCTTTGTACCACAGTACACCTTCTTCGTCTTCGGTGAATTCAGGTACCTTTCTTGTACCAATACGATGTTTGATTCCATCGATACTTTCATTTCCCTTCTGGGCTTCCTTGATTTGGCTAATCAAAGTGGGTTGAAGTTCAATGCTAGCTAGGAATCTTTGCTAACTAACTCAGTCCTGAACTGCTCCAACTCCTCGTACAAACTTGGTTGCTTCTCTTTGATCATGGTGTTAAGCCTACATGGAAATCTTCTTAGAGCATCCGCTACCACATTGGCTTTGCCGGGGTGATAGTGAATGTCAAAGTCATAATCCTTGATTAACTCTATCCATCTTCTTTGCCTTATATTCAGCTCCTTCTGAGTGAAGATATACCTCAAGCTCTTATGATCTGAGTAAATCTCACAGCGATTACCCATCAAATAATGATGCCATGTCTTCAACGCTAGAACCACGGCTGCTAGCTCAAGATCATGGGTCGGATAGTTCTGCTCATGTTGCTTCAATTGTCGAGATAGATACGCGATGACTTTGCCTTCTTGCATCAATACACATCCTAGGCCAATCTTGGATGCATCACAATACACATCAAACGGCTTCTTGATGTCTAGCATGATCAAAATCGGGGCGAATATCAATCTCTTCTTCAGCTCCTGGAAACTGGCTTCACACTTGTCTGTCCATTCAAACTTCTTGTCCTTCTTCAACAATTGGGTCATTGGTCGGGCTATGCTCTAGAATCCTTCTACGAACTTGCGGTAATATCCCGCTAATCCGAGAAATGAACGAACTTGGGTTTGATTGGTTGGAGCTTCCCATTCTTCGACATCTTTGATTTTGGTGGGATCAACAGAGACTCCTCCGGCAGAAACAATATGTCCTAGGAATCCTACTTCTTTCAGCCAAAACTCACACTTGCTGAAGTTGGCATATAACTGATGCTCTCTCAGGGTTTCTAGGATGATTCTCAGATGTTGCTCATGCTCTTCTTATGACTTGGAGTAGATAAGGATGTCGTCGATAAACACAACTACAAACTTATCGAGGAAATTCATAAAGATCTTATTCATGAGATTCATGAAATAAGCAGGGGCATTGGTTAATCCAAAAGACATAACCGTATACTCGTATAAACCATATCGAGTAGTAAAGGCGGTCTTCGGAATATCCGCTGTACCTAATCTTAAGTTGGTGATAACCAGTCCTAAGATCAATCTTTGAGAATACCTGAGCTTCGGTCAACTGATCAAATAGATCCTCTATCTTTGGCAAGGGGTACTTGTTCTTGATGGTGACGTCATTCAACTTTCTGTAATCTGTACACGATTTATTGCCTCCATCTTTCTTGTCGAATAACACCGGTGATCTCCATGGCGATGCTTGGCTAAATCAAGCCTGTTGCTAACATGGCATCCAAGCTTCTTCGTTCCACTAATTCGAGGGTTCATGGTATAGGGTCTCCGGGCTATAGGTCCGTTGAGGATTAGTTCGATAATGAACTCAATATCCCTATCCGGGGCATACGGCAATTCATCCGAATACGCCGGGTATTCACGGACTACTCGACTTGGTCTATGGTGGGCAGGGCTACACTCTTGTTGCACTTGAATTGACGGGTAAGGTTTTAGAGATATGCTCTCGTTACTCGAACTACTGGTCATGGTGATGGCTTTCTTAGCACTATCGATCCTTTATGCCTTGACATCCAGTCCATACCTAGTACTACTTCCAATCCTTTGGTTCCAAGTACAATTAGGTTGGCATAAAAATCTATCCCATGTATTCTCGATAGGTACTTTGCAAATTTTTCTAGCTTTTGTTGTTGAACCGGGATTTGAACTATCATGACATGCTTCAGGTTGGTTGGGTGAATCTTACTAGTGCATACAAATTCTTGGTGACAAATGAATGCGATGCTCCAGAATCAAACAATACTCTTGCTAAAACTGAGTTGATGAAAACATACCCAGACTACATCTGGCGCTTCACAGGCTTCTTCGTTCATGTGGAAGAGACGACCGTTCTTGATTGTCGGGTTCCCCTGGGCAAATCTCCTTCCTGGTTGAACACGGCGCTGCTGCTAAGCTGGGGCATTCACAGGCATTGGCGGTAGTCTTCTTGGGACACTCATTGAGTAGTGACCCTTCACTCCACACTCAAACAAGTGATCCGGGACTTGTCCTGATCGGCGACAGGTACAACATTGCTGCCAGTTCTGGGTGCAGTGTTGTTGTTGTTGTCGCTCTTGGGAGGGGCACGGTTGAAATTGTTGGCATTGCCGGAGTTGTGATTGGTTCCTCTGGACTTCACATTGCATCCGCTACGGTTGGGGTAGCTTGGGCGAGAATTTGGGGGTCAGTTGTTCCTTGGTGCATATCCTGGTGAGGGGTTAGGACAGTACTTCTGGTGACTACTAGATCCAGACTGCTGCATCATACGGTGCTTGTGGTTATCGTTTTCCTGGTTAATCTTCCCTTCCATCTGAATGGCAGAGTCGACTAGCTCTTCGAGATCATCAAAATGGATGTTGACAAGGACAGTCTGCATCTCATCATGCAGTCCGTTTAAGAATCTCTCCTTCTTCTTGGCCTCCGTGTTGATCTCATCCGGTGCATATTTGGCAAGTGACAAGAATGTGTCAGGGTACTCCACCACAGTCATTCTTCCTTGCTTCAATTCGCGGAATTCATCTCTCATCCTATTGACAAGACCTTGCGGCACGTGGGTGCGGCTGAACTTGACCTTGAATGCTTCCCAGGTCATCACCTGGCCATGGTTCATATTGTGGATGCTATTCCACCAAGCTCTTGCATCTCCCTCCAGATAGTGGGTGGCAAAGAGAACTTTCTCATTTTCATCAACTCCTGCAACCTCTAAGTTGTTTTCCATGGTCTATAACCATTCATCAGCATCTAATGGGTTTTCAGATTGGTTAAAGATTGGGGGATTGGGGTTCTGAAAGTTTTTGAGTTTGGATCCTTGGTAATCCTGATTTCCATGTCCTTGGTTGTTGAGAGCCATTTGGGCGATCTGCTGCAATGTTGCTAAGTTGGCTTGACGCTCGGCCCTGCTTGCTTCACGGTCCATGATAAGATTCTGCAAGATCTGCAGCATTGGATCCTGCGACGAGCTGCTCCCTCCTTGGTTTCCACGAGTCATCTGAAGATTGAGATAGATATAGGGGTAAGAGGGAAATTCTAAGGTTCATGGTTTTGAGTTTTCAAAGCTAAAACATTGAGTTAGACTCAGGTTTTTCAACTAACTTCTTTTTCATTCATGCAAGCAAGCACCCGATACAACACACACCACAACAAGCAAAGGGGAAAATAGATGGTTTGAAGAACCATTCTGCAAGCTACGATACAATGAGATGATACATCTCATGCTACGACAGTGCTCTAGTGCCTATACTCATCAGTGTAGAATTCCACAGCATCCTCTTCCAGAAAGTCATCATCGTTGCTGAGGTAAGAATCCATACCTCCCTGGATGTCTTCACCCTCATCTTCTTCTTCCTTGGCGGCAAGCTGAGCTTCCTGCTCCTTGACGGTCTTCTCGAGGTCGGCCACCTTCTTGCGAAGACAGGCGATGGTGCGATCCTTCTTTGCACGCTAGCGGCGAAGAGACTGACGATATTGGACAAGCAGTGCGAAAGTCTGAGCCTTCTGGTCAGCAACGGCACGGTTCTGGTTGGCTAACTCTCTGGCATTGTCCAGTTCCTGCTGTCGGTCATGAAGCAAGAAGTCAAGGTTCTCCACTTGACGCCTCAACCCTGGGTGACTTGGCATCTCCATCGGCATTCCCATGAAGTCACGTCTTGCATAGTGGGCAAAACGGGTTCCTTGGATCTTGTTGACGCTGAGGGCACATAGACGTGCGAGAGCTTCATGCATTGCCCTGGCTAATCCATCTAGCCAGTTGTTCTCTCTCACGGAGAACTGAATTCTCCTGGAAGTTGGTGCTTCGATGCTTCCCCGAAGATCCGCGGTGACTAGCCACTGTAGGTCTCCTCCTGGGGGTCCTGGAAGTTGAGCTCCAAGAAACTCCGGATGTGGGCGTCCCAGTAACTCCGACAACGAATCCAGATCGCTCTCGAAGATCAGCTGACCTCCGTTTCCCAACTGGTAAAACTTGCTGAACTAAGTCTCCATCTACAAGGATTAAGGATGAGGAAGTTACTGAAGTGATCAAGTGTGTCAAATTTTAAGTAGTAATGTAAGAATTTTGAGGAACAAGAATTTTTGAGAAAGAATGAGTTCACAAGGGTAAGAGAGGACATAGTTTTTCATAAATACTCACTTTGGTTTTGAAGCTAAGTTTTTGGTTTGGACGTCCATTCTAACTAGGGTCTCCGATGGTCAGGATGGCTCTGATACCAACTTGTCAACACCCGGATTTTTAATCCCAGATGCCCGTTATGCCATACCTCGCAATCCCAGGATTACCATTTTTGCGAGACATAACGGATTGGATATCACAGTACATCATCCATTACAAACCATATATAAGGTTTTACACAAATAAGGATCTCATGATCCAGTCTTAATACAACAAGTAGCGGAAATAAACGATAGCGTAGTGGTGGGGTCCATCTTCAGGGGCACAGGCAATGCTGATGAAGGCAGATAGTCCTAGTTATCATAGCCGTCCTGCTGACCATCA
Organism: Avena insularis; assembly: GCA_023614405.1. Lineage (NCBI taxonomy): Eukaryota > Viridiplantae > Streptophyta > Magnoliopsida > Poales > Poaceae > Avena > Avena insularis. Next base: position 293,754,379 of record CM042696.1, read on the forward strand.
TCTTGATAATCTCCTTCATAGTCTGGCCATAATAATAGCCAGGGACAAAAGCCATGAGTACTCTTTAAGTACTCACAAACTACTACTAGCAAGGAGTATAAATCTAAGTTAAAGTGTTGAATCTAAGTTAACTATCAAGTTAAGTTTGAAACCTAAGCTGAGTTTAGAAGCAAAGAAAGATAAAGTAAAGTTCTAGAATCACTTATGTTGGGAAGCTATTATCATCAACACAACCCTGTTATGGTCAAGTCAAAGTTCATCATTCATTTCAAGTTATTTAGAAATCATCTGACAACGAAACAGTATGGCCATTCCAACTGTCCATAACCGCGGACACGGCTATTCGAATAGTTTGACACTCTGCAGAGGTGGTACACTTTCACCACAAGATTCGATACATCTGTCAGGGATAACCCGGAATCATCATACTTAGTATGCAGATAATCAAACATAACCTCCCCTTTACACACCCTAGTACAAGCACCTCTCCTATGAGCATGGCCTCCCAACCATGACCATCACCATCTTGGGCCTTTGCATAGGTGGACATCATGAGAGGTAGCCTCAGCTCAAACCTCTCCCGTGAGGGAACTAATACTAATGCATATAAATTTCTAGCTAAGCCTTACCTAATTCAGGTAATGTGGTTATACGGTAAATTTGGAATGGTATCGCATCCGAATCCAACCATCAGTTTTATAAAAGGGCTAAGGTTCATGCCTCATCATTTTCATCATCATAAACCAGTTGTGTCTCTCAACACATGTCAAAACAACTCAATAGAATGGCTCATCATTCCAAGGTTTTCACAATTTATTTTCACCAAGTATTCCCATCTAGAGCGACTTAAGTTTTTGATCTATACTAAGATACTAAGTTAAGAGTGTTCACTAAGGTGGAAGTGATGGGTTCAATCTCATGCCATAGAGTGACATCTAAAGGTTTTTAAGTAGGTCAAGGTTTGTATTTTTTATGCTACCTTCAAAATAAGTAAAGAACTTTGTGTAAACTAAGGGAGGTAAAACTTTTCAATAAGACTTGGGGTACTAATAGTCAAAGGGGTGTGATCAAAGCATGCTGAAGGCATCTTTGCTAAACCATCTAGTTTAATTCTAGCCTGCTAACAATAGCTTGCCTTGGTTGGTGCAGTGGTTAAAGTTTTCTTCTTCTTCTTCTTGGTAGAACTCCTCCTCCTTGAAAGCTTGGTCGGTACTAGCGTCTATAAATACATAGGGAGTGCAAAATCACCAAACAATACTTAACTAGGCTAAGTAGCATTCTAAAACACACATTTGGTGATCTATTATCATCACAAACATCACAAGTTTTAATTCAATAGTTTCATCCTTTTTATTTTAGAAAAGTAATTTCTACTCATTGAAATATTAACTAAAATTTTAATATTCACCACCAAAATATGGGATCATGTGGACACATGTCCTCACCACATATTCTAACATGTGGGAATGAGATTTAAGGGTTGGATCAATATTACTTTGGTTTAAGTTCATTATTTAATGATTTAAAGTGACCAGAAATGCCTATATAGCATTATTTTAGTACTAGTCCAAAGTCACTGCATTTCAACCTTAATATTATTACATATTTAGATAGATATGATGAAATGTGATTTTTGAGAGTTGGAATCAACTCAAAAGCTAACTTGGTTGATTTTATAAAAATGTTGCAAGTTGCAAAAGCTTCTGTTTTGTTATTTTTATTAGGAGAAATCTATAACTCTAATTGAATTAAATCCAACGGGCTTGGATATATCGTTTTAATACCTTTCAGACAAAATTGGTTTCATACAATTTGGATTTATAAAACTCTCTGAATTGATTTTTGAAACTAGGGGACAGAAACTAGATTTAAGTAAAAAGGAAAAAACAGATTTAAATCTATGGGCTAGCGCGGGAAAAGAAATGGGTCGGCCCAGTGGCGCTCTGCGGTGCGGGGCTCAGCTGATAGGGGGGTCCCATGTGTCAGCGACACTTAACACGCGAAACGGTACGCGCGCTGTGGGTCGTGCGATTAGAAGCAAGATCAACGGCTGAGGGTCGTCGTCAACGACGAACAGGTCGCCGGCGAGCTCGAACCCTAGCGGCTCGGTGGGGGTCTACTGGGGGCGTACCAGGGCTCCAGCAGGGTCGGCGAGGCGGGCAAACGACGTGGAAAATGACGGCCAGGCGAGGCGTGGTCACGGCGGAGCTTGGGACGGTCGAAATTAACGGCACCCTTCTCCTCCAGAGGCGGCGGCTCCGGCTCCAATTCCGGCGAGCTGCTGCTCCAGTTGCTCCGGCTAAAGGTGGGTGAGGTTCAGAGAGGTGAGGGGAGTGGAATGGTGTGGAGAAGAATGGCTGGGGAGGGCTCCTTTTATAGGCCCCACGGTGAGACCGAGCGGGATGGGCGGTCGATGGTGGTGACATGGCTACGGTGAGCTAGCGGCATGGTGGGGGATGGTGATCGATGGGCAGTTCCCTGGTGGTGCTCTAGGACTTAAATGCGGCCGTAGGGGCGGTGGCACGCGGTCTGGGTGAGGTGGCGCTCTACGCGGCCGAAGCGGCGGTGTCCACAGCGAGCGGTGGCTGTGAGGCTTTGGGCGGCGAACGGGGATGTCTGGGGTGTTCTCCAGGTTAAGCGGGCCGGCGGTGTGGTAGCAGTCGGCGGTGACTTGTGCCGCAGGGACAAAGCGCTCTGGAGGAGGCGGCATGAGACCATGGTGGCTGCACTCGGTGGCGCTGGCAGCACTTGGCTCGGGCAGGGGACAGAGAGGGGCGGTGAGGTGCTGGCTACCTCCTAGACATGGAGAGAGAGGGGGAGGTGGTCTGCTGGGGTGAGGGCAAGGTTGGCCGGCGAGTTGGTGCTCGGCATGGCTTGGCCTTTCCACTAGGGTGTAGGGGATGGGGTGGTAATGGCATGGTTTGATGAAGTGGAGACATAGGGAGTGTTTTGTGGTCAATTGGGTGGCAAACCTCAGAGAACAGTGAGCTAGCTAATTGTGTTTGATTACACGCCATGTGTTTGATGAAATGGCCGCAAGAGAAAAAGTTTTGAATTTTGAGTTCAAATTTTTTGAGTGATCTCCACTAGTGATAGGTAGTCTCTGGTTGCAAGGGTTCTGAAAATGGAGCTCAAAAAGATGGTTTTTGAAATAGGGGTGATCTATGCATATGCATTAGATTCAATTTTAAACTGTCATTTAAAATAGTTAACAAAATGTTTTTAGCAGATCAAAAGGTGGGCCTTGGTACCTCATTATGTGTACTAGCAAGGGGTGCAAAGATCAAGAATTGTTTCTGTTAAGAATTGAGTACTAGGAATATCCAAAGTAGGCATGAGAGTTAAATTTTCCAAAATGACCATTCATTCTTTTTAATTCTTTTTGATTTGATTTTCTTTAGGAAAAGTTTGGGAATGATGTAGATGAGGTTTAAATCACCTAAGAAACATTTTACAAGCATTGGATCACACAATCATGGCAATTCAAAACAACTCCTATTTTACATGCACACACATATGAATGTTTTCATTTTAAATTTGGAAATGTTTTTGTTAACCCTATTTTTGGATGATTTGATCTTGATAAGCTTGGATTGAAGTTTTGGGATGTTGCAAGTATCCTCTTCTAAGCATAAGTTCGTGGAATGTATTAATTAGGATGCTTATTTGCAATTCAATATTGTTTCCATGCGTGTGTATATGAATATTACCGCTAGACAAATTTCATCTTACGTTTGTGTTTATCATGTGGCTTGAAATCATCGAGATAACAAAGATATTATTCAAGTCTATACCTATACACTTTCTTGTAAACATATATATGTAAGGATGCTTCTCTATTCGTTCTTTACATTGTCTGTGGCAATTATATCGCACTGCCGAGATTATAGGTGTAATTGATTGCGCTAAAGCTGAGAAAAGGGTGATTTCTTGACACATAGTGTTATGCTTTTGTCTGCTCTTGTGCGTGTACACTACCTTGTGAACAAATAATGCAATGCTCTTTACATTGAAGTATGCTTTCTTCTCTAGTCGGTGTTTGCACTGCCTTCGAAAGGTATATTGCATTGCATGTGCTATGGACATAGCGATATATGACTTACCCCAGGCAGTGCACAGGGTCCATTTTGCGTCGGATGGGCTGCTTAATACATTTTTTTGACAACAACGTATTACTGCCTCATCAATTCATAGTGCACTGCCTTTGTATATGTGCACTGCTTCGGACCAATAATTGCACTGCTTATTTTTTTCATAAAGCTGCTTCCTATAGACGTAGCTGACTGCGAACCTAAGCACTGCCTTGTGAACAAATATAAGACTGCCTATACTCTTGACGTAACCATATATATTACTTTGCTCATGCAGTGCAAAGGGTCTATAATGCATCGAACGAGGTGATTAATAATTTCTATACTGAAAAATACTACTTCTTTCAAAACACATAATGCACTGCTCTTATAGATGTGAACTGCCTTGTGACCGAGTACTGTTTTTTTTTACTTTTTTTAATGATTTCTTATCTAATCGTTACTTGCACTGCCCGTGGTTATCCCATCCAACTGCCTATAAAAATGTAACTGTGCTCACGGAGTGCACAATGTCTATTTTGCTTACGATGAGCTGCTAAAGGGCATTCTTTTCTTCCGCACCATATAACTATTAACAGACAATGCACTGCTATTGTTATAATACTTAACTTTGTTAGCGTATAGTTATTTGCACTACTTATGAATGTTCTATCGCACTACGTTTAATATTGCTACAATATTCACGTGCAATATATTGTTTTCTCCGACAATTAGGTTAACTGAACTTCCGTCCGAGCACGAATTTCAATGTTTTTTTTATATTCTAATATAGTTGGTTCTCTTATGGCTTTATGTGCTGCCAGTTTAAGTTATATCCTCCTACCTGTAATATGGACTGAAAGATATATTTCTTATTATATTTCTGTCAGACACAAAACAATGAAGTGGAATTATTATGATTGAAGTTTGCTTAATTTTGTTTGCACTGCTCTGAAATAGTACAATAGCTCTTTGTTCAGTCCTGACAATTTTTGATCAGGTAGAATCTATCTATATTGCTGGCAATCACAAAACATTGCACGGCTATTTTTAAAAGTATTGTTTCCTGGTAATCTTGTATAACTGATAAAGATAATAACAAAACTTAGGTGTCCTACAACACTAGTCACATAACGTAAAAACACAAAAAAAACAAGCGACTGCGGTGAAATACAGTTTCCAGGTGGCTAGTAATTATTCAACCATTCAACGTGGGTGAACTGCAATGTCAAAACTAATTGCCCTGCCTATTTCGCTGTAGTTTGTTTGCACTGCCTCTAGTACTACTATTGCACTGCGGTGAATATCAATAAAATAAATTGATATACGTGCCTCTGTTACACAGCGCTAAATTTCTGTAGATCATGAAGAACTATATGTTGCATTTGTCAAGTGTGAGAATATATTCTATTACTTAGCAATCTCCAAGCAGTGCACCTTCGCATCTAGAGGCAGTGCTCCTTAGTTGGGCTCATATGTAAACTACGTGGCGTCAACCCGCTGACGGTTAACACGCGTGCATACAGCAATATATCCCAACGGACGGCTATGATTACACTGTTACTCTTTTTTCCTCTTCTTCTCCGACACTGCTCCACTTTCTCTCTCTTCCTCCACCGCAACTGCACAGGGGCAAGCAACGGCGGCAACTCCTTGGCGGGGAAAAGCTTCACCAGAGCTAAGGACTACTGCTACTCCAGATTCTTGACTGGCAGTACGGCGACAAGACAGGTATCACAGATTCTCCATTCTCATCCCAGATTCGGCCTAGTGTTGTCCAAAATTCCACGAAGTATTTTCCCAGATTTTACGAGCAATAATTGAAGTTTTATTAGGGTTTTCTCAGGGGGGAAAAGGATAGATATAACGCGGATCGAAATCGCCCATAGAAGGTTCCTGGAATTTTCATCCCCAAAACACTTATTCATCGATTTCATGACTGACGAAAATCGCGGTCACGAAGGTATTTTGATTATTTATGGCCATAGTTTAGAGTGAAGCATATATTAAAAAATGGCTAGCCCACATGGTTTGAACAATTTTGAGAATAACAAACCACGAGCAAGAAAACCACTAATCAAACTAATCTAGGGTTTCTTTTGATTTATTGTTTTTAATGTCCGTAGTGAAGTAACATTTTTCTCAACAACATGGTTGAAATTCGAAACAATGACATAGTTTTCAGATAAGAACTACCAATTATAACTTCAATGAACTGCTCCTCTACCGAGTACACAGATTAACAGTTCAAATTTTGGTGGGAAAGTTTGCACCTTTGCTGCACCAATTTAGTAACTGAAATGCACTGCTAGGAATTTTGTTTACCTGTGTTGATTTCGTACTAGTTGATTCATCTTGATTCGTGAGCTCTTTGCTGACTATACATCTTTTAATTTATTCACTTGATTCTAGTAATTTAAATTACGTATGTGTTTAACTATTGCTCTGTTATTAATTTTTTTTAAATAACATCATAGTGTAAAATATAAATTATAATGCATGATTTAATTTTTTCAACATAAACTTCTGCAGTTGAGTATTTGTTCATCTCATAGAACACGACGATTAACCAAGAGGAAACACATCAGTATGGATGTAGAAGTTGGGTCTGGTACTCAAGAAAAACCTATTGCTGCTCAAGATTTCATAGATAAACCTGGTTTCAAGAAGCAAAAAACGTGACACAGTTCAAAACGAACTAGCAGACATGAAGGATGGTGAGATCATAGTGAGAGGGTCACTTTCAGAATTATACAACTTTCTGGAAAACTATGTAACAAATGAACAGAAGATTTATTTGAAGAATCATGGTTGTGGTTTCGTAGTTGATTTCAAATTGAACGGTAACATTTCCAAGAAGATGATGCTATGGCTATACAGTAAATTCAGACCTGGTTCTCTAACAATTGTTCTTGAACAAGGGGAAGAGCTTGAAATAACAGAAGATGTGGTGCAAGCAATTTATGGTTTCCCAAATAAGAATATGTTTGATGCTCCACGACCTTCAAGTGACCGCGATACAAAAGCTTTGCGGTGGCTGAAACAGCAGCTCGGTTTGAGTGAGTCAGATAACATTATACCGAGTAAGCTTTACGGTCATGTGAAGAATGGTGGAACATCAGATCTGGCAATAAAGCTCATATTTCTTGTGTTCTTCATCAAGACAACATGCGCAACGAGTAATGCACGTATAGGACGGGAGGCTGGTATGGTCATGGAACTCGATATCAAGAAAATTCAACAGATGAACCTCTGTACGGTTCTCCTTGATGAGCTAAGGAGGGGGCTGAGAAAATACCAAGATAAGAAGGGAAATAAAAACACAGCTGAGGGTCCAGCAGCATTGCCTCTGATCTATTGTTTGGACACTCGTGCACACAAGAAAGCAAACTTGACTAACCTTGCACCAAGAGTTGGTCACCTCAAATTGGAATATTTGGAGGAAATCAGATTAGATGACTGGAGCAGTGACACTAGAAGCTACGGAAGCCTTAGGGTAAGTTGCATTTATTATAAAAATCATGTTTATATCTTCATCTAAGAATTTTTCCGGTTCGTTTTGAGTCAAATAAATTTAAACTATGTTAATTATCCAAGTCAACAAAAATTAATCACTACTACGAAAAATCTACACTAATGCAACAAAACACCTACGATAAAGAACATACCGTCTGACTATGTTTATTTAATTATTTTATACTGCAGGCAAGAAGTGATTCTCAACTTTCAGACTTAATTAGATGTGTCAACACTACTTGCCTAACGGTTTCTCAAAGCTCAGATGTTGCCGCAGGTTCTGAAACAGCAAATATCGTTTTAACCAAAACCATAAATACAATTGGTAACAACACTCCATTGATACAAAACATAGATGATGAAGCATCTAACCAAGAGGAGATTGGTAAGCTCAATGAGATTGTTCGGACAAGAAAGGAGGATCTTGAAGTATCTCTGGCTAGATTAAGGATTGTGAAGGTTGACCTCATGGAAAAGAACAATATTATGACCAAGGAGAAGGAAATGGCCATATCAAACATCATCATACACAATGCAGAGTATGAACAAGTTCTGGCAAACATGGACCAAATGGAGGAAGTGGACTAAGCTGATAAACCAGAGAAGGTGGTGCTAAAAGAATCTACCGAGCCCTCTTCATCTAAACCAGAAGTAGATTCAAGTGAGGAGCACCCCGTCATACATGCTGAAGACACCGCCATGCCATCATTGAGTACACCTGGCACAGACGTCAATGAACTGATCAATGACCAGACAATGGAATTAAGTAAAGGAGCTACAGAAGTTGTGGACGATGGAAAAAAAGAATATAGCGACCAGAGAATGAATGATGCTAGTACAACTCAAATTACACATGAGATTGCGGCAGACAACATGCCTTGTTCTGGTACTACAGATACAAATGTATGTGATACAGATCTGACAGACCACATGGAGGTTGTTAACAACGAGAGACAACTTGAATATGGTAATGATAAAGTTGATGTCTGCGTGCCTCAGTTATGCAGAGTTTTAGTTACAACCACAAGGAACCAGGATCATAATGTGGAACACGATGAAACAGGAGTAGAGAAGCAGGTAGGACAAGTAGAAGACAAAACCAATATCAACGCTGAATATTCAATAACAAGTGATCATCTGGAAGAACTGTCGGATGCATCAAATGTTATTGAAACAACTCAAATACCAATAATTGCAAACACTGCGGTGTCTGCAGTTACAACACCTGTTGGGCCTGTCGAGCAAAACACTGAAGATAATTCCACCTCACATGCTGAAGACACCACCGTACCATCATCAAGTACACCTGGCACAGAAGTTGCTGAACTTATCAGTGAGCAGTCAGAAGCACTTGTTGACGAAGGAATGAAAGAAGACAGCGACCAGAGAATGAATGATCCCAGTGATACAATAATTACACATGAGATTACAACAGAAAAAATTCTTGTTATGGTAAAGAAGATACAGATGCATGTCATGATGATTTAACAGAGGGGATTACTGATATTCAGATTGAAGATTACAACGATGAACTTCAACGCGCTAAAGATGAAGTTCATCAATTCGTGACCGAGGTACAAATTGATTCAGGGAGCACACGGGACCAGGAGCAGGATGTTGAACTCAATGAAAGAGAAACTGAGCAGCCGGCAGAACAAGGAGAAAACCAAACATCAATTGATGATGAGTATTCAACAAAGGGTGATGTTTTGGACGAATTGATGCATGCACAAATTGTTATTAACACATTGCAAATACCAACACCTGCAAACACTGCGTCAGATGCAGTTGTAACACCTGTTACATTTGTGGAGCAAAAGATTGACGACAACACAGATGATAATCTGGCTGAGCAGGATAGACACAATGAAGAAAAAGAAGATAACTTATGCAACATGGATAATAATATTATACAAGATGAAGCAATGAGGAATCCTGATGATAGACTGCCATATGACAACAAAAAGAATCCCACACCTGAACATCAAGCAGAACCAGAAGCATCTTTTTTTGAAAATAACTCAATGCCAGATGAAGAAATGATAATTATCGATGGCATGAAAGATTTCAACGTCGTTGATAATATGGATCAATTGAATTGGCAGGGAGTTCAATTTAATGAAACCATGCCATACCAACAGGTTATCTATCTTTTAGATCTTACCAACTATATTTATTCTTTTTATTTCTACGTATATTTGTAAACATTATATTATGCTATCTGATCACTTTTAAATGTATAATTTAACCAGGAAAGTTGCATAGATGACGGTAAGAACTTAGCAAACCCAGACCTTGATGCTGAAGTCGATAGTTCGATTACTGACGGCAATGCTTCTACAGATTTACATGGTTGTAATCTCCAAGAAGGTAAGTACAGTTATAGTGAAAAGATATTTTGTCAAAAAAAAGGTTTACCTGTGAATAACTGATTTTTTTTTAAAAAAATGAATGGCTGTCAAGATTGTTATTACAAATAATCATGATGATATCAATATGTTTCTACTCATGAAACATGCAAACAACAGTACGAACAACCTGGTGCTATAGTACCTGTTCGTGATAAGGCGCCTTTCAACCAATGTGATTTTTACACACAAAGACAGTAATAAGAAAAAAATTATAATCCTACGTAAACAAAATAACACAGTTTATCACAAAGTTGCAGAGGAGGAAGCACACGAAGACTGGCGGATTACTAGTCAAAAGTTTCACAGTATGATGTTGAGATTCCACACTGCAGAAAAACCGCAAAGGCAATTTTTTCAAGAAAAAATTATATATAGTAATCTAACATATATTAGTATTGCTATAATATACTGAAATTTATTATCAAACTAACTTATTCACAATAATTCATGCAGGTCATACATTTTGATTAAAAGAAAAGGAGGAAAGATAGTAACTGCAGGAGAAATTGCAGATTCATTCCGTGATAGAGGAACTATAGAAAAAAATGTTCTCGATTTTGCTGTAGATTATCTTGCAATTTCTAAAGCAGAACAAGGAACGAAATGTTTTGGTCCTAACATAGGGGTAAGCTCACAAACCTAGTATATCATATATAATGTTAATAAATATGTTTACATATATTTCAACATAACCTTGTTGTTCATGCAAAAGAATAAAAAATTAAACTTTTTTTCAATTCTTTAAATGATAGTAAACAATATAAGCTTGTTACAGGTATTTTTGACTGCTGATATCAACCAAATTCCACAAAGGACAAGTAATCTATTTACGGCTCAAGCAGAAGACACACTACCCGCATATAATTTCGTAAGTTGAATTTTTCCAAACAATAGTGAATAATCATCAAGTAATATATTTCAAAAAAATTACATTAAATTGTTTACATATTACATAATTAGTAATGATACCTATCATTTTTATAGGTAATGATTACTATACCAGACGCCACGTATGCATATAAGAATCGAGTGAAAAATCACTACTTCTTATTTATAATTGATTTTGTATCAAGGAAGATGAGAATACTAGACTCAAGAAGAAATCCAGACGATGAGAGTTTGCAAACAATAGCTATCAAAGTCGCAAACAATGTTAAAAATTTATGGCTACTTGGGTTCAATCAAGAGCATGAAGAATTAATGAGCTTCAACATTGAGTTTGGTGATATGCCAAAACATATCAATGTGTAAGCACTAACTGCTCCCCTTGTTTTTAAATTTAGATATATCAATTTATGTTTTAGAATTAATTGATAATTTATTATTACATTTTATTCAATTCCCAGTGAAGACGGTACCTTCATGATGCTACAAGCAATGGAAACCACAGTAATGGATTTCTTACACAGAATTTACAGCAGAAGACATCCCTATTATTCGCAAGATGTGGTTCTATAGAATGTTCAACGAAATGGAAAACACCTATGTACTGTTGAGTGGGTTGACTACAAATACCGAAGGTATGTTGCGTTATAATTTAACAATAATATAATAATAATTAGAAGTTCAATTTATACAATTAGAATCATGATGTATGCAGACTAACAACATGCTTTTGATTTTGTTTTGTAGGAATTCCTGAACTTGATTTGAGTACAGATGCAAAACAAAACACTGGCATGCAGTCTCTTGAGTCGGCGACTAAAGAAACAAAGAGATTGCTTATTGACGAAAGGAGTCCAGCTCAACTCCATTTCACAGACATGGAAGTACTCAGATTGGCTAAGGACATTGAAAATGAATCTAGTCAGGACCGTGGGGGAAAAAATCAAGAAGAGCAGAAAGCCAAAAACCTTGGCTATGATATCAACAATGTCTCCAGAAAAGGCTGGAACATCCGGAAGAGTAACTAGAAACAAAAAAACCAGGGATGAAACACCTGTGGTGAAAATGTCACAATCTGAATCTATTACAGCACTACCAGAAACATCGAGGATGCCATCAAGGCCGGCTCGGAAAGGTCAAAATACCTTTCCAGTTTTCAAGCATGTGCCTTTTAAATACAAGAAGCACGCAGCCGCTGCTCGAAAGGCTATCTTGGATGAAAGTTGTCAAGATAAATATGTTGAGTAAGACATAATATAGAATTGTGTTTACATACTAATATTGTTCTAGAAAAAGACATATTTCAGATGTTTCATTTAAAACACTCCCATGAGGGCACCCTTTTTCTAGCGTTTTAGTTTAAAACATGCACATATAAAAGTAATAGATAGTATGCTAACTTTACAATGTTCCAAGGATAAAAGCTTAAATGCATGAAGATTTGTTAGATTTTATAACAAAAGGTTAAAAACAAATTACAGTTTTGGAAAATAAGTATCAGTACTTGCTTAACCATAATAATTTGGAGTAATGACAACAAACTTCTCTGATCTGTTACAGCAAAATCATTATTCAGATTCGAAGAATACAATCTGGAATAATGATAGAAACACAATGGACAGGCTGAGATCTGAAAAACAATCTTAAACAAGGAGGAATGGCTGATAATCAATTGGTTCAGCATTATATAGACATATTTATGATAAGTAATTCCTGCAAAGGCTTTGTGGACGGAGGAAAAAGATTCATATGCAACCTTTCAGTCTCTACGGTGAAAGAATTCGAAAAGGAAAACTGGATCTGCACAGAACAACGTGTGAAGCAATTCAAATCATTGATGGAAAATTTTAAACCAGACATGGCAAAACTGGTAAGTTTCTCTAAATTTTCAAAACATCTATTTCGAAGAGGATTATACAATAAATATCGAGAGCTTACTTTTAATGAAATAAACTTTTATGTTAATGGACTTATTGTTATGTATTCATTGCAGATTGAAATACCTGTTTTTATAGCTCTCACTTTACAGTTTACTCCCTCAACATGTATATCAGTGGAGGTCGCCTTGACATAATTGACTCAAGGAAATACATCAAGGATTACTTGTTTAAAACAAGAGCAGAATATCACAGCAACATTGGACCAATCATGGTTAGAACATTACTTTCATATTAATCTTCCAACTACACTATTTAGAATACTGATCAATAAATGTTGCATTTCATGAAAACAGTTTAAAAGAATAGATGAACTTCTTAAAGCGACATATCCTAGTCACAATTTTCCAGAATTCACAGAGAAGTTCAACGAAGCAAAGTTCCCTAGGTGTCCAAAGCAGACAAAGAATGAGTGTGCTTACTCGATCCTGAGAAGTATATAGTGGTACAATGGAGACACGATAAAATGCAACCAAGAAGCGGTAAGTCGTGTTGTTTATGTTACAATATAATCTGCTTCGTATTTTTTCTGTTGGCAACATACGTTCAAAACATACCGATTTCCTGATTGTTGAACAGTTCTCCCCTTCCACAATGAGAGAAGAATTTAACTACAAGATGATATACGGGATAGAAAACGATCTACTTGATGAACTTCCTGAAGTATTGAGAGCATTCAGACCTACTGTCAATGAGAAAGACATCCCCGACTGAAGATGGTCATTAGATTGATACTTGTACTAATATTAATACACTAGGTTGTTCAGTAAATCTATGTAAATAAAATATTGCTTATATTTAAGATGTTTGTATGTATCAATATGCTAATAATACAACAACTAATATATGCACTTTGAATGTACATGGAGAGGCTCTGCGTGTGTATGGCGTATGCACTGCTATCCTATTTTCATAAAATACATGTGCGCACGGTACAACGTAAGGTGCCACGACACTGCACTAAACATGCATTACACTGCACCTGCAATACAAACAAAAACAAACTGCCTGTGAAAGAGGTATGCACTGCCTTACTATGGTTCGTAAAATTATTGTGCGTACGGTGCCAGTTAACGTGCCGAGGCAGTACACTGACCGTGCAATGCATTGCTCAACCAATGCACATTAAATTGAAACTGCCCGTGCAACACGTAAGCACTGCGTTATTATGGTCCCAGACTGAAGTTGTTGTGAGAAACGTTCAGCATAAGGTGCCACGGCAATGCATTGATCATGCCGTGCACACCAACTACAATGCACAGTGACACACACAGCCTATGAAGCGGATAGTACACTGCGATCCTAATATGCAAAATAAGATGTCACGGCAGAGCAATAACCGTGCAATGCACTACACCTATAACAAATAGTGATACGCACTGCCTCCAACATAAATATGCATTGAGGTCCTATGCTTCTTAAATCTGCTTTGCGAACGGGAAAAGATAAGGTGCCGCGACAATGCAGTGACCGTGTAATACGCTCCACCTGCAGCGCACTACACCTGTACCTGCAATACACTGCACATAATAAATAAGTATGCACTGCGTTCCTATGGTTCGTAAAGGTACCGTGCGTATGGTTCAAAATAAGGTGCCAAGGCAGAGCAATAACCCTGCAATGTGCACTGCACCTAAAATTGAAAGTACCACGACCGCATCAGACATAAATATCGACACCGCCTCAAAATAACTATGCACTGCGGTGCTATGCTTCTTAAAGCAGCTTTGCGATCGGTGTAAGATAAGGACTTGCGGCGATTACCGCAGTAATACAATACCGCACTGGCGCACTACACCTGTAACTGCAATACACTACACCTGACAAATAAGAATGCACTACGTTCTTATGCTTAGTTAAATTACCGTGAGTATGGAGCAAAATAAGGGGCCAAGGCAGAGACATAACCGTGTATTGAACAGCAACTAAATTTACAGTACCACACACTGCTTGTTAATCACGTACGCACTACATTGACATCATCGATGAAACTGCTGCGCAAACGGTTCAAAATATTGAAACTGCTGTGCACCAGGTGCACTGCATTCCGTCTTTCTGCACTGCCTATCCTATCTACCGATAACTACATAAAAGGGAAGTACATAAAGGGTTTTGTTGAAATAATTAGCATTATAGTATCTTTCTATAAAACGAAGCGTCGTAATCTATCCATTTAAATACTCCTTTTCAAAATTCCTCTAAAGCTCGTTCCCATTTCTGCCGCCGCCAAGAAACCAACTCCTAGCCGAACTTCTGCCGCCGCCTTCAACGAAAGATCATCGATTCACCACTCCCGCGTCTTCGGTAAGCAACCAACATCGTTTAATTTTTTAGCAAATCGTTTACATTGTACAAACATTAGCAAAAATGTTTGCGTGCTTATATTCCTCTAGATCTAAATCAATGTACTGAGATTTATACAATCCAGATTTTCACAAATATGAGTCCATTAGTATGAGTTATAGATAGAACATGGTGTATCTATATGATGTTGAACTAACACAAAAGTTATTATAATTTTTTTAATGGTATGATGAGAATGTTCATTTGTTTAATTTGACAAACATCAATAGTAGTTTAATTACTAGATTAACCCTACTTATTAGTTCCAGTCTAAACGAACCATATCTACAGAATCAGATTATTAGAAGCAGCATAATTACCAAATATAAGAAAAATTCTAGGCACAAATTATAAATTATTTTATATATGTATAGAGATTTAATAACACACAACTATTTTTATTGCAGAATAAATGGCGCCTTGTCAAGTTTTTTTCAGTCACTGTGGTAAAAATTTAGGACATTCAGGCTCGGAATTCATTGTTTGTCTCGTAGAAGGCCGGTTCGAGCATTCACTAATATGTATACAGTACATTTAAATATATATAAATCCATTTCTTAATATTTGTTAACATAATAGTCCTCTAATTCACTAAATCATTCCACAGACTATACCATGCAATCTAAGGTTGCAATTCAATGACATAACTGAACTTGGAGTGGAATTCCAAGCTCTTGGAAAAACATATTATGTTGAAGTCCACAAAGAACGCACAATTACTCGCATTACCGGTCTAGGTTGGACAAGGTTCGTCACAGAGAACAGGATCAGCGCAGGAGCACACCTATTCTTTTCATTGGGAGCTCTAGGTCCAAAGATCACTGTGATATATTTTGATTCTGAAGAAGATAATAGCAGCAGTGATGATGAAAACAACAATGTCCAAGTGTTTAATTCTACAATTTGTTCCAAGACATGCACCCTTACAGATTCTGAGAAAAATTACTTATTCGATATCTTCCCCTCGGCCAATTCATTTGTAGGGTTTCCATTTGTGACTCGTTTGACAAAAACAAACATTAAACAACACAATATGGTATGTTTCTAAATTTAACTTTATTTTTTTGTTTATTGATTTCACATTGGTTTAATACATTCAAAATGTTATTCCTAAAAAACGTCTTCCTTCTATTGCAACTCAGAAACTACCATTGAAGTTCATTTCTACACTTGAAATTGCTAAAGAAGGTCTTGTTGGAGTACGCTTAGGAGCAAGTGGTAATGTCAACACCATGGCGTACAAAATAACAAAAGATGGCCGCTTCTCATTCAACAAATACGCATGGAAGAACATCATTGAAACTACAAATCTCAGTGTTGGACAAGCAATACTGATTACAGCGAAAAAATATTCACAACTTAACCCTGAAATGGTGTTTGTCATGAACATCATTATTCATAGTATCCAGGCATTAGCAGAGTCGTCGGAATCAAACTCCGATTGATAATTTTCTTATTTCTTATGTCTGTTAAGAATATGTACTTGTTTATCTCTTATGTCTATTTAGAATTTGCAATGTAAAACAAAATGTTTGTGTCCTGCTGTTAGCTCGTAATACTATTCTCGGTGCTTTAACTATGCACTGACTGTTATAAATTCTATGTGGAATCAAATTACCAGAATATAAACAATAGACATTGTGCTCCTAGAGATTTGATTAGTGCACAATATACATATTTAACATGAACATATTGTAATTACAATGGAAAAATAATATTAGATTAAATAATGATTATCTGCTATAAGTGTATAGCCATACAATGGAGAAATATATAACTCAAGCGGTACATGTACAAACCAAGTTTTCAAAGAACTGCAACATCTACACTGATAGTTTAGCCCAACAAGGCCCACCAGACGGAAACCCTATAACAACCAAGGAATTGTATATAAAGACATACAACGACCACACCTAGTCTCACACAGCTCAGAAGCCGCCACCTTCCATTTTGCAGCATGCTAAGCGGGTCGATGAAAAAATATATGCTTGTAGATGGAATCATAGGTCCAAGAAATATTAGATACAAATCAAATTGTTCAGCTAGAGGTGAAGCCAACGAGAGAATTACATATAGGAAGGGATCTACCAATTCAAGAGCAAATCAATATCGTCAAGTGCATCTGCCATGCCCAAGTCGTTTTACACATCCAAGGTACTACTTTATGTATAAGTTTACTATATAATAGTGATATACAGAAGTTAATATGCTATAGATTTATACTAATCTTGGTGTATGAGACAAACACATAACACTGCTACAAAATCTAAAAATAGGTATATTATTTTGGTCACACTGTATAAGAAATCCTTCGTAGGAGAGGGATATCAGCATGCTTGCAAACCCAGACCTTGAATACCGAGGTGAGAGTTTTACCTGGTAAGAATAAATGACTGAACACTCAAAAAATATAACTCATATGCTTAAACTAATATATCTGTTTTCTACCTTTGTCTCTACAGGGTGCATCATATTGCAGCAAGTCACAATTTGTTCTACAGTCCGTTGCTGCTGTGATGTTTTGGTGCACTGCATAAGATACATTTTTAATTAAGAGTGTCTTATACAGTGTGACCGAAATATCACATGAAGGTGACGACGATTGGGCTACATTATGTACAAATCAAGAATATTAGTCTGTATACATCGACCATAATAGAAACAACGAACTAATGTGCTACGACTGTGTATTATAACTGCACTACCATTATATTTATATATGCCATGCTCTCTGTAATGCTACGTGCAGCCTAGTTTAATTTCGAAGCACTGTAACTTCACTTGTTAGCCCGTGTGCACTACCTTATAAATAAATTACTTGCAATCATATATAAAACTGCCTTCGCTTATCTTGCAGGAACACCTCTTTATTTTTGAAGAACTGCCCTATTTATCCTGAGTGCACTGAATTACCTAAAAGTTACAGTACACTACAAGTGTACACTGGTTTAGATAAGAACCACTGCGCTTCTACACTAAATGCATTGCCTGTGAAACCAATTAACCGTGGTGTTCTACCAACACAAACAAACATGCAATGATCGTGTATTCTTCCTGCACTGCCATTATTTAAATATATGCACTGCTCTCTGCAAGTTGATCCAGCCAAATTAGTTTACTATGAGGCAATGACATATTTAACCCTCGCGTGCACTTCCTGCTTTGCTGCACTACTTAATCGCTTTAATTCGACAATTGCCTTTGCTTGTAATCTGCCAGATACACTGGTTTTTTTAAGCACTCGTGCTTCCTGCGCCTAACGTAGAAACTATACTAGCCCCTAACGAATGCGGGACGAACATGCACTCTAAGTGCACTGCCCGTATAGTCATATAGAAAACTGCTTTTTACACAGATACACACCTATGTACTTTCGAAAAACTGCCCTATGTACTCTAAGTGCACTGCCTGTATAGTCATATAGAAAACTGCTTTCTACACGGATACAAACCTATGTACCTTCGAAGAACTGCCCTATTTATCCTACGTGCACTGCCCTTATTTCGACAATTGCACTGCTCTATGTAATGTCAGAGGTACATTGGTTTCGTCAAGCATCGCGCTTCCTCGACCACGCATCGCCTAACTTAGAAACTATACTAGCCCCTAACGAATGCGGGACGACCCTGCATTCTAAGTGCACTGCCCGTATAGTCATATAGAAAACTGCTTTCTACACGGATACACACCTATGTACTTTCAAAAAACTGTCATATGTACTCTAAGTGCACTGCCCGTATAGTCATATAGAAAACTGCTTTCTACACGGATACAAACCGATATACCTTCGAAGAACTGCCCTATTTATCCTACGTGCACTGCCCTTATTTTGATAATTGCACTGCTCTATGTAATGATGTAGGTACACTGGTTTCTGTTCGAAACACTGCGCTTCCTCAGCCACGTGCACTACCTAACCTAGAAACTATACTAGCCCCTAACGAATACGGGACAACCCTGCACTCTAAGTGCACTATCCGTATAGTCATATAGAAAACTGCTTTTCTACACGGATACACACCTATGTACTTTCGAAAAACTGCCCTATGTACTCTAAGTGTACTGCCCGTATAGTCATATAGAAAACTGCTTTCTACACGAATACAAACCTTTGTAACTTCG
The DNA here is from genome assembly GCA_023614405.1 of Avena insularis. Taxonomy (NCBI): domain Eukaryota; kingdom Viridiplantae; phylum Streptophyta; class Magnoliopsida; order Poales; family Poaceae; genus Avena; species Avena insularis. The sequence goes on from CM042696.1 coordinate 293,773,663, forward strand.
AAGAACTGCGCAATTTATCCTACGTGCACTGCCCTTATTTCGACAATTGCACTGCTCTATGTAATGTTGTAGGTACACTGGTTTCTGTTTGAAGCACTGCGCTTCCTCAGCCACGTGCACTGCCTAACATAGAAACTATACTAGCCCCTAACGAAGGCCGGGCGACCCTGCACTCTAAGTGCACTGCCCGTATAGTCATATAGAAAACAGCTTTCTACATAGATACACACCTATGTACTTTCGAAAAACTGTCCTATTTATCGACGTAATCGCCCTTATTTGACAATTGCCGCTTCTATGTCATGCGCAGTACACTAGTTTCATTCAAGCATCAAGCTTCCTCTGCCACGTGCACTGCCTAACCTAGAAACTATACTAGCCTCTAACGAATGCAGGACGACCCTGCACTCTAAGTATACTGCCCGTATAGTTATATAGAAACTGCTTTCTACACAGATATAAACCTATGTATCTTTGCAGAACTGCCCCATTTATCCTGCGTGCACTACCCTTATTTCGACAATTGCACTGCTCTATGTAATGTCTGCAGTACATCGGTTTTCGTCAAGCATCAAGGCTTCCTCGACCAATGCCGCCTAACCTTGAAACTATACTAGCCCCTAACGAATGCGGGACGACCCTGCACTCTAAGTGTAATTGCCCGTCTGATCATATAGAAACTGCTTTCTACACGGATACAAACCTATGTACCTTCGAAGAACTGTCCTATTTATTATGCATGCACTGCCCTTATTTCTACAATTGCACTGCTCTATGTAATGTTGCAGGTACACTGGTTTCTGTTCGACGCACTGCGCTTCCTCAGCCATGTGCACTGCCTAACCTAGAAATTATACTAGCCCCTAACGAATGCGGGACGACCCTGCACTCTAAGTGCACTGCCCGTATAGTCATATAGAAACTGCTTTCTACACGGATACAAACCTATGTACCTTCGAAGAACTGCCCTATTTATCCTGCGTGCACTCCCTTATTTCGACAATTGCACTGCTCTATATAATGCTGGAGGTACACTGGTTTCTGTTCAAAGCACTGCGCTTCCTCAGCCACGTGCACTGCCTAACCTAGAAACTATAGTAGCCCCTAACGAATGTGGGACGACCCTGCACTCTAAGTGCACTACCCATATAGTCATATAGAAACTGCTTTCTACACGGATACAAACCTATGTACCTAGGAAGAACTGCCCCATTTATCCTGCGTGTACTATCCTTATTTCGACAATTGCACTGCTCTATGTAATACTGCAGGTATACTGGTTTCTATTCGAAGCACTGCGCTTCCTCAGCCACGTGCACTGCCTAACCTAGAAACTATACTAACCCCTAACGAATGCGGGACGACCCTGCACTCTAAGTGCACTACCCGTACAGTCATATAGAAACTGCTTTCTACACGGATACAAACCTATGTACCATCGAAGAACTGTTATATTTATTCTGCATGCACTGCCCTTATTTCTACAATTGCACTGCTCTATGTAATGCTGGAGGTACACTGGTTTCTGTTCAAAGCACTGCGCTTCCTCAGCCACGTGCACTGCCTAACCTAGAAACTATACTAGCCCCTAACGAATGCGGGATGACCCTGCACTCTAAGTGCACTACCCGTATAGTCATATAGAAACTGCCTTCTACATGGATACAAACCTATGTACCTTCAAAAAACTGCCCTATTTATGCTGCGTGCACTGCCCTTATTTCGACAATTACACTGCTCTATGTAATGTTGCAGGTACACTGGTTTCTATTCGAACCACTGTGCTTCCTCAGCCACGTGCACTGCCTAACCTAGAAACTATACAAGCCCCTAACGAATGAGGGACGACCCTGCACTCTAAGTGCACTGCCCGTATAGTTATATAGAAACTGCTTTCTACACAGATACAAACCTATGTACCTTCAAAGATCTGTGCTATTTATCATGCGTGCACCACCCTTATTTCGACAATTGCACTGCTCTATATAATGCTGCAGGTACACTGGTTTCTGTTCGAAGCACTGCGCTTCCTCTGCCACGTGCACTACCAAACCTAGAAGCTATACTAGCCCCTAACGAATGCGGGACGACCCTGTACTCTAAGTGCACTGCCCCGTATAGTCATATAGAAACTGCTTTCTACATGGATACAAACCTATGGACCTTCAAAGAACTGTCCTATTTATCCTACGTGCACTGCCCTTATTTCAACAATTGCACTGCTCTATGTCATGCTACAGGTAAACTGGTTTTGTTCGAAGCACTGCGCTTCCTCAGCCACGTGCACTGCCTAACCTAGAAAGTATACTAGCCTCTAACGAATGCAGGACGACCCTGCACTCTAAGTGTACTGCCCGTATAGTTATATAGAAACTGCTTTCTACACAGATACAAACCTATGTATCTTTGAAGAACTGCCCCATTTATCCTACGTGCACTACCCTTATTTCGACAATTGCACTGCTCTATGTAATGCTGCAGGTACACTGGTTTCTGTTTGAAGCACTGCGCTTCCTCAGCCACGTGCACTGCCTAACGTTGAAACTATACTAGCCCCTAACGAATGTGGGACGACCCTGCACTCTAAGTGCACTGCCCGTACAGTCATATAGAAACTGCTTTCTACACGGATACAAACCTATGTACCTTTGAAGAACTGTCATATTTATTCTGCATGCACTGCCCTTATTTCTACAATTGCATTGCTCTATGTAATGCTGCAGGTACACTGGTTTCTGTTCGACGCACTGTGATTCCTCAGCCATGTGCACTGCCTAACCTAGAAATTATACTAGCCCCTAACGAATGCGGGACGACCCTGCACTCTAAGTGCACTGTCCGTATAGTCATATAGAAACTGCTTTCTACACGGATACAAACCTATGTACCTTCGAAGAACTGCCCTATTTATCCTGCTTGCACTGCCCTTATTTCGACAATTGCACTGCTCTATATAATGCTGGAGGTACACTGGTTTCTGTTCAAAGCACTGCGCTTCCTCAGCCACGTGCACTGCCTAACCTAGAAACTATAGTAGCCCCTAACGAATGCGGGACGACCCTGCACTCTAAGTGCACTACCCGTATAGTCATATAGAACTGCTTTATACACGGATACAAACCTATGTACCTTCGAAGAACTGCCCCATTTATCCTGCGTGTACTATCCTTATTTCGACAATTGCACTGCTCTATGTAATACTGCAGGTATACTGGTTTCTGTTCGAAGCACTGCGCTTCCTCAGCCACGTGCACTGCCTAACCTAGAAACTATACTAACCCCTAACGAATGCGGGACGACCCTGCACTCTAAGTGCACTACTCGTACAGTCATATAGAAACTGCTTTCTACACGGATACAAACCTATGTACCTTCGAAGAACTGTCATATTTATTCTGCATGCACTGCCCTTATTTCTACAATTGCACTGCTCTATGTAATGCTGCAGGTACACTGGTTTCTGTTCGAAGCACTGCGCTTCCTCAGCCATGTGCACTGCCTAACTTAGAAACTATACTAGCCTCTAACGAATGCGGGACGACCCTGCACTCTAAGTGCACTGCCCGTATAGTCATATAGAAACTGCTTTCTACACGGATTCAAACCTATGTACTTTCGAAGAACTGCCCTATTTATCCTGCGTGCACTGCCCTTATTTCGACAATTGCACTGCTCTATGTAATGCTGGAGGTACACTGGTTTCTGTTCAAAGCACTGCGCTTCCTCAGCCACGTGCACTGCCTAACCTAGAAACTATACTAGCCCCTAACGAATGCGGGATGACCCTGCACTCTAAGTGCACTACCCGTATAGTCATATAGAAACTGCCTTCTACATGGATACAAACCTATGTACTTTCGAAGAAGTACCCTATTTATGCTGCGTGCACTGCCCTTATTTCGACAATTGCACTGCTCTATGTAATGTTGCAGGTACACTGGTTTCTATTCGAACCACTGTGCTTCCTCAGCCACGTGCACTGCCTAACCTAGAAACTATACAAGCCCCTAACGAATGAGGGACGACCCTGCACTCTAAGTGCACTGCCCGTATAGTTATATAGAAACTGCTTTCTACACAGATACAAACCTATGTATCTTCGAAGAACTGCCCTATTTATCATGCGTGCACCGCCCTTATTTCGACAATTGCACTGCTCTATGTAATGCTGCAGGTGCACTGGTTTCTGTTCGAAGCACTGCGCTTCCTCTGCCACGTGCACTACCTAACCTAGAAGCTATACTAGCCCCTAACGAACGCGGGACGACCCTGTACTCTAAGTGCACTGCCCGTATAGTCATATAGAAATTGCTTTCTACATGGATACAAACCTATGTACCTTCAAAGAACTGCCCTATTTATCTTGCGTGCACTGCCCTTATTTCGACAATTGCACTGCTCTATGTAATGCTGGAGGTACACTGGTTTGTGTTCAAAGCACTGTGCTTCCTTAGCCATGTGCACTGCCTAATCTAGAAACTATACTAGCCCCTAATGAATGCGGGAAGACCCTGCACTCTAAGTGCACTGCCCATATAGTCATATCGAAACTGCCTTCTGCATGGATACAAACCTATGTACTTTCGAAGAACTTCCCTATTTATCCTGTGTGCAGTGCCCTTATTTCGACAATTGCACTGCTCTACGTAATGTTGTAGGTACACTGGTTTCTGTTCGAAGCACTGCGCTTCCTCAGCCACGTGCACTGCCTAACCTAGAAACTATACTAGCCCCTAACGAATGCGGGACGACCCTGCACTCTAAATGCACTGCCCGTATAGTCACATAAAAACTGCTTTCGACACGGATACAAACCTATGTACCTTCGAACAACTCCCCTGTTTATCATACGTGCACTGTCTTTATTTCTACAATTGCACTGCTCTATGTAATGCTGTAGGTACACTGGTTTCTGTTCGAAGCACTGCGCTTCCTCAGCCACGTGCACTGCCTAACCTAGAAACTATACTAGCCCCTAACGAATGCGGGACGACCCTGCACTCTAAGTGCACTACCCGTATAGTCATATAGAAATTGCTTTCTACATGGATACAAACCTATGTACCTTCGAAGAACTGCCCTATTTATCCTGCGTGCACTACCCTTATTTCGACAATTGCACTGCTCTATGTAATGCTGGAGGTACACTGGTTTCTGTTCAAAGCACTGTGCTTCCTCAGCCATATGCACTGCCTAATCTAGAAACTATACTAGCCCCTAACGAATGCGGGACGACCCTGCACTCTAAGTGCACTGCCCATATAGTCATATAGAAACTGTCTTCTACATGGATACAAACCTATGTACTTTCGAAGACCTGCCCTATTTATCCTGCGTGCACTGCCCTTATTTCGACAATTGCACTGCTCTATGTAATGTTGCACGTACGCTGGTTTCTGTTCAAAGCACTACGCTTCCTCAGCCACGTGCACTGTCTAACCTAGAAACTATACTAGCCCCTAACGAATGCGGGACGTCCCTACACTCTAAGTGCACTGCCCGTATAGTTATATAGAAACTGCTTTCTACATAGATACAAACCTATGTATCTTCGAAGAACTGTCCTATTTATCCTGCGTGCACTACCCTTATTTCGATAATTGCACTGCTCTATGTAATGCTGCAGGTACACTGGTTTCTGTTCGAAGCACTGCGCTTCCTCAGCCACGTGCACTACCTAACCTAGAAGCTATACTAGCCCCAAACGAATGCGGGACGATCCTAGACTCTAAGTGTACTGCCCATATAGTCATATAGAAACTGCTTTCTACACGGATACAAACGTATGTACCTTCGAAGAACTGCCATATTTATCCTGCGTGCACTGCCCTTATTTCGACAATAGCACTGCTCTATGTAATGCAGCAGGTACACTAGTTTCTATTTGAAGCACTGCGCTTCCTCAGCCACGTGCACTGCCTAATCTAGAAACTATACTAGCCCCTAACGAATGCGGGACAACCCTGCACTCTAAGTGCAATGCTCGTATAGTCATATAGAAACTGCCTTCTACACCGATACAAACCTATGTACTTTCGAAGAACTGCCCTATTTATCATGTGTGCACTGCCCTTATTTCGACAATTGCACTGCTCTATGTAATGCTGCAGCTACACTGGTTTCTATTCGAAATACTGCGCTTCCTCAGCCACGTGCACTGCCTAACCTAGAAACTATACTAGCCCCTAACGAATGCGGGACAACCCTGCACTCGAAGTGTACTGTCCGTATAGTCATATAGAAACTGCTTTCTACATGGATACAAACTTATGTACCTTCGAAGAACTGCCCTATTTATCCTGCATGCACTGCCCTTATTTCGACAATTGCACTGCTCTATGTAATGCTGCAGGTACACTGGTTTTTGCTCGAAGCATTGCGCTTCCTCAGCCACGTGCATTGCCTAACCTAGAAACTATACTAGCCCCTAACGAATGCGGGACGACCCTGCACTCTAAGTGCACTGCCCGTATAGTCATATAGAAACTGCTTTCTACACGGATACAAACCTATGTACCTTTGAAGAACTGCCCTATTTATCCTGCATGCACTGCCCTTATTTCGTCAATTGCACTGCTCTATGTAATGCAGCAGGTACACTGGTTTCTGTTCGAAGAACTGTGCTTCCTCAGCCACGTGCACTACCTAATCTAGAAACTATACTAGCCCCTAACGAATGCGGGACGACCCTGCACTCTAAGTGCACTGCCCGTATAGTCATATAGAAACTGCCTTCTACACGGATACAAACCTATGTACCTTTGAAGAACTGCCCTATTTATCCTGCGTGCACTGTCCTTATTTCGACAATTGCACTGCTCTATGTAATGCTGGAGGTATACTGGATTCTGTTCGAAGCACTGCGCTTCCTCAGCCACGTGCACTGCCTAACCTAGAAACTATACTAGCCCCTAACGAATGCAGGACGACCCTGGACTCTAAGTGCACTGCCCGTATAGTTATATAGAAACTGCTTTCTACACAGATACAAACCTATGTATCTTCGAAGAACTTCCCTATTTATCCTGCGTGCATTGCCCTTATTTTGACAATTTCACTGCTCTATGTAATGCTGCAGGTACACTAGTTTTTGTTCGAAGCACTGCGCTTCCTCAGCCACGTCCACTGCCTAACCTAGAAATTATACTAGTCCCTCACGAATGCGGGATGACCCTGCACTCTAAGTGCACTGTCCGTATAGTCATATAGAAACTGCTTTCTACATAGATACAAACCTATGTACCAGAAATGCCCTATTTATCATGCGTGCACTGCCCTTATTTCGACAATTGCACTGCTCTATGTAATGCTGGAAGTACACTGGTTTCTGTTCGAAGCACTACGCTTCCTCAGCCACGTGCACTGCCTAACCTAGAAACTATACTAGCCTCTAACGAATGCGGGACGACCCTGCACTCTACGTGCACTGTCCGTATAGTCATATAGAAACTGATTTCTACATGGATACAAACCTATGTACCTTGGAATAACTGCCCTATTTATCATACGTGTACTGCCCTTATTTCGACTATTGCACTGCTCTATGTAATGCTGCATGTACGCTGATAATATGAAATTGCACTGCATCAATTAGCAATTACAATAGCAGTACTAGGACGACAAATTTAACATACAGTGCAAGAAGATTACAAAAAAGCAACATAGTACATAATTAGAGTCAGAATAAAGTGCTAGAAGATCAAAAGAAGCAACAAAAGGCTTACTGTACTCACATGACAAAGAGGTATTTAATTTTTATTGCATTTCGGTCAATCACTATAGAGTAGCTGACCAGGCTTCAGACATTGCAAAAGCACTACGGACAACTAATGGTGTAAATAACTTGGATAAATCGACATACTTCTTCAAAGATGTCTTGCAGAACAAGCCTACATCAAAATCAACAGTCATCAGAACATAGCGACCATCAGCTGACATTGTTATAACACACAACACACCACAAACTGGGAGATTGCAATTCTTAGAGGTACTACCAAGTCTTTCCTTCCAGTAATCTTCAATATCCCAGCCAAAAGCAGTTTTGCATGCAACAGGCAGATCTAACATTGTCTGGATGATCCACTTATTTTGACCATTGTTGTAGTCAAGGAGCCAAGTTGTTAGTATACCATCACTAGAAAAGGCAGCTAGTAAAATGTTTCCTGATCTATCCTCTGAAATACAATAATTCCTCTGATCCTTTGTTGTCAGCCTGACTGATTCAGGGAATTGTATCACAGAAGTTAAATGTGTGGATATGTTGTAACACAGAAGAAGGTCTACAACATACACCATAAACAGGTCTTTGCCTATCAGGATTCCTTCTGGCTGACTAAGGTAAGTGGTTGGTGTTGGCACAGGAATTGGGTCAGAAATATGCATCTTCCATTGACCATTTTGCTGAATACAGACATGCAAAAATATTCTAGATGTTGTATTAGCAGTAACACCATGATATGAAACCTTGCAAGCATTGAATATATTTCACTCTGAAAGAATGTCATTCTGATCTAGCAAAGACTTGGAATCAAACAGAATTGCCCATATGAATGATCTGTATCACTCTTCGACATTGATGGCATTCGTGTAACAGGTGAGGCAAGGAAAGTGAACAAATCTGGAGACCTAGAAGGATAATTAACATAGTACCCAGGATCTCTAGAACCATGTGGAAAGACCTGAATGAGGACTGCTCCGTTTCGACAGCAGACGACCAATTCCCTTAGAAGATATGTTGAATCTAAGTTTAAACAAATAGCTAGAGATGTTTCATCTTTAGATGAATATTCAAGCTCCTATAGCCTATTACCAACCTCAGGCATCCAATGATAATCAACAAGAAATCCTAGGAATGATGGCGAATTTTTCTTCATATAACGCGAAAGAAATCCAGGCTCTTTGAGTGCAGTATACCAAGCTTTGTTGAGGATACTGCAACAGATCAAAGATTTCGTAGACGCTAACCTTAAAACAATCTCCTACACCAAATCTAGGTCCTCACCCACGCGACTGATCGAGGAACCAGATCTAGTAAAATCCATCGCTATTCAATAGATTGTTTTCTTTTGCTCCAGATAGAAGAAGAAGGGTTTGTTTCTTTTCATGGAAGAATGAGGACGTAACGTCCTATGCTAGCCGTATCCATCGGTTAACATCCAAGCTAAAATATATTGAATGAGAAACTGCTTTGTAGGAACATGCATACTGCTCTATAATTGTAGATGTGGTAGCCGGTAAACTGCTCTGTTAACCTACGTGCACTGCCACGGGCGGAGCCCGCAACACACACACTCCGAAATACAAGGCGCTACGAAATACACGACGCTCCGAAATACACAGCGCTTCAAGATCTATATGAGTGCTTGATGCGTCGAAGGCGCCATGCCCATGGGCGGAGCCCGCAACACACACTCCGAAATACAAGGCGCTACGAAAGACACGGCGCTCTGAAATACATGACGCTTCAAGATCTATATGAATGCTTGATGCGCCGTGCCCACGGGCGGAGCCCACAACACACGCTCCGAAATACACGGCGCTTCAAGATCTATATGAATGCTTGATGCGCCGAAGGCGCCGTGCCCACGGGCGGAGCCCGCAACACACACTCCGAAATACAAGGCACTCAGAAATACAAGGCGCTACGAAATACACGGTGCTCCAAAATACACGACGCTTCAAGATCTATATGAATGCTTGATGCGCCGAAGGCGCCGTGCCCACGGGCGGAGCCCGCAACACACACTCCGAAATACAAGGCGCTCCGAAATACACGGCGCTCCGAAATACACGGCGCTTCAAGATCTATATGAATGCATGATGCGCCTAAGGCACCGTGCCCACGGGCGGAGCCCGCAACACACACTCCGAAATACAAGGCGCTCCGAAATACACGGCGCTTTGAAATACACGGGCGCTTCAAGATCTATATGAATGCTTGATGCGTCGAAGGCGCCGTGCCCACGGGCGTAGCCCGCAACACACACTCCGAAATACAAGGCGCTCCGAAATACAAGGCTCTATGAAATACACGGCGCTCCGAAATACACGGCGCTCCTAAATATAAGGCGCTCTGAAATACATCTGTGTACTGCTCTTAATATACAAATGCACTGTGTTACTATAATCCATTCAAATTCAATACATTCCGTTGCGCCGAATCATGTTTGTACTGCTCTTAATATATAAATGCACTGCGTTACTGTAATCCGTTCAAATTCAATACATTCCGCTACGCTGAATCATCTGTGTACTGCTCTTAATATACAAACGCACTGCGTTACTGTAATCCGTTCAAAGTCAATATATTCTGCTGCGCTGAATCATGTTTGTACTTCTCTTATAATATCAATGCACTGCATTACTGTAATCCATTCAAATTCAATATATTCCGTTGCGCTGAATCATCTGTGAACTGCTCTTAATATACAAATGCACTGTGTTACTGTAATCCGTTCAAAGGCAGTTCATTGTGTTGTACAAACCAGACCCCTCCCATTACACCCCATAAAATCTCTATTGCCCGTAAAGAGAAAAAAGATAATAAAAATAAACGAAAAATGAAAAAGAGAAGAATGAAAATAAAAGATAATGAAAAGAAAACAAACTAAAAATGGAAGTGATAGAAAGTGTATACTTAACGTGCGGAGCGGAGAACAGTGTGTACAAAGAGAAAAAACAGGAAAAGAGAGAAAACCGGCGACATATGCGCGACCAGTTTCCCGGGATGATTCCGCGACGACACGTGTCGGATACCCACGGCAGGTTGCTCGCGCGTTCTCGCGGCGCGCGGCGCGCGCGCGTGCTAGTCGCTCTCTTAATTTGGAAGGTAAACAAAAACATGAATATACTTAGAATAGCGTATGCTAGTAGGTAGGTATGGTGGACTCTTGGAATAACTTGGTTTAGGGAGTTGGATGCATGAGTGGAACTCATTCTTAGTTGTGGAGGCTAGCAAAAGACTGGAAGCGACAAACTAAGAGAGCAATAATGGCCATAATCATACAGAGCGACAAAACATCATTGATCAAAGCATAAAGTGATACTACAAGTTGAAAACTAAAGGATCATCAAGGCTATGGTGACTTGGGATAGTCATAACATGGTGTGAGCATGTGCCAAGTCAACCCAAATAAAACATCAAAGGAGAATACCACAATATTATGCTTTAATATGCTAAAACAACACATGATCCTTCTAAGGCACATTAAGCAATCTCAATTCTTTATAACAAGTCATGCTACAACAAAGAATACTAATCATAAAGCCAAATCAATATCAAGCATGGCATGACAGAGCATAGCCCACAGTCAAAAACGAGCTCTTTTTACCACATAAGCATGAACTTTCCTACTCTTTTCCAAACCAAACCAAACTATTTGAAAACCAATGTATGAAAGAGGGGGTCCAACAAATTTATTAAGAAAACGAAGCAAACAAAAGCAAACGAATAACCAAAACGAAAAAGCAAATGAATAATCAAAACGAAAACAAAAAAACACGCTCCAATAACAATACAACTGTGCATGAAACAATAAAAACGAAGCGTTTGGAAGAAACCTGGAATTTTTATTGATGAAGAAGGGGATGCCTTGGGCATCCCCAAGCTTTGACGCTTGTACTTCTTGGATATTTCTTGGGGTGACATGCGTGGCATCCCCAAGCTTGAGCTTTAGTCCATCCTTCATCTCATTACTCATTCCTTCCATACACCTAAAATTTTCTCTTCATACAAAACTTCACACAATCTTTATTAGCAACATTAGTGCACTCAAGATAAATAAGTCTTAAGGTTCAGTTCTAACATCAAATAAACTTCCATTAGAACACTAGATACTGTAGAACTTCCCTCAAAAAGCTCAATTCCCCAAAAGAATTCAAAAAGGAACCAACAAGAAGCAAATGCAGAAAATGGCAGAAATCTGTTAAAACAGACCAGCAGGTAAAGAATTTTCTAATTTTTTACAAGACCTTCTGTTGCTCAAATCAAAAATTGTTGAACTAACGAAAGTTAGATAACAACCTGGGGCAGAAGCACAAAAATGCACGCCTTAAAATGACATTTAGAGATTTTACACAAATTTTTACGGTGAAGAACAGAAATTTGTTTCGGGACAGCAACTTTCCCAATCATTACTTCTCTCTCATTAGAGGTTACTCTTAGCACAAAAAGCAAATAAAAAGGATAAGCAGCGGTTATTACTGAATTAATAACTTCCAAGACTCATCTAAAACTTTTGGGTTATCTCCCAATAAGTACTTTTCTTTAACGCCTTTAAGTTAGGCATGATATTTTGAGAAGATGCTCACATAAAAAATATGAATTGAAGTAAAAGAGAGCATCAAAAAGCAAATTCAAAGCACATTTAAGTCTAACCCACTTCCTATGCATAGGAATCTTGTAAAGAAACAAGTCATGAAAGCACAAAGCAACAAGCATAGGAAAGCAAAACAAGTGCAACTTCAAAGTTTTCAACATAAAGAAGGGAAACTTAATATTATTGAGACATAAAACCATGTTTCCCTCTCTCAGAATAACTTTCAGTAGCATCATGAATAAAATTAACAATATAACTATCACATAAAACATTCTTATCATGACCCACATGCATAAAAGAATTAATACTACCCACATAAACATAGTCATTCTTATTAATTATAGTGGGAGCAAATTCAACAAAATAGCTATCATTATTATTTTCATCACCATAATCATCAAATATAGGAGGAATATTGTAATCATAATTAATTTTCTCCTCAATAGTAGGTGGACTGAAAATATCATATTCATCATTGTAATCATCATATATTGGAGGTTTGCTATCATCATAAGCAATAGAATAGCTATCTCCCAAAGCTGGGGAACTAAAAAGATCATTTTCATAAAAACTAGCTTCCCCAAGCTTAGACTTTTCCATAGCATTATCAATAATGGTGTCCAAAGAATTCATACTAACAACATTGCTATTAGCATGCAAATAAAGTTCCATAGGTTTTTTAATTTTCACTTCAAACACTTCATGTCCTAACTCAAGATAAATACTATAAAGATCTCTAATTTTTTTGTTGTTTTCCATTAAGCCTAACTAGTGAAAACAAGAAACAAAAAGACAAAATTGCAGAATCTAAAGGAAATAACTTCGAGCACTCATACCGGACGATGTGAGTACCTTTTACCTTACCTCCCCGGCAACGGCGCCATAAAATAGCTTGATGTCTACGCACTTCTATTCTTGTAGACAGTTGTTGGGCCTCCAAGTGCAGAGGTTTGTAGAACAGCAGTAAGTTTTCCCTTAAGTGGATCACCCAAGGTTTATCGAACTCAGGGAGGAAGTGGTCAAAGGTATCCCCTCTCAAGCAACCCTGCAATCAAGATACAAGAAGTCTCTTGTGTCCCCAACACACCCAATACACTTGTCAGGTGTATAGGTGCACTAGTTCAGCAAAGAGATAGTGAAATACAAGTGGTATAGATAATTATAAGTGGTATCGGTGATAGAAGATAGCTTGATGGCGTGGAAAAGACTAAAGGCAAACTGAAATAAAGAAGGAAGCAAGCAAACATGTAACAGATCTAATAGCAAACGGTGTTTCAGTGCTTAGAAACAAGGCCTAGGGATCATACTTTCACTAGTGAACACTCTCATATAAATATCTTCTCTTTATGATACTACTATTAACTACTCTCCGGTTGGGCACTCTAATCCATGGTAGGGCTATCACAACACACCTCAAAGTAAGTCTTTCCCATCTAGAAAACCCCACACTGTCACCTTGAGCACTAGATGGTTCCAACAAACACCACAATTTCATAGAGACATCCAACTCCAAATATAACTCATAACAAGTATTTGTAATCTCTAGCCTAAGTGCCACCATGGTGTGCATGCTGTCACTTTCACACACATGGGGAGAGCAGAGATCTATTAAAGCACTTGAGTAGCAAGGTAGATATATAGATTACAAGCTCATGATCACAATATGATCATGCATAGAGAGAGATGAACACATAGCTACCGGTAGAACCCTTAGCCTCGAGGAAGAACTACTCCCTCCTCATCATGGGAATCAGCAATGGTGATGGAGATGGTGGTGGAGATGGCTCCGGGGGCACTTCCCCGTCCCGGCAGGGTGCCGGAACAGAGACTTTCTGTCCCCCGAATATCCCCTTCAGTGGTGGCAGCGCTGCGGAACTTTTCGTGGATTTCTGATTGACGATTTAGGGTCTATGCATCGGGAGGCTCTTATAGGCGAGAGGGGAGACCGAGGGGGTGCCGGAGGGTCCTACACCACCCCCTGGCATGGCCTGGCCTAGCCCGCGCCACCAGGTGGTGTGGCCAGCCCCTGGACCCTCTCTGTCTCGTCTTCTGGCTCCGTGAGTCTTCTGGTAAAATACCGACTTTGGCTTTTGTCCGGTCCAATTCCGAGAGTATTGATTTTCTGACTTTCCTTGAACCAAAAACAGCAGAAAACAGGCAACTGGCACTGTATCATCTTGTTAATAGGTTAGTCCAAGAAAGTCTATGAAAAGTACTCCAAAGTTGGAACAAAACATAAGAAAGTAGATAAAACCAAGGATGGAACATCAAAAATTATAGATACATTTGCAATGTATCAGCTGCCGCCATCCTCTTCACCATGTTCACCGCCATCTCCATCACCTAATCCTCCTAGTATGTAGTGGTTCATCCTCCCACACACCTCTGTACCGTCCTATGTAAACATGGTGTTTGATGCTATAAGTTATAATCATATGATCTATGTCATGTTTGCGTAGTTTCTTTGTTCTTAGATTGAATGGTTGAACATCTTTGGTTCATTAGAGTTGTATGTTGATATGGTACAATCCTTTGGTGTCCATTATATCTATGCACACATGGATTAAACATCATAGGGTTTGTAGTATGTGTAAAAGGAAGGGGAGAGTTCTGCCGGAGTGACAGAAACCTGAGGACACGAACCGAAACGTTGCACGTATGGGAGTAAGAGGACCATTAAACTTAAGGCTATGGTTGGGGAAACCTTAATGCATTGTTAGTACTTACTGATGTTTGCTAACAATCCAATCATATACTACATGTAATTCCAAGTAGTGAAGCGCATGTATATTTAGCCTCTCCCACATAGAAAACGGCATCGAAGACAATGAACCTGATCTATTCGCTATTTAAACTTGGACAAAGCCACCATAATTACCACCACTATTCCACACTCATGGTTCTGTTAGTTTAGTGTATTTTATTGCTGCAGCAACTAGCTTTACTTTCTTGTTATTTATTATCATGCAAAGCTATCTCTATTACTCGTATTATTGCTCTAGTTTTATTTCCTAGATAATGCAAATGTTTAGTGTGCGTAGAGTTGTATCAGTGGTTGATAGAACTTGAGAGAATATTTATCCTACCTTTAGCTCCTCATTGGGTTCGACACTCTTACTTATCGAAAAGGCTACACACGATCCCCTATACTTGTGGTCTATCACTTCCCATATCAACAGCCGCAACCTGACGGTAGTGACAACTGATTCTAGTTAGGCAAAAGCCTAAGCTCGTGGAGGTTAAATTCCTCCCACCTATGTGCATTCATATTTGTCTTTCTTCTTTTTATTTGTTTGTTTTTGTTTCAATGCATGTTTACTTTCAGTTTTGCATTCGATAAAAGAAAAACCAAAAATATTAGACTAGTCTCTAGCTTTATTTGTGCAAAATTCTCTCGGCTCTTGTTGATTCTTTCTGCAGGTTACTCACTTCTAGTGATCGAGCTATGAGACGAACGCAAAGAATTGACTCAAGTAGAAGACGAATGAGAAAGAGGAGGTACCACATTCCTATTTCCCTCTTCCTGTAAGCTTATTCATGAACATTTTATGTCCGTTCGGTTGCACTTGCTTTCGACTCCACGCTTAGTTCATTATCTTTTAGAATTTGAGCTCAAAGGTTTTTGTCACCTCTTTGGTTAAGACTTTCGACAATTAATATCAGTTTGAAAAACAACTCTTGGGATTGAATTCCAAACTTTTTAGAACAAGAGGAAGTGTCCATCGACAACTTTGGTGCCATATTTTTGTCTTAAGGGCTTAACCTTAGTAGTGCTCAACCCCACATACTGATCATTGACTTGATGATACCTTCTAGAAAAGAATTGCTTGATAGAACAAACTCTTTAGAGTAGGAGAGGGAGATGCCAAAAAATTTATTGACTTGCTAAAAAAAGGAGGGGAGAAGAAAAATAAGAAATTAAAAGTACTTTGTTTCAAATACATACCTTTGGGATGCCAACAACTCCGCTAGCTTTTGAATGATCTATGGTATAACCCCATATTTCGGCTATGAGTTGATGGCATGAGTGGCATACATGTCGCTATATGGGCAAAATTGTTGGTATTCCCAATAGGTTGTGTAGGAGTTTTGATATGGGGTGGCCCGATCTTCTCAGCAAGCAGTTGGCGATAATGATGGTGGATGATAGATAACTAGCTTGTAGCTATGAACTCTCACGCTCGAACCCTAATGCCGATGTAACAGCTCTCGAACCCTGTGGGATATTCACAACACCATGCTCTTGCGCACATAGCCGTCGACCACGAACGGTAGTTTGCAATCTACTAATCCCCGATGGAACAACAGATCACACTCAATTGCAGTAGATAATTCGATCACAGGGTAATTCTAGAGGTTCTAAAAAGGAACAACTCCAAAATAGTTTTAATGTGGTCTAAACCCTAACTAGTGGTGCGCCCCATATATTTAAGAGTATGGGGGCGGCAGCCTAAGGTGGGAAACCGAGTTGGTCCCACCCAACTTATGGTACAAACCGACCCAACAAGGGTTCGACCTAGGTATCTGCCATGGCAGACTTTGGCTCAGTTTGGTTGTTGTGGTAGCCTGCCATGGCAGCCAAACGGGCTGATTCTATGCCGCGGCAGCCTGCCGTGGCAGAGAAAGGTGGTGTTTCTCTGCCGCGGCAGAGGTCTTCCACCATGTGTTGATCTTTAGCCTTGTGTGCTCCTTGCGCTTCCTCCCTCTCCTCCCTCGCGCATTCTTCATTGATCAACATGCCATGCTCCATATGCTTCAGCTCCTCGCTCCGTGCTACGCCTTCTTCTCCCATGTACTTGACCATACAATAATTCAAAGACTTAGGCAGTATAAAAATCTCATTAACTAAATGTAGGGGATCGGTGCGGAAAACAAAAAAATTCCTACGATGGAACCCCAAAACTGCCTAGGATCTATCTATGTAGTAATGCAGTAACGACTGATGCGTAGAGAATACATACCCTTGTAGACCGTACGCGGTTAACGTTCCGCGAGGAACGTGGTTGAAGTAGTCGTACTCGTAGCCGACCTCAAGGTCGCGAAGCTCCTCGCAGGTCACCCCTTGCTCCTTCTTGATCTTCATCATCTTCATCGTGCAACAGCTCCGGCTCACGACACAAGCGCCCCAAGTGTTGCGCCTCGTGTCTTCGTACACATCCGGTGCACGATGAGACCTCCGGCTCCCCGATCCCGCCGGGAGTGCGGAAGTTGATATCCGGCTAGGAATCCCTACAGCGCAACGGCGTACTGCAGGTGTGCCTCGATCGCACAACCCATACTTGGGGCCATGGTCACAAGGTATAGAGAGAGGGAGGAGGAGAAAGTCAACCAAAGGACTTCTCCAAATATTGGTGTCTCTCATCCCACCCATGGGCACCCCTTTATATAGGGGGAGGGGGTGTGCCCTCCCCTTTGGGTTTCCCATGTGGGACTAAACAAGGGAGAGAGGGGGAGGCGCATGGGCCTCATGGGCCGCCGGCCAGGGGTGGTCCCCACCCCGCGCACAACCCTAGGCTGGTCGGGTGGGCCCCCTTGAGGCACTTGGGCCTTGGCCCTTCCCTCCTTTGGTTTTCCCTCATGGGCCCTATTTCCCTAGGAAGTTTGGCCCATTAGTGGAATAACCCTTCAAATTAGATTTTAATATTATATTTAATATTAATTACATTAATTAATATGTAAATACATATTACAAAATCCATCTTGACCTAAAACACCTTTCGGTTCCCTTTCGATTTTCTCCGAACGACTTCGGATCTTTCCCAGAATGATTTCGGTCCTTTATTCTTTCTCCGAACAACTTCGGATCTCTCTGCGGAACGATTCCGGCTTTCTCTTTCTCTACTGTGATTCCATCTTACGAATGATCGATCTCATCGTACCCTTAAGTGTATCCTCTCACGGCTCGGGAATGCTCTAGACATGATATGTATCAATGATCAACAGAGGGACCAGGGATATCCATGTGACCCCTATGCATTCCTGATGACAATGTCGTTTGAACCGTCTATATGTAGCATCCTCTTCCTTTTGTTTCTCGATACAACTTGTCTGAGATCCGATCATTGGTATACCATACCTTTGTTCAATCTCGTTCACAACAAGTTCTGTTTTCTTATTACCGTGATATTACATCCCCGTGACCTAGTGACATGTTGCAACATTTATAGATGTGATCTCACCAAGCCGTCGGTATGTATCTTTACCCGTCATGTGGGTGAACAAATCCCGGTCTTGCAGTCACATGTCATTTACTGTTCCTTCGGAATACCCAACATACACCTTTATGGCCACTTTATTACCAGATGATGGTTGATGCAGTCTAAGCAGCCTAGGGAAACAATGAGTAATATGAGCTCACGGTCTAAGGATAAGGAGTCTAGGTATAGTTGTTGCAACAATGAATTAGATGACTTGATCGTGTTGCAATCCTTCGAGGAATGTCTAATCACATCATTCTCCAATGATATGATCTCGTTGTCAGTCGGCATAAATGCCCATGATCTTGAAACCCAGATCATCTTCGTGACCAACGAACTAGTATGAATAGAGGCTACTAGGGACTTTGTTGTTTCATACCACACCTATACCAATGTTTCTACTTGGCACAGTTATAGCACAATATGAAACTATTATAAACTAATTGAGATATGACAATAAAAACCTATTTATTATTTGCGTCAAGTAAGAACTTCTTTCTTACCTTGTTCTATTCTAAGCTTCTTCAGAACCTTGTTTAGGACATTCTGAACGTCTTTCAGAATCAAGTCCAGGAAGCATTCGACATTTAGAGTTTATCAAACTCACCAATCTATCTTGATAGATCTTATTGTTTAATAACTTCAACTTCATCCTTATTTACTTAACTTAAACATCATTAACACCAATCGCATCATTTACATATGTTGTTCACATATTACATAATGATTTCACGCTCCCACTCAAATATGACATTCATGTTTGAGATCCAGGGATTTCGCTTAGCTCCCACTCAGAATATGTCAGCTACATATTATGAATTAGCCAAGCTGATTTGCTCCCACTCAAATCCAGGTCCTCTCGACAATCTTGGACATTCCAAGATTCTTTGATCATCATCAAACCGAGAATTCCACTAACGAGATTTCAATGACTATTCATTTGTCGTTCTTAGGTCCATCACGCTTCTTTGTAATTTGTAGGTATGTCTTGTGAAAACATGACAAGTGAATCAACAATATAATTCCACAAACTTGTAGAATATATAGTTGAATCCTACTTTCTTTAGTAATAGTATTCCCTGAAATTTTATGATCATTATCATTGGTTTCTCCTCTATTTGTAGAGTTTGGATTCACGGAACAAATTCCACTGCTCCACTCAACAATTCGGAGGCAAGGTCAAGTACCTTGTTTTGATCTTTTACTTTCTTCCACGTGTATCTTCATCAAGACACATCAACTTTGGACAACAATAGGTTTGCCCCTTGTGGATGATGCATTCATAGCTTCCTAAGAATGCTCTACAAAGACTTGTTTATTTGCCATGATTTCGACTTGTCGAAATCTCCAGAAACTCGAACGTGCCATAACACTTATGGTGTTGTTTCCACGAATCTTTAGATGTTCCTTTGTATTTCAAATGAGTGTTTGCTTATTTTGATCTCTAACTCTAAATGACAACTACATCCCCGATAAGAGATAATATTATACCATATGTATCTAATACATATTGATTATGATGTTTAGACATTTCAACACAGTTTGAATTCATCCAATTATCATAATTTGTGAAACATCTTTCACAAGTCCCCTTTTATGCTAAACTTAACTTGAATATTTTAGTCATGTCGATCAAATCGAAGAGACTTGTTAATTCGGTTAATTCAATATCCCTTTTAGTTATGAACTCATTTGAACAATTCAAATCATTTCAAACTTCATGTTTCATTAAGTAAATACACTTATTCACTTAAGTCCACAATAAATGATTTCCACTACTTGTTGAAAATATGATACATCATTATGTATAAGTTTCAACATTTCTTCGCATATCACCGTTTTACCAGAATGTGGAGTTTTAGTCATTCTGCCCAAGAGGCATGGTTTTGCAAACTCTCTAGATTAAGCATCTAGGACCCTGATCTTTCATAAAGAACCTGCAATAACCAAAATGACTTAAACTATAGTGTCTTTTCATTATTAAACTTTGGATATCTTTTAGCATTCTAATCCTTTATAAATGTTTAAACTATTATCATTAACATAGTGATGAGAATAACTTGTTTGTAATCATAATGTGACCATAATGGTATTGTTAATAAGAATAGTACAAACTGGCTTGTAACTTGTTCATATGAACAATCGTCTTGCCAAAAGCAAGACACACAAACAGGGATTACAAATTTATATTCAAGTCCACTAATCCAAATGATAAACTTTGAGGGAAGAAGTGATGTCGGCCATCAACTATTTTGCTTGTCGTCATCAAGTCACATTGCCTCAAATCTAGCAATTCTCAAGTAGATCATCCTGTTTTCACAAAACGGGGCAAGTATCAAATACTTTGCAAACTGCAACAAGTTTTGCGAGAACCACATTTATAATTTGTATATCTTACATATACCTTTTCATCCATCACCTCCATTTGCAATCAGGCCCTTTTAAGAGTTCTTAACTCTAATGCAAGATTGCTAAGTGTTTATCTAAACATTTCGGAGTCATCGGATTATCTCCTAATGGTTATTGTATCAAGAAGAGAAGATCACCTTTTACGAGGATATCCCTCAGGCGTGGGTATTAATCTATGAAGTTAGACCCTTTTGCTAAGTTCCATATTAAGCAATATATTCCCATGGTCGTAAAGGACCTCAATGGGATAGGCTAAGGTCTACTAAGATATTTGCAAACAAACATCTAGACTAAGTTTATAATAAGAGATCAATTTATAATTGGTCTCCACTAAAATTGTCATCCCTTGACAATTTTAATGATCGCATGATCCCTATCCTCTGCACCTCCCCCGATCGTCATGGCCATCAGTGCATTATCAAAGGTAGGCATTCAGTAATGCCAATCACATCATCCATGTGACTCATGCTCGATCTTTCGATCTCTTGTGTTCCGAGGCCATGCTTCTCTAGCGTGCTAGGATCGCCAAATCTAACTTGTGTGTATTCGCTGTGCAACATGGCTTACACCTAGTGTATGTGAACATAGATATGTCTGACACCTAGGCCTGTAACCCTGGATCGCCTCATACCGAAGAACTTTCTTGGTGGTGCACACACAAGGGGAACACGGAACATTGGAATTAAATAGGGATTATCTTATTTGCTACCTTTGAGTATCTAAATACTAGCACACAATAAGATGTAAAAAAACTGGTATCAACATCATATGTATAATGTGATATGATATGGTCTTTCTTGCGCCTTGATCTCCATCAAGCGCGCCAGCATGATATCCATCGTGCCCTTGGTTTGACGCCAAGTCCACGATGCCTCCACCAGGTCGTCCATCAGAACGATGACTATTACTATACTACTTAGCAACAGAAAACTAAACTACTTTACCTTTGTAACGACCAATGCCATATCATAACCACATGCCCCTGCAAAATAAAGTTAGACGCCTCTACTTTATCTATTGCAAGTTTTACGTGGTTGTTAGGGCTTTCGCACTAGAACCGTTTCTAAACTACGAACTTTCCAACCACAACATGGATCCGGCAGTTGTCTCTATTACACCCCTTTCGGGGCCCTCCGTTGTAAATGCTATATGAACTATCAAATGAGAGACAGACACCTGCTAGCCACTTATACAGTATAAGCCGTATGTTGAGCGTGGAACCAGTCTCGCGTACAAATATGCGTAAGGTCGGTCTGGGCCGCTTCATCAAACAATAGCGCGATATAAACAAGTACACGTTAGAGGGTAACAACTAAGGGATCAATGCCCGCACAGCTTGTGCGTACTAGCCGTACAGCACTCCTACGCATAGATCGACTCTGATGCCACTGTAGGGGATCAGTGCAGAAAATAAAAAAATTCCTACGATGGAACCCCAAAACTGCCTAGGATCTATCTATGTAGTAATGCAGTAACGGCCGATGCGTAGAGAATACATACCCTTGTAGACCGTACGCGGTTAACATTCTGTGGGGAACGTGGTTGAAGTAGTCGTACTCGTAGCCAACCTCAAGGTCGCGAAGCTCCTCGCAGGTCACCCCTTGCTCCTTCTTGATCTTCATCATCTTCATCGTGCAACAGCTCCGGCTCAAGACATTCAAGCGGCCCAAGTGTTGCGCCTTGTGTCTTCGTACACATCCGGTGCACAATGAGACCTCCGGCTCACCGATCCCGCCGGGAGTGCGGAAGTTGATATCTGGCTAGGAATCCCGGCAGCGCAACGGCGTACTGCAGGTGTGCCTCGATCGCACAGCCCATACTTGGGGCCATGGTCACAAGGTATAGAGAGAGGGAGGAGGAGAAAGTCAACCAAAGGACTTCTCCAAATATGGGTGTCTCTCATCCCACCCATGGGCACCCCTTTATATAGGGGGAGGGGGTGTGCCCTCCCCTTTGGTTTCCCATGTGGGACTAAACAAGGGATACAGGGGGGAGGCGCATAGGCTTCATGTTCCGCCGGCCAGGGGTGGGCCCCACCCCGCGCACAGCCCTAGGCTGGCCGGGTGGGCCCCCTTGAGGCGCCTGGGCCTTGGCCCTTTGGCCCTTGGCCCTTCCCTCCTTTGGGTTTCCCTCATGGGCCCTATTTCCCTAGGAAGTTTGGCCCATTAGTGGAATAACCCTTCAAATTAGATTTTAATATTATATTTAATATTAATTACATTAATTAATATGTAAATACATATTACAAAATCCATCTTGACCTGAAACACCTTTCGGTTCCCTTTCGATTTTCTTCGAACAACTTCGGATCTTTCCTGGAATGATTTCGGTCCTTTATTCTTTCTCCGAACAACTTCGGATCTCTCTGCGGAATGATTCCGGCTTTCTCTTTCTCTAATGTGATTCCATCTTACGAATGATCGCTCTCATCATACCCTTAAGCGTGTCCTCTCATGGCTCGGGAATGCTCTAGACATGATCTGTATCAATGATCAACAGAGGGACCAGGGATATCCATGTGACCCCTATGCATTCCTGATGACAATGTCGTTTGAACCGTCTATATGTAGCATCCTCTTCCTTTTGTTTCTCGATACAACTTGTATGAGATCCGATCATGTGTATCCCATACCTTTGTTCAATCTCGTTCACAACAAGTTCTGTTTTCTTGTTACCGTGATATTACATCCCCGTGACCTAGTCACATGTTGCAACATTTATAGATGTAATCTCACCAAGCTGGCCATATGTATCTTTACCCGTCATGTGGGTGAACAAATCCCGGTCTTGCAGTCACATGTCATCTACTGTTCCTTCGGAATACCCAACATACACCTTTATGGCCACCGTATTACCAGATGACGATTGATGCAGTCTAAGCAGCCTAGGGAAACAATGAGTAATATGAGCTCATGGTCTAAGGAGAAGGAGTCTAGGTATAGGTGTTGCAACAATGAATTAGATGACTTGATCATGTTGCAATCCTTCGAGGAATGTCCAATCACATCATTCTCCAATGATATGATCTCGTTGTCAGTTGGCATAAATGCCCATGATCTTGAAACCCAGACCATCTTTGTGACCAACGAACTAGTATGAATAGAGGCTACTAGGGACTTTGTTGTTTCATACCACACCTGTACCAATGTTTCTACTTGGCACGGTTATAGCACAATATGAAACTATTATAAACTAATTGAGATATGACAATAAAAACCTATTTATTATTTGCCTCTAGGGCATATCTCCTTCACTAAAACATCAGGTTCATTAAGAAATAAGTTCACCTATTGTTCTAGTAGCTTAGCATGAGTTGTTGTCATTGGTCCAATCCTTATCTCATTGGATTGATCTTTCTTTGCAGCAGTTGGAACATCATCAGTAGTAATTGGCGTAGGTGTAATTGTAGGGATGTCCTCATCATCTCCCCCCTTCAAAAGGCATCGACCTTGATGCTCTGATACGTCCAAAACGTATCTACTTTCCCGAACACTTTTGCTATTGTTTTTCCTCTAAACTTGTGTGAATTGGATACAACTAACACGGACTGACGCTGTTTTCAGCAGAATTACTTTGGTGTCTAGTTTTTGTGCAGAAAATCAACTATTAGGAAAAATCCCGGCAAATATGCCAAAAATCCTATTTCGCCAGAAGACTCACGGAGCCAGAATACGAGACGGAGTGGGGCTGGGCCTAGGCCACACCACTTGGCCGCGCGGGCTAGGCCTGGCCGTGCCAGGGGGTGGTTTGGACACCCCAGACACCCCCTCGGTCTCCCTCTTTGCCTATAAGTTGCCTTCTGACCTAAAAACTCAGGGGGGGTCGACGTTTTTCCAGAAGGAGTTCCACTGTGCCGCCACCACCAGATTCCACGATTCGGAACCAGGAACTCCGTTCTGGCACCCTGCCGGGGCGGGGAATTAGAGGAGATCATCTCCATCACCATCACCATTGCTTCTCCATTGACCATCCATGTTTCCCCCATCTATGAGTGAGTAATCCCCCGTTGTAGGCTATGGGGATGGTAGGGATTGGATGAGATCGTTCATGTAATGGCATCGGATTGTTAGGGCTTGGTGCCTAGTATCTACTATTAGTGATTTTTGACTTTGTTGCAACTTGTTATGCTTAATGCTTGTCACTAGGGCCCGAGTGCCATGATTTCACATCTGAACATGTTATTGATTCATTATGATAGTATTGTTTATGGTCTTACCTGCAAGTTGTATACACATGTTGTTATCTAGAACCGAAGGCCCCGAAGTGACAGAAATCGGGATAACCGGAGGGAATGGCTTTGATGTGAGGATCACGTGTGTTCACGGAGTGTTAATGCTTTGCTCCGGTGCTCTATTAAAAGGAGCACCTTAATTGCCAGTAGTTCCCTTGAGGCCCCGCTGCAAACAGGCTGGCAGGACAAAATATGTTGTGCAAGTTCTCATTGCGAGCACGTATGACTATATATGGAAGGCATGCCTATGATTATTTAGTACTTGGATGCTTTATCTTATTTATCTACAAATGCCCTATGTTCTGATTGCTATATGAATTGTCTTGTCCATGCAACGACCGTCCATCCATCCCTATGCCTACCGTGCTTTAATCCTACTGTTTACTGCAATTGTTACTACTGTCTTTGCTTTTACTACTGCTATTACTTTACTATTGCTACTACAAAACTGTTGCTACTGATAAACTGCTGTGAGCAAGATTGTTTCCAGGTGCAGCTGAATTGACAACTCAGTTGTTAAGGCTTATAAATATTCTTTGGCTCCCCTTGTGTCGAATCAATAAATTGGGTTTCACTTCCCTCGAAAATACTGCGATACACCCCCTATACTTGTGGGTCATCAAGACAGTTTTCTGGCGCCGTTGCCGGGGAGCATAGCTTTATTTATCAAGTCCACTTGGAATCGTTATTGTTTGCTGCCATCCATCCATCATGGGTAATTCTCGTGATGGCAAGGTTCCTATTTTACCATCCACTACAAGAAGAGGTATGGTTCTGAACACCTCTGTTGCTCTTGATTCACCGTATGTTATGAATAAGTTCCTTACACCACCACACACACATGCTACACACACTGCTACTACTGTTGAATCTGAAACTTCTCATACTTATGATGCTGCTTCTATTGTGCTTGATAAGATTGGTTCATTAGGTCCTTTCCTAGATGCTACAGTTGCTAGAACTATAGCTGGAAATACTGAAACTCCTAATGAAGACACTACTATACCTGTTAGTTCACCTGATTATAGAGAGAGCTATGATATTGAAGACAGTTATATTGAGATGACCGATGAATTTATTAAAGAATGTCAAACACCCATGATAGGAGTGCTGCTAAGAGTCTCGTTGAGAGGCGTACTATTAAACCCAAATTGTCTCCTAATGCCAAGTTTGCTGCATCTCCCATAAACATTAAAGATAAATATTATGATTTCTCTTTTGATCTATCTTACATAGCTATTGTTGAGAAAGAACCTTTTTGTGGGACTAAAAATGAAAGTGCGGTAGCACATATGACTGAGCTCTCTACCATGAGTGGCCTGTTTTCTGATGATATTAAGATGCACACCTACTTTGTTGCTAAAATTTTCCCCTTTTCACTAAAAGGAGAAGCTAAAACTTGGTTTAGTAATTTACCTCCTGGATCTATTGATAGCCCTGATTGCTTGATTAGTACTTTCCTGCAGAAATATTTTCCTCCTAGTGCTAGACATGCTATTTTGCAGGAACTTTTTGATTTTAAGCAAGGAGAAAAGAGATATTGCCTGAATCATTGGCAAGGTTTTGTGCTTTGATTCATGCATAGGCTGTATGTCCATTACCTAAAAATGAGATTCTTGATATATTTTATAATGGACTAACTGAAGAATCTAGGACATACCTGGATAGTTGTGCTGATTGTGTTTTTAGGAATAAGACTCCCAAGGAAGCTGAGGAATTAATGGCTAAAATAAGCAAGAACTATGAAGATTGGACTCCTCCTGAACCAGCTATACCTGAAACAATTATACCTGAACCAGCTATACCGGCGCCTATACCATCATCTAAGAAGAGGGGAGTTATTGCATTGAATGATGAAGTGATGAAGGAAGATAAGGAATGCCTTAAGGAGAAGGGAATTAAAGCTACAGATGTCAATAATTTATCTCCTATAGAAGAATTATGTAAGCCAATTCCCCACTCATCCACTATTGAGGTACACTCCCTCCAACATTTTGATGAAGGTGATATCCCTTACTCTAAACCTCCTCATCAATGCTTAGAAGAATTCAATATTTTTATTGTTAAGCAAGATAATTTTAATAAATGGGTGCAAAACCATCTAATGGAAAACACTAGAGCTATTGTTGAGTTAAAAGATATTGTGGAAAGAACCTCTAATGATGTTAAAATGCTTGTTAAACATTTTCAAATGGTTCAAACTCAAATAGATCAACTTATTAAAGTGCAAAAGACTTGCTAGTTAATGCTGCCAAAGAAAGACATGCTTATGAAATTAGAACTAGAAGTGGTGCTGCTACCCATGATCCTCTATATCCTGAGGGGCATCCCAAAAGAATTGAGCAGGATTCTCAACAAGCTGAAAATAGTGGTACTACTCGTAAGAAAAGAAAAAAGAAACATAAAACTATTGTAGAACCCTCTGAACCTGCTAAAGATCCTAATAGTATATCTGTCTCTAATGCTAAAACTGAAAGTGGTAATGAAGAAAATGATGTTCCTGATAAAGAAAAAGTTGAAGGAGAACCTGAAAGGCACACTAAGAATACTAAATACACTAAATAAGATATTGTTGCTAAGAAACATGGTAGTGAAAGAGAGCCTTGGGTCCAAAAACCTATGCCTTTCCCTGATAAGAAACACAAGTCAAAGGAAGATGAACACTATAATAAGTTTTGTGAGTGGATGAAACCTTTATTCCTACAAATTCCTTTGACTGATGCTATTAAATTGCCTCCTTACTCAAAGTATATGAAGGATATTGTCTCGAATAAAAGGAAGATCCCTAATGAAGAAATCTCTACTTTGCTTGCTAATTATTCCTTTAATGGTAAGGTTTCAAAGAAACTTGGAGACCCAGGGATTCCAACTATTCCTTGCTCTATTAAAAATAGTTATGTTAGAACTGCTTTGTGTGATTTGGGAGCAGGAGTTAGTGTTATGCCTTTTTTCTCTATAAGAGACATCAACTTGAAAAGCTAATACCAACTGATATATCTTTGCAAATGGCTGATAAATCTACCACTATTCCTGTTGGTATATGTGAGGATGTACCTATTCAAGTGGCTCATAATTGCTTGATATTAACTGATTTTGTTGTGCTTGAAATGCCTGAAGATGATAATATGTCTATTATTCTTGGGAGACCTTTTCTTAATACTGCAGGAGCTGTTATTAATTGTAATCAAGGAAAGGTGACCTTAAATGTTAATGACAAGGAACATACTGTCTATTTCCCCAAAAAGATTGATAGGACTTATGGTTTGAATTCAATTGAACATGTTGAGGGTATTCAAGTTGGAGAAATTTATTGTCCCATACCACGAGAAAAATTTAAAACTATTATGATTGGGACCATTGCTATCAAGGTTGAGGTAACATAATCATTAGTGGAATACAAAGTTTTGTTTCATATAAAATTGTTTTGGTAACAAGACCTGATCAACCTTGTTAACAAAAGGATTTCATTGAACAAAACAATGTTTTCACCATGATTATCTCTGTTTACTTCTATTCCATCCATTTTAGTTTTTTGCTTTCGTTTAGTTTACTTTTCTGTTTTTAGTGCTTGCATGTTAGAGTGTCTTAGAACTTCTGAAGATTTAGTTTTGTTTTGTCATTGCATCATTCCAGAAACCTTTTTCTATCAGAAAATCATTCATCTATGCCTGAAAATTGCTCAAAAATAAAGTGTCTCAAAAAATTCTAGAAAATTCATATTGAATTTTTTTGTGAAAAAAGGGGCAGAGGAGTGCCTTGAAGGTACCAGGGGGCCCACCAGGCAGGCACACCACCTGGTGGCGCGGACAGCCCAGGGGCGCGCCTGGCCTTGGTGTGGGCCACCCCTGGCCCTCCACTCACTCTCTCACTTGCCACTTTCTTCTCTCTCCCGAGAAAACACCAGTTCATTGCTCGAAATCGCGTTCTTGTTGTTCTTGCCCTCGATTTTTCGATCTCCTTGCTCAGCCCATCTTTGCTGCTGAAATTTGGAGCATTTGTTCTCTGGTATGTGACTCCTCCGCTTGTCCAAGTAGATTTGTGTTTAGTGGTTTATATCTTGAGTATTTTGCTGCTGTAGGTGACAGGGTATGAGAGCTTGTAAGCTTTTTCAATGCTTAGAGATATAGTTTTGATGCATGTTTAGGCCTCTACAAGTCCCTATGAGTAGTGCCCTTCATTATATATTCACTTTGCAATCACTTGTGTAATAAATTTTTAAATTTCAGAATATCAAAGATGAACAACCACACCTTTGGAGAAATTTTTGAGAGGGATGCACCTAGGAGGTCAAGGCCCTCAAGATCAGCCTCTTAGTTTAGGCCTTCATACAACGAAGCTCTCATTGCACCTCGCTTGGGTAATGTAGGAGATGATGGGGATGCTCACCCATCTACTTTTACTTGTTATACCTTCTTGCAAGCTGCAGGGATTCTTGATGATTTCTTCCTACTGATTCAAAGGGTTGGTTTGACCTCATGCATGCAAGATGAGAGTGAGCAATATTCTATGCTCACTAAAACTTTTGTTGAGAGTTTCATTTTCACTAACACCCCCTACCAGTCAACTGTCTCTTTCAGAATCTATAATCTGCCTTTTACCATGCCATTGGAAAGATTTTGCAGAATTATAGGTGTAGACATGGCAGGGACTATGAAGAAGATTCAAGGGCGGCCCGCTGATTTGCTGGAGCTCTATCGAGGGGTGACCAATGACGATGACCGCTTAGCTCAGCGCGGGAAGATAAGAAACATCCAACTCCCAGCTCTTAGATACTTTGCCTATTATCTTTCTACTAGCGTTCTTGGTCGGGAGAATACGAGTAATATCTCCAATTATCATTTAGCCTTCCTCGCTGCTGCGCTTAACAATGATACTCAGTACAATCTTGGCTCTATTATTGCTCGCCGCCTAGCTGCTAGGGGACCTATTTATGGGGGCATCATTGCTTCACCTATGGTCAATGCATTAGAACTTTTGGTGGATCCTAATGATACTATATTGGCACCACAAAGGCTTGACCTTGCTGCCATGAAAACACATCACTTCGTCACTGCTAACTCTGATATGGACAGTCTAGTATACATGATGTTGTTTACTGACGGGGATGAAAGGTAGATTCCTTTGCCGCAATCTACTTTGTTCAGTGTTCACAGGAGGTCATGGTCGCGCTCCAAGGAGGAGGTGGACGAGCAGCTCCGCTTGCTAGGTTTCCACAGGCAGCACCAGGAGGATGTGCACTCCTACGATTACTCTACGCACTATGGTGGGGCGTCCTCAAGCTCACACCAGGACGAGGGTACCTCCTCTCCATACTACGGAGGCGCTCCATCTTGGCCAGCTATGGATTGACACCCACTTAGGCCAAAAGCCTAAGCTTGGGGGAGGTACACCGACATCACACTCATCTCCATATCATGTTTCGTCGGTACTTTGTATATTCATGTTTCCTTCTCTTTTTAGTTTTCATTCTTTCTTTGTTTCGCTTTCTAAAACACAAAAAGACCAAAAATATTTCTGTTGTTTCTCTTTGTTTACTTCTTCTTCTTTTTGCCTTGGTTTGCTTTTCCCTTTTTGCTTCGTTTGAACTATTCGAAAAAACTAAAAAGATTTTGCTTTGCTTGTTTTTTCCTTTTTGGTCCTTGTTTTTAAAAATCAAAAACACCAAAAATATTTGTTGTTCTTTGGTTTTGTGAGTTTGTTGCAGGGTTCAGCAGTCCTCAGTGCAATTTGGTTTCATGTTATTATTTAAGCCACACAAGTGAAGGGCAATAATGAGGATTAATGACAACGTGAGGTGTGGTAAGAGGCTGGTAGCAAACTCTATTTGTTTTCATTTTTGTACATATACTCATCATTGTGGGCATGCTTAGTCTGTTCATGTAGGGTGTATGTTATTCATGGATGCTTAGTAGTTCTTGCTTTCTTATGATTAGCTGCAGCTCGCTAATAATTTGTAGCATGCCTTATGAATGTTTGCTTGCATTGCTCTATTCATAATTTGGTATGACACTGTGGTATCTCTTTCTGAGTGTTTCACTTGAATTGACTTGGCACATGCTCACGCATGCATATGTCTGAACCAATAATCAGTTAAGCCTCGATGAACTATTTTGCCTCAGGGGTCTTGAATCACTTTCATGCCATGATTAGTCCTGTTTTGTTGCAAGCATGATTATGACAATTACTGCTCTCTCGTTTGTCACTCCCTTACTATTGCTAGCCTTCACTTGCACTGAGTATAAGTTTTACTCGTGTTTCCAACTCCCTAAAACCAATATTGCCAAAAGTGTCAACCATACCTACCTATTAGCATTACTTGCTGTTCCGTGCATATTTAGTGTGCCTTGTTTTCTTCCGAATAAAATGTTTGCTTGTTATGAGAAAGTTAGTTAGTAAAGCTCTCGCGAACTTTATGACACACTTTACTTTCTTGCACTTAATAATCTTGAACCATTGCGTCCATCTTTGTTGCGTATATGCTTGTGCTTTATAAGTTCAAGTTAGCAGAACCATGTATCATGGGGAACGCTTTCAACATTTCACGGGCACTTTGTAGCCCGTTGATATCATGATTCTTTTGCTTATGGATCCCGGCGGTGTGAAATAAAAGGGGAACTTGTAAGATCATGGAGTTTGTATATGTGTTAGAGAAACGCCTGGGCCGCTAGCCTAAGCCATGCCTAATCATGGTGGAAACTTGCAGCATAACCATAATGAGAATTCTATGAAGCATCCTCAATAAAAACCTATGCAAATAGCAAATAAAAAGATCGCTGAGATGCTCATTGTCTGCTTGCCTTGTCATTTTGGTTATGGGATAGCTCCTGTATCATGTGCAAGGGGTACCCCGTTGGCGGTTCTCTATGATACATATGTACTTACAATGACAAGAGCTTACTTGTCACTGAAGTTGGGTAGCATGAGGTCTGGTACTTGTAAGTAAGGGGCATGAGACTTTAGCTTATAACTTGTCAAGCATATCCACTTAGTTGGGTCACTTTAACCTTAACCATCTAAAGATGCTTATGATAGGGGCAATGAGAGCTCAAAGCTAACGAGTACCATACTTTCAGCATTTGGAAGCCTTTCAAATTATTCAAAACCTTTTCATTTCTTTGTTGAGTCTCCACATATTCTATGAGCACTTTCTTGAGAGCATAGTTGTCATTCTTAGTGTAATGTGCTTGTCTCAAAACTTGATTAATTATGTTATGACTTTGATGCTTGTATCTTTGATATCTTTACTTCTAGTCCTCACTTGAACTTCAGAGGTGCCTTGGCATTTATGTTTGCTCTACAATCAAAGGCAACCGAGATACCACTCTATCATACCTTTTTATGAGCAGTACAATGTTGCTTATGTTTATGTTTCATGCTACTTACTATTTTTGAGTTGGAACCTCTTCATAGCTTGCAATGACTATTAAGTAAACTTAGTTGCATACTCCTTATTATGAATTACCTAAGTAGTCGATCACATGCTGAGAATATATACATCATATGAAGCAAATGTGTTTGTGAAAGTTTCTTTTATCGCACTCATTTTTAACTGAATTGCCCGAGGAAAGCAATAAGCTAAGCTTGGGGGAGTTGATACGTCCAAAACGTATCTACTTTCCCGAACACTTTTGCTATTGTTTTCCTCTAAACTTGTGTGAATTGGATACAACTAACACGGACTGACGCTGTTTTCAGCAGAATTACTTTGGTGTCGAGTTTTTGTGTAGAAAATCAACTATCAGGAAAAATCCCGGAAAATATGCCAAAAATCCTATTTCACCAGAAGACTCATGGAGCCAGAATACGAGACGGAGTGGGGCTGGGCCTAGGCCACACCACCTGGCCGCACGGGCTAGGCCTGGCCGCGCCAGGGGTGGTCTAGCCGCCCCAGACACCCTCTCGGTCTGCCTCTTTGCCTATAAGTTGCCTTCTGGCCTAAAAACTTAGGGGGGGCGACGTTTTTCTAGAAGGAGTTCCGCTGCGCCACCACCACCAGATTTCATGATTCGGAACCAGAAACTCTGTTCTGTCACCCTGTCGGGACGGGGAATTGGAGGAGATCATCGCCATCATCATCACCATCACTTCTCCATCGACCATCCATGTTTCCCCCATTTATGAGTGAGTAATTCCTTGTTGTAGGCTATGGGGATGGTAGGAATTGTATGAGATCGTTCATGTAATGGCATCGGATTGTTAGGGCTTGGTGCCTAGTATATACTATTAGTGCTTTTTGACTTTGTTGCAACTTGTTATGCTTAATGCTTGTCACTAGGGCCCGAGTGCCATGATTTCAGATATGAACATGTTATTGATTCATTATGATAGTATTGTTTATGGTCTTACCTGCAAGTTGTATACACACGTTGTTGTCCGGAACCGAAGGCCCCGAAGTGACAGAAATCGGGATAACCGGAGGGAATGGCTTTGATGTGAGGATCACGTGTGTTCATAGAGTGTTAATGCTTTGCTCCGGTGCTCTATTAAAAGGAGCACCTTAATTGCCAATAGTTCCCTTGAGGCCCCGCTGCAAACGGGCTGGCAGGACAAAAGATGTTGTGCAAGTTCTCATTGTGAGCACGTATGACTATATATGGAACGCATGCCTCTGATTATTTAGTACTTGGATGCTTTATCTTATTTATCTGCAAATGCCCTATGTTCGGATTGCTATATGAATTGTCTTGTCCATACAACGGCCGTCCATCCATCCCTATGCCTACCGCGCTTTAATCCTACTGTTTACTCCAATTGTTACTAATGTCTTTGCTTTTACTACTGCTATTACTTTACTATTGCTACTACAAAACTGTTGCTACTGATAAACTGCTATGAGCAAGATTATTTCTAGGTGCAGCTGAATTGACAACTCAGTTGTTAAGGCTTGTAAATATTCTTTGGCTCCCCTTGTGTCGAATCAATAAATTAGGTTTCACTTCCCTCAAAAATACTGCGATACACCCCCTATACTTGTGGGTCATCATGCTCCAAGGTCTTCTCCATCATATGGTGTTAAATCAGCAACATTGAAGTTGTTGCTAACTCCACCAAACTCCTCAATAGGTATATCAATCGAGTAGGCATTATCACTAATCTTGGCTAACACCTTGTAAGGACCAGCACCACATGACTTCAATTTTGACTTGCAAAGTAGTGGAAACCTATCCTTGCATAGATGCACCCATACCATGTCACCAGGCTTGAACAACACTTCCTTCCTTGCTTGATTCCATGCAGTAGCAATGTTCTTTCCTTTCTTCTCGATAGCCTCTCGAGTCTTCTCATGAATCTTCTTCACATATTTAGCATGTTTTGATACCTCCATATCAACTCTCTCATGCAATGGCAAAGGCAACAAATCAAGTGGCGTCAATGGCTTGAAGCCATACACCACCTCAAAAGGACAAAGCTGAGTAGTCGAATGCATAACCCTATTGTATGCAAACTCAACATGTGGCAAACACTCTTCCCACTCTCGCAGATTCTTCTTTATCATAGTCCTCAGAAACTGTGTCAATGTTCGATTCACCACCTCCGTTTGACCATCTGTTTGGGGATGACATGTAGTACTGAATAGCAGCTTCGTGCCAGCTTCCCCCATAAGGTCTTCCAAAAGTAGCTCATGAACTTCACATCACGGCCAGAAAAAATCATCTTGGGTACTCCATGTAATCTCACAATGTCCCTGAAAAATAGGTTAGCAACATGCGACACATCATCGCTTTTGTGGCAGGTAATAAAATGAGCCATCTTAGAGAACCTATCCACTACCGCAAATAGAATCATGACCTCTCTGAGTTTTAGGTAGACCTAGAACAAAATCCATACTAATATCTTCCCATGGTGTAGTAGGTGTAGAGAGAGGTGTATACAAACCATGAGTCTGTAGCTTGGATTTCGACTTGTGGCATGTAACACAATGACTCACAAATCTGTAGACATCACGCCTCATCTTGGGCCAATAAAAATGATCAGCGAGCATGAGAAATGTCTTCTCACGCCCAAAGTGACCCATCAAACCTCCAACATGTGATTCCTGCACTAAGAACAAACACAACGACGATTCTGGAATGCATAGTTTGTTAGCTCTAAAAATATCCATCATGTATATGATACTTATCCCATGCGTTTCTAAGAGCACACATGGTTCAGCCAAATCATGGTCAGTTGCATAAAGTGTACAAATACTTTCTAATCCAGGAATTTTAACATCAAGATTTGTCAATAGCATGTTTTTCCTGGACAAAGCATCAAAAACTACATTCTCCTTTCCCTTCTTATACTTAATGATGTAAGGAAAAGATTCAATAAACTCAACCCATTTAGCTAATCTGATATGCAAGTTTGATTGAGCCTTCAAATACTTCAATGCTTCATGATCAGAATGTATGATAAATTCTTTTGGTCACAAATAATGTTGCCAAACTTCAAGTACTCTAACAAGTGCATATAATTCTTTATCATAAATAGGATAATTCAATCTAGTACTAGTAAGTTCTCAGAAAAATATGCTATAGGGCGACCCTCTTGCATCAAAATGCCACTAATACCTATACCACTAGCATCACATTCAACTTCAAAATTGCTTCGAAAAATCAGGTAATGCAAGTAATGGTGAAGAAGTAAGCAAACATTTCAATGTATCAAAAGCAATATCTTGGGCCGCACCTATTGGGGATATACTTTCCGGGTATCCTCACCGTGCCTCATTGACCAGGGTGGCCCATTTCAGATTAGAGCTTTGCTTCATGGGCAGCCTAGTCAGGGAGAAGAGACGGAGTCCAGTCCGGATATGGGAAGGCCCAGAAGACTTACCGACATAGGCATGTTATGTTACTTGTAGTTCAAGATGTACTCTGTAACTGACTCTTAGTCGTAGCCGGATAGGTATCTCATGTAAACCCTAGGTCGGATATCTATACAAGCATTCCTAGGGTACGCCTTTAGGTCACACCACAATAGTCTACAATCTCAACTCGCACAGGCGAAACCCTTGTAACCCATATTTCGGCTCTGCCGTATTACTGGATTGCTAGTAGGAGTAGGATCCGTCCAAAGCCGGCAGATTCGAACCTGGGTAAACTTGTGTGCTCACTGTCCCGGAATACCGTATGTCTCACACCCCTCTCTCCCGCACACCTCGAGGACCCCCTCATGGCGTAATTGTCATTAATCCGACGATAGTTGGCGCCCACCATGGGGCAAGTGAGCTTCGGATCTGCTTTCCAAGCGGAATCTGCGAGAATCGGAATCGGCAAGACCATCACTGTTGGTTGCATCCTCTACGCCAGTGACGTCCCTCTCATCGTTCTTGACGAGACCTAGATTCCGGCTAGGGAGGCCGTGACTGCCTACACCATCATATCTTTTGGCGAGATCGATGTTTACATCGGTTTCGCTGAACCTGCCCCACCCACCCCAGTGGTGATGATAGAGGCAGAAGAAATCTCTGGGTCCACTTTGTTCGTGGAGGTGGCAGAGTTCTGGATCTCAGAAAACACTAATCCCACCCAGCCCGCACCTGTTGCGGAGATAGTGGAGAAAGCTGAGCCTGAAGCAGATCTTGCGGTACAAGTCGAATCTAGAGTGGATCTCCCTAGCGAGGCTGAATCGCAGATCGATCTACCCGTCGAGGTCGACATCCAGGAGGAGCAAGATAACACCTCTGGTTCCGGCTCTGCTAATGCCGGAATAGATCAACCCTTCCCGAGGAATACGTTGAGGCGTATGATGATGCAAGGCACAAATGTGGATGAGGTTCTCGAGACCATCAGGCGTTTCGAGGAAGCCCACGAGGAAAGCTGCAACTACCTCAGGACGCATGCGTCGTACTTTGTCGGATACATTAGATCCGGATCCGTCTCTGCCGATGCTGGAGACAACAAAGACTCGGTGCTAGAGGCGATCGGAACAAACACCGACTTACCAGTATCTTCGGATGATTCCATGATGTCGGCAAATTTCTGAAAGTTCTCTGCAGAATACGAAGAGGAGTTCAACTCCAAAGCTGCAGAAGAAGGAGAAGTCATGGACGAAGAATCCGGAGAAAACTCTCCAAAGCGCAGAATGACAAGGATCTTGGAGACAATCCCGACGTCTAGATATCCGAAAGTACCGATCATAGCTTGACTCCGGGAACCGGACCCAAAGCCGTCTTTGCTACCGGCGCTGCCAAGAAGGCAAAGAAGAAGAACAAGAAGAACAAGACCCCGGCAAAAGACCCTCCAGCGGAGGAAGTGGTTGCCGAGGAGTATGAAGAAGACTCGGATGGAGAACTAATCCTAGACGAGCCCCAAGGAGCTTCGGTGGATGGACACGTGGTCACTGCTGGTGCCCATAAACTCATCGATGCTGCGATAACTACGCCTATCCCTATAGTTGTAGAACTTACTACTGAAGAGTAGGAAGAAAGGGCTCAAGCCCTAAAAGCGCGTCGCCAAGTACTCCTGGATGAAGCCAACAACATCGAGGAAGAGAAGAAGCACATAGCTACTGCATAGAAGTTCATCTCTCTACAGCATCAAAAGACCCGGAAATGCCACATGCGGGCCGACAAATTTCCGGAAATCCACAAGGTTCTCTTTGAGGGGGACCTAGGGATGCCTCAGCTCGATAGCAAGGGAGATCTAGTGTACCCAACACTAGTACAGAACACCGCCGCGACTCGATATATCCTGGCAAATAATCCAGGCCCATATCAGATCCGGTTGGGAATAAAGATGCTCACCAAGGGTCTGGAGCAACAAAAGGTCGCAAAATCCGGAAGCGGAAAACTGGTCTCTTAGTCCGACCAATGTCGCACGGATCCGACCTAGAATGATATTAGACCCCAACGGGTTCCGGGACAATATTACCATTCCGACCGTCAGGAAGATAACTACACAAGAACTGGATCTTCAGGGCAGCACCACTGAACCGCACGTGACTGGAGCAACGTTGCTCCAGCCGCAGAGCAAGAAGTGATTGCAGCACTGACTCCGAGACACCCTCCCCGGCGAGAGCGGAACAATCGTAGGGAAGACGACAAAGAGAAACGTCAGGAGGAGGAGGATCGTCAAGGGATGCCACCTCCTAGACATGCAAGCCATCCGACTGAACCCCATCGCGGTGGGAATGACGGACGAAGGAACGACGGACACCGTGCCGAGTCAAGCCGGCAGGGGGATCGTCACAATGAAGACCCTCCCCGGAACCGAAATAATGACGCTCTGGATGGAGGCCGGTGATCAGCCGGAAACAACCCTCCTGTACCACCCTCTCCACCAAGCAGCCATCACAACGGCTCTCAAGGAGGCCAAGTAGGGTGTCATGGCAGAGTGAGGACAAAAGCGGAAATAGCTTGGTCGCGACCCGATATCTCCCACTTATGTTGCGGAAGATGGAACGATCATGGCGCAATGAACTTCCAGAGAATACCATCCACAACTGGTAGGACATGCAAAGCGCGTTCTTTCGGAATTTTGAAGGCACATATCGGAGGCCCTTACGGTAGGAGACCTACAATGTTGCACCCAGACAACCGGAGAAACTTGCCGAGATTACCTCGGATGATGGATCAACACCAAGAACTCATGTGAAGGAGTAAATGATCAAACTGCGATTGAAGCTTTCATTGCAGGACTCCCAATTGGTTTACTACGTCACCGCTTGAAGTGCGACAAGGTCACTGATCTGGGGGAGATGATGGAAACAGCGAGCAAGTATGCAGATGCCAACAACGACGCAGATGGATTACTAAATACTCTAACTATGCCACAGTCGGCAAAACAACCAAAGCAACAAGCTCAGAAGCGCAAGAATACCTCGGAACAAAAACCCAACACGGAAACAACAGTGGTCACTGCTACTTTCGGGTCTAGAGGACGAGGAGGGTGATAACCCACAAGTATAGGGGATCATGTGTAGCCTTTTCGATAAGTACGAGTGTCGAACCCAACGAGGAGCTAAAGGTAGGATAAATGTTCTCTCAAGTTCTATCAACCATTGATACAACTCTACTCACACTAAACGTTTGCATTATCTAGGAACTAAAACTAGAGCAACAATACGAGTAATAGAGATAGCTTTGCATGATAATAAATAACAAGAAAGTAAAGCTAGTTGCTGCAGCAATAAAATACACTAAACTAACAGAACCAAGAGTGTGAAATAGTGGTGGTAATTGTGGTGGCTTTGTCCAAATTTAAATAGCGAATAGATCAGGTTCATTGTCTTCGATGCGGTTTTCTATGTGGGAGAGGCTAAATATACATGCGCTTGACTACTTGGAATTACATGTACTATATGATTGGATTGTTAGCAAACATCCGTAAGTACTAATCAATGCAATAAGGTTTCCCCAACCATAGCCTTAAGTTTAATGGTCCTCTTACTCCCATACGTGCAACGTTCCGGTTCGTGTCCTCGGGGTTTCATCACTCCGCGTAATCGCCTTCCTTTTACACATACTACAAACCCTATGATGTTTAATACATGCGCGCACAAATATAATGGACACCAAAGGACTGTACCATATAAACATACAACTCTAATGAACCAAAGACGGTCAACCATTCAATCTAAGAACAAAGAAACTACACAAACTTGACATAGATCATAGGATTATAACTTATAGCATCAAATACCATGTTTACATAGGACGGTACAGAGATGTGTGGGAGGATCAACCACTGCATACTAGGAGGCTTAGGTGATGGAGATGGCGGTGAAGATGGTGAAGAGGGCAGCGGCGGCGCCGGCGGTGGCGTGGGGGACTCCTTCCCCGTCGCCGGTATCATGGGGGAGCACCGCCCCTTAGCCCCCTTCCTTCATGGCTTATTGGGAGCCCTCCCCCATGGAGATGGGATCCATGGGGGAGGCAAAAACATGTCTTTGGCGGCTGCAAATTCCTGGGTGGAGGTGTCCTGGGCGAATTAGGTTTCCTCCCTTTATATAGCTTCTCGGATTCCCGTCACCCTATATTGGGCTGCAGTAAATCAGGCCTAGCGGGCCCGTCCGGACTCGTAATCAGCTAAATGTTATGTCCAGAACGTTTGTCGTGAAATTTCCAACAACTTTGTAGTTGAAGAGTTTTCCGTTTGACGCCATATTCGACCCGAAACGTGACCATCTTCAAAAAGAGTTTTGAGACAGATTTCTGGAAAAATCCCAATTTGACTCCAACAAGGTTTCCACTTGTATTCTTGGTAATTCCTACACATCAAATTGTAAAACAAGAACATTGTGCACTTTGCAACTATTAGTAGGTTAGTCCAAATAAATCATAAACTTTATACAAAAAGGAGCGTCAAAATCATATTATTAGCATAAAACCATCAAAAATTATAGATACGTTATGGACGTATCAACATCCCCAAGCTTAGTTCCTACTCGTCCTCGAGTAGGTAAATGATAAAAACAATATAATTTTTGAGATGACATGCAGACAACACAATCTTGATCATCATTATTGTAAAAGCATTGATAGCTAGGATTAAGGTACTCTAAACATGAATCATGAAAGATAGAGTTCTAACAATAATACATAGCAACTATGTTGTAACATGGAAATGCACAAACAAAAAATTCATGAATAACAATGCTTTGCAAGACGTTTGTTTGTTTCACATAAAGAAAGCATAATGAGAATGGTATTCATCTTGTCCCTCATCGAGTAGCAAAACATAAATGCATAGGACACCTTCAAAGTTCATAAGAGTGACTAGATACAAATAGTTTAGGAACAAGCAATATCAAAGTTATGCATCAATCAACAAGTCTTAGGACGATGCACATAGAACCAAGAATGACAACTATGCTCTCTTGTCGTTGGATTGATAACAAGTACGCCATGAGGGTGTCCTCGAGGCGTGTGGAAGAGAGGGGTGTGAGACGTACGGTGTTCCGGGATGGTGAGCACACATGTTTACCCAGGTTCGAATCCGCCGACTTTGGACGGATCCTACTCCTGCTAACAATCCAGTAATACAGCAGAGTCGGAAAATGGGTTACAAGGGTTTCGCCTATGCGAGTTGAGATTGTAGACTATTGTGAGGGTGCCCTAAAGGCTCTCCCTAGGATGGCTTATATAGATATCCTGCCTAGGGTTTACAGGAGAGATCTATCCGGCTATGACTAAGAGTCGGTTAGAGAGTACATCTTGAACTACAAGTAACACTATGGGCCTATATTGGTAAGTCTTCTGGTTCTTCCCGTAGCCGGACCGGACTCCGTCTCTTCTCCTTGACTGGGCCACCCGTGAAGCAAAACTCTAACCCAAAGTGGGCCACCCTGGTCAGTAAGGAACTGTGAGGATACCCGGAAAGTATATTCCCAATAGAAGCCCCCGAAAGCCTCCAAGATCCAAAGTCGGATTCATCATCATCTAGCTTGATCTTTGGCTTGCAGAATCTTGAAGGGTTCCTGAAACTTCAAAACAAAAGATACGATCCGGGTCTCAAAAAAATAAGTTGGACCTATGAGTACGTTTATTCGTGTTTCCGGCTCGAAATTCAAACTAAGCCGGTACTTGGTCTCTGACGTAATCTATAACAGTCATGGTCAAGTCACGTCACTTACAGACATTTCCTGTCAGCACGACTGTTGGTGGGTCCGCCTTTCGTGGAACCAAGGCGCCGTTTCAATGCGTGCGTGGAGATCGAGGCGGGGTAATCATCACGCGGGGGTTTCCCAGTCCTTTCCACGACGCGTGGCGTATTAACTATAGTGTTTACACGAATCTTGACGCGCCTGGTGGATATAAGTGGTGTGGATTCCTTTCCCCACCGTCCTCACGAGTTCTCAGCGCCGTTTCCTTCTCCTCTACACCTCCCACGAACCTAGCGCTCCACTGCCCCCCAGAAAAAACCTCTAGCGCCGCCCAACCAAGGTCACCAGCGTACCAGAAGAATGGCTTCCTCATCATCCTCTGGTTTGGCAACGACGGCAGCGGCGACAGCGGCGGCGGCGGAGAAGGAGAGCTACCGCGGAGTTTGGATCCCATGCGTCATCGACGATCCCACACTCCGCGTCATTGAAGATGAAGGGCTCCTCCGTGCCGGTGACTGGCGGAGGGGCTTCGGCAAAACCATCCCCAACCCCCACGATGACGAGCGAGTGCATTTTGGCACTCACCTTGACAGAGGTCTGAGTTTTCCTCCCTTAGATTTCTTTTCCGAGGTGATAGGTCATTATGGTGTTCATCTCCACCATCTCCCCCCGAACTCCATCTTAGAGATGAGTGCGTACGCCTCTTTGTGCGAGGGTTATCTCGGCATTAGGCCGAGCCTTACTCTCTTCCGGTATTACTTTCATGTCTGGAGAAATTCCATAACTACCGGTAATCCTTATATTACTGGTACCATTAGTTTTTCGGTTAGGCGAGAGCGCGTTTATCCCCGGATCATGGCAAGTGAGTCGGTCAAACAATGGCCGTCCACTTTTTTCTATCACAAGTATATCCCCGCTCCCGGCAAAGATCATGCTTTGCCGGCTTTCATGGACGGAGTCGCCACGCCCCAAGAGTCCTGGGACGAGATCACTCCGGCTCTCAGTGATGATCTTCTTCTCGCCAAGAGGCGGATCGAATATCTGATGAAGCACAAGGGCCTGAAAGGGTCCGACTTGGTTCAATGATGGGTGGCACGCTGGATCCAACCTCTTCAACATCATGGAGATCGACTGATGCTTTCCATCACATCGTCAAAGAAGGATTCCCTCCGCATCAGCCCCAAAACCTTAGATCCAAAAGATTATGTAAGCCAAATCAGATGGCTGATAAGGGAGCGGATCGATTCCGGAGCTGTCCCTGGACATGCATACAACGGAAGATCCCGTTGTGCCTGTAAGTTTTAGCAGCAACTCTTTTCATGTGCTCATCTTTATGTTATCTTTGCAATACTGAGATACTTCTCTTTTTTAGCTTGCTGACCTCCCCGAGTTGGAGTTTGCTCCTATCAAGGGATATCCTCCTGAATTTTCTCAGGATGAGGGTGAATTGGTTCCAATGTCGGATGTTGTTCCTCGGAAACGCAAGGCTCCGACATTGGCCATGGGCACCAAAGAAGTGCCCGTTGTGAAGAGGTAATCTTTCCTCACAAGGTCTTTGTATTTTGCTTGTAATTCTT
The DNA here is from genome assembly GCA_023614405.1 of Avena insularis. NCBI lineage: Eukaryota > Viridiplantae > Streptophyta > Magnoliopsida > Poales > Poaceae > Avena > Avena insularis. The sequence continues at coordinate 293,816,921 of CM042696.1, forward strand.
TCTGAGATGTAATGTTCTTTGTTCTATTATCTTCTCAGAGCTAAACAGCTCATCAAGGGCAAAGGGAAGGGAGATGCCTCGAACCCCTGCGCCAGTCAAAGCTCAAATTGGCTTCTCCTGCCGTGGCTCCTCCGACTCCTGCCCCTCAGCCTTCCGCAGCACCGGAGATTATTCCATCTCCGACCATTATAGAAGATCCGGCTCAACCATCAAAACCAGCAATCCTTGAATCGCAAACTGACGTCACCATGAGTGACTCAGGTGTTGATAAGGGCGAACCCTCTTCAGGTAATGATCCCTCGGCAGAGACCTTTACCGAGAATTTCCTGGACAATCCAGGACTTGCCAAACTTGGGTTATCTCGGAAGTCTGTGGAGGAGATTCAACGGCTGGCTCGGGAATGCCTGGAGAGGCGGACTCTCTCTGCCTAAGAAGAAGCACAAGAAGCAGAGGATATCAAACACTCTAATCTTCTTTAACAAGTTCGTCTTCGCGACGAGAAGATGAGGTCCGGCGAGCTTCCAACTACGACGGTGATCCCCCTAACTTTCACCGAGAAGGTTGGCACCAAAGTGAATACAAGTTTAGACAAACTCATTCGCGAACAATATGTAAGTCGGAATTCCAACTCCCATTTTCCTTATTTCATATCATATCCTCTAGCCCTCAAGAATGAAGCTGGAAAATCAAATCCGGTTTTATGCTTCCTTAGAATGCCAAATAATGAACTAGTGTAGCCCCCAAGGCTCGTGCTGATATTAGTAAAAATATTAGCCCGAGTCTTTAGTAGACTTCTGACTTTGGGTATTCTGACTTACAGAAAGTATATTCCTATAACCAGGATTTGTTGAAGAATGTTTGCAACAAGCGGAAAGAGATCAGAGCTCTTCGTCTTGAAAATGCACAACTGAAGGTTTCCAAGGATGAGGCGGAAGGTAAACATTCTGAAACTCAAACCTTATCTTTTATTTCATAGACGAATTTTTTGTTGAACTGTTTGTTCTTTTGACTTACAGCACTGGTAAAACAGTCATGCGCTATGATTGAAGAGGCCGAGAATCTTAAGACCTTGGTGGTGGAAAACAAAGAACTTCGCCAAGAGCTGGATAAGATTAAGGCAGATCATGAGAAGAGCATCGCTCAAATTCTCGAATCCACCTCCATGGCCACCGAGGAGCGTGATCGCAAGATTACGCTTCAAGATAAGAAAATCTCGGATCTCGGCAATGAGCTATTCAGAGAAAAGGACATTTCCGAGGCGCTCCGGGTTGAACTCCAGAGTCTTCGTGAAGAGAAGGCCAAAGTCGATGATGTCATCTTTGGTATGTTTCCCCTTTTATGACTTATCTGCATCTTTTGACCCTTTAGAGCCCGGGTTTACTTGACTTACCCTTTGCATTATAAGCACAGGTCCTCTGAACTCGATGGACTCAGCCTCTACTGAATCTCGCACCCACTGGCTTACCCAAGTTGGTGATTTGCTGCATTACTTCCACTAATCCCTCGAAGATATTGGCGAAGTTCTCAAGTTTCTGAATATGCCTTGCATGTCCAGTTTTGAGGTGCAAGACAAGGCCAAGGATATGCCGCAGCTTGTTCAGGACTAGAACATGTCCTATGCGTGAATCGTAGCGCAAAACGCTCTCACCATGGTTATGAGCCACCATGGAAACATGGAAATCTAGCAAGTAACCAGAGGATACTACAAGGTGGAAGAAGACGGACAGGAGCAAGACATAAGGCTATCATGGACTCCTGTGCCGGATATGGGTGCCACGTAGCTGATTTGACCAGCTATGACACTCCCTTCTTCACCCGCGTGGACACGCCGCCTCCGCCTTCCGAAGAAACAGCTGAAGTTTCTGATGATGATCAAACCATATCGGACTTGAACATCTCGGAACGTTACGAAGTCGAGGCTGATGTATCCAGCGAGCCAGCAGCTTCTACCTCTCCCCCTGCATCATAGAGTATCAGAAGAACAATATGTTATTCTAAAAACACTTTGGGTCTGTAAATAAGTAGTATAATACTTTTGCCAGTGCTAAGTTTTATTTTATATATTCAGCACTTTTGGCTTTGATATTTTGTGCCTGAAATGTTTTGCATAAGCACTTGTATTTTTTGTCTGCACTTATCGTTTATCTGGCTTTTCGCCTCGTCCCTTTCGTGAGCCGGCCAACTTTCAGCACGGAAACTTTGCCGAGCAATGGAGCTCAATTGCTAAACCAGTTTAAACTCGGAAACAAAGCCGGCTTCCAGTACCAACAATTCACTACTCGGAAAATGCCCGCATCCAGCAATCGGACAAATAACCAAAGTATAGACTAGAAAATCTAGATTTATACCCAAAGGTATCGATTTTAGAATCGAAAATCTAAACCAAAACAAACATGAGCATAAAGTACTTTCAAGTATTCTGGGATTTTCGATAGTGACATGATCATTCGGAAATAAGATGGTAAAAACTTCTCATAATTTTTTTGAGGCAACCAAGACTTTTATTTCTCACTGAACATGTACACATATATATGATTACAAAGAAAAAGTAAACTAAGAATAAATGGGACGTAGCTGAGCAATATTCCATGGTCTGTCTAACTCATCCGGATTTGTACTGCCTCCAGCCCTCTTTCTATTCTTAGTAGCAGGTCTTTCTTTGATTGGCTGCATATCAGTTAGGTAGTATGAACCATTGTGCAATACTCGACTAACTAAAAATGGCCCTTCCCATATTGGGGAAAGTTTTTGCTTTCTTTGCTGCACAAGCCGGAGAACCAAATCGCCTTTATTGAAAGATCGGTTTCTGACTCTCTGGCTATGATACTTGCGTAACTTCTCCTGATAGGCTGTTGATATCATCTCAGCAACGACGCGAACTTCTTCGACTAAGTCGAGATCATTTTGTCGAGAAATTTCGGCATCCTCTTCAATATACGCGGCCACTCTAGGAGAAGTGTGAATCAAATCACTAGGAAGAATTGCTTCTATGCCATAGACCAAGAAGAAAGGTGTGTATCCGATTGACCTGTTTGGAGTTGTTCGTAAACTCCATATTACAGAAGGTAATTCCTCTGCCCAAGCCTCCGTAGCATGTCGTAGTGGTGCTTCGAGTCTTGGTTTTAGGCCCTGTAAGATTAAACCATTTGCTCTTTCGACTTGTCCATTAGCTTGTGGGTGTGCGACTGATGCAATGTCAAGCCGGATATTTTGGTCAATGCAGAATTCAGCAAGCTCTCCCATGGAAAAGTTACTCCCGTTGTTCGTGATAATGCTATGCGAATAACCGTATCGGATTATAACATCATCAACAAATCTTCTGGTTTTTGCTCCATCACAACTAGTGACGGGTTTAGCCTCAATCCGTTTGGTGAACTTATCCACCATCACTAAGAGATGAGTAAATCCACTTGGAGCCCGTTTAAACGGTCCTACCATATCAAGCCCCCAGACTGCGAAAGGCCATGTTATAGGTATTGTTCACAGTTGATCAGCCGGAACATGAGCTTGTTTGGCGTACTTTTGGTAGCCCTTGCACGTCTTGACCAGCCATTCGGCATCTTCCTTGGCTGTAAGCCAGAAAAAACCGTGTCGAAAAGCTTTTGCCACTAAAGATTTGGCTGCAGCATGGTGACCACACTTGCCTTCGTCGATCTCTCGTAAGATTTCCACTCCTTCTTCCGGAGATACATAGTGCTGAAAGACCCCAGATGCACTCCGCTTATAGAGCTCACCAGTAATTATAGTATAGGCTTTTGCTCGTCGGATGATCTGCCGGCTCAGAACTTCGTCTTCGGGTAATTTTCTGTCTACCAAGAAATCAAGTTAGGGTTGAGTCCAGCTGGGAATCACAGCCAGAACTGCTACTAAAGGTGAGTCAGATTTGGTCGAACATTCCTCATCCACTCCCTTTATTGAGGGAACTTTGAGGTGCTCTAGAAAAGCACCATCGAGGACCTTTTTCCGGGCAGAACCTATTCGAGATAGTGCATCTGCTTCCTCATTTTCTGTTTGAGGGATGTGTTGAACTTCAAACCCTTCAAACGATTTAGATATTTGTCCACGACAGCCCTATATGCTGCCATGTGCTTGTTTGCCTTATAGATATCCGACACTTGTTGTGCAACAAGATCCGAATCTCCATAACACATTAAACATCGGATGCCGATGTCTTTAGCAATCCGGATTCCATGCAGTAATGCTTCATACTCGGCAATGTTATTTGTCGCCGTGAAGTGTATCTGCAATATATAGAAAACTTTATCTCCTTAGGGTGACTTGAGCACCATGCCAGCCCCCGAGCGCTTTAGACCTGTCAAAATGCAAGGTCCAGTATTCCGACTCTGGCAGGGTCATACTCTCCGTTGTCTCTGTCCAATCAGCGACAAAGTCAGCGAGGATTTGGGATTTGATTGTTGTACGAGGTTTGTACTCAATGTCGAAAGCTGAAAGCTCTATGCCCCATTTGGCGACGCGTCCTGTGGCGTCACTATAGTTGATTATATCTCTCATGGGAACTATGCTCACCATGGTAATTGGATGCTCCTGAAAATAATGCCGTAACTTACGAGATTCTTAGAACACACCGTAAGCCAGCTTTTGATAATGCGGATACCGCTGTTTTGATTCCGTTAAGACCTCGCTGAGATAATAAGTCGGAAGTTGCACGAGGTGTTCCTGATTTTCCTCTGGTCTCTCCACCACCATGACGATACTGACGACCTTGTTTGTCGTAGCGAGATAGAGCAACATCGGTTCTTGTGGCTCCGGTGCTGCGAGGATGGGAACAGATGAGAGTACTGCTTTGTCCCGGTTTACCTCTATGCCTCTTTGAGACACGATAGAACCTAACAATTTTTCGGCTGGGATTCCAAAGAAGCATTTCTTTGGGTTAAGCATTATGTTGTATTTTCGTAGATTAGAAAACATTTCCTTCAAGTCGGAAATCAGGGTTTCCTTCTTTTTGGACATCACCGCAATATCATCCACATATGCATGTACATTGCGTCCGATTTGATCGTGGAGGCAACACTGCATAGTGCGTTGGTACATAGCTCCTGCGTTTTTCAGCCCAAAGGGCATCGTAACGAAACAGAAGGTTTCAAGCGGGGTCATGAATGAAGTTTTGACTTTGTCAGATTCCTTCATCCGGATTTGGTGATAACTGGAATATGCGTCGTGAACACATAGGAGTTCCGAGCCTGCCATAGAATCGGTAACTTGATCAATCCAAGGCAAAGCGAACGAATCTTTGGGACAAGCCTTGGTCAAGGCAGTATAATCAACACACATCCTTAAATCAGTGGTGTCCTTTTTAGGGACCATCACAGGATTGGCCGACCACTCAGTGTGGATGACCTCTTCTATGAATCCGGCTAACTCGAGCCGGGCTAGTTCCTTAGCTATTGCTTTTCGCTTTTCGTCGCTGAAACATCATAAGGATTGTTTGACGGGTTTAGTGTTTGGCTTTGTCACCTCCTTCTTTGTCGTGGGCATCTCGGACGGATCTATGGTCTTCTTGATCTCCTGGTACTCCTGGGCGTGCAACACGGCTTCAGCAAAGGCGACATTTCCATCCTCGCACTCTCGCACTTTCTTCGGGTCTCCCCTGATGGTGATCACGCTGTTGGGACCTAGAATTTTCATCATATTGTAAATGTAACATGGACGAGCCATAAAAGCCCAGTAAGTCAGTCGTCCAAATATAGTGTGGTACGTGCTCTTGAACGGGACCACTTCGAAGGAAAGTGCTTCCGTCCGGTAGTGTTAGGAGTTCCAAAGGTAAAATCCAAAGTGATTTCCCCCAGGGAATTTGCTTGTCTTCCTGGGACAACTCCGTGAAAGATCACATAGCTATAATTCAGCTGGGTCTCCGAGATCTTCATCCGGCATAGCGCTTCGATGTACAGAATGTTAATGCTGCTGCCGCCGTCCATGAGGGTCTTGGAGAAACCATAGCCGTCAATAAGTGGATTGACGACTAAGGCGTATTTTCCTCGCCTGTGCAATTTAGGCGGATGATCAGCGCGGTCAAAGGTGATTGCCACTTCCGACCAGTCCAAGAATTGAGGGACAGCCGGAACTGTTGCATTGAGCTCATGTAGAACTGCTTTCTTGACCTTAGCTGGTTGAGATCCGTGGAAGGTGAAGTAAGTGTCTTTCTTTGTTAGGAAATTCTTTTCCCCTTCCGGCTTGGGATTTGAAGAATCGGCTTCCTCCATGTCGGAATCATCCTTGGTCTCTTTATCTTTTTCGGGATCTTCTTTCCCTTCTTCCGCTTAGCCCTATAGCTAGCGGTATCGTCTTTCTTGATGTCGACATTGAAACGACACTCGGTGTTTGTGTGGGATGAGCCCCCATTGGCGTCTAAGTGATGCACACATGGGTTATTGGCAATGTCGGCCCAGGAGTAGGTTTTGCTGGGTTGTTGGTCTCCTCTACCCTGGACTCTTGATGTCCCACGACCGCGTCCATGGCCCCCACCGTGCGCTCCTCGTCCTCCAGACCCAAAAGTAGCAGTGACCACTGCCGTTTCCGCGTTGGGCTTTTCTTTCGAGGTGTTCTTGCACTTCTGAGCTTGCTCCTTTGGTTGTTTTGCCGACTGTGGCACAGCTAGGGCGTTAAGTAATCCCTCTACATCGTCGTCAGCATCTGCATACTTGCTCGTTGTTTCTATCATCTCTCCCAAATCAGTGACCTTGTCACACTTCAAGCGATGACGTAGTAAACCAATTGGGAGTCATGCAATGAAAGCTTCAATCGCAGTTTGGTCATTTACTCCTTCACAGGAGTTCTTGGTGTCGATCCATCATCCGAGATAATCCCGGCAAGTTTCTTCGGCCTTCTGGGTGCAACGCTATAAGTCTCCTACCGTACAGGGCCTCCGATATGTGCCTTCAAAATTCCAAAAGAACGCACTTTGCATGTCATACCAGTTGTGGATGGTGTCCTCCGGAAGTTCATTGAGCCATGATCGTGCCGTCTTCCGCAACATGAGTGGGAGATATCGGGTTGCGACCAGGCTGTTTCCGCCTTTGGCGGTACATCAAGCCTGGAAAAACTCCTGGAGCCAAGTATCTGGCTGAGCTATACCGCCGTAGGCTTGAATGTGTCTTGAGATAGCAAATCCTTCCGGGAATTTTGTGGCTCTTATGCATGGTCCAAAGCACTTTGGGCCCACGTATATGTCATCGTTTTCGTAGCGCCGCGCCTCTATGTTTTAGTTGATCCTGTGCCTTGCGTCACTTGGGGATAAAGATCGTCCTGAATGACGGTTGTGGCTGTGGTGCCCTGGAGTCGGACTTCGGCTTCTGCCACCACCTCCTCCACCATGACGCCCTCCTTGGCCTCCTTGGGAGCCGTTGTGATGGCTACTTGGTGGAGAGGGTGGAGCAGCTGGATTGTTTTCGGCTGATCGCCAGCCTCCGTCCGGAGCATCGTTATTCTGGTTCTGAAGAGGATCTTCATTATGACGAGCCCCCTGCTGGCTTGACTCAGCACGGTGTCCGTCGTTCCTTCGTCCGTCAGCCGGACGGCTTGTGTGTCTAGGAGGTGGCATTCTTTGATGATCCTCCTCCTGACGTTTCTCTTTGTCTTCTTCCCTGCGATCGTTCGACTCTCGTCGGGTGATACATTGCAAATGTATCTATAATTTTTGATGTTCCATGCTTGGTTTTATCTACTTTCTTATGTTTTGTCCACACTTTGGAGTACTTTTCATATGATCTCTTCGACTAACCTATTAACAAGAACCACAGTGCCAACTGCCTGTTTTCTGCTATTTTTGGTTCCAGGAAGTCAGAAAATGAATATTCTCGGAATTGGACGGGACAAAAGCCAAAGTTATTATTTTACCGGGGGACACTTGGAGCCAGAATACGAGACGAAGAAGGGCCAGAGGGCGGCCACACCACCTGGCCGCGTGGCCAGGCCTAACCCGCGCCAGGGGGTGGTGTGGCCAGCAAAGGCACCCCCTTGGCCTCTCCTTCCGCCAATATATTGCCTCTGATACGGAAACCCTAAGTACCCAATCAAAATTCCATGAAAGAGTATGTAGCCGCCGTCATCTCCATCCCTAGATCGGGAGGGATCTAAAGCTCTTCTCGGCACCCTGCTGGAGAGGGGAATTCACCTTAGAGGCCTTCTTCATCATGCAAGCCTCCGGTATGACGCGTGAGTAGTTCATCTCTGGACTACGGGTCCATGTAGTAGCTAGATGGCTGGTTCTCCTCCTTTGTGCTATCATGTTTAGATCTTGTGAGCTCCGTTCATGATCAAGATCATCTATTTGTAATTCTGCATGTTGTGTTTGCGGGGATCCGATGGATATTGAGATGCTATTTCAGATTAATTATTTATTCTATCATGTCTTTGTTATTTGTGATCTTGCATGCTTTCTGTTGTTAGTAGCTATCTTGGCCAAGTAGATGCTAGCAACTCCAAGAGTTAGTATTTATGCTCGATAGTGGGTTCATGCCTCTGGTAATCTGGGGAAGTGTCAGAAATATCTAAGGTACTAGATGTGTTGTTGCTACTAGGGAGAAAACAAACATCCTTTGTTCATAGAACAATCGTATTGTTTACTTTACACACAATTCGTCAAGCAATAATCTGTTGCTTGCAACTTAATATTGGAGGGGGTTCGGATGATAACCTGAAGGTGGATTATTAGTCATAGATGCAGTTGGATGGGGGTCTATGTATAATGTTGTAATGCCCAATCAAGTCTCAAAGGAGTCAAGATGATTAGTATATGCTTTTATGCTTTCTCGATGTTTGTCAATTGCCTCGCTGTAATTTGTTCACCCAACATGTTATTTATCTTAAGGAGAGCCACCTCTAGTGAACTATGGATCCCGGTCCTTTCTTTTACATTCAATATACAATCAATTGTTTACTGCTTTGTGTTTACTTTCTGCAAACTATTACTTCCTTCCATTCGATACGTTTAATCCTTTGTTTTCAGCAAAACCGGTGAGATTGACAACCTCATCGCAAGTTGGGGACAGAGTTCTGTGGTTGTGTTGTGCAGGTCTCCACGTTGTTGCTAGCACCGGTAGTCCGCCCTGCCAAGGTTCAGCTAGCTACACCTTTGGGGTGTTTCCTTGCTCCTACTGGATTGATAACCTTGGTTTCATAACTGAGGGAAACTTACTGCTGTGCTCATCATACCTTCCTCTTGGGGTTCCCCAACGAGCTCGACATCAACCACGAGCCAGAAAGTTAAAGGCGTTAAAGAAAAGTACTTATTGGGATATAACCCAAAAGTTTTAGATGAGTCCTGGAAGTTATAACTTCAGTAATAACCTCTCCTTATCATTTTTATTTGCTTTTTGTGCCAAGAGTAACCTCTAATAAGAGAGAAGTAATGATTGGGAAAGTTGCTGTCCCGAAACAGATTTCTGTGCTTCACCGTAAAAAATCGTGTAAAATCTCTGTATGTTATTTTGAGGCGTGAATTTTTGAGCTTCTGCCCCAGGTTGTTATCTAACTTTCATTAGTTCAACACTTTTTTATTTGACAAACAGAAGGTCTTTGAAAAAAATCGTCTTTACCTGCTGGTCTGTTTTGACAGATTTCTGCCATTTTCTGCATTTGCTTCTTGTTGGTTCCTTTTTGAGTTTCTTTTGGGGATTTTGAGCTTTTTGAGGGAAGTGCTACAGTATATTGTGTTTTAATGGAAGTTTTATTGGTGTTAGAACTGAACCTTAAAGACTTATTATCTTGAGTGCACTAATGTTGCTAATAAAGATTGTGTGAAGTTTTGTATGAAGGAAAAATTTCAGGTGTATGGAAGGAATGAGTAATGAGATGAAGGATGGATTAAAGCTCAAGCTTGGGGATGCCACGCGTGTCACCCCAAGAAATATCCAAGAATTACAAGCGTCAAAGCTTGGGGATGCCCAAGGCATCCCCCTCTTCATCAATAAAAATCCCAGGTTTCTTCCAAACGCTTCATTTTTATTGTTTCATGCACAGTTGTTTTGTTCTTGGAGCGTCTTTTTTTCATTTTCATTTTGGTTTTTCGTTTGCTTTGTTTTCTTAGTTTTCTGAATAAATTGGTTGGACCCCCTCTTTCATACATTGGTTTTCAAATAGTTTGGTTTGGTTTGGAAAAGAGTAGGAAAGTTCATGCTTAAGTGTTAAAGAGAGCTTGTTTTTTACTGTGGCCTATGCTTTGTCATGCCATGCTTGATATTGTTTTGGCTTTATGCTTAGTATTATTTGTTGTAGCATGACTTGTTATAAACAATTGAGATTGCTTAATGTTCCTTGGATGAATCATGCGTTGTTTTAGCATATTAAAGCATAGTATTGTGGTATTCTCCTTTGATGCTTTATTTGGGTTGACTTGGCGCATGCTCACACCATGTTATGACTATCCCATGTCATCATAGCCTTTATGATCCTTTAGTTTTCAACTTGTAGTATCACTTTATGCCTTGATCAATGATGTTTTGTCGCTCTGCATGATTATGGCCATTATTGCTCTCTTAGTTTGTCGCTCCTAGTCTTTTGCTAGCCTCCACAACCAAGTATGAGTTCCACTCATGTATCCAACTCCCTAAACTAAGTTATTCCAAAAATTCCACCATACCTACCTACTAGCATATGCTATTCCAAGTATATTCATGTTTTTGTTTACCTTCCAAATTAAACTTGTTATGAGAAAACTAGTGATTAAAGCTCTCACGAACTTGATGGCACACTTTACTTTTTTAAATTTAATAAACCTGAACCATTGGGTCCTTCTTTGTTGCGTATATGCTTGCGCTTTATAAGTTGAAATTAGAAGAACCATGTATCATGGGGAACGCTTTCAACATTGCACTTGTACTTTGTACCCTGTTGATATCATGTTCTTTTGCTTATGGATCCCGACGGTGTGAAATAAAAGTGGAACTTGTAAGATCATGGAGTTTGTATGTGTGTTAGAGAAACGCCTAGGCTGCTAGCCTAAGCCATGCCTAATCATGGTGGAAACTTGCAGCATCACCATATTGAGCACTCTATGAAGCATCCTCAATAAAAACCTATGCAAATAGCAAATAAAAAGATCGCTGAGATGCTCATTGTCTGCTTGCCTTGTCATTTTGATTACGGGATAGCTCCTATATCATGTGCAAGGGGTACCCCGTTGGCGGTTCTTTATGATACATATGTACTTACAATGACAAGAGCTTACTCGTGACTAAAGTTGAGTAGCATGAGGTTCGGTCTTCGTAAGTAAGGGGCATGAGATTTCGGTTTATAACTTGTCAAGCATATTCTCTTAGTTGTGTCACTTTAACCTTAATCACCTTCAAGATGCTTATGATAGGGGCAATGAGAGGTGAAATCTATAAGTACCATTATTTTTGGAAGCTCTTTATGAGACTTGAATCCCTACTTCCTTCTATGAAGGCCTTTCTTCCACCATTATATTGAGGCTCCACCTTCTATCTTTATGCACCTACTCTGAGAGCATAGTGGCCATTCTTAGTTCTATGTGCATTGTCCCAAGACTAGTTGATTGATGCATATCTTGTTATTGCTTGTTTTAAACTATTTGTATCTAGTCACACTTATGAACTTTGAAGGTGTCCTATGCATTTATATTTCCTACTCTATGAGGGACAAGCTGAATGCAACTATGTTATGTTTTCTTTATGTGAAACAAACAAACGTCTTGCAAAGCATTGTTATTCATGAATCTTTTGTTTGTGCCTTTTCATGTTGCAACATAGTTTCTTTCTCTTATTGCTAGAACTTTGTCTTTCATGCTATGATTGAAGTATTATGATCCCAGCTTTGAATGTTTTACAAATACTTTGATCAAGTTTATGATGGTGCATGCCACCTCAAAAATTATTCTTTCTTTTTGTCACTTACCTACTCGAGGACGAGCAGGACTTAAGCTTGGGGATGTTGATACATTGCAAATGTATCTATAATTTTTGATGTTCCATGCTTGGTTTTATCTACTTTCTTATGTTTTGTCCACACTTTGGAGTACTTTTCATATGATTTCTTAGACTAACCTATTAACAAGAGCCATAGTGCCAGCTGCTTGTTTTCTGCTATTTTTGGTTCCAGGAAGTCAGAAAATGAATATTCTCGGAATTGGACGGGACAAAAGCCCAAGTTATTATTTTACCGGGGGACACTTGGAGCCAGAATACGAGACGGAGAAGGGCCAGAGGGCGGCCACACCACCTGGCCGCGCGGCCAGGCCTGGCCCGCGCCAAGGGGTGGTGTGGCCAGCCCAGGCACCCCCTCGACCTCTCCTTCCGCCTATATATTGCCTCTGATACGGAAACCCTAAGTACCCGATCAAAATTCCATAAAAGAGTCTGTAGCCGTCGCCATCTCCATCCCTAGATCGAGAGGGATCTGAAGCTCTTACCGGCACCCTGTCGGAGAGGGGAATTCACCCTGGAGGCCTTCTTCATCATGCAAGCCTCCGGTGTGATGCGTGAGTAGTTCAACTCTTGACTACGAGCTGGTTCTCCTCCTTTGTGCTATCATGTTTAGATCTTGTGAGCTCCGTTCATGATCAAGATCATCTATTTGTAATTCTGCATGTTATGTTTGCGGGGGATCCGATGGATATTGAGATGCTATTTTAGATTGATTATTGATTCTATCATGTCTTTGTTATTTGTGATCTTGCATGCTTTCCGTTGTTAGTAGTTATCTTGGCCAAGTAGATGCTAGCAACTCCAAGAGTTAGTATTTATGCTCGATAGTGGGTTCATGCCTCTGGTAATCTGGGGAAGTGTCAGAAATCTTTAAGGTACTAGATGTGTTGTTGCTACTAGGGAGAAAACAACAATCCTTTGTTCATAGAACAATCGTATTGTTTACTTTACGCGCAATTCGTAAAGCAATAATCTGTTGCTTGCAACTTAATACTAGAGGGGGTTCGGATGATAACCTGAAGGTGGATTATTAGTCATAGATGCAGTTGGATGGCGGTCTATGTATAATGTTGTAATGCCCAATCAAGTCTCAAAGGAGTCAAGATGATTAGTATAAGCTTGTATGCTTTCTCAATGTTTGTCAATTGCCCCACTGTAATTTGTTCACCCACCATGTTATCTATCTTAAGGAGAGCCACCTCTAGTGAAATATGGATCCCGGTCCTTTCTTTTACATTCAATCTACAATCAACTGTTTACTGCTTTGTGTTTACTTTCTGCAAACTATTACTTCCTTCCATTTGATACATTTAATCCTTTGTTTTCAGCAAAACTGGTGAGATTGACAACCTCATCGCAAGTTGGGGACAAAGTTCTGTGGTTGTGTTGTGTAGGTCTCCACGTTGCTGCTGGCACCGGTAGTGCGCCCTGCCAACGTTCAGCTAGCTACACCTTTGGGGTGTTTCCTTGCTCCTACTGGATTGATAACCTTGGTTTCATAACTGAGGGAAACTTACTGTTGTGCTCATCATACCTTCCTCTTGGGGTTCCCCAACAAGCTCGACATCAACCACGAGCCAGCACCGGGGAGGATTCTTCGGATTCAGTGCAGCAATTGCCTCTTGCTCCGCAGCTAGGGCAACGTTGCACCAGTCACGTGCAGCTTTGTGATGCTATCCTGAAGATCCGGTTCTTGAGTAGTTGTCTTCCCGACGGTCGGAACGGTGATGCTGTTCCGGAACACGTTGGGGTCTTACATCATTCCAGGCCGGATCCGTGCAGCATTGGTCAGATTGGGAGACCAGTTTTCCGCTTCCGGACAGGGCGGCCTTCTGCTGCTCCAGACCCTTGTTGAGTAGCTTAATGCCCAATCGAATCTGCTCTGGGCCTAGTTTACTTGCTAGGATTTCTTGAGCCACAACGGTGTTTTGCACTGGTGTTGGATACACCCAGTCTCCGTTGCTGTCGTGCCGAGGCATCCCATGGTCTCCTCCAAAGAGGACTTTGTGAATCTCCGGGAATTGGTCGTCATGAGTGTGACGTTTCCGGGTCTTCAGATGCTGCCGAGAGATGTACTTCTCCGCAGTTGCCATGCGTTTTTTTTCTTCCTTAATGTTTTTGGCCTCATCGAGGAGTACTTGGTGACGCGCTTCTAGGGCCTAGGCCCTTTCGTCCAGCTCTTCAGCAGTAAGTTCTGCAGCTGTAGGAATAGGTGTGGTTAATGCAGCATCGATGAGTTTACGCGCACCTTCGTTGATCACGTGTCCATCCACCGACTCTTCTTTGGGCTCTTCTAGGATCAGTGCTCCATCCGAGTCTTCCTCGTATTCCTCAGCAATCACTTCCTCTGCCGGAGGATCTTTTGTCAGGGTTTTGTTCTTCTTCTTTGCCTTCTTGGTAGCGCCGGTAGCAACGACGGCTTTGGGTCCGTTTCCCGGAGTCAAGCTCTGATAGGTACTTTCAGACATCTGGACCTCGGGATTATCTTTGATATCCATGTCATCCTGCGCTTTGGGAGAGTTTTCTCCAGATCCTTCATCCATGGCTTCTCCTTCCTCTGTAGCTTTGGAGTTATACTCCTCTTCATACTCAGTGGAGAACTTCTGGAAATCTGCCGACGTCATCGAGTCATCCGAGGATGCGGGCAAGTCGGTGTTTGTTCCGATCGCCTCCAACACTGAGTCGGTGTCTTCTCCAGCATCGGCAGAGCCGGATCCGGATCCAACATATCCGACAAAGTGCGACGTGTGGGTCCTGAGGTAGTTGCAGCTCTCCTCGTGGGCTTCCTCGAAGATCCTGATAGTCTCGAGGACCTCATCCACGCTTGCATCTTGCATCATCATACGCCTCAACGTTTGCCTCAGGAACTGTTGATCTGTTCTAGTGTTGGCAGGGCCGGAACCAAGGTTGTTGATGTGATCCTCCTGGATTTCGACTTCAACGGGTGGATCAATCTGGGATTCGGCCTCGCCAGGGAGATCCACTCCAGATTCGACTTGGACCGCTAGGTCTGCTTCAGGCTCGGATTTATCCACTATCTCCGCAACTGGTGCGGGCTGGTGGGATTAGGGTTTTCTAAGATCCGGAACTCTGCCGCCTCCGCAGACAAAGGGGACCTAGAAATTTCTTCTGCCTCTATCATCACCGCTGGGGTGGGTGGGGCAGGTTCAGTGAATCCGATGTAAACATCGATCTCACCGAAAGACATGATGGTGTAGGTGGTCACGACCTCCCTAGCTGGAATCCAGGTCTCATCGAGAACGATGAGAGGGATGTCGCTAGCGTAGAGGATGCGACCGACGGCGATAGTCTCGCCGATTCCGATTCTTGTAGATTCCGCCCAGAACGCAGATCTGAAGCTCAGCTGCCCCACGGTGGGCGCCAACTGTCATTGGATTGATGAGAAGTACGCCATGAGGGGGTCCTCGAGGCGTGTGGAAGAGAGGGGTGTGAGATGTACGGTGTTCTGGGATGGTGAGCACACAAGTTTACCCAGGTTTGAATCTGCCGACTTTGGACGGATCCTACTCCTGCTAGCAATCCAGTAATATGGCAGAGCCAGAATATGGGTTACAAGGGTTTCGCCTGTGCGAGTTGAGATTGTAGACTATTGTGAGGGTGCCCTAAAGGCTCTTCATAGGACGGCTTATATAGATATCCGGCATAGGGTTTACAGGAGAGATCTATCTGGCTACGACTAAGAGTCAGTTATAGAGTACATCTTGAACTACAAGTAACACTATGGGCCTATGTCGGTAAGTCTTCTGGGCCTTCCCATAGCCGGACTGGATTCCGTCTCTTCTCCCTGACTAGGCCGCCCGTGAAGCAAAGCTCTAACCCGAAGTGGGCCACCCTAGTTAGTGAGGAACTGTGAGGATACCCGGAAAGTATATCCCCAACATCTCTTAATTGGTGCATAAAGATAGAAGGTGGAGACTCAATATAAAAGTGGAAGAAAGGCCTTCATAGAAGGAAGCAGGGATTCAAGTCTCATAAAGAGCTTCCAAAAATTATGGTACTTATTATATTTCAGCTCTCATTACCCCTATCATAAGCATCTTGAAGTGATTAAGGTTAAAGTGAACAAACTATGGAGTATATTCTTGACAAAGTATAAGTTGGAAATATCATGTCCCTTGAATACGAGGGCCGCTCCTCATGCTACTCAAGTTTAGTTACCGGTAAGTTCTTGTCATAGTAAGTACATGTGTATCATAGAGAACCGCCAATGGGGTACCCCTTGCCCGATGATACAGAAGAATCCCCATATCAAAATGACAAGGCAAGCAGACAACGAGCATCTCAGCAATCTTCTTATTTACCATAAAAAATGGTGCTTTTTTCTCTCTTTCCTCTTTTCTCATCTCTTTTTTTTCTTTTTTCTCAATCTCTATCTCTTTTTTATAAGAAGAATGCTTCATAGATTACTCATTATGGTTACGCTACAGGTTTCCACCATGATTAGGCATGGATTAGACCGGCGGCCCAGGCGTTTATCTAACACACATACATAACTCCATGGACTTACAAGATCCCCTTTCATTTCACACCGACGACATCCATAGACAAAAGAGCATGATATCAACTAGGTACAATGTATAAGTGCAATGTTGAAAGCGTTCCCTATGACAACATGGATTGCTAATCCCCAACATATAAGTGCAAGCATATACAACATAGATGACACAATGTATCAAGTTTATTAGGGGCAAGAAAAGTAAAGTGTGCCATCAAGTTCATGAGAGCTTCAATCACTAGTTTTCTCATAACAAGTTTAATTCGGAAGGTAGATAAAAGCATGAATATACTTGGCATAGCAAATGCTAATAGGTAGGTATGGTGGACTCTTTGGGATAACTTGGTTTTATTTGGAGTCGGATGCATGAGTGGAACTCATACTTGTTTATGGAGGCTAGCAAAAGACTGGGAGCGACCAACTAAAAGAGCAATAATGGCCATAGTCATGCAAAGGGACAAAACATCATTAATTAAAGCATAAATTGATATTACAAGTCGAAAACTAAAGGATCATAAAGGCTATGGTGACTTGGAATAGTCATAACATGGTGTGAGCATGCGCCAAGTCAATGCAAATAAAGCATCAAAGGAGAATACCACAATACTATGCTTTAATATGCTAAAACAACGCATGATTCTTTCAAGGAACATTAAGCAATCTCAATTGTTTATAACATGTCATGCTACAGCAAAAATCACTAAGCATAAAGCCAAAACAATATTAAGCATGACATGTCAAAGCATAGGCCATCGTCAAAAACGAGCTCCTTTTACCACTTAAGCATGAACTTTTCCTACTTTTTTCCAATCCAAACCACACTTATTTGAAAACTACTTTATGAAAGAGGGGGTTCAACCAATTTATTCAAGCAAACTAATCAAACCAAGCAAACAAAAACCAAAAAAGAAAACGAAGACGCTCCAAGAACAACACAACTGTGCATGAAACAATAAAAATGAAGTGTTTGGAAGAACCTGAGATTTTTATTGATGAAGAAGGGGATGCCTTGGGCATCCCCAAGCTTTGATGCTTGTAATTCTTGGATATTTCTTAGGATGACATGGGGTGGCATCCCCAAGCTTGATCTTTAGTCCATTCTTCATCTCATTACATCATTCGTTCCTTAACACCTGAAATTTTTCCTTCATACAAAACTTCACATAATCTTCATTAGCAACATTAGTGTACTCAAGATAATAAGTGTTTGGGTTCAGTTTGAACACCAATAAAACTTCCATTAAAACACAAGATACTGTAGCACTTCCCTTAAAAAGCTCAATTCCCCAAAGAGAACCCAAAAAGGAATCAACAAGAAGCAAATGCAAATAATGGCAGAAATCTGTCAAAACAGACCAGCAGATAGAAACCAATTTTTTCGAAGACCTTCTGTTGCTCAAATCAAAACGTGCTGAACTAAAGAAAGTTGGATAACAACCTGGGGCAGAAGCAGAAAACATTACAGCTCAAACCGACGTATAGAGATTTTACACGAATTTTTACAGCAAAGAACAAAAATCTGTTTCGGGACAGCAACTTTCCCAAGCATTACTTTTCTCTTATTAGAGGTTACTCTTAGCACAAAAAGCAAATAAAAAGGATAAGGAGAGGTTATTACTGAAGCAATAACTTTCAAGACTCAACTAAAACTTTTGGGTTATCTCCCAATAAGTACTTTTCTTTAACGCCTTTAAGTTAGGCATAGGACCAAGATTCAAGTATTTTCGAATGAATAAGCATTAAGATCAATACCAGAAATATCTTTCTTTTTCAAGGCTTCATGCATTCCTACAAGTTTTTAACTGAAAAGCTTCCATGGAAAGATTTGTTTTGGTTTCATAGGCATGAACACAAGTGTTTAAGGTCGACCCCCACTTAACCATTACTCATCTTTCTAATCACTTTCCTTTTTGAAAACGTTTTTAGGTAACAAGTATAACTAAATTTTTTAATTTGCATTCCCTATCCATAGTAATATAGAGAACAACTTAAAACTGAAAGTAAAAACCACTTAGAGATAAAGCAAACAAGTGCACACAAGAATAATCACCCACACGCTATTGCTCCCTAAGAAGCGGCGTAAAAGGTCTTGATAACCCACAAGTATAGGGGATCGTGTGTAGCCTTTTCGATAAGTAAGAGTGTCAAACCCAACGAGGAGCTAAAGGTAGGATAAATGTTCTCTCAAGTTCTATCAACCACTGATACAACTCTATGGACACTAAACGTTTGCATTATCTAGGAAATAAAACTAGAGCAATAATACGAGTAATAGAGATAGCTTTGCATGATAATAACTAACAAAAAGTAAAGCTAGTTGCTGCAGCAATAAAATACACTAAACTAACAGAACCATGAGTGTGAAATAGTGGTGGTAATTGTGGTGGCTTTGTCCAAGTTTCAATAGCGAATAGATCAGGTTCATTATCTTCGATGCAGTTTTCTATGTGGGAGAGGCTAAATATACATGTGCTTCACTACTTGGAATTACATATACTATATGATTGGATTGTTAGCAAACATCCGTAAGTACTAATCAATGCATTAAGGTTTCCCCAACCATAGCCTTAAGTTTAATGGTCTGCTTACTCCCATACGTGCAACGTTCCGGTTCGCGTCCTCAGGTTTCTGTCACTCTGGCAGAACTCCCCCTTCCTTTTACACATACTACAAACCCTATGATGTTTAATCCATGCGCGCACAAATATAATGGACACCAAAGGACTATACCATATAAACATACAACTCTAATGAACCAAAGATGTTCAACCATTCAATCTAAAAACAAAGAAACTACACAAACATGACATAGATCTTAGGATTATAACTTATAGCATCAAATACCATGTTTACAAAGGACGGTACAAAGGTGTGTGGGAGGATGAACCACTGCATACTAGGAGGATTAGGTGATGGATATGGCGGTGAAGATGGTGACGAGGGCGGCGGCGGTGCCAGCTGCGACGTAGGGGACTCCTTCCCCGCCGCCGGTATCATGGGGGAGCACTGCCCCTTAGCCCCCTTCCTTCATGGCTTATTGGGATCCCTCCCCCATTGAGATGGGATCCATGAGGAGGCAAAAATGTGGCTTTGGCGGCTGAAAATTCGTGGGTGGAGGTGTCCTGGGTGAATTACGTTTCCTACCTTTATATAGCTTCTCGGATTCCCGTCACCCTATCTCGGGCTGCAGTAAATTGGGCCTAGCGGCCCCATTCGGACTTGGAATCAGCTAAATTTTATGTCCAGAATGTTTATCGTGAAATTTCCAACAACTTTGTAGTTGAAGAGTTTTCCGTTTGACGCCATCTTTGACCCGAAACGTGACCATCTTCAAAAAGAGTTCTGAGACAGATTTCTGGAAAAATCCCAATTTGACTCCAATAAGGTTTTCACTTGTATTCTTGGTAATTCCTACACATCAAAGTGTAAAACAAGAACATTGTGCACTTTTACAACTATTAATAGGTTAGTCCAAATAAATCATAAACTTTATATAAAAAGGAGTGTCAAAATCATATTATTAGCATAAAACCATCAAAAATTATAGATACGTTATGGACGTATCAGAGGGCGCGACGGTGGCCGCGGGCGCGCTCATGGGACATCAAGAGTCTAGGGTAGAGGGGACCAGCAACCTGGAAAAACCTATTTCTAGGCTGACATTGCCAATAACCCGTGTGTGCTCACTTAGATGCCAACAGGGGCTCGTCCCACACAAATGCTGAGTGTTGTTTTAATGACGACATCAAGAAAGACGATACCACTGGCTACAGGGCTAAGCGGAAGAAGGGAAAAAAGAATCCTGAAAAAGAAAAGGAGATCAAGGAAGATTATGACATGGAGGAAGCTGACCCTTCAAATCCCAAGCCGGATGGAAAGAAGGACTTCCCAACAAAGAAAGACACTTATGTCACTTTCCTTGGGTCTCAACCAGCTAAGGTCAAGAAGGCAGTTTTGCATGAGCTTAACGCAACTATTCCGGCTATCCCACAATTCTTAGACTGGTTAGAAGTGGCAATCACCTTTGACCATGCTGATCATCCGCCTAAGTTGCATAGGCAAGGAAAATACGCCTTAGTCGTCAACCCACTTATTGACGGCTATGGTTTCTCCAAGACTCTCATGGACGGCGGCAACAGCATCAATATTCTGTATGTCGAAACGCTACGTCGGATGCTGATCTCGGAGAAACAGCTGAATCACAGCCCTGTGATCTTTCACGGAGTTTTCCCTGGAATATAAGCAAATTCCCTAGGAGAGATCACTTTGGATGTTACCTTTGGAACTCCAAAGAACTATTGGACAGATGCACTTTCCTTCGAAGTGGTCCCGTTCAAGAGCGCATACCATGCTATATTCGGATGTTCGTCTTACTAGGCTTTTATGGCTCGTCTGTGCTACATCTACAATATGATGAAAATTCCAGGTCCCAAAGGAGTGATCACCATCAGGGGAGACCCGAAGAAGGCGCGAGCGTGCAAGGACAGAAATGCCACCTTTGTTGAAGTCGTGCTGCACGCCCAGGAGTACCAGGAGATCAAGAAGACCATCGACCCGTCCGAGATGCCCGCGACGAAGAAGGAGGTGACAAAGCCGACTCTGGAGTTCAAGGCATTGGAAGAGACGAAGAAGACGTCGTTCAAGGATGATGACCCCTCCAAGGTGACCTAGATAGGTGTAGGTTTAGATAGCACATAGGAAGGCGCGCTCGTCAAGTTCCTCTAAGCAAATCAAGATATCTTCGCATGGCAGCCATCTAACATGACCGGAGTACCTAGGGAACTTGTCGAGCACTCTCTAAATGTACACCCAAACACTAAACCCGTAAAACAATCCTTACGATGTTTCGGCGATGAAAAGCGAAAAGCAATAGCTAAGGAACTAGCCCGACTTGAGTTAGCCGGATTCATAGAAGAGGTCATCCACACTGAGTGGTCGGCCAATCCTGTAATGGTCCCTAAAAAGGACACCACTGATTTAAGGATGTGTGTTGATTATACTGCCTTGAACAAGGCTTGTCCCAAAGATTCGTTTTCTCTACCTAGAATTGATCAAGTTATTGATTCTACGGTAGGCTCGGAACTCCTATATTTTCTTGACGCATATTCCGGTTATCACCAAATTCGGTTGAATGAATCAGACAAAGTCAAAACTTCATTCATAACCCCCTTTGGAACCTTCTATTTCATTACGATGCCCTTTGGGCTCAAG
The DNA here is from genome assembly GCA_023614405.1 of Avena insularis. NCBI lineage: Eukaryota > Viridiplantae > Streptophyta > Magnoliopsida > Poales > Poaceae > Avena > Avena insularis. The sequence goes on from CM042696.1 coordinate 293,838,548, forward strand.
AACGCAGGAGCTACGTACCAGCGCAGTATGCAGCATTGCTTCCATGATCAAATCGGATGCAATGTACATGCATATGTGGATGACATTGCGGTGATGTCCAAAAAGAAGGAAACCTTAATTTCCAACTTGGAGGAAACGTTCGCCAATCTATGCAAATACAACATAATGCTTAACCCGAAGAAGTGTTTCTTTGGAATACTAGCCGGAAAATTATTATGTTTCATCGTGTCTCAAAGAGGCATAGAGGTGAACCGAGACAAAATTAAGGCTATACTCAATATTTCCAGGCCGACTCGCCTGAAGGACATTCAAAGACTAACTGGTTGCATTGCTGTAGTCCGTCGGTTTGTAAGTCGGCTCGGTGAAAGAGCCGCACCACTCTACAAACTCCTGAAAAAGACCAAAAAAATCGTTTGGACTGACGAAGCTGAAGCTGCACTACAAGACCTGAAAGAAGTACTCTCATCTGCTCCTATCCTTGCTACACCGGAACCTTGGGAACCGATGTTGCTCTATCTCGCTGCGACAAACAGGGTCGTCAGTGTCATCATGGTGGTGGAGAGACCAGAGGAAAAAGAGGAACACTTGGTGCAGCGTCCGACTTCATACCTCAGTGAAGTTCTAACTGAATCAAAGAAGCGGTATCCGCACTATCAAAAGCTGGCGTATGGTGTGTTTTTTGCATCCCGGAAGTTACGGCATTATTTTCAGGAACATCCAATTACCGTGGTGAGCACAGCTCCCATTAGAGATATGATTAACAACAACGATGCAACATGACATGTCGCAAAATGGGGCATAGAGCTTTCAACTTTCAACATTGAGTATAAACCTCGTATAGCAATCCAATCCAAAATCCTCACTGACTTTGTCGCTGATTGGATAGAGAAAACGGAGAATATGACCCTCCCGGAGTCGGAATACTGGACCTTACATTTTGACGGGTCTAAGGTGCTTGGGGGCTGGTGTAGCGCTCAAGTCACCCCAAGGAGATAAACTTTTCTAGGTGTTGCAGATCCACTTCACGGCAACGAATAACATTGCCGAATATGAAGCATTGCTACATGGAATCTGGATTGCTAAGGATATCGGCATCCGACGATTAATGTGTTATGGAGATTCGGATCTTGTCGCTCAACAAGTGTCAGATATATGTAATGCAAATAAGCACATGGCAGCATATAGATCTGTCGTGGATGAACTATCTAAATCATTCGAAGGGTTTGAGGTTCAACACATCCCTCGAACAGAAAATGAGGAAGTAGATGCATTATCTTGAATAGGCTCTGCACGGAAAAAGGTCCCGGATGTCTCTTTTTTAGAGCACCTCAAAGTCCCCTCTATAAAAGGAGTAGATGAGGAATATCCAACCAAATCCGGCTCACCTTTAGTGGCAGTTCTGGCTGTAATTCCCAGCTGGACCCAACCCTACCTTGATTTTTTGGTAGATGGCAAATTATCCCAAGACGAAGTTCTGAGCCGGCAGATCATCCGACGAGCAAAAACCTATACAATCATAAAGGGCGAGCTCTATAAGCGGAGTGTGTCTGGGGTCTTTCAGTGTTGTGTATCTCCATAATAAGGAGTGGAAATCTTATGAGAGATCCACGTAGGCGAATGCGGCCATCATGCTACAGCAAAATCTTTAGTGGCAAAAGCTTTCCGACACGGTTTTTTCTAGCTTACAGCCAAGGAAGATGCCGAACGGCTGGTCAAGACGTGCAAAGGCTGCCAAAAGTACGCCAAACAAGCTCATGTTCCGGCTAATCAGCTGCGAACAATACCTATAACATGGCCTTTTGCGGTATGGGGGCTTGACATGGTCGGACCGTTTAAACGGGCTCCAAGTGGATTTACTCATCTCTTAGTGATGGTGGATAAATTCACAAAATGGATTGAGGCTAAATCTGTCACCAGTTGTGATGGAGCAATAGCCAGAAGATTTGTCGAGGATGTCATAATCCGATACGATTATCCACATAGCATTATCACGGACAATGGGAGTAACTTTTCTATGGGAGAGCTTGCTGAATTCTACGATGAACAAAACATCCGGCTTAACATTGCGTCAGTCACACATCCACAGGCTAATGGACAAGTCGAAAGAGCAAATGGTTTAATCCTACAAGGCCTAAAACCAAGGCTCAAAGAATTACCTTTTGTGATATGGGTCTACGAACAACTCCGAACAGGTCAACCGGATACACACCTTTCTTCTTGGTCTATGCTGCAGAAGTAGTTCTTCCTAGTGATTTGATTCATACTTCTCCCTGAGTTGCTGCGTATATTGAGGAGGATGCCGAAATTTCTCAACAAAATGATCTCGATTTAATCGAAGAAGTTCGCGTCGTTGATGAGATGAGATCAATAGCCTATCAGCAGAAATTACCAAGTATCATGGCTAGAGAGTCAGAAAGCGGTCTTTCAATAAAGGCGATTTGGTTCTCCGGCTTGTGCAGAAAAGAAAGCACAAACTTTCCCCGATATGGGAAGGTCCCTTTTTAGTTAGTCGAGTATTGCACAATGGTTCTTACTATCTAACTGATATGCGGCCAGTCAAAGAAAGACCTACTACTAAGAAAAGAAAGAGAGTTGGAGGCAGTACAGACCCGGAAGAATTAGACAGACCATGGAATATTGCTCAGCTACGTCCCTTTTATTCTTAAATTTTCTTTCTTTGTAATCATATATGTGTACATGTTCAATGAGAAATAAAGTATTGGTTGCCTCAATTTTTCTGAGAAGTTTTATATTACCATCTTATTTCCGAATGATCATGTCACAGTCAAAAATCCCAGAATACTTGAAAGTACTTTATGCTCATGTTTGTTCTGTTAAGATTTCCGATTCTAAAAAAGCTACCTTCGGGTATAAAATTAAATTTTATAGTTTGTACTTTGGTTATTTATCTGATTATCGGATGCGGGCATTTTCCGAGTAGTGAATTGTTGGTACTGGAAGCCGGCTTTGTTTCCGAGTTTAAACTGGTTTAGAAATTGAGCTCCGTTGCTTGGGAAAGTTTCCGTCTTGAAGTTTGGCCAGCTCACGAAAGGGTCCAGGCGGAAAGCCAGATAAACGATAAGTATAGACAAAATCATAAAGTGCTTATGTAAACATTTCAGGCACATAAAAGTAAAGCCAAAAGTTCTAAATAGAAGTAGCAAATCTTAGCACTAGCAAAAGTATTACATAACTTATTTACAACCCGAATTGTTTCAGAAATAACACAGTTCAACTTATCTACGATGCAGGGGAAGAGGTAGGAGCTGCCGGATCACTAGAGACATCGACCTTGCCTTGATATCTTTCCGAGACGTTCAAATCCAAAACAGTTTGATCATCGTCAGAGACTTTAGTTGTTTCTTCAGCAGGTGGAGGAGGCGTCTTCACGCGAGTGAAGAAGGGAGTGTCGTAGCTTGTCAGATCAGCTACGTGACATCCGTATCCAATGCAGGAGTCCATGATGGCCTTGATGTTCTGCTCATGTCTGTCTTCATCCACTTTACAGTACCCTCTGGTTACTTGCCAGATTTCCATGTTTCCATGGTGGCTCATAACCATGGTGAGGGCATTCTGTGCTGCGGTTCGTGTATAGGACATGTTCCAGTCCTAGATGAGCTGGGGCATCTCCTTGGCCTTGTCTCACACCTCAAAGTTGGACATGTTGTTCATGTCCGGAACCTTGAGTACTTCGCCAATATCCTCCAAAGATTGGCGGAAATCGTGAAGCAAATCGCCGACTTGTGTAAGTCGGCTGGTGCGAGACTCGGTTGAGGCAGAATCAGTAAGTTCTGAGGACCTACACATATAATGCAAAGGTTAGTAAATATATCTGTACTCCTTGAGTCAGAAAAGTAGAAAGTCATAAAGTGGGAAACATATCGAAGATGACATCGTCAACTTTGGTCTCCTCTGCCCTAAGGCTCTGGACTTCAGCCCGGAGTGCTTTGGAGATGTCCTTCTCTCTGAATAATGCATCATTGATATCCTAGATCTTTTGGTCCTGGGCCGCGATCCTTCGATCACGTTCTTCGGTGGCCATAGAAGAGGATTCGAGGACTTGAGCAATGCTCCGCTCGTGATCCGCCTTCAACTTGTTTAGCTCCCGACGTAAGTCGGTGTTCTCCACCTCCAGGGTCTTAAGATTCTCGGCTTCTTCAATCATGGCACATGATTGTTTGACCAGTGCTGTAAGCAAAAGAGCAACAGTTGAATAAATAATTCGACTATGAAAGAAAGAGCAAGGTTAAGGACTGAAATGTTTACCTTCAGCCTCATCCCTAGACACCTTTAATTGAGCATTTTCAAGCCGGAGAGCTCTAATCTCTCTCCGCTTGTTGCAGATATTCTTCAATAATTCCTGGTTATATGAATTAACTTTCTGTAGGTCAGAATACCCAGAGTCAGAAGTCTACTAAAGACTCGGGCTAATATTTTAACTAACATCAGCACGAGCCTTGGGGGCTACACCAGTTCATTCTTTGGCATCCTATGAAAGCATAAATCCGGATTGTCTATCCAACTTCATGCTTGGGGGATAGAGGATATGATATGAAATAACATAAGGAAAAGTGAGTTGGAATTCCGACTTACATATTGTTCATGAGTGAGTTTGCTTAGGCACCTTAGTAGTAACCTTCTCGGCGAGGGTTAGCGGTATTACTGGTGGTGGCGGAAGCACACCGGCTCTCATCCTCTCATCGCGAAGACGGATCTGCTCAAGGAATTTGGAGTACTTGACGTCCTCCACTTCTTGTGCCCCCTCCTCGGCAATGATGTTCCGGCTTTCCAAGCATTGCTAGGCCAGCCATTGGATCTCCTCTGCAGATTTCCATGTAATCCAAGTTTGGCAAGACCCGGATTGCTAAGGAGGTTTTTGGCAAAAACTTATGCCGAGGGATCATTACCCATTGAGGGTTCACCCTTATCAACTGTCGAGTCACCCATGGTGAAATCGGTCTGGGAACCAAGGTTTGATGGCTCGGAATGACGAGCCAGATCTTCTGCGACGGTTGGAGATGGAGTAATCTCCAGCGCTGCAGAAGGCTGCAGGGCAGGAGTCGGAGGCGCTGTGGCAAGAGAAGTCAAATTCAACATTGACTGGCGTAGGGGCTTCGACGAGCCTCTTGTCCCCTTGCCCTTGGTGAGTTGTTTAGCTCTAAGGAGGTAATAGAACAAAGATCTTTACACCTCAGAAATAATTAAGAAATAAAATACAGAGACCTTGTGAGGAAAGTTACATCTTCACAATGGGCACTTCCTTTGTGCCAATGGAAACTGTCGGAACCTTATGCTTTCGGGTAAAGGTCTCTAGCAGAGGAACCAATTCTCCATCATCCTGAGAGATCTCAGAAGGATATCCCTCGAGAGGAGCAAGCTCTGACTCGGGGAGGTCAGCAAGCTGAAAAGAAGAAATATCTCAGTATTGTAGAAAGAGACAATAATGTAAAGATGAACACATGATTCAAGTTATTGCTGGAAACCTACTAGTACTATAGGATCATCAACTGTATGCATGTCCAAGGATAGCTCCAGGATTTTCCTCTCGATCCGCTCCCTTATCAACCATCTGATTTGGGACTCATAGTCCTTTTCTGAGTAAGGACGGGAGCAGATCCAGAGAGAGTCCTTCTTGGACGCTATGATGCAGTGCATAAGCTGGTCACCATGGTGTTGGAGAGGCTAGATCCGGCGTGCTAGCTAGCAATGGATCAAGTCGAACCCTTTAAGGCCCTTGTGCTTCATCAGATATTCGATCTGCCTCTTAGCAAGAAGCAGATCATCAGTGAGAGCCGGCGCATGTGTGTCCCAGGACTCTTGTGGTGTGGCGGCACCGTTGACAAAAGCCGGCAAAGCAGTTGCTTTGCCAGGAGCTGTTCTATCCTTACGGTAGAAAAAAGTAGATGGTCATTGCTTCACCGACTCACTAGCCTTAATCCTAGGATAGACACGTTCTCTCCTAATAGAAAAGCTAAGATTTTCGGTAATGTATGGATTACCGGTGGTGATAGAGTTTCTCCGGGTATGAAAATAGTATCGAAAGAGAATGAGACTCGGCCTAATGCTGAGATACCCCTTGCACAAAGAGGCAGAAGCACTCATCTCTAAGAGAGAGTTCGGGGGGGAGATGGTGGAGTTGAACTCCATAATAATCTATAACCTCAGAGAAGAAATCTGAGGGTGGAAAGCTCAAACCTCTATCGAGGTGGGTGCCGAAATGCACCCGCTCGTCGGTGTTGGGGGTGGGGACGGTTTGTCCATGGCTGCTCCGCCATTCACCGGCGCGGAGGAGCCCTTCATTCTCGACGACGCGAAGCTTGGCGTCATCCAAGACGTAGGGGATCCAGACCCCACAAAAGCTCTCATTCTCCGCTGCTGACGTCGTCGCTGCTGTTGTCGCCATGGCAGAAGATGAGGCTTCAGCCATCTTCTGGGTGTTAGTGACCTAGGATGGGTGGTGCTGGGGGATTTTGGGGGAGGCAGTGGAGCTCTGTTTGTGGGAAGCATCGAGAGGAAGGAAGGGGCACAAGTGCTGGTGAAGAGGAAAGGGAAGAAATCTCAACCCCTTATATCCTTCATCTGCGCCAAGATTCATGCAAAAGTGAACAGTAATTGTGCCATGCATCGTGGAAGGAGCTGTGTAATCCCCACGCGATGATTATGCTGCCTCGATCTCCATGCACACATTAAATCGACGCCTCGGTTCCGCGAAAGGCGGACCCACCAACGATCGTGCTGACAGGAATGTCCGTCAGTGACGTGACTTGACCATGACTGGTGTCAAGTTACGTCAGAGACCAAGTTCCGGCTTAGTTTGAATTTCAAGCTGGAAACCAGAATAATGTATTTGTAGGTCCGCCTTATTTTGAGACCTGGATCCTATCCTTTCTTTTGAAGTTTCAGGAACCCTTCAAGATTCTGCAAGCCGAAGATTGAGCTAGACGATGATGAAATCCGACTCTGGATCTTGGAGGCTTCCGTGGGCTGCTGTTGGGGATATACTTTCCGGGTATCCTCACTGTGCCTCACTGACCAGGGTTGCCCATTTTGGGTTAGAGTTTTGCTTCACGGGCAGCCCAGTCAGGGAGAAGAGACAGAGTCCAGTCCGGCTACGAGAAGTCCCAGAAGACTTACCGATATAGGCCTATTATGTTACTTGTAGTTCAACATGTACTCTGTAACTGACTTTTAGTCATAGCCGGATAGGTCTCTCCTGTAAACCCTAGGCCGGATATATATAAGCCGTCCTAGGGTACGCCTTTAGGGCACACACAATAGTCTACAATCTCAACTCGCATAGGCGAAACCCTTGTAACCCATATTCAGGCTCTGCCGTATTACTGGATTGCGAGCAGGAGTAGGATCCATCCAAAGCCGGTGGATTCAAACCTGAGTAAACTTGTGTGCTCACCGTCCCGGAATACCGTACGTCTCACACACCTCTCTCCCGCACGCCTTGAGGACCCCCTCATGGGGTACTTGTTATCAATCCAACGACAGCACCCCATACAAATGGCACACCTTTCTTAGCCAAGTCATTCAATGGTGCAGAAATAGTGCTAAAATCCTTCACAAAACGCATATAGAAACCAGCTAAGCCATGGAAACTACGCACTTGACTCACATTCATGGGAATAGGCCAATTTTGAATTGATTCAATTTTAGATTGATCTACCTCTACCCCATGCTTAGATACAAAAAATCCCAGAAATATGACCTTATCTTTTGCAAATGTGCACTTCTCAAGATTAGCATACAATTTATTATCACGCAACACTTGCTAAACTTGTCGAATATGACTACAATGTTCAGTTTCGTTGTGGCTATAGATACGTATATCATCAAAATAAACAACCACAAAATGACCAATAAATTCTCTCAAAACATGATTCATTAATCTCATGAATGTACTAGGTGCATTAGTAAGACCAAACGGCATAACCAACCACTCATACAAACCAAATTTTGTTTCAAAAGTAGTTTTCCATTCATCCCCTTCTTTCATCCTAATTTGATGATAACCACTATGCAAATCAATCTTAGAGAAAATAGCAGCACCACTCAATTCATCTAGCATATCCTCTAAGCGTGGAATAGGATGACAATATCGAATAGTGATGTTATTAATAGCTCTACAATCTACACACATGCGCCATGTACCATCTTTCTTAGGCACTAAAATAATAGGAACAACAAAAGGGCTAAGAGAAACACAAATGTACCCTTTATCCAGCAACGCATGTACTTGTTTCTGTATCTCCTTTGTTTCTTTGGGGTTAGTCCTGTAGGGTGCATGGTTTGGCAATGTGGCGCCAGGGATCAAGTCGATTTGATGCTCAATGCCACGCAATGGAGGCAATCCTGCTGGTACATCTTCTAAAATACATCACCAAAATCCTGCAAAACAGTAGATACACCAAGAGAAACAGGGGTCATGTTGTTAGAAACCAATACCTCGCCCTTATACATGAGCACAAGTGGCATGGCTGTAAGATCCTCACGAAATTATCTCATATCTTCCTTGGTGGCTAATATCACTAGACTAGGAACTCTCTCACTTTTCGTTATATCACTCTTTTTAGGCTCTATTACATCATGTACAGCTACAACACTATCTCACCTATCTATAGCTGCTTCCTTCAAGTTCACTTCTATCTTTTGACGAGACTCATTCACAATATGTTGTCGTGTCATTGGCTGCAAATTAATCTTCTTGCCCTTGAACTCCAAGTGATAAGTATTGGAACGGCCATTGTGTTGCACATGGCTATCATACAGCCAAGGCCGACCCAATAATAGATGGCAAACAGTCATAGGAACCACATCAAAATCAATAGAATCCTTGTATGGCCCTATTTCAAAATTAACACGTACCATATGGTTTACCTTCATCTCACCATTTTCACTCACCATTGTATATAATATGGATTGGGATGAGGTAAATAAGTCAAATTTAGCTTGGCACATAACTCCTTACTTGCAAGATTTCTGCAACTACCTCCATCAATGATTACCTTGCAAGCTTTGTTAGGGCCAACGAGTGCTTTGGTTTAAAACAAGTTGCAGCGCTGAGAGTCAACAATAGGCTGGACACTAAGTATACGTGGAGAGACCACTATGGTAGGCGCATGCTCAGGGAAGGCATCCAAACCGTCCTCGCTGTCATAACCATCGTCGCCATGAGGATCAACATCATCTCCACTCTCATACTCTCCTTGTTCATTGACAAACATCACCTTGCGATTTGGACAATCCCTCTTGTAGTGTCATCTACCTCCATAAGTATGGCACTCCACATTGTGCGTACGCGCATTTGACATATTGGAACCTGAGCTAGCAGCAGGAGCAGCGGGCTTCCTAGCATTGGAACCATAAGAATAAGGGGGAGCAGGCTTGGACGATGGTGTAATGGGGCTAGCAGTCACTATAGGTGGCGTCATAGGAGGCAGTGTAGACCTGGCCAAAAACATGCTGGTAGACGGGAACCTCGCATGTGCTTTAGCTTCTTCAGCTAATTGTGACTCAGCCTCTCTAGCATGATGCAATAGTTCATTCATAGTCTCGTACTTGTGATGATGAACAATGCTCTTGATTGGTAGCTTCAAATTGTTGAGAAATCGCTGCATAAAGAGATTCATGAACTCTAGCACGTTGCATATGCATCTCCATCTCCATGTAGTACTCATTAATTGACATGGTTCCCTACCTCAATTGTGTCAACTTGTCAAAAACTGATCGCAAGTAGTTGGTGGGTACAAAATGATCCTTCATAATGCGCTTCATCTCGTGCCAATTCATCACAGGAAGTTCATTGTCCTCCCTTCTATTCTGCACAATAGCATCCCACCAACACAAAGCATATCCATCAAATTCTGACGCTACAAGCTTGACCTTCTTCTCTTCTGTATAGTCATACAAACGCTAGAGCTTCTCTATCTTTAATTCCCATGTGAGGTAATCTTCAGGATCAAGTGAACCATCAAACTTGGGAATCGAGAATTTTGGCTTGCCCAAACCATCATCAGCAGCTTGTTTTGGAACACGTTGAGCACACCTAATAGGAGAAAAACCACGTGCATAAGCAGGTGCAGCAGCAGGCGTAGGTGCAGGGGGATTGGCACGTCCCCTGCCATGAGGTGGGGCAGCACCAGCCGCACTACCTTCATCCTCGTCATCAAAAACACCATCAAGTGGGTGTTCCTGTCGTTGCTAAATTGCTACTGTTAAGGCATCAATGGAACGCTGCAAAGTTGCGACATTGGTATTGAGTGTTGTCACTTGTGTTTGACTGTTAGTGACTGCGCCTACATTCTGGTCCAGGCCACTTACACATCCTGTATATTCTTGTCAATGGCATCTATTGTGTGAGTAAACACACGCGTCAAGTGATAATTTCAACGCCTCATATTCGCGCCAAGTAACAAGTTCCTCATCCTTCTTTTTCTATGACACAACATCATCATCACTAAGAGACATGATTAGTAGGTTAGTGCAAAATCAAAAACAGCTTGGTGGAACACTCACAACTCACTCACAACTGACAAGAAAGCAGATCTTACCATTCCAAAGTGAATAGAGATGCTTTACCAAACAAAATCAAAAGTGAATAGAGATGCTTTACCAAACGAAATCAAAGACTTATGCACTGATGTGATGAAGTGAATATCAAGGGTATGGATAACGATCACAGGGCACACAGGTTATTTATGGTGGAGCTGTAGGTATGGAATCCTAAGTACACCATAAATAAGTCCTAGTGTTGATCGTACAAAACCCAAGAAACACACACGTGGAAATAAACGTGGCACTGCAACTATGAAGGATGTTGCACTATGCTGGAGAGACACTAGCAAAGCTCAAAGTAAATAGGCACAAGATTGCTCAATCTACCGATGCACAAAGATATCACTAGGCCTCTTGCTCAATTCTCCTTTTCTTTTTCTTTTTTTCTTTTGTATAGCTTCTTTCTCTTTTTGCTTTTTTTCTTTTGCTATATTCTCTTTCTCTCTTTTTTTTAACATGAATCACGGCCAATTTATAATGCAAAGCACCAAAACCCTACGAGCAGCCTGTAAGAGAAGAAACTAGTCTCAATAGGCAAGTTCCTACACTTATGAAATAGAATGGATGTAGCTAAAATTCTGGAAAATTTGAAATTTTCACAATTTTTATATGGTTCTGTCGTGGCAGAAAAATAGCTCAATATGGTGCCGTGGTAGAGATCATGTACCGCAGTAGAGAAACAGCAGCAAAACATGTCATGGCAGACAGGCAGCAGAGCTCGGACGCGTGGCAGAAAAATGCACGAAATCGTGCCACAACAGGAGTCTAAACCGGGGCAGACAAGGACTCGCGGTAGGGAAACAGGCTATTTCCGTGCCGCGGAAGAGTTGGTATGGACCAATTTTTTTGTCAAAACCAACTCGGCCAAGAGTAGCAACCAAGGACTCTTTGCATGGATCTGATCTAGGCTTATGGCAGCAAAAATTTATGGTGGATTCGATTAGAGACTACTAAAAAGCTAAAACAAATCTACGAAGAACAGATCTAGATCTAGACTAATAGAGGAAAACGACCATCAACTAGTACTCGAAAACAATGTAATCTAGGCAATGACAATTCTTTTTGTGAGGATTTTTTCGTATAGGACAAAAACACGAACTAATCTATGGATGGATTGTGGATTCCTCACCGAGTCAACGAGGAAATCTGATACCAAGATGATATGGGGTGGCCTAATCTTCTCAGCAAGTAGTTGGCGATAATGATGGTGGATGATAGATAACTAGCTTGTAGCTATGAACTCTCTCGCTCGAACCCTAAAGCCGATGCAACAGCTCTCGAACCCTGTGGGGTATTCACAACACCACGCTCTTACGCACGTAGCCGTCGACCATGAATGGTAGTTTGCAATCTACTAATTCTCGATGGAGCAACAGATCACACTCTATTGTAGTAGATAATTCGATCACAGGGTAATTCCAGAGGTTCTAAAAAGAAACGACTCCAAAATAGTTTTAACATGGTCTAAACCCTAACTAGTAGTGCGCCCCATCTATTTAAGAGTCTAGGGGCGGCGGCCTAAGGTGGGAAACTGAGTTGGTCCCACCCAACTAAAGTTACAAACCGACCCAACAACGGTTCGGCCTAGGTCTCTGATGTGGCAGACTTTGGCTCGGTTTGGTTATCGCGGCAGCCTGTCGTGGCAGCCAAATGGGCTGATTCTGTGCCACGGCAGCCTGCCGTAGCAGAGAAAGGTGGTGTTTCTCTGCCGTGGCAAAGGTCTTCCACCATGTGTTGATCTTTAGCCTTGTGTGCTCCTTGCTCTTCCTCCCTCTCCTCCCTCACGCATTCTTCATTGATCAACACGCCATGCTCCATATGCTTCAGCTCCTCGGTCCGTGATGCGCCTTCTTCTCCCATGTACCTAATCATACAATAATTCAAAGACTTAGGCAGTATAAAATTCTCATTAACTAAAACATCAGGTTCATTAAGAAACAAGTTCACCTATTGTTCTAGTAGCTTAGCACGAGCTCTTGTAATTGGTCCAATCCTTATCTCATTGGATTGATCTTTCTTTGCAGCAGCTAGAACATCATTAGTAGTAACTGGGGTAGGTGTAATTGTAGGGATGTCCTCATCAAGTTTACAAAAGAAATATTCGTTGATCCTTGAGAAGGAAAAAGAAAAAGATCCATTATCAAAATATGAGCTGAAACACTTTCGATACCTTTTGATTATTGGCATCACCTCACTACCTAAAATGTGCAATTAGAGTTCTTGATAAGCAAGGAAAATAAGAGGTATTTGATAGCCGTGATTATCAAAGTGGGTGATTAATGAAAAAGCTCTAAGTTTATCCTTCTTTTGACATCTACATGCAAACCCTTGATTTTGACTTAAGCAGTCTAGCTTAAAAACATTTTCACTCTCATAACAAGAGAGACGCTGAAAGAAATTGATTTGCAAAGCGTCGCCAAATTTTTAACAATCTCATTTGAGTTATAAAAACTATTAGCTAGCGAATTAGTTATGCCCAGGAATCAAGCTTAAGTGCAACTGTTCAGATATATTATGCTCGGGTTCAAGGTTGCAGGATTAGAGATGATGGAATATGATACAACCTCAAACTTGTAAGTTTTCCTCTTGATTCAATTCTTCGCTATTATTGATTATAGCTTTGTCACTCAAGGGCGAGTAACCGCTAAGCTTTGGGATGTTGATAGCTCCAAAATTCATCACCTTTTACCATTGATTTTCCTCTTGTTTATTGCCGGATTTCACTGAAGATTGACCCTTTCCACTAATGTTAATATCGCAATTAGCGAATCCTTGGTTTGTTGTGATGGTTTTTAGGAAATGAACATTTGCTAAAGATCTAATAGCATTTATGAGCTAATTGCACTAGAATAAGCAAATCCCCAATTGGAGCCACTCTCATTGGAGGCGTCGATCATATAACAACCTTTAATTGATGCGGTCAGCGCTTTGTCGCCCACCCATACTACCCACTGGCGCCTTCCTTATATCAATACAAGCAACTTTCGTAAAGAGGGAGAGACGAGAAGAAACACAGAACATAAGTTACAGCCGCCGCAAGCCATCTAAAGGGGAGATCAGATCTGAAAGATGAGAAGAACTTCACCTCGTTCTCCGACGATCTTCAACCTCAAAACCACACACTCCACCATCATTCCATCGTTACTTAGAGAGAGAGAGAGAGATTTGCACTTGTAAGATTAGGGTTTGATACTTTGATCTACCTACAGTTTGTATTTGATTAGATCTTTAATCGCTATTGTGGTTTGCTACAATAACTTTGAGATGATTTATATTTGCAATACAATTATGCCTTTGATTTGTCTACCTCTCATGTCTGAGTAAATCCTCATAGGCATGGGAGATGTGATGTGCCTCCTTTTATTCCATCCATTTGTGATTGTTGTAATGTTTATTTAAACAGTAAGAATGAATATCTATGTTTGCCTAATGCGTGTTATCTAATTTAAGGGCCCAGGTAACATGATCCAAAGATCTCATAGGTATGAACTTGTATGCTAGTAATTTGGCGACCCTCGAGTGACACAGCCGATATCAAAGCCTCGATCCAGTTGAAAGACCTTAGTTAATGTGCTGACCATGGTCGTGGTAACAGGCAGATGGATCATTGGGATTGGGAATAATTGGTCATGAGGACTCCTAGTGTGTATATGGGTTGCTTGCCTACTCACTTATAAATAAGAATTATCATTATCACTTATTCCGCTTATCCATTTGGCACTTTTACTATCACGATGAACTGATTCTCTCTGCGCCTAACTTCTCATATGCAGGACCTTTACACACCTTTCGCATCTTTACTTTCATGCAATTTACTTATTTCCTAAGCAAGTTCCTCTATCTTTTACTCACCACTTCCACCGTCAACATTTGCAGTCAATTCACTCAAGACCAGTCACACCTTGGGTGCAACAGAAACACCGCATAAAAACACTTCGCTAGGCTCCTCGTTGGGCTCGATATAAAAACTAGAATTAATACTTCCACGAAAACATTCTCTGATGAACCTGTGCACTTCCAGGCTATCACTAGCGTAGCAGAAAAAGCAGCAGTGCGCCAGCGCGCACGGGAGATCGCAGTGTCGCCCGCGCCGCCTCGCCAACCGCTCGTTCCCCTCTCCCTCGGCACTAGGACCACCTCGCTACCCTACCCCACCGGTCAGAGGTCTTGTTCCTCTTCCTCTTCGATCATGTGCCACTACAAGAAAAGTTTCCTTCCATAACGACTTGGCCCCACGATCATCATAGAAGGCACGTCTTCCACGACAAAATTCTCGGCTTGGCTGTGGCTGATGGAAAACTTTTTTTTCCGGTTTTGCGGCCCTCTACTATGACGAATCTGCTAAAAACATGGAGGAAGCTCGGCTAGCGCGTGTCACAAGCAAGATTTTCTTTCCTCGCGTGATATTGACTCACCGAAGTCTTTTGAGGCGTGTGGGTCCCAGACGTCAGTGTCTCTAGCAGACCATACTTTTCGGTCGTGCCTCCCTGATTTGAAGTTGATAACGTTGCTCAATGCGTCTGCCGTTTAGTCAGTCTGCTAGGTCTCACATGTCAGTCTCTCATTAGAAGGATCGTGCGTATGATGGAATTTTTTCCTTCGCTCGCGCTACCCTATTCCGAAGTTGATAGAGTTGCTCGATGCATGTACCGTTTAATCAACCTCCTGGGACCCTCATGTCATCCTCTCATTAGAAGAAACGTGTGTATAATGGATTTTTTCCCTTGGCTATTGTCTCCCTGATTTCAACTCGATAACGTTGCTCGATCTATCTACCGTCTAGTCATGCTGATGGGTCCTCCATGTTAGCCTTAGATTATAAGAATCGTGTGTATGATGGAATTTTTTTCTTCGCTCGCGCTACCCTGTTCCGAACTTGATAGTGCTCCTCGATGCATCTACCGCTTAATCAAACTCCTGGACCCCACATGTCATCCTCTCATTAGAAGAAATGTGTGTATGATAGAATTTTTTCCCTCGGTCGTGCCTCCATGTTCCAAACTTGATAGTGTTGCTCACTGCATCTACCGTTTAATCATGATGTAGGGCCCCACATGTCATCCACTCATTAGAAGAAACGTGTGTATGATGGAATTTTTGCTATTTTTCCAGGCTGTTGGGTCCCCCATGTGAACCTCTCATTAGAAGAAACGTGTGCATGCTGGACTTTTTTCTTGCTCGCGCCTCCCTGTTTCAAACTTGGCAATGTCGCTCGAGGCAGAACCTGTATAAGGCTGCGCTACTGGTCCCACATGCTGGTCTCTTTGTAAATCAAACATGCGTATGATGGACTTTTTTTCGGCCGCGTCCCGCTGTTTTGACCTTGGCAACATTTCTCGACGTGGCTACCGTGTATGGTCTTGCTGCTGAGGCCCCCATGTCAGCCTCTCTAGTTTGTTCTGGCTTGTGGGTCCCAGATGCAGCCTCGTATGTTCTGGTAGGTGGGTTCCCTATGCCAGCCTCTCTGTACAAGTATTTAACTTTTTTTTCAAACCTGACCATTAAACTCGAGGGATGCTGCAGGCTGGTGGGTCCGCGATGTTAGCCACTCCATAAAGCAAAATTGCTAGAAGAAAAAACATAAACCCAAGATAATTGTATGTCAAGCACAGAGAATCGAACTCAAGACTTCAAAACACATATAAACCATGTGCGTTGCCACAACGACAAACAAATAAGATGAAAATTCTCATTAAAAAGCTTTATAGTACCTATAACTTATATATTAGCCTTCTTAAAAAAATTATGTGTCCATGTTATCTCCTTATTAAAATAAAAGGGAAGCGATCATGGCATCTCAATTTATTAAATGCCAGATAATGGAGTAGTTTCTTAAAAACGTGGGTAGGCGTGTTTTTTGTTTTTGTTTTAAAGGGAAATTCCAAAAACACCGAATTAAACATTTTGGGTTATTCTACATCTACTATACTCAATGGGTTATACTCCATGTGTTATTCTCCATGGGCTCCTTAATAAATATTTAAATGGGATATCGTCAGCAAGTCTCCTGTCCCCTACAAGGCCGAATTAAATTGTTCTGGGCTAAAGAGGGGCCGAATGGGCTAGATTTTACCTCCTCTTTAGTAAAATTTGCATTATGCTATGGCTCGGCCGGATTCCGAACACAGACCTCACTATCGAAGGAAAAAAAGTGATAATTCTTTTAACATATATTCGTGTAAAAATATCTAAAGAACAAGGGACATAGACCGCATGCGGCAAAACTGGACTGGTATCCAATGACTTCACTTGGTACCCTCTCATTTCTGTCCAAAACGCATCCAACAGTTCCGATGACACATAGGCAAAAGATCTAGTGCAAGCATCCAGCAGCAGTGACAGAACTTTTTTACAAATTCAGTAGCATTTGAAAGATCCGGTAGTACAGAATAAGACAGAAAAAATAGCGATAAATTCCTAGTTCATATTCAGTAGCACTTGATTGATTGTGCAGCATTCCAAAGTGACTGTTTCAGCTATACAGATACTAAAACTCAATAGCAGTACAGAGAGAACCCGTTCATTTTTCAGCTCTAAAAACCTTGTCGCACGATCAGTTTGCCCTTTTCTCCAAATGCACTTGATCATTGGAGCAAGCATAACTGACGATCAAGTATGCTTTTGTGTGCATACCTCCTCTTCACATTAATACCAGTGTGACCCCCATATATGCATTCCAAAATGCCCAAGCCTCCTCTAGATTGTGACAAACCCAAGTTTAAATGGGAAAGCAAGATCATCTACTGCACTTGATCTAAACAAGTACTAGTACATCAGTATTAGTTCTAGAAAATACCTTAGTAATAGTAACGACATAACACTTGAAAAAATGAGTAGCATTTGAAGCTTGAGCAGTACAGAATAAGACAGAAAAAATATCTACAGATTCCCAGTTCATATTCAGCACCACTTGACAGATTCAGCAGCATTTCAAAGTGACCAATTCAGCAGTATAGACAATGGCCAAAAGAAATGAAAGATTCAGCAATGTAGACATTGAAATTCAATAGTTGTAGCAAGTCCATGACTCAAAAGGAAAGAGAGTCCATATTCAACACTCGATCGATCGATCTGAACAAGTACCAGTACATATGTATTACTACAAAATAGATTAGTAGTAGCAAGTTAAGACCTCCATACAAAATACTCGGCAGAACGCAATAGCGTGTCAGGTGCTAGCCGGGTAGCGCTTTCTTTCCTGCCTGTTATGCTTTCCTTGTCACATCGTCGCTTATAGCGCATACATTGGAAATAGGTATACATTGTTGCAAACTTGTTCCACCTCTCCCCATACAAATTGAATATGTC
Source organism: Avena insularis (assembly GCA_023614405.1). Lineage (NCBI taxonomy): Eukaryota > Viridiplantae > Streptophyta > Magnoliopsida > Poales > Poaceae > Avena > Avena insularis. The sequence continues at coordinate 293,856,419 of CM042696.1, forward strand.
ACCAACATAAAGTAGTAATTAATTAGTACGATGTTACATATCTCAACATTGGGATCATCACAAAGAATATTTAGATGTTTTATCTCACTTTTGAAACTTGTTGATGCAATACTCCTAATCCACAGGGAATTTGGATGAACGATTCAGAAGCTTCCAGGTAACACCGCAACTACGACAGGTATGACCTGAGTCCTTCCAGAGCGACTTCGGCCAACGATGACCTGCTCGTTAGCTCAGATGTTGCCACCATTTTGACCGCATGGAGCTCATGCCACAGAGACACCGACCAAAGCTTCACCTTGTACCGTTGCGATTCGCACACCCCTGAACTGACGAACCTGGGGGATATGACTGTAACACCCCTAGTTTTAATGACGTTCTAATTAAGGCTTTGATTGTGCATAGAATGAGCATCATCCTCTTTAAATAAAATGCATGGAAGAAGACAAAACCCTAAACCCTAACCTTACCCTGTCTATTTGAAATGTATTCAAAAGGGGTTTTGTATTTTGAAAACTACCAAAGTTATGGAGCTCAAATGGACTATGAGGGCCCCAGCAATAATTTAATATGTTTACAAAAGTTTCTGGTATTTTTGAAATGATTCAAAACAGGAAAGTATTTGGAAATGCAAAAGGAAAAATGAAAACATAAAAAGGAAAAAGATTTCAGAAAGAAAAACCTATAGCTAATCTTCTTGGGCCAAGCCCAGCCTCTCTTCTCCTCTTCTCTGCCGCTCACGCGCGATTGCAACCGGCCTAGCCTGGCCCAGCTGCAGCCCACCCTTGGCTCAGTACCCGTTCGCCCCTGTTCATCGTCTTCCTCAAGACGTCGTCGACCTCCTGATCGGCGAAGCAGCTCGCTGGCCACGCCCCCGCCACCGGCGTGCTCCAACATTCGCGACGCCACCCCCTTTCGCCTATAAGAGCCCAACATTGCCACCGGAGAACCCTAGCTGCCCAGTTCCCCCTCTATCCTATTATTCCGTGAGTAAACCCTAACCCTAGGTTGCAGGTGCTCCGATGCCCTGTTGCCTCCGGCGACCCCGCGCCACGCTGAGGCCACTGCTGGAAGAGCCTCGCCACCCTCTTCATCCCTACCGAAGCACGCTAGCAGGGGAGCCGTTTGCTCGCCGGAATCGAGATCGAACCACCATCAGCCGCCGCCGTTGCCGTCGTCGATTCGTCGCCATCCGAGCTCGTCTCACCTCTCCGACCCCTCCATCATTTTTGTGTTGAGCCGGTGGTGCTCTAGCACCTCCCAAACGACTCCCTCCCTCTTTGTAGCTTGCTCTCGCCATTCATCCGAGGCCGCCGTCGCAGTAGCTCATCGTCGTCTGCCTTCCGTTGACCATTTCTTGATGGCGCCAGTGCTATTCGACTCGCCTCGCTCCAGTAAGCCTAGCCACGAGGCCCCACATGCAGTAGATCGATGGGGGCTTACTCGACCTAAGAGCACCCCCCATTGCCGACGTCATGTTGACGTCAGCATGAGGTCATAAAGCATTTTTCTTTTATTTAACCATTTTCTATAATTGTATTATTAATTGAAAATGCTGATAGGTTGGTCCAGTATGTCAAGTTTTTATTCTTTTTGGAAATGTTTTCTGAAATTAATAAAGTCTGACATCTGGGTCCAGGTTGGAAAATAATTTTAATAATTCCAACAATGTTTAATTATGTAAAAATGGATTAAAATTGGGAAAATCATAACTAATTCATTCTAAATCAGAAAAATATGTATAATATATCAAAACATTTAGAAAAATGAGATCTGCACAATAGACTCATAATCATGCATTGTTAAGCAACTTACATGACAAGTTTAATTAGAAGAACATAATAACCCCTCTCATATGCATCCGGGGTTTCTCTGAATTAGGGTTTGCACCCCTTGGACCCTATTTAAATTGGCCAAGCATGTCTTAGGGTTTCATCTCAATAAAATTTGACTTGTCATATCATCATCCCTGTTTGAGCATTGCACATATTCCATGTGTTGATTGTTGTTTTCCTTTCCGGTGTTTCTGCTTCTACTCGGTAGACCTTGGAGTTGATGTGAGTAACAAGATCGAGTCCAACATTGAAGACTGAGATCAACACCATCGAAGGTTATCGACAAACAATGCCAAGCAGATGAACCTGAAGTTCTATATCAAAGTATCAACTAGCAAAGGAAAGCAAAACCCACACATGATATAATCCTATGATTTTAAAGTATTTCATTCTTCCCTTGTGCATATGATTCCAAAGTGTTGTATCGATAGATACAGTAATCCTATCTGATGCATGTTTCCTTTGTATCCTATACTCCCTGATCCACTGCTCCTAGCATAACTAGGGTTTGGCTTATGATCTTCGCTAGAGCTGTTATATCTGTTGTGCTTAGCCATGCTTAACTGTTACCGCTGGTCCATCCGGTTGATGAATCGGAGCTACGAATGAACCTGCTATGATAGGATGACGTGGTGTGATTAGAGATGAATGTTAAACATGATACGGCTTGTATGGGAGGCCATGTCGGGTTGTGGTTTTTGTAGTCCCATACTTGCCACCACTAGGATCCGAGTTCTTGCCTCTTGAACCAAGACGAGCGTACAGCCACACGGGGGCCTGGAAACCCCCTCGACCAACTAACTTGCCTAGTATATTCCTTGAGTCACATAGTTCGGGTGTTCCATTCGACATATGCATTCTGGTCGTTCTTGAAGGCGGTGAAGGAGGTGCATTCATACAGGTAGGTAAGCGTGGCCAGGAACAAGAGAGGCACGGCCTCCGTAATCTTGAACCCTGCACACATCTCTAGGGACCGGCTTCGGGACTTGACCCATTACGGCGACATCTCCTTAGGGCGTGACTCATGGTCTTGGATAAAGAAAGGTAATGGTAGTGTCCAACCGCTCTCTGTCAGCCTTCCACGGAAGAGGGCTAATGATATTTGGCACTAAGAGGAGGTTGGTATGTGTGGGCAAAGTTGTGCACCCCTGCAGGGTAATAATCTTTTCGAAAAGCCATCTCCACGGTTATGGACGACTTGGGAACGGATTCTAAGATCATAGAGAAGAATAATCTAATCATAAAACTTGACAAGAGAAGTGAGGTGTTCTTAAGGATGCTTCCTCGGGGATTGTGGGGGTGATCCTAGTTGGTAGATACAGCTGATAAAGATTTGGTGAATATCAAAAGATGATCAAAGCTAGTGATATCGTTTTCTTATCCCCTTTTAAAAGGTTCTATTAGTCGAGCTTATCCTACCCCTTTTACAAAGAAAGTTAGCTTTATGCAAAGTAACCCCACCAGCCATAAGTCTTGTGGAGTACACTCTGTACTCAGCCTTGCTTTGTTGATACTTTTGCAGCAGGTAAGTGTTACCATAGAAGATGAGTTCGTTACGGCATCGACATCAACAAGTAGCTTGGGGTTCCCGGTCGGCAGCCTGGAATCTATGGAATGGGATGTTGTCATTATGCTTCAGGCCTCTTAGGCCATTTGTTAAGTTTGTTATACTTAATAGCATAATTTGCCTTCCGTTGTTTGATGTTTGTGGTCAGTGACCTCTGCTTGTAATATTTTGGTTCTTTGCTCAGTTATGAGCTTGATGTAATAATTTTTGTGTTGTAGGGTCACTTTAATGTTCCCGATTCTCTCTCTATACGCTTCAAAGATTTAGGTTAGGCTTATATCAGACATAGGTCTGGGATTTGTCTAGCCTTAATCTTGGGGGTGTCACAGGTTTTGGTTTCAGAGCAGTATTGTCCATAGGAAAACGTTTCTATTGGTCGATATTGAGTCTAGTGCTTGTGAAAACTATTTCAAAGATGAAATGTATTTGTAAAAAAACTCTGGTATGTTTCTTTTTCTCCTTATCCAGCTTCGATCTAACTCTGGTCATCTTATATTGTGTTGATTTAGAAAAGTTTTGCTACCTCGTCTTGTCTTTCAAAACTAAGGTGCCCTTTAGGCATGACGATTCTCTACCAGTTGACCTAGTGTTGAGTTCTAAAGAGTCAGAAGTGTGTGTGTTCGTTGTTTCCCTTAGCTCTTCTTCAGCTGAGAGATTCCTTTCCATCATGATCTCCCTATCCTATGGGCCCATAACATCATGTTGATGGTTCCACAGTGTTATGTTCAAGGCTTCGAGGTTTCCTTTCGCCTCGTGTGCCTCCTTTTCATTTCTTTGGGTACTTCAGAAGTTGTTTCTTCTCTTGGAAGCTACCTCATGGTTACTACCTTGTAGTACCCTCTGTATTACTAAGATAGTAGTTACTCATTTCTCGGGTTTTGACCCTTGGACTTGTGATATGTCCATTTTGCATCACTATTCTATATCATAATTTACTGTTATTCATTGATATATTTCATATTAAGAGATGATACTTATGTTATTTCATGAGTTTGTGCATGGTTGATGACTTTTGGAGGATGGACCGCTGAAGTCAGGATTCTGATGGAAAAGGCACAGTTTGGAGGCGAAATTCCCGAAGATCCGAAAATTCTAGAAAATACATGGAAAATCGTATTTTTCTAGAAGACGAAGGATGCCAGAAGGGGGAGCAGAGATGGGCCATAGGGGGCCCACACCACCCCCTGGCGCAGGCTAGCCTTGGCTGCGCCACCAGGTGGTGTGGCCACCCTGGCCCACCTTTGTCTCTCCCCTTTTGCGTATATTATCCCCACGAAACCCTAAGACTCGGGGGGCAACCACAGAAAGATTCCGCCACCTCTATAGGGTGGAAAACTGCAGAGAGAGAAAGAGCTCTCCAACAGGCAGAAATCTGCCGGGGAAATTCCTTCCCGGAGAGGGGAGATCGTCGCCATCAACACCACCATCAAGCTGGACTTCATCGGGATCATCATAATCATCATCATCTCCATCATCATCTCCACCAGCACCATCATCACCACTTCATACCGCTGTAACAGTTGAGTTGAATCTTGCATAGTTCTTAGGGGAAACTTTCTCGGTGTTGATTACTTGTTGTAGTTGATATTATTGACTGGAACCATTGAATTATTGTCATGTTCAGATTGTTGCTTATCATTATTTCATCTCTGATCTTGATCCATATGATGTCTTGTGAGTAGTTCGTTTAGTTCTTGAGGACATGGGAGAAGTCATGTTGTTAGTAGTGGAATTGTGTTGAGAAAGAATCAATGGTTTGTTATTTAAGTTGTGGTGTTATTCTTCTAGTGGTGTCATGTGAACGTCGACTACATGACACTTCACCTTTATGGGCCTAGGGGAATGCATTGTGTATTTGGCTACTAATCGTAGGGGTTGCCGGAGTGACAAAAACCTAAACCCCCGTTAGGAAACCTTTGCACAAGGGAGTGTAGGATCTCAGAGTTTAAAGTTGTGGTTAGGTTTTTTGTAGGGGTTTCGCGCAGAAAAACAATAAATTTTACTCTACGCCCCTGAACCCCTGAAGCTGCCAGGACCTATCTATTAGTAATACAATAACGGGAGGGGCTTTTCGCGAACTTACCCTCGAAGACCGAAAAGCGTTGTCAACGCTCAGGAGAGCGTGGTTGATGTAGATGAGCCGAAGCCGACCTCAAGGTCGTGATGAAGTCCTTGCGCTCCTTCTGGCTCCAACGACTTGAGTGCCTCAAGTGTGACACCTCGTGGGACTTACACACGTCCGGTGCCTGACGATGACTCCCGCTTCCCCGATCCAGCAGCAGTTGTGGAAGTAGAGCTCCCGGATCCGAATCCCGCATCGCGACGGTGCTCCGTGGTGAAGATGTCTCTCGCTCGCGCAGTCTATACTTGGGACCATGGTCACGAGAGAGAGAGGGGAGAGAGAAAATATCAACTAGAGGTCCTCCCAAAAGTGGGGAGACCTTTATTGATTATTGGTGTATTTTTCTAGGCCAAATACCCCTCTATATATAGGGGGAGGGGAGGTACTACCTCCCCTAAAGTCCTGGGGTGGGACTAAAGGAGAGGAGGGGGAGGGATGGCACCGTCGGCCACCCCCATGGGCCCCACGCGGGGGGGGGGGGGCTGGCCCACTAGGGCGCCGGCCACCCCCTTGGCCCCCTTCTCCCTCTCTCCTTTCCCTAATGGGCCCTCTCTCCCTCCGGGAATTGGCCCATTAAGCCTTTGACCATTTAATTGATTTTTCTATTTATTAAATAATTATGAATAAATGATTAAATCAACATTTCACATTCATTCACATATTATTCAATCTCCGTGGCCATGGAACACCTTCCACCTCCACTCCAGACATCCTCCGGACTTACCGAAACCCTTCCGGTTTTCTCCCTTCTTTTCTTCGGTGATTCTACCGATCCTATAAACACTCTCTAAGCATCATCAAGCCCTTAAGAGTGATACCCTACGGTTCAGGAACACTCCAGACATGGTCGGGACACTCCTGCACCAATGATCAACAGAGGGACCTGGATGGCCATGTGACCCCTGTGCGCTCCACGAAGATCTTTCGTCGTTTGAACCGGGACAGTCGTGTCTTATTCCCTTTGTCATTCGATACTTACATTGCCCGAGATCTGATCAATGACATCACCATGTCGGGTTCAATCTCGTTACTGAACAATGTTACTTAACTCGTTCCGACAAGTGATATCCCCGTGATCTAATCACACGCTGCGCAGCTATTGGATATAACTTCTCCGAGTGGGCCCTAGAGTATCTTCCCGTCACATGGACGGACAAATCCTGCTCTTGACATATATTGCCTCTACGGTTTCCTCAGAATACCTGAACACACCTTTATAACCACCGTTTTACCAGATGGCGTTTGATGCTATCTAAGCACTCTCGGGAGACAGTGATTGATATAGCCTCACGGTCTAAGGAATAGTCTACGAGGATCCATTTCTAATCATCGTAACTTGAACTTCGTGACATGATCGGGTCACGATGTTTAGGTTGGGTATTGGTTCATCATCTCATTCTCCTGACCTCATTTCCAACTAGCATAAATTCCACATGATCAGGAAACATGATCATCTGTTGACCAATGAACCAGTGACTAGAGTTTCACTGGGAACCCCTGGTTGTTTGTATATCACACGTGTATTGATGTTTCCACTCAATACAGTTATAGCATGATATAAAACTTAATCATAAACTATATGAAATATGATAATAGTCCTTACTACTATTTGTCTCTAGGGCATATTTCCAACAGTCTCCCACTTGCACTAGAGTACAAATACACTAGCTGCATTTGTTCTCAATTATTGGCACTATATATCCAGTACCCTGAACATGCTTGCTCATGGAAGAGGTTGAGTCTTGGGTTTGTACTTTACAGTCCCAAATCCTTTGCAACTTACTAATGTCACCTTGATTGGCATCAATACTCTATCATCACATGACAGCATTTGTGTGTATGCATCATCACTATGGCAGCAAGGCCTGATTCTAGGAGCCTACAGTGACGTTAGATCAACCTCGAGGGATTTCTCATGGGCACTGTGCCCTGGGACACATCATTTTACGTTAAAATCGAACTAGCCCCGCCATAACATTATACACCACTTTAGATGGTACCCTTATCTATTATTATAAATGTATTCATCGAAACACTAGCGCATTCTGTGCAACTTTTGATGTTTTGTTCACCTCGCTTCCTATTTGACTTTAATTGGTATCTATAGGAGTCTCCAACATATTCCCTTATAACATAACTCTTTATGCTTTAAGATATGTTATCCTTTATGGAATTGGAAAATATGTCCATAGTTCTCTACTAGACACTGCGGACTATCTTAGCTCAATGTTCTGTGATTTGAACTTAATCACTTTCAAATGTTCCTTATTGGATCACATATTATGCTAAGTTATCATCATGGTTTCTAAGATAGAACCTATGTCTCAACATAGTGGATGACGATCATCCTTTTCTTTCTTTCAACCATTGATGTTCAAACTTAATGCTATTCCTAATTTGAGTTATTAAGGACTGGTTCCTTAATTAACTTCTATTCTGAAACACTTTTCAGAATCCCTTAAGGAATACTACATAATATTATAATACACATATTATCAACTTCTACATCTTATGAATCATTATTCATAAGTATTTGCGCTTTCATCCTTAACACGCTTAAGAATTGCTCCTATAAGCTCCCACTCAAAATATGTTCTACATATTTGAATTTGAGACTCATATTGCTCCCACTTAAAAATATGTCAATCACATATTGTTTTAGGAAGATTTTCATAGCCCCCACTCAATTTTATGCAAATTGCATATCTCCTTATTACTTTGAATAACTTCAAAATCCTCTGATCAAATATCAAACTTGGAGATTTACTATGAGATACTAGTACTTTACTAGTTTTAAATCCACTAGACATTTAGCACACTTGAATCAAATTCATTTGAATTTGTCCAATACTTGACAAATTGTGCTTTTGTCATTCACCCCCTTTTCCTACAATGGCTTTGCAGTCATTTGGGAAAATTCCAAGTAACTCCTTTTACTTGTGAGATTCAGCAACTAATTGCTTTCTAATCTCAAGGGAATTTTACTTTCAGGATTTCTTCATAATTCCGTTTACCATTATTTCCTTAGTAGTTCGTAGGTATGTCACATTTCAAAAATCATGACAAGTGGTTCACAAATGTCTCCATACAAGATATGGATTTACATTTTGAATCCTACTTCATGTAGTGAAAAACAATATTGGAGGGAAAAACACAATGATCAAAATCATTGATTCTTTCCTTCTGTGAAGAGAATCGTTCAGGAATGTTGTCCGTTGCGCTTCTCAACACTCTGATGCAGGGTTTTGAATCCTCATCGTGTTTCACACTATTTTCCATTTGCTCCATAATTGAGAAACATCACTAGAGGTGAGCTTTCTCAAGAATGCACCAAAATCCAAGCAATACAAGTTTTGCTTTCCTTTTGGTTTTAGCTATGGATTTCGTATTCAAAGTTTCCAACGAATACTCTACAAGGACTTATTCGCTATTGTTTTGGTTATATCAGATAACCCCAAAAATTTCATGAATTCAAATGGTTCACTACATTCTAATTGAGTGCTAACTATTTCTAAGCTAATGGTCTCTACATATACTCTACAACGATTTATTTGGTGCCTTCTATTCAACCCCTTTGATATCTAATATCACATTGTGATGCTTTGTATTTTGACGTTTCAAAACACTTTGCTTTCCACAATTTCTTTTATGCCATTCTTATAAATTCGAATTTCATTACTATTGATCAAATCATAGTAATTGGATTCTCTTTTACATTTATACCCTTTGTTGATGGAACACTTTGATCAAATCAAATAGTTTCATATTCATGTTTCCTTTGGTAAACTACATTACACATTTAAACAATCACTTAATCATAATTACCATTTTCATTAAAACACAATACATCGAATATGTATTCACTTTTAACAATTCATTAAACACTTTGTATTCAAGTAATACACGGTGCTCAAGTTAATTTGCCGAACTTAGGCATGATTTATATGTGATAAGAAATCGAATGACTTTCACATATTATCACATAACTTTGAATTCAAACAATGGTTTCATTCATTAATGAAATATCATTAAGTTGGGTATTTTAAACAAGGCATTTAATGTTTTACAAATGTTCATGCATTATCAATTAGTTTCAAACAACAAGGATAATTCACAAGTAATCAAACAAGATATGAACACGAATAGAAATCATTCATAAAATCAGAACAACTGTTTGTTACAAACTCATATGAATAACCGTCTCACGAAGTGTGAGACACACTAAAGAAGTTCAAATCTCTCGATTACATTAATCATCCTAAAAAACAAACTAAGTGATAAATGTTGAGGGAGAGTGTCATTGGCCGTCATCATCATGCTCGCCATCAACACGCAACGTCACCTCCTCTCCAGCAAGCACCTCTATGAAGAAGGACATGTTTTCATCAAAACAGAACAAGTATCAGATATACTTAACACTGCAATGTGTTTGCAAGATTATAACATTTATAAAACTGTATATCAAATATATACCTTTGTCGTTGACGACCTGAGCGACATCTGGTTCAACCAACACATTCCTGAGATGTGTCATGAACCGGTGGAACTCCATTTCCATGTCGCCCCTCATTACGCAAGTCCTGACTTGTGCTTGGTAGCTTGGTGGCTGCGACCGCAGCACAGCAACATTTGCGAAAGAGCCTGAAATCCAGACATCTAGGAAGTATGCTGGCCTCATGTACACATCATGCATGTGCTGTAAGTGGCTGTCTAGTGACGAGTTCTCCTCCATCTTAATGGAGAGGAAGTCTCCCATCAACTCATGCTCCCCAATGCGTGTCTGATCCACGAAATGTGTCCTAAGCTGTAGCATCACCGAACGAGGGTTGACATCACCCGCGAAAGGCCACAGCTTGTCCACCATTCCGAAACACAACACAACTAAAATATAGGAGGCCATCTCCTGACGAAGATAGTGGTCTTTCTGCTCCTCTGGGGTCTCAAGGTCTGTGGACGGATCCAGATCCATTCCATCGAGTATGTAGTCGACCATGTCATTCTCGCTAAGGAGAACATGGAGACTGGCAACCCAGATGGAGAAGTTCGATCCATCTAATCTGAGCTTCTCTCCTTCTAACCATTTAGTTGTCAACACGAAAGAGCCCATCTACATTTATAATTGCAAAAGGAATTTAGACTAAGTTTATAATTAAATGAGTTAATAATAACTCCACTCAGAAACACCTATCCCTAAAGAGGGTTCCTAGTGATAACACGACCCCTATCAGCCACATCTCCCCCGATCATCACGGCAATCAATGTGGGTTCAAGGGTGGACGCTAAACGTCGGTCACATCATTCATGTGACTCGTGCTCGATCTTTTGACCATCCGCGTTCCGAGGCCACGCTTCTCTAGCGTGCTAGGCTCGCCAACTCAACCTTAGTGTTTTCGCTATGCAACATGGCTTGCACCCATTGTATGCGAACGTAGATATGTCTGACACTCGATCATCATGGCCTGCCTCATACCGAAGAACTTTCTTGGTGGTGCACACTACGGGGGAACACAATCGTTGGTTATTTTAACAGGGATCATCTTATTAGGCTACCGTCGAGTATCTAATACTAGCACACAATAAGACATACAAACAATAACATTGAATGTAAATGCTATGTGATATGGTCCTTCACGTCGTGATCTCCATCCGCCGTCACCGGGTTCCGGCCTTGAGAATCACGCCGTGAACCTGAGGGGACCGGTGTCATTCCGGCGTGGTAGTTTGTCATTACCGTGACCATCTACTACTATGTAACAAAAGGTAATCACTTTACCTTTGCCACAACCATATCACAAAGCAACGCCCCCCTGCAAAACAAAGTTAGACGCCTCTACTTTATCTTTGCATGTTTTACGTAGCTGAATGGGCTTTCGCACAAGAACCATTCTTACCTACGAACTTTGAGCACAATCTTGATCAAGTAGTTGTCTATACTACACCCCTTTCGGGGCCCTCCGTTGCAAATGGTATACCAACTAATGCGACAGAGACAGACAACCCCCTAAGCCACTTTATACGGTACAAGCCGTATGTCAAGCATGGACCAGTCTCGCGAATGAATGCGTAAAGTCGGTTGGGGGCCGCTTCATCAAGCATTACTACGGTATACACAAGTACACGTGGGAGGGTAACAACTAAAAGATCAACGCCCACATGCTACATCTCGTGTGTTCTACCCGTACTAGCATTACTATGCATAGATCTAGCTCTGATACCACTGTAGGGGTTCCGCGCATAAAAACAATAAATTTTACTCTACACCCCTGAACCCCTAAAGCTGCCAGGACCTATCTATTAGTAATACAGTAACGGGAGGGGCTTTTCGCGAACGTACCCTCGAAGACCGAAAAGCGTTGTCAACACTCAGGAGACCATGGTTGATGTAGACGAGCCGAAGCCGACCTCAAGGTCGTGATGAAGTCCTTGCGCTCCTTCTAGCTCCAACGACTTGAGTGCCTCAAGTGTGACACCTCGTGGGAGTTACACACGTTCGGTGCCTTACGATGACTTCCGCTTCCCTGATCCAGCAGCAGTTGCGGAAGTAGAGCTCCCGGATCCGATTCCCGCAGCGCGATGGCCCTCCGCGGTGAAGATGTCTCTCGCTCGCGCAGTCCAGACTTCGGACCACGGTCACGAGAGAGAGAGAGAGGAGGAGAGATAAAATATCAATTAGAGGTCCTCCCAAAAGTGGGGAGACCTTTATTGATTATTGGTGTATTTTTCTAGGCCAAATACCCCACTATATATAGGGGGAGGGGAGGTACTACCTCCCCTAAAGTCCCGGGGTGGGACTAAAGGAGAGGTGGGGGAGGGGTGGCACCGCAGGCCACCCCCATGGGCCCCACGCGGTGGGGGGGCTAGCCCACTAGGGCGGCGGCCACCCCCTTGGCCCCCTTCTCCCTCTCTCCTTTCCCTAATGGGCCCTCTCTCCCTCCGGGAATTGGCCCATTAAGCCTTTGACCATTTAATTGATTTTTCTCTTTATTAAATAATTATGAATAAATGATTAAATCAACATTTAACATTCATTCACATATTATTCAATCTCCGTGGCCATGGAACACCTTCCACCTCCACTCTGGACATCCTCCAGACTTACCGAAACCCTTCCGGTTTTCTCCCTTCTTTTCTTCGGTGATTCTACCGATCCTATAAACACTCTCTAAGCATCATCAAGCCCTTAAGCGTGATACCCTAAGGTTCAGGAACACTCCAGACATGGTCGGGACACTCCTCCACCAATGATCAACAGAGGGACCTGGATGGCCATGTGACCCCTGTGCGCTCCACGAAGATCTTTCGTCGTTTGAACCGGGACAGTCGTGTCTTACTCCCTTTGTCATTCGATACTTACATTGCCCAAGATCTGATCAATGACATCACCATGTCGGGTTCAATCTCGTTACTGAACAATGCTACTTAACTCGTTCTGACAAGTGATACCCCCGTGATCTAATCACACGCTGCGCAGCTATTAGATATAACTTCTCCGAGTGGGCCCTAGAGTATCTTCCCGTCACATGGACGGACAAATCCTGCTCTTGACATATATTGCCTCTATGGTTTCCTCCGAATACCTGAACACACCTTTATAACCACCGTTTTACCAGATGGCGTTTGATGCTATCTAAGCACTCTCGGGAGATAGTGATTGATATAGCCTCACGGTCTAAGGAATAGTCTACGAGGATCCATTTCTAATCATCGTAAGTTGAACTTCGTGACATGATCGGGTCATGATGTTTAGGTTGGGTATTGGTTCATCATCTCATTCTCCTGACCTCATTTCCAACTGGCATAAATGCCATATGATCAGGAAACATGATCATCTGTTGACCAATGAACGAGTGACTAGAGTTTCACTGGGAACCCCTGGTTGTTTGTATATCACACGTGTATTGATGTTTCCACTCAATACAGTTATAGCATGATATAAAACTTAATCATAAACTATATGAAATATGATAATAGTCCTTACTACTATTTGTCTCTAGGGCATATTTCCAACATTTTTATCTTAATTACTTTCTTGTATTTGCGGATGCTTGAAAGGGGTATAATCACATGTATGTATTAGTCCTAGGAAGGTCAGTACATTAGCACAGGTTCACCCACACAACACTTATCAAACTAAAGAAGATTAATCAACTATATGAAGTGAAAGCACTTGACGATATTCCCGTGTGTCCTCGAGAACGTTTGGTCATCTTAAGTAATACAACCGGATTATCCTTTGCTAAAGAAAGGATTGGGCCACTTACTGCAATTATTATTATTGTCTTTTATTTACTCGTACTTTATTTACCTGCATTATCAAAAATCCCTAAAAATATGTTTGTTAAGTATTTACAGAGAATTCCTGCTCCAAGCCACTCGTCAACACCTTCTGCTCCTCGTTGGGTTCGACACTCTTACTTATCAAAAATACTGCGATACACCCCCTATACTTGTGGGTCATCAAGACTATTTTCTGGCGCCGTTGCCGGGGAGTGAAGCGCTATTGGAGAGTGGAACTGGTAAAGGAAAACTTCTACTGTGAGTATTGTTTGCTTCTGTTAGTAACTTTATTTCAATATGGATAATTCACTTAGTTTCTTATTTCGTAATGCTACTACCACTGCTAAGGTAGTAGATGAACCTACACCTGCTGAAAATGATACTTTTAAGATACCTAGAAGAATTGTTGATCGTGTTATGGATAATTACTATTTTGGAGATGGAACTGTCCATCCCGATGATCATTTGCTCTTTATACACGAATTATGCGGGTTGTTCAAGTGTGCAGGTATTACAACAGATCAAGTCAAGAAGAAGTTATTCTCATTGTCACTGAAAGGAAGAGCTGGGAAATGGTACAAGCTGCTAAAGAATGGTCAAGCTCTTGAATGGGAGGAAGTAGTAACTCTCTTTTATTCAAAAATTTATCCTCCTAGTGAGATTCATAAAGATTGGAATCAAATATACAACTTTTGGCCTCATGATGGAGAGAGTACAGCTCAATCTTGGGGGAGATTGAAGTTACTAATGCTCAAATGTCCTATTCATGAGCTCCCCAACAATATTATTATCAAAAACTTTTATGCAAGGCTTTCTCTTCATGATAAGGATCTATTGGATGCTTCTTGTGCTGGATCATTTACATGCATGGAAGAAGAAGCTAAATGGGATCTTCTAGACTGTATTCAAGACAATGCTCAAGCATGGGAGAATGATAAAGGAAGAAAGTCAGGTATAAATTATGATTATGAATGCATTAAATCTTTTATGGGAACTGATGACTTTCATAATATTAGTAATGCTTATGGTCTAGATTCTCAAAGTGTTGCAAATTATTTTAAGGCTTTTGCTTCTTATATTGAAATTCCTAAAAAGAAATGGAATAAGTATCATGAGCCATATAAAGATATTGCTAATAGTGTTCCTGCTAGAAATACTGAAGTTTATGCTGCTAATCATATTATACCTAAACCTTACATTGAGAAAATGCCTTTCCCAGTTAAGATAAAGGAACATTCTATGATAGCTAGTATGGTTAATGAAAGTACAAATAAAGCTGTTGAACTTGATGAAAAAATAGCTGATGAACCTGTAATAGAAAATGTGAAAGACTTTGCCACTAAATATGTAAAATATGGACACACTATCCTCTGTAAGGATACTTCTAATATTGTTTCACAAAGTAGTGTTAGGAGAGCTAGTGTCCCTGTGTTTTCTGTTAGAATAAGTGATCATTGCTACAATGGTTCATGTGATAGTTATATCGTTAAATTTATGCACGATACTGAAAGTTACTATGAGAGAGGGAAAAGTGTTCTCATGCATCTCAATAATATTAAGTTTCCTCGCTTTATGCTGAAAGTCTTTATGTTACATTTGTTTTGCCTTCCTATGCTAGCAGCCTCTGGTTTCAACAATTTATTTTCTTACAAAATTCCCTTGCATAGGAAGTGGGTTAGACTTAAACATCTGTATTTTTGATTCTTTATGCTCTCTTTTACTTCAATTCATATTCTTATGTGAGCATCATTGAAATTATCATGCCCATCTTAATGGCTATAAAGAAAGAGCTTTTCGGGAGACAACCCAATATATTTTTGCTTTTAGTTTGTTTTTGTTTATTTGAGTCTTGGAAGTTATTTCTTATGCAATAACCTATCCTTATCCTTTATGTTTGGTTTTTGTGTCAAGATCAACCTCTAATGAGAGAGAAGTAAGATTTGGGGAAGTTGCTGTCCCAAAACAGATTTTTGTGCTTCACTATAAAAAATCGTGAAAAATCCTAGAACGTCGTACTGATCTGTAATTGTTTGTGTGCATACCCCCAGGTTATTATTTAACTTTTGTTAGTTTTGCACTTTTTGATTTGAGCAACAGAAGATTTATGAAAAAATTGATCTTTACCTGCTGGTATGTTTTGACAGATTTTTGCCATTCTTGCATTTGCCTCTTAAATTGATTTCCTTTTTGAATTCCTTTTTGGGATTTTGAGAGGAGTTGTTTCAGTAGCTTATGATTTGATGGATTTTAGTTAAAATTGTACTTAAAAGGTTTATTACCTTGCATACACTAATGTTGCTAATGAGAATTGTGTGAAGTTTTGTGTGAAAGAAATTTCCTGGTTATAGGAGAAAATGGTGTAATAAGATGGTGAAAGGTTAAATGACTCAAACAATATGTTTAAGAGGATGAAGATATTGATGTTATTCAAATGGTGACTCCAGAAAAATTTATGAAAGACCAAATTCAGAGACCTATAGAGTCTGTTTTCGAATAGGTAATTGTTCTGGTAAGAAAAGGTCCGCGAAAAATCTGTCAATTTATATTTTTGCAATTTTTATCTAACATGGAAAGCAATGAGTCGAAAATGGGACGGAAATGGAGCCCGGGTGGCTTACACCACCTCGTGGCGCGGGCCCACCTGGCCGCGCCACCAGGGGGTGTGGCTGCCCTAGAGCCCGTCTCCGACCCGTTTTCTTTTAGTACCTTCCTTTTGTTGCAAAAATTCGTAATATATAATCCCCGGATCCCCCGAGGTTCGTATATCGTGTTCTCATCGTGTTTTCGTTTCGATCTGCTTCTGACAGGTGAAGTCCCAGTTTTGAAGCCACAATGTCTTCCTCTGGATCAGCCAGGAAGATTCCTCCACGGACATCATCAACCCGTATATGCGTGAGTTGAAGATTCATCCCAAGGAGTTGTTGCTCGAAGATGGAAGGTATAGATAGAAGAGGTTCAGGGCCCTAAAGGTTAAGGTAGTCTGGAGGACAGGATGGAAGCACTAGAGAAGGAAGTCTTTAAGTACAAGAAGATGGCGGAACGTGAAGTGGATATCATCCATAAGATTAGTTCTGAACTCATCGCCAAGTACCAGAAGGAGACCACTGAGCTTAAGGATGAAATTCTCTCACTCCACCGAACAACCAACCAACTACAAGCGTAGCTCTATGATGTACAAAATCAAAATTGTGAGTATGAGGTTAGGTTTAAACACATAAGTGTTGCTGCTAGTTTCAGGATGTTGGAGACCAGGATGTCTTTTGTTGATAGGGAACCCTGACCTTGGAAGTCAGACGATGACAAGAAAACACCACCACCACCGAAGGATTAATTCGTCATCAGGTTTTGGCATCCCCTTGGTTTGTTCCAAGCTTGGGGGAGTGTCGTGGTATCACATCACTATCTTTTATCTTTTACTTTTTAAGTAGAGTCATATAATGAATAGTGAAGTTATCATGTAGGATGGTTTGCATTGTGGAAGTATCCCCCCTCTCGTTAGATATCTATGTATCCCTTGGTGTGAGTTGCCGTTATGGAATATTAATGAGAAGTTCTATCATTCACTCTTTTGCATATCTTATATTAGTTTTCAATTTCTGTTATATGATTGATCTCGTTGATAGTATTTGTATCACTCTAGGATCATGAAGTAAATTTAGTTGGTTTTGGCAAACCTGGCTCGGTCAGTAGCAACACTATTATGAGAATTGAATGAAAAAGATAGAAATACTCTTAAGAAATATAATTTCATTATATTTATTTCTTGATTGGCTCATAAGCTCAGTATTCTCTAGTTAAGATCTTTTGTGCTTCCCAGGAAGATTGCATGTTTGTTTTTATCACTTGTATGTTTGTTTGTTTCCTTCAATTCTTATACTTGCTACCCAACCTTGCTAGCCTAAAACCTGTACTGAAAGGGAATGCTTCTCGTGCATCCAATCCTTAAACCAAAACCTATGTCACTTGTGTCCACCATACCTACCTATTAGCACTATTGCTATTCTAAGTAAATTCATGTTTTTATCTACCTTCCGAATTAAACTTGTTATGTGAAAATTAGTGATTAAAGCTCTCACAAACTTGATGGCACACTTTACTCTTCTTGCACTTAATAAACTTGAACCATTGTGCCCATCTATGTTGCGTATATGCTTGCGCTTTATAAGTTGAGAGTTAGCACAACCATGTTACCATGGGGAACACTTTCAACATTGCACTTATTTAGTTGATATCTTGATTCTTTTGCTTATGGATCCCGGCGGTGTGAAATAAAAGGGGAGCTTGTAAGCTCATGGAGTTTGTATATGTGTTAGAGAAACGCCTGGGCCGCTAGTCTAAGCCATGCCTAATCATGGTGGAAACATGCAGCATAACCATAGTGAGCAATCTGTGAAGGATCCTCAATAAAAACCTATGCAAATAGCAAATAAAAAGATCGCTGAGATGCTCATTGTCTGCTTGCCTTGTCATTTTGATATGGGAATGCTTCCGTATCATTGGGCAAGGGGTACCCCGTTGGAGGTTCTCCATGATACACATGTATTTACAATGACAAGAACTTACTCGTGACCAAAGTTGAGTAGCATGAGGTCTGGTACTCGTAAGCACGGGGCATGAGATTTTCAACTTATAACTTGTCAAGCATATCCTCATATTTGTTCACTTTAACCTTAACCACCTCAAGATGCTTATGATAGGGGCAATGAGAGCTGAAAGCTAGTAAGTACCATAATTTTTGGAAGCTCTTTATGAAACTTGAAATCCCTGATTCCCTCTATGAAGGGCCTATCTTTTACTTTCTAGTGGAGTCAGTAAACCTATTCCTTTCTATCTCGAGAAAGTATTTGAGTTGTTGTGATTCAATCATTCATATGCTAATTTATTCAATCATGTTTCTTATGTTCCTTGTTTTGCACACTACTCATATCTTAGTGAGTACTACTTTGAAAGCTATCATTGAAAACCCCATTATGTTTGAACTCCTACAAATTGTTAACTATTCTTTGACCAAGAGCAAAGTTTGCCATTACCAATTATGATTTACTTTGTGTATCTTTATTGTGTATACTTTACTTATTGCAAGTTAAGTTATATAATAGTGAGTTGTCTTCTATTATGATTTATGTATTGATGAATGTGATGCTTCTTATCCGTATTCTTTTATCGACACTTCACTCCATAAACCTGACGTCATGTTTATTGAGCTCAGTTTTCGCTTGGGGACAAGCGAAGTCTAAGCTTGGGGGGAGTTGATACGTCCATTTTGCATCACTATTCTCTATCATAATTTACTGTTATTCATTGATATATTTCATATTAAGAGATGATACTTATGTTATTTCATATGTTTTTGTATGGTTGATGACTTTTGGAGGATGGACCGCTGAAGTCAGGATTCTGATGGAAAAGGCACTGTTTGGAGGTGAAATTCACGAAGATCAGAAAATTCCAGAAAATACATGGAAAATCCTATTTTTCCAGAAGACAAAGGATGCCAGAAGGGGGAGCGGAGATGGGCCACAGGGGGCCCACACCACCCCCTGGAGCGGGCCAGCCCTTGTCGCGCCACCAGGTGGTGTGGCCACCCTGGCCCACCTCTATCTCTCCCCTTTGGCGTATATTATCCCACGAAACCCTAAGACTCAGGGAGCAACCATAGAAAGATTCCGTCGCCTCCACGGGGCGGAAAACTGCAGAGGGAGAAAGAGCTCTCCGGCAGGCAGAAATCTGTTGGGGAAATTCCTTCCCGGAGAGGGGAGATCATCGCCATCAACACCACCATCAAGCTGGACTTCATCGGGATCATCATCATCATCTCCATCATCATATCCACCAGCACCATCATCACCACTTCATACCGTTGTAACAATTGGGTTGAATCTTGCATAGTTCTTAGGGTAAACTTTCCCGTTGTTGATTACTTGTTGTAGTTGATACTATTGAGTGGAAGCATTGAATTATTGTTATGTTCATATTGTTGCTTATCATTATTTCATCTCTGATCTTGATCCATATGATGTCTTGTGAGTAGTTCATTTAGTTCTTGAGGACATGGGAGAAGTCATGTTGTTAGTAGTGGAAATGTGTTGAGAAAGAATCAATGGTTTGTTATTTAAGTTGTGGTGTTATTCTTCTAGTGGTGTCATGTGAATGTCGACTACATGACACTTCACCTTTATGGGCCTAGGGGAATGCATTGTGTATTTGGCTACTAATTGTAGGGGTTGCGAGGATGTAAACATAAACCCCCATTAGGAAACCTTTGCACAAGGGAGTGTAGGATCTCAGAGTTTAAAGTTGTGGTTAGGTTTTTATCTTAATTACTTTCTTGTACTTGTGGATGCTTGCAAGGGGTATAATCACAAGTATTTATTAGTCCTAGGAAGGTCAGTACATTACCACAGGTTCACCCACACAACACTTACCAAACTAAAGAAGATTAATCAACTATATGAAGCGAAAGCACTTGACGATATTCCCGTGTGTCCTCGAGAATGTTTGGTCATCTTAAGTAATACAACCGGCTTGTCCTTTGCTAAAGAAAGGATTGGGCCACTTGCTGCAATTATTATTATTGTCTTTTATTTACTCGTACTTTATTTATCTACGTTATCAAAAACCCCTAAAAATCCATTTGCTAAGTATCTACAGAGAATTCCTGCTCCAAGCCACTAGTCAACACCTTCTACTCCTCGTTGGGTTTGACACTCTTACTTATCGAAAATACTGTGATACACCCCCTATACTTGTGGGTCATCAACTTGAACCGAAGATCCTGGATTGTGCTGGATTCTAGTGTTGAGAATCTTGTACATGAAGCTGACCTTTAACCAAGATCCATTTTGTCAACCCCTGTCGTAAATGTTGAAACGTTACCTCGGTATGCCTAGTACCTTCTAGTATAGCCTTTAGCCTTGTGGTCATTATCGTAATTAAATTACGACAAACAAAGGACTTCCCTTACCACATGCTATGGCAGATGTTCTTTACTAAAACCAAATATATCACGACAAGATTACTCTTCGTGAGTCTCTCTTCCATACTCGTGACTATGCCACACCTCCTTTCTATGCATCGGTCCTCGGAAGATTGTTGACTTATGTATCCACATCTCGGGATTCTATCCTGAGCGTGTCCTTTTTTTTCCTTGTTGCTTTCCGACCTTTGTCTACCAGTTGGTAACCAAGTAGTAAATGTGCATCGGTGTCTTTAGATGCAAGATACTCTTGTGGTCCGTCTAGACAAACCATTTCGGTATGTCAGGAGAAACAAACTCCAGTACCTTGTCATATCCAGGACTAGGTCAAAGTGTTGTAATCTGCAGATCAATGTGCATTTATTAGCTTCTGATCGGTTCTACCTTAAAGTATCACACTCCTTTATACTAAGAGGTTATGCTGAGTTTCATGACCCTCTTGATGAAGTGATGCTCTTACACATATTTACCACCCTTCCTCCGAGCCTTAGTGCTCGTGAATGATGCGTGTGCGTAATAATGTAGCCATCTGAGATTCTTAGCAATTATTATTGCTTTGGACCTCAACAAGGACATTTGTGTCATTCGTAGTGTGATGGTTTCCCTATCACTAAGCTAAGTTTGACTGTGCTACCATGTCCGATATTCTGGTACACTCTCTTCGGTCAAAGAGTTAGGCTTGTGCCGAAGCTCTGAAACTATGTATTCGTGTCTTACCAAGCAAGATTCCTCTTGAACTATGTGACATATCGGTGGTTCGTGACATTCTAGACGTCTTTCTAGAAGTATTGCCATGTTGCCACATGACCGTGTTTGTCAAGTTCTGGAGCAGGCAAGTTCTATGAACTGCTCTTTTCTCCAAGGATATGTACTGGATACCCCTGAACTAGTTGGTTGAGCTTAAACAACAACTTGGAGAGTTGTAAGACAAAAGTTCTATCAAACTTGTTTCACCAAAAGGGATGTCTAGTTTTGTTCGTGCTAAGAAGGATAGTGTTTCCTTCGTGGAAACGGTATCTTCCCCGCCTTTGATTTGATTTGGGTTATCGTCAAATCAATCTCAAATCCAAGGACTATCATGATGGTATATCTATTCGTGATGTTTCACCTACGTACATCTTCATGTTCTTTGGTCTGACCAATATTGTTGTTTGTTCATATCACATATGAGTTCATTTTCTTGGAATGTCTTGATAAGTTTGTTATCGAGCATGTCAATGACATCCTTACATTCTCCATGCTAGATTGGATTCATGTGGAATAGTTGGCATTAATGTTGGAAACTTTTGAGAATCGTCTTCGTGTTATCTCGAAGCATGTGTTCTGGATGTTGGGAGTGACCTTCTCCGATTCACGTGCATTTTTCGAAAGATGTCATCATGGATTAGAGCAGAGTTATCTTTGTTTCCTCAAGAATCATTTCAAGTTAGTTAAGCATGTGCCAAGTATTCTTGATATGGTAGGTTAATACCTCCATATTTTGAGAAGTCTTTCTAAGCACACCAAGTCACTGATTGATTTTTCATGGAAGAGAAGAAGTTCTACAGACTTCAGTATCCTCCTAAATGTCTCCCAACAAAAATGATGCATTGTGTTTTGTTGTAATCAATTCATGTAGGGGCAATTATCTTTTGATAACTTGTTAATACATGGGTTTTGCAACCTAGCTCATCCATTTGGAGCTTGACATTGTAGTCCATGTCTTGAGAATCCAGTAACTTTACCTTTATGGTAAATGTTGCAAACTTTCTATTCGGACATGTTGAGTCTGAAGTATCTCTTCACTTAACTAGAGTTGAATCTCAAGCAGATATGATGGTTAGTGTTCATCAAGGTTTTTGACGTAGGTCCCTTTGAAAATCTGGCAAGATTGATGTGATCGTTTACATAATTAGCCGAAAGACCTATTGCCACATTCTCTTGATTCAACAATAACAACCACTCCTCATAAGGCTTCTTCTATGACTTATCATAGGAGTTGTGCTTATGGTTTCCTTTGTATCCGAAGTTTGACCTTTACTTGATGTCCATTGTCTCCAACATCAAGGAGAACATTTAAAGAAGTGTTGCTAAATGTCTCTCAGTCGATCCTCCAGACCCTTTTATATTGGCAAGCACCTTGTTGTGCCAAGTAACTGAAGTCTGAGAATTAAGTTTCTTTTTCCTCGTGTCATCAGGAATCTTCTTCCTTAATCATCTTGGTGGTCTGAAATGATGTCATGATCTTTGGCAAAGATTTTGATAAACTTGGATGAATAAAAAGTTTCCTTCGGTTTTTTCTAACATGTTTGAAGAGCGACTATGGTTTTGATAAACATAAGTTACTCTTGTTACATGTTCCTTATGACTCTTATGAGTCCTCTCCACAAAACAACCTTTTTGTCTCGGCCATCTTTTGAACCAAAGAGTGATCCTTATGTATCAAAAGTAGTTCAACAGCTTGGTTATCCGTATCTTTGTACCCCTGAAGCTCTACTTAAGCCGTTTAGTAGAGGTTCGCCATTCGAAGTCTATGGTGGTGTTCTTTCTGTTGTATGCTCTCCTTTTTAGAAGTTTGACTCTTCTGAAGTTCCATGGTCTCAATCCTTATGAAGATTGTCTAGCTAACACCTTAAAACCATCTCCTTTTGTTTTCTCTATTACTTTGACGTGTTTCATGCTCGTTAGCTCCAGAGATGTTATGAAACATATATCCATGAGTTGACCATGAGATACTCTGTTTGTGGTTCTGTGTTTTTCCATCTCTCCCTTAGTGTGTGTAGCTACCTCAAAGAAATGAAGCGCTTCATTCATTCAATAATGGTGGCATGGATCAACCTCTCCGAGAAGATCGTAGAAGTTTAGTGTAACCCTGTTCCTTCTATCTTCCTACCTAGGAATCTCGGGACGAGATTCTGTTAAGGGGGATAGAACTGTAACACCCCTAGTTTTAATGACCTTCTAATTAAGGCTTTGATTGTGCATAGCATGAGCATCATCCTCTTTAAATAAAATGCATGGAAGAAGACAAAACCCTAAACCCTAATCTTACCCTCTCTATTAGAAATGTATTCAAAAGGGGTTTTGTATTTTGAAAACTACCAAAATTATGGAGCCCAAATGGACTATGAGGGCCCCTGCAATATTTTAATATGTTTACAAAAGTTTCTGGTATTTTTGAAATGATTCAAAACAGGAAAGTATATGGAAATGCAAAAAGAAAAATGAAAACAGAAAAAGGAAAAAAGATTTCAGAAAGAAAAACCTATAGCTAATCTTCCTGGGCCAAGCCCAGCTTCTCTTCTCCTATTCTCTATAGTTCACGCACGCCTGCAACCGGCCTAGCCTGGCCCAGCTGCAGCCCACCTTGGCCTGGTACCCCTTTACCCCTGTTCGCCGTCTTCCTCAGGACGTTGTCGACCTCCCGATCGGCGAAGAAGCTCACTGGCCGTGCCCCCGCTGCCGGCGTGCTCCAAGATTCGCGCTACCGCCCCCTGTCACCTATAAGAGCCCAACGTTGTCGCCGGAGAACCCTAGCTGCCCAGTTCTCCCTCTATCCTCTTCTTCCGCAAGAAAACCCTAACCCTAGGTTGCAGGTGCTCTGGTGCCCCGTTGTCTCCACTGACCCCACGCCACACTGAGGCCACTGCTGGCAGCGCCTCGCCACCCTCTTCATCTTTGTCGAAGCATGCAAGCAAGGGAGCCGTCTGCTCGCCGGAATCGAGCTCAAACCACCATCAGTCGCCGCCATTGCCGTCGTCGATTTTTCGCCTTCCGAGCTCGCCTCGCCTCTCTGACCCCTCCATCGTGTTAGTGGTGAGCCGTTGGTGCTCCAGCACCTCCCAAACGACTCCCTCCTTCTCTATAGCTCGCTCTCGTCATTCATCCGAGGCTGCTGCCGTAGCAGCTCGTCGTCAGCCGCCTTCCGGTGACCATTTCTTGGCGGCGCCACCGCTATTCGACTCGCCTCGCTCCCCTCTCTCTAGCAAGCCTAGCCACGAGGCCCCGCGTGCAGCAGATCGATGGGGGCTTGCTCGACCTGAGAGCACCCCCCCACATTGCTGACGTCATGTTGACGTCAGCATGAGGTCATAAAGCCTTTTTCTTTTATTTAACCATTTTTTGTAATTGTTTTATTAATTGAAAATGCTGACAGGTGGGTCCAGTATATCAGGTTTTTATTCTTTCTGGAAATGTTTTCTGAAATTAATAAAGTCTAACATGTGGGTCTAGGTTGGAAAATAATTTTAATAATTCCAAAAATGTTTAATTGTTTAAAAAGGGATTAAAATTGGGAAAAATCATAACTAATTCATTTTAAATCAGAAAAATATGTATAATATATCAAAATATTCAGAAAAATGAGATCTACACAATAGACTCATAATGATGCATTGTTAAGAAACTTACATGACAAGTTTAATTAGAAGAATAAAATAACCCCTCTTATATGTATTCGGGGTTTCTCCGAATTAGGGTTTGCACCCCTCGGACCCTATTTAAATTGGCAAAGCATGTCTTAGGGTTTCATCTCACTATAATTTAACTTGTCATATCATCAAACTTGTTTAAGCATTGCACAGATGCCATGTGTTGATTGTTGTTTTCCTTTTCGGTGTTTCTGCTTCTTCTCGGTAGACCTCGGAGTTGATGTGAGTAATGAGACCGAGTCCAACATTGAAGACCGAGACCAACACCATCGAAGGTTATCGACGAACAATGCCAAGCAGATGAACCTGAAGTTCTAGATCAAAGTATCAACTAGCAAAGGCAAGGAAAACCCCAAACATGATATAATCCTATGATTTTAAAGTATTTCATTCTTGCCATGTGCATACGATTCCAAAGTCTTTTATCAATAGATACAATAATCCTATCTGATGCATGTTTCCTTTGTAGCCTATACTCCCTGATGCACTGCTCCTAGCATAACTAGGGTTTGGCTTATGAGCTTCGCTAGAGCTGTTATATCTGTTGTGCTTAGCCATGCTTAACTTTTACCGCTGGTCTATTCGGTTGATGAATCAGAGCTATGAATGAACCTAGTATGACATGATGACGTGGTATGATTAGAGATGAATGTTAAACATGCTAAGGCTTGTATGGGAGGCCACGTCAGGTTGTGGTTTTTGTAGTCCCATACTTTCCACACTAGGATCTGAGTTCTTGCCTCTTGAATCAAGACGAGCGTACAACCACACGGGGGCCTAGAAACCCCCTCGACCAACTAACTTGCCTAGTAGATTCCATGAGTCACATAGTTAGGGCATTGCATTCGACATATGCATTCTGGTCGTTCTTGAAGGCAGTGAAGGAGGTGCATTCATACAGGTAGGTAAGTGTGGCTAGGAACAAGAGAGGCACGGCCTCCGTAATCTTGAACCCTGCACACATCTCTAGGGACCAACTTCGGGACTTGACCTGTTACGACGGCATCTCCTTAGGGCGTGACTCATGGTCTTGGCAAAAGCAAGGTAAAGGTAGTGTCCAACCGCTCTCTGCCAGCCTTCCAAGGAAGAGGGCTAACGATATCTAGCATTAAGAGAAGGTTGGTACGTGTAGGTAAAGGTGTGCACCCCTACAGGGTAATAATCTTTTCGAAAAGCCGTGTCCACGGTTATGGATAACTTGGGAACAGATTCTAAGATCATAGAGAAGAAGAATCTAATCGTAAAACTTGACAAGAGAAGTGAGGTGTGCTTAAGGATGCTTCCTCGAGGATTGAGGGGGTGATCCTAGTTGGTAGGTTCAGCTGATAAAGATTCGGTGAATATCAAAAGATGATCAAAGCTAGTGATATTGTTTTCTTATCCCCTTTTAAAAGGTTATATTAGTCGAGCTTCTCCTACCTCTTTTACAAAGAAAGTTAGCTTTATGCAAAGTAACCCCACCAGCCATAAGTCTTGCAGAGTACACCCTGTACTTAGCCTTGCTTTGTTGATACTTTTGCAGCAGGTAAGTGTTACCATAGAAGATGAGTTTGTTACGGCATCGACATTGACGAGTAGCTTGGGGTTCCCGGTCGGCAACCTGGAATCTATGGAATGGGACGTCGTCATTATGCTTCAGGCCTCTTAGGCCATTTGTTAAGTTTGCTATATGTAATAGCATAATTTACCTTCCATTGTTTGATGTTTGTGGTCAGTGACCTCTGCTTGTAATATTTTGGTTCTTTGCTCAGTTATGAGCTTGGTACAATAATTTTTGTGTCGTAGGGTCACTGTAATGTTACCGATTCTCTCTCTATACGCTTCAAAGATTTAGGTTAGGCTTATATCAGACAGAGGTCTGGGATTTGTCTAGCCTTAATCTTGGGGGTGTCACAATGACGATGTCCGTGGTGTGGCCATCAATTTGGGCGACGAACACGGTGCCCTCTTTCCCGATGCCGATGATATCCGCTCTCCGCGAGCCTCCTATGGGCACCGGCTTAGACGGCTCCTAGTGTTTGTGGCTATAGGGCATTGTGGGTGCAGTCCTCGAGTGGGCAGCTATGAGGTGGCGGACGAGCTCTACCATAGGTGTTAGCTCTACCGACGAGGTGATGAACTTGCATCCAGGCTCCGTGCAGACTTGCTAGCCGTGAAAGCACTAGATTATGTGGTCGTAGACGTCGTTGTAGGGGACGAATGTCCCGCCGTGGTTGTTGGGGCATCTGCTACCTTTTCCACCCGCGACTTGGTGGTACAGCTCCTTGGAGCATGCGGCTAGCCGGGCCGCGCTGGTAGTGTCCAGATGCACAACGATTTCGTTGAAAACATTGTCGCCGTTTGCTCCAGACGTCGTGCAGTGGGTTGTGCGTCGATTGCGACATCGGGATGGATTGGAGGAAGAGGTCAAACCAGAGTATGACTATCGGGGGACTTTTGGAGAGGGGTGGCGTGTCCTGCAAGATCCGATGCAGCGGCCGAGATGGCGAGGAAAATGTGCGAAGCACGCACTAGAGACAATCCCAAATGTGGGGCTAGGCGGCATTGGCGAGTGGGGATAAAAACAACCGAGATGGGTAAGATGGGATGACTCTATGAACGAGTTTTTTTGCAAGGCCTCTGGAGCTGCATCTAGGACGCCGATTAGCTTGGCTGGCATGCTGCAGTGCCCTAAATTAACCATCTGAAATCCTGGCACATTTTATAGCTAGGCTGGCACGCTGTCATGTGCTAAATTAACCATGTCACAACCTGGGCCATTACAACTAGGCTGGCACGCTGCCATGTACACCGACTAGAGTTACTACTGCTGTCATGTTTGACCAGATGATGTTTATTTACAGCTTCTATTTTCCTAAAAAATAGTAGTCCTACCTAGTAGTAATACACTTGTACTAGTACAGTATGTATTACTACTAGTAGTAGAGTACAACAAACAATCATCTCATTAGTTTTGCTGCATACAGGAGTTGTACTACACCTACGCACTTGATTGTTAGGTACACCAACATGACACAACTCTTGTATGAGGCGAAACTAACAAGATGATTGTTTAGTTTGATAAAAAAGATTATACTATGGAACAAGAGGTAGTACAATACTAGCAGTAGTACACTAGATGTTTGTTTTGTAGTTTTCTTGCAAACATAGTATAGTAAATACCTCCACATTGGAGCCTAGCGCGATCAAGTACCATGGTGTTCCAACAGGATGCATGATAACGGAAGGTGTTCAAGCACCTCTTTAAAGAGTAGTTATAATTAGAAGCAAACAGTCACTATATTAAAACACCTACGATATAGTAAATTGTGCATCAAATGATGGGTGATAACCTGCACATCTGATCACCTTCCCGCAGTTATCATGGTCAAATACTATCACCTTAAAGGAAGTGGTGGCAAGCTTCTTAAATACCAGAAAGTATCCTACCTTCAAGTCATGTGCTTTGAAAAAATCTAGCCATCCTTCGTCAAGGATTACCTTGCCATCTTGGTTCTTCAGCTCGACGTCCCAGCTGCAGGATACTCACCGCCAAATGTTGGCAAAAAGGAGTTGGATATTCTCCGCATGTCTAACCCTCCCGGTATTGACAACATCTTACAGAACTCGTCATAGGTGTTCTCCACGTGGGTGTTCCTAGCCTGCCCCCTCCATCTAGACTGCACAGGGCTCTCTTGTCTTCTTCGATGATGAGTCTATCCACGCTTGAGCTTCTTGCCCGAACACTACAAAAAATCCCGTGGACAGATAATGTATCTACCAGCTGTCAATAATTGTGAAATAGTACAGTATTAGCTGATAGAGTACAATACAAGATCAACTAAGAAAGTAAAGTGGAGCAATTTTCTTATCAAAGTACACAAATTAAAGTCTTAACTCTAGCTAGCATGAACGCTGGTTATATTAGTACTAGTTCCAAGGTCTAGGCATCACATTAGCGCAGTTCTTTATCGAGCAGTACATATACTGAACACCCAGGAACAGACGAACGGACGAACAAGATGATCTCTATCTGCTGCCGATGCTAGAGATGCATACATATACTCAAAATTTTGGCAAAAATCAGGGTAGGGCAGCAGTCGCCCTAACTTTCCCAAATTAAAGGGACCTCCGCCCCTGAGACCAATCTAAAGCAAAACATACTGAGTGGCCTCCCAAATCATCATCAGTCGTGGATCAATCAATACAAAATTTGAACTTATTATTATAGTTCACCGTAGATCTAGCCTCGGAACTAGCTTGCATGTGTAAAACTAAACTGTACTATACAAATGGGTTAAATGCGCTAGATGAGAACTATACTCAACACCAACCCAATGTTAACCAAGCGCTAATAAAAGCTTGACCGCATCTCATCAATAGGATCAAGGGTTTCGGGGATTATGTACATACCGCACTGCCACTGTGATGTCTGAGGGATTTGATGGCTCTATAGATGAGGTTGCAGGGCCTGCCGCCCATAGTCAACCCGCCTAAGACGAGTAAGTTACGGCGGTGGTGGTTGTCAATGGAGGGAAGCGCAATGGCAATTAAGGAGTGTTGTGTGAGAGAGGGATGGGGTTGGGGCTGGTGCTGGTGAGGGAATAAATGCGGCGAGGTTAGACGAATGTTGTGGACAAAGAAAACCTTGCCACCAATACAGTACTACTAATTGTCATGCAAAAATTAATAGCCTAGAAAATTGGGCACGACGGCTTGAGTGCTTGAATAGGGAAACATCAAACACATACTATAAAAGTATATTATTACGTACATGGTGCCTAGTACAAGCAATAGTGGAAATAATGTTGCAAGTACTAATACTACAATACAGTATGAAAGTACTATGTACATAGTACTGTACATTACATGGTGACAAGTACTAGCTACAGAAATGATGCTGCGAGTGCTCATAATCAGCTTTTCGGTATGTTGGTCAAACTTCACATAGTTCTAATGAGGCAGGGTTGGCACGAACCACATTGGCACCTCGAACATTTGCTCCCTATGTTCCCCTCCACTATAGTTAAGTGATGAACCTATGGCAGCCCCCCATTGACATGCATGCGGCTCCAATCTGGAACTAGCTGTGGGCGATGTTGGCATCGCACGTGTGTAGTAAACACATAGTCTCCTCTAAACACTGGCAGAGCTTCGTCAACATCGGCAGCACCGGGTTCAGAGTTTGTAGGGGGCTCGAGGATGAATGGATGGTTGATTCCCACAAACACTGACCTCGCTGCAAGATTATCCCTTCTGATCCAGTCCGGTGCTACAGGGTCATCCAAATTAAGTATCCTCTGGAAAACGTGGCAGCGGAGCGAGGGATAAGAGAGCAGTTCTCTACCCATGTATGATACAGGATTACCATGGCTGCTGGTTCATGCACCCCTGGTGTGAATCCACGGGATATCCCAGCCAAGCTCTGCCAAGTACCAGATGTGCAATGCAATATCTTCAGCCTCGGCATCGTCACCGGCTTGGATGTTTACCGACTCTTCAATTACTGGAGCCTGTATGACACTCGGGCCTGCAAGTATACCTGTGTGTGCATTTCAGTTAGCAAAAGTATCATGAACAATGCAGTTGTAAATAATTTATAAATTTTACATTTAAATAACAGGACTCACTCCACTTGTTTGGTTCCCAGACAAGAACATCTCCTCGTGGTTCTGTCACCGCGTATATGTGATCAATAGAACCACTGATTAGACACTTGGCAATGACATCAACATACATTGCTTGTGCAAGATTGTCGTTTCGAAGGATAATCCAGTCCCTGTCACAAGGAAAATCTATGGTAGCAATGAATTTGTCAAACACCGCCATCGCGCTGTAGTGTCATTGATTGTCAAATCTGTACGGTTTCTTTGCTATTTGTATCGGCAACAACTCGATATTCGCGTGCTTGTAGAGGTAAGTGCATGGGGGTTTGGGGAAACACTGGTTACCCGATGGATAAATATCAACACGCTGCACACGTGGCAACTCGATACGTGCCATACTGTAGACGTTTTGGAGGTATCAGCGCCCCGGGTGCTTTGCAATCGCAATCCATTCTCCGTTCGCACCAACCCAGCGGCACTTGTTTTCAAATCCTTCACCATCCCATGTTCCAGGTATGTCATCATCAACTGGTACAAATGCTTCTACTATTGGATTGTCTAGTGGCATCAGCAACGCGTCAATGCCCTGCAACAGATTTTCTTCATATCTAGGGGCATGCAAGGTGTTTAACAAAGGGAGAGTGCTAGCTAGCTTTGCAAAAAAAACTACCATCTGAAAGATGCAAAAACGTGATGAATAAATCATGAATGCATGCAGACAAACATACCATGGAATAAGTTCTTGTTTGCATTAAAGAAAAAGTGTAGGAATAGTTAAGTTTCCTATGCTGGCACTGTTCAAACGAATGGACCAGAGGAAAAAACATAGGAAATTTTCCTATGATTGATTAACAAGATTAGGGGCCTCTTTCGATCAATGGTTTTTAAAAAATGTAGGAATAGGAAAAACACATGATTGACATGGTAGGTACAGTAAATTCATATTAGGAATTAAAAACACTGGAATTTTGTAACAAGTGTCTTTGGATGGTGAATAGGAAACAAACACAGGAGTTTTGCTGGAATATAGTGTGAGTGCATTGGACTTCTCAAAGGAGAAATAGAATGAGGTTGGAGCTCATGTTTAGATTCTTATGGAATGGAGGGCATAGGAACTAAGAAGTGACTCCATAGGAATTTGATATCTTTCAAAATCCTATGGGTTAGAATCCTCCAAAACTCATATGCAATTCTTCATAACCAACTTGGACCTTATTTTCAAATTCCTACGTGTGCAAAGAACAAGAATGAGGTCCCAAGAGACACGATAACATCATAAATATACACTCCCGTGAGGTTTGACTTTGATTTTACCATGTTTTAAAGTAATCCTATGTTTTTGTATTCATGTAAACCAAACAGCCAAATTTTTACAGAAATCTTGTGTTTGTAAAACACATGAAACTTAAAATATAATGCTATCCTTGATTGGCCAATACACCTTCCGTTACGGGTATCAACAATCATGGTCGTTCTTGTGTTTTCAGATTAGTATGTTTGGAGGAGAGGGGGGACACTGAAGAAAAAGTCTTGGGCCTCTTTCAATCGCAGGATTGAGAACACAGGAATTTCACAAGTTTGCCGGTGAAAAACAGACGATTATAAAATGTAGGAAAACTACCTACGTAAATGGCACGATGAGAGTTGAGCCTCAAGTAGATGTTCCAATCCCTACAGGATTTAAGCATGGGTGGGGGGTTGTAGTTCAAAAGAATTTGCGTACCACGACTCCTTTGATCAAAATTCAATCCATAGGGAAGAATCTAAGGATTCGAGTCCTACAAAAATCATGCAAAACTGATTTTTACCTGCTCGTCATGGTCTAGTGGCCATATCTATGGGTCAGGGTGAAGTACGCAGGGCAAACCAAACGGGAGACCAGGATCTTCCGCAATCCCTTGACGCATACCAACCATGCCACGAGCCAGGCGAGCAGTGCTCCGAAGATCGGCGCGACCGGTGATGTTCCTCAGCGATCTGTAGTGGAGGTTGATACATTGCAAACGTATCTATAATTTTTGATGTTCCATGCTTGTATAGTATCTACTTTCTTATGTTTTGTCTACATTTTGAGATACTTTTATGCATTTTCTGTAACTAACCTATTAACAAGATGCCACCATACCTACCTATTAGCATTTGCTATTCCAAGTATATTCATATTTTTATCTACCTTCCGAATTAAACTTATTATGTGAAAATTAGTGATTAAAGATCTCACGAACTTGATGGCACACTTTACTTTTCTTGCCCCTAATAAACTTGAACCATTGTGTCATCTATGTTGTATATACTTGCACTTATACGTTGGGAATTAGTAGAACCATGTTGTCATGGGGAACGCTTTCAACATTGCACTTGTACATTATACCCAGTTCATATCAAGCTCTTTTGTTTATGGATGTCGTCGGTGTGAAATGAAAGGGGAGCTTGTAAGTCCATGGAGTTATGTATGTGTGTGTTAGAGAAACGCCTGGGCCGCTAGCCTAAGCCATGCCTAATTATGGTGGAAACTTGCAGCATCACCATAGTGAGCAATCTATGAAGCATTCTTCTTATAAAAAAAGAGATACAGGTTGAGAAAAAGAAAAAAAAGATGACAAAAGTGGAAAGAGAGAGAAAAGCACCATTTTCCCATGGTAAATAAGAAGATTGCTGAGATGCTCATTGTCTGCTTGCCTTGTCATTTTGATTATGAGATAGCTCCTGTATCATGTGCAAGGGGTACCTCGTTGGCGGTTCTCTATGTTACACATGTACTTACTATGACAAGAACTTACCGGTAACTAAACTTGAGTAGCATGAGGAGCGGCCCTCATATTCAAGGGACATGAGATTACCAACTTATACTTTGTCAAGCATATACTTCATAGTTTGTTCACTTTAACCTTAATCACTTCAAGATGCTTATGATAGGGGCAATGAGAGCTAAAAGCTAATAAGTACCATAATTTTTGGAAGCTCTTTATGAGACTTGAATCCCTGCTTCCTTCTATGAAGGCCTTTCTTTTACTTTTATGTTGAGTCTCCATCTTCTATCTTTATGCACCTATTAAGAGAGCATAGTGGCCATTCTTAGTTTAATGTGCATTGTCCCAAAACTTGTTCATTAATTCATAATGTTGATATTGCTTTTTCTTAAACTATTTGTATCTAGTCACCCTTATGAACTTTGAAGGTGTCCTATGCATTTATATTTTCTACTCCATGACGGACAAGCTGAATACCACTATGCTATGTTTTCTATATGTGAAACAAACAAACGTCTTTCAATGCATTGTTATTCATGATCTTTGTTTGTACCTTTTCATGTTACAACATAGTTACTATGTCTTATTGTTAGAACTTCATCTTTCATGCTCATGTTTAAAGTACTTTGATCCCAGCTTTCATGCTTTGCAAATGGTTTCATTCTTGATTGTGATGGTGCATGTCACCTCAAAAATTATTCTTTTTTATCACTTACCTACTCGAGGACGAGCAGGAGTTAAGCTTGGGGATGTTGATACGTTGCAAACGTATCTATAATTTTTTATGTTCCATGCTTTTTTATTGATGGGTTCGTAGCATGGAAAACAAAAAATTTCTACCGCAAGAACGAACAAAACCCAGATCTAATCTAGATAAAAGCCAAGATCTAATCTATTAGACATGTGCAACGAGATAGATGTGTACTAACCCTTGTAGATCCGAAAGCCTTGTGAGAGATCGGATCTCGTGGTTGACGTAGACGATCACTTGCCGATCTCAAGATCGAGTAGACGATCCTTCCGGGGCCGCGTTCCGGTAGCGCTTCCGCAGTCGGTCACACATGCGGAGTCGATGCAGACCTTCCTCTCCCTGTTCCAGCGAGCAGCGGAGGTAGTAGATCTCTCCACGGAATCCCAGCAGCACGACGGCGTGGTGGTGGTGGTGGAGTAGAGAATTCTGCAGGGCTTCGCCTAAGCCTGAGCAGAAGGAAGGAGGAGGAGAGAGGCGGCTAGGGCAAGAGTGGAGGGGCAAGGGGGGGTGGCGCCTCCACCCCTCTATATATAGAGGGAGGGGTGCGCCCTAGGGTTCCCACCCCTAGGCCCACCTCCTAGGGCCGGCGCACAAGGGGGGTTTGGGGGGAGTTTCCTTCCCCCCCAAGTTTCCCCTTTTTCTTTCTTGGTTTTCAAGCAAACTCCATAGAAATTTCTAGAACCTTCCGGAATATTCTGAAACCTTCTAGAACCCCCATATAAACACTCCAGGACATTTCCGAACCTAGAAAATGATCTCCATTATATGAATCTTATTCTCCGGACAATTCTGGATCTACTCGTGATGTCTCAGATCCAATCCGAGACTCCGAACAACATTCAGTCTCCAACGCTCATTCCATATCTACCTAAACAGCATCGAACCTTAAGTGTGTCACCCTACGGTTCGTGAATATGCAGACATGATGGAGACACCTCTCCGATCAATAACCATCAGCGGGATCTGGAGATCCATAACGGCTCCCACATACTCAACGATGACTTCGTGATCGATAGAACCATTAACATACGAAACCAATTCCCTTTGTCACGCGATACTCTACTTATCCGAGGTTTGATCGTCGGTATCTCCATACCAAGTTCTACCTCTTTACTGATAAGTACTCTTTACTCGTTCCATGTTATGTCATCCCTTGTGACCTAGTCACATGCTTGCAAGCTAACTAGATGACATTCCACCGAGAGGGCCCAGAGCATATCTATTCGCCATATGGATGGACAAATCCCAATCTTGGTCCATGCGCTTCAACACATACTTTCAGAATACCCAATGACACTTTTATAACCACCCAGTTACGAAGAGGTGTTTGATGTCATCAAAGTACCCATCCGGTGATGGTGATTAACATAACCTCATGGTCGAAGGATTAAGTTACTATGCATTTGAAAGCTTGTAGCAATACGAACTTAATGACTTGATCTTATGCTACGCTTACTATGGGTGTGTTTCCATCACATCATTCTCCTAATGATATAACCTTGTTATTAATGACATCCAATGTCCATGATCAGGAAACCATGATCATCAATTAATCAACAAGCTAGTTCAACAAGAGGCTTACTAGGGACTCTTTTATGTTTACAAAACACACATGTATCAGTGTTTCCTTACGATACAATTATAGCATGGGATGTAAACATTCATCATAAACACAAAGATATAATAATAACCACTTTTATTATTGCCTCTTGGGCATATCTCCAACAGTCTCCCACTTGCACTAGAGTCAATAAGCTAGATTACATGGTAATATACCTAACACCCATGCGTTCTGGTGTTGGTCATGCTTTGCTCTAGGGAGAGGTTTAGTCAACGGATCTTCCACATTCAGATCAGTGTGTACTTTGCAAATCTTTATGTCACCATCTTGGACATACTCGTGAATAGCATGGAAACGTAGCTTGATGTGCTTCAGCTTGCTATGTGACCTTGGCTCCTGTGCATTAGCTATGGCACCTGTGTTGTCACAGTAGATGGCCATTAGGTCCAACGCACTAGGAACCACGCCAAGTTCAGTAATGAACTCCTTCATCCATATGGCTTCTTGTGCAGCCTCCGAAGCAGCTATGTATTCCGATTCAGTTGAAGATTTCGCCACAACGCTTTGCTTGGCACTCCTCCAGCTTACTGTAGCACCATTCAAAATAAATACGTATCCAGACTGTGACTTCGAGTCATCTGGATCGGTGTTCCAACTAGCATCGGTGTAATTGTTTACAACAAGCTGTTCATCACCTCCATAAGAAAGAACCATATCCTTAGTCCTATTTAGGTACTTTAGGATATTCTTGACCGTTGTCCAGTGCTCCATTCCAGGATCACTTTGATATCTGTTAGTCAAACTAACAACATGAGCTATATCCGGTTTTGTACACAGCATGGCATACATGATAGAACCTATGGCCGAGGCATAGGGAATATTATTCATCTTCTCTCTATCTTCTGTCATAGCTGGACTTTGAGTCTTACTCAAGGTCTTACCTGACAACATGGGCACGAACCCTTTCTTGCTCTCTTCAATTCTAAACTTCTTTAGAACTTTGTCCAAGTATGTACTTTGTGAAAGCGCTATTAGGCGTCTTGATCTATCTCTATAAATCTTGATGCCTAGAATATATGCCGCTTCGCCAAGATCCTTCATTGAAAAAGTATTATTCAAATAGGCTTTGACACTATTAAGAAGTTCTATATCATTCCCAATCAACAATATGTCATCTACATATAGTACTAGGAATGCTATAGAGCTCCCACTCACTTTCTTGTAAATACAAGCTTCTCCATAAGTTTGTATAAATCCAAAGTTTTTGATTACTTTATCAAAATGTTGATTCCAACTCCGGGATGCTTGCTTCAGTCCATAAATGGAGCGCTGAAGTTTGCATACCTTGTCAGCATCTTTAGGATCGACAAAACCCTTGGGTTGTACCATATACAACTCTTCCTCAATGTCACCATTAAGGAATGCCGTTTTG
This sequence comes from Avena insularis, assembly GCA_023614405.1. Classification (NCBI taxonomy): domain Eukaryota; kingdom Viridiplantae; phylum Streptophyta; class Magnoliopsida; order Poales; family Poaceae; genus Avena; species Avena insularis. The sequence continues at coordinate 293,893,684 of CM042696.1, forward strand.
ACATCCATCTGCCAAATCTCATAATCGAAATATGCAGCAATTGCTAACAAAATCCTCACAGACTTTAGCTTCGCTACTGGTGAGAATGTCTCATCGTAGTCAACTTCTTGAATTTGTCGGAACCCTTTTGCGACAAGTCGAGCTTTATAGACGGTAACATTACCATCAGCATCTGTTTTTCTCTTGAAAATCCATTTGTTCTCGAAAGCCTTACGGCCATCCAGTAAGTCCACCAAAGTCCACACTTGGTTTTCATACATGGATCCCATTTCGGATTTCATGGCTTCTATCCATTTGTCGGAATCTGGGCTCACCATAGCTTCTTCATACGTTGCAGGGTCATCAGTGTTGTCCATCAACATGACGTTCAAGGCAGGGTCATACCAATCAGGAGCGGTATTAACCCTCGTTGACCTGCGAGGTTCAGCAGCAACTTCGTTCGAAGTTTCATGATCACCATCATTAGCTTCCTCTCCAATTGGTGCAGGCGGCACAAAAACATCTTCTGGTGCTGCGCTACTCTCAACTCCGAGAGAAGGTTCAATAACCTCGTCAAGCTCTACTTTCCTTCCAGTCACTTCCTTCGAGAGAAACTCCTTCTCAAGAAAGGATCCATTCTTGGCAACGAAAACTTTGCCTCCGGATCTATGATAGAAGGTATACCCAATTGTTTCTTTAGGGTATCCTATGAAGACGCATTTCTCCGCTTTGGGTTCAAGCTTATCAGGTTGTAACTTCTTTACATATGCTTCGCAACCCCAAACTTTAAGGAACGACAACTTAGGTTTCTTTCCAAACCACAATTCATATGGTGTCGTTTCAACAGATTTAGATGGTGCCCTATTTAAAGTGAATGCGGCTGTCTCTAATGCATAGCCCCAAAACAATAGCGGTAAATCTGTAAGACACATCATAGACCGAACCATATCTAAGAGAGTTCGATTACGACGTTCGACACACCATTACGCTGTGGTGTTCCTGGCGGTGTCAATTGCGAAAGTATTCCACATCTCTTTTAAAAGCATACCAAACTCATAACTTAGATATTCACCTCCGCGGTCAGAACACAGAAACTTAATCTTCTTGTTACAATGATTTTCCACTTCACTTTGAAATTCCTTAAACTTCTCGAAAGTTTCGAACTTATGTTTCATAAAGTAGACATACCCATATCTACTTAAGTCATCCGTGAAAGTGAGAACATAACGATATCCACCACGCGATGCTACACTCATTGGACCGCACACATCGGTATGTATTATTTCCAATAAGTCTGTAACTCGCTCCATTATTCCAGAGAATGGAGTCTTAGTCATTTTTCCTATTAGACATGCTTCGCATCTTTCAAGTGATTCAAGAAGTCCATCAGAATGGACTTTCTTCATACGCTTCACTCCAATGTGACCAAGTCGACAGTGCCACATGTATGTAGAATTATCATTCAATTTTGTTTGTTTAGCATCTATGTTGTGAACATGTGTATTACTACTATCGAGATTTAGTAAGAATAAACCATTCATCTCAGGTGCATTACCATAAAAGATATTACTCATATAAATCGAACAACCTTTATTCTCAGACTTAAAAGAGTAACCGTCTCGCAATAAACAAGATCCAGATATAATGTTCATGCTTAACGCAGGCACCAAATAACAATTATTCAAATTTAAAACTAATCCTGAAGGTAGATGTAGAGGGAGCGTGCCGACGGCAATCACATCAACCTTGGAGCCATTTCCAACGCGCATTGTCACCTCGTCTCTTGCCAGTCTTCGTTTATTCCGCAGCTCCTGTTTCGAGTTACAAATATGAGCAACCGAACCAGTATCAAATACCCAGGCACTACTACGATTACTAATAAGATACACATCAATAACATGTATATCGAATATACCTTTCTTCTTGATGTTGCCGTTCTTCAGATCCGCCAGGTACTTGGGGCAGTTACGCTTCCAGTGACCAGCACCCTTGCAGTAGAAGCATTCAGTTTCAGGCTTAGGACCAGCCTTGGGCTTCTTAGCGAGTCTGGCAGCTTTCTTGCCGTCCTTCTTGAAGTTGCCCTTTTTCTTAGGCTTGCCCTGTTTCTTGAAATTGGTGGTCTTATTGACCATCAACACTTGGTGCTCCTTCTTGATCTCCACTTCAGCAGTTTTAAGCATGGATGATAGTTCAGGCAACGTCTTGTTCATGCAGTGCATATTGTAGTTCATCACAAAGTTCTTATAACTCGGTGGCAGTGATTGGAGGACACGGTGAATCCCTAACTCATTAGGAATCGTTATCCCCAACTCTTGGAGCTTGTTTGTGTGCCAAGACATGGTGAGCACGTGCTCGCTAACGGAGCTTCCCTCTTCCATCTTACAGTTAAAGAACTTTTCGGAGGCCTCATAGCTCTCCACGGCCGCGTGAGTCTCAAAAATGAGCTAGACCTCCTTAATGATCTCGAACGGGTCGTGGTGCTCAAAGCGCTTCTGAAGCTCCGTTTCTAAACTGTACAGGATGGCACACTGAACTGTGGAATAATAATTTTTCCGAGTGGCGTAAACATTCTTTACGTCATCGGTGGCATTTTCTGCAGGTGGGTCACCTAGCGGTGCTTCGAGCACATAGGTCAACTAACCAGCCCTGAGGACAATCTTCAGTCCACGGAGCCAGTCCGTGAAGTTGCTTCCATTGTTCTTAAGCTTTTCTTTCTCTAGAAACGCATTGAAATTAATGGAGAGGTTCGCTATAATCTACAACAAATTTGCAAGTAGTTTAGACTAAGTTTATGATAAATTGAGTTCAATTTTAATTCTTAAATTAACTAGGTGAACTCCCACTCAAAACAACATCCCTCACATTGTCTTAGTGATTACACGAACCAAGTCCACTACACCAAGTCCGATCTTCACGAGAGAAGATGTAGTTTCATCAGCGAACAATCTTCATGTTCATCATATCATTTATATGATTCATGCTCTACCTTTCGGTATTCCGTGTTCCGAGACCATGTATGTACATGCTAGGCTCGTCAAGATTAACCTTAGTTTCCGCATGTGCAAATCTGGCTTGCACCCGTTGTATGCACACGTAGAATCTATCACATCCGATCATCACGAGATGCTTCGAAACGACGAGTCTTACCAATGGTGCCAACTAAGGACGAATACTTTATTACTTGATATTTAGTGAGAGGGATCATCTTATAATGCTACCGCCGCGATCTAAGCAATACAAGATGCATAAAGGATTAACATCGCAGGCAATTCATAATTAGTGTGATATGATATGGCCCTTTCTTCTTATGCCTTTGATCTCCATCTCCAAAGCACGGACATGATCTCCATCATCACCAGCACTGCGTCAAGGTCAGTGGCGCCGCTTCATGGTTGTCCATCATCACCAGCAACTATTACAACTACTTGGAATAAAGCTATTACAAGATGAATAGACACGCAGGTCTTAACAAAATTAAACACAACCATTAGGCTCCTGCCGGTTGCCATATTACAACAAGGATCATTGCATACATCAAATATAATCACAATCACATGATGGCCATATCACATCATAAAACCCCTGCAAAAACAAGTTAGACGCCTCTAATTTTCTTTGCATGTTTTACGTGGTTTGGGGCTTTCGAATAAGAACGGATCTTACCTATGAAACTGAACCACAACGTTGATACAAGTGCTATCAAGTGCAAAGTGTAGATTGGATCTATACTATGGTGGGAGAGACAGACACCATAAAGCCACTTGTGCAAAGCAAGTTACACGTCAAGCGTGGAGCAAGTCTCATGTGCGATGACATGTAAGGTTAGCGAGCTTCATCCCACCATACCGCAAGATGCAAAGTACACAAAGCAAAAAGACGCACGAGCACCAACGCCCACAAAACCATTGTGTTCTACTTGCAACAGATCTACGCATAGACACGGCTCGATACCCGATGGGTTCGTAGCATGGAAAACAAAAAAAATCTACCGCAAGAACGAACAAAACCCAGATCTAATCTAGATAAAAGCCAAGATCTAATCTATTAGACATGTGCAACGAGATAGATCTGTACAAACCCTTGTAGATCCGAAAGCCTTGTGCGAGATCGGATCTCGTGGTTGATGGGTTCGTAGCATGGAAAACAAAAAATTTCTACCGCAAGAACGAACAAAACCCAGATCTAATCTAGATAAAAGCCAAGATCTAATCTATTAGACATGTGCAACGAGATAGATCTGTACCAACCCTCGTAGATCCAAAAGCGTTACGAGATTAGATCTCGGGGTTGATGTAGTCGATCACTTGCCGATCTCAAGATCGTGTGGACGATCCTTCTGGCGCCTCGTTCCGGCAGCGCTTCCGCAGTTGGTCACACGTGCGGAGTCGAAGCAGACCTTCCTCTCCCTGTTCCAGCGAGCAGTGGAGGTAGTAGATCTTCTCCACGGAATCCCAGCAGCACGACGGTGTGGTGGTGGTGGTGGAGTAGAGATTTCTGCAGGGCTTCGCCTAAGCCGGAGCAGAGCGAAGGAGGAGAGAGGCGGCTAGGGTTTGTTATGGTGGAGGTTCAGGAGTGGCGCCTCCCTCTATTTAAAGGAGGGCGCCATGGGAGGAGTCCTAGTAGGACTCCTCCTCCTTGGTCAAGGATTGGGAGGGAGGAATCCTCCTCCCCCACGAATCCGTGTCTTGCCCCACAAAGACTCCTTGATCCTTTCTTGGTTTTCAAGCAAACTCCAAGAAATCTTCTAGAACCTTCCAGAACATTCTGAAACCTTCTAGAATCTCCAGACAAACACTCCGAAACATTTCCTAACTTAGAAAATGATCGCCAATATATGAATCTTATTCTCCGGACAATTTCGGATCTCCTCGTGATGTCCCAGATCCAATCCGAGACTCCGAACAACATTCGGTCTCCAACGCATATTCCATATCTACTTAAAACAACTTCGAACCTTAAGTGTGTCACCCTACGGTTTGTGAATATGCAGACATGGTGAAGACACCTCTCCGATCAATAACCATCAGCGGGATCTGGATATCCATAATGGCTCCCACATATTCAACGATGACTTCGTGATCGATAGAACCATTAACATACGAAACCAATTCCCTTTGTCACGCGATATTCTACTTATCCGAGGTTTGATCGTCGGTATCTCCATACCTAGTTCTACCTCGTTACTGATAAGTACTCTTTACTCGTTCCATGTTATGTCATCCCTTGTGACCGAGTCACATGCTTGCAAGCTAACTAGAATGACATTCCACCGAGAGGGCCCAGAGCATATCTATCCGTCATATGGATGGACAAATCCCAATCTTGGTCCATGCGCTTCAACACATACTTTCAGAATAACCAATGACACCTTTATAACCACCCAGTTACGAAGCGGTGTTTGATGTCATCAAAGTACCCATCCGGTGATGGTGATTAACATAACCTCATGGTTGAAGGATTAGGTTACTATGCATTTGAAAGCTTACAGCAATACGAACTTAATGACTTGATCTTATGCTACGCTTACTATGGGTGTGTGTCCATCACATCATTCTCCTAATGATATAACCTTGTTATTAATGACATCCAATGTCCATGATCAGGAAACCATGATCATCATTTAATCAACAAGCTAGTTCCATAAGAGGCTTACTAGGGACTCTTTTATGTTTACAAAACACACATGTATCAGTGTTTCCTTATAATACAATTATAGCATGGGTTGTAAACATTCATCATAAACACAAAGATATAATAATAACCACTTTTATTATTGCCTCTTGGGCATATCTCCAACAGTCTCCCACTTGCACTAGAGTCAACAATCTAGATTACATGGTAATATACCTAACACCCATGGCGTTCTGGTGTTGGTCATGCTTTGTTCTAGGGAGAGGTTTAGTCAACGGATCTGCCACATTCAGATCAGTGTGTACTTTGCAAATCTTTATGTCACCATCTCGGACATACTCGCGAATAGCATGGAAACGTAGCTTGATGTGCTTCAGCTTGCTATGTGACCTTAGTTCCTGTGCATTAGCTATGGCACCTGTGTTGTCACGGTAGATGGCCATCGGGTCCAACGCACTAGGAACCACGCCAAGTTCAGTAATGAACTCCTTCATCCATATGGCTTCTTGTGTAGCCTCCGAAGCAGCTATGTATTCCGATTCAGTTGAAGATTTCGCCACAATGCTTTGCTTGGCACTCCTCCAGCTCACTGCAGCACCATTCAAAATAAATACGTATACAGACTGTGACTTCGAGTCATCTGGATTGGTGTTCCAACTAGCATCAGTGTAACCGTTTACAACAAGCTGTTCATCACCTCCATAAGAAAGAACCATATCCTTAGTCCTATTCAGGTACTTTAGGATATTCTTGACCGCTGTCCAGTGTTCCATTACAGGATCACTTTGATATCTGCTAGTCAAACTAACAGCATGTGCTATATCCGGTCTTGTACACAGCATGGCATACATGATAGAACCTATGGCCGAGGCATAGGGAATATTATTCATCTTTTCTCTATCTTCTGCCGTAGCCGGACTTTGAGTCTTACTCAAGGTCTTACCTGACAACATGGGCACGAACCTTTTCTTGCTCTCTTCCATTCTAAACTTCTTTAGAACTTTGTCTAAGTATGTACTTTGTGAAAGTGCTATTAGGCGTCTTGATCTATCTCTATAAATCTTGATGCCTAGAATATATGCCGCTTCACCAAGATCCTTCATTGAAAAACTATTATTCAAATAGGTTTTGACGCTATTAAGAAGTTCTATATCATTCCCAATCAACAATATGTCATCTACATATAGTACTAGGAATGCTACAGAGCTCCCACTCACTTTCTTGTAAATACAAGCTTCTCCATAAGTTTGTGTAAATCCAAAGTTTTTGATTACTTTATCAAAACATTGATTCCAACTCCGGGATGCTTGCTTCAATCCATAAATGGAGCGCTGCAGTTTGCATACCTTGTCAGCATCACTAGGATCGACAAAACCCTTGGGTTGTACCATATACAACTCTTCCTCAATGTCACCATTAAGGAACGCTGACTCTTCCTCAATGTCACCATTAAGGATTGTTGTTTTGACATCCATCTACCAAATCTCATAATCGAAATATGCAGCAATTGCTAACAAAATCCTCACAGACTTTAGCTCCGCTACTGGTGAGAAAGTCTCATCGTAGTCAACTCCTTGAATTTGTCGGAACCCTTTCGCGACAAGTAGAGCTTTATAGACGGTAACATTACCATCAGCATCTGTTTTTCTTTTGAAAATCCACTTGTTCTCGACAGCCTTACGGCCATCCGGTACGTCCACCAAAGTCCACACTTTGTTTTCGTACATGGATCCCATCTCGGATTTCATGGCTTCTAGCCATTTGTCGGAATCTGGGCTCACCATAGCTTCTTCATACGTCACAGGGTCATCAGTGTTGTCCACCAACATGACGTTCAAGGCAGAGTCATACCAATCAGGAGTGGTACGAACCCTCGTTGACCTGCGAGGTTCTGCAGTAACTTCGTTCGAAGTTTCATGATCACCATCATTAGCTTCCTCTCCAATTGGTGCAGGCGGCACAAAACCATCTTCCGGTGCTGCGCTACTCTCAATTCCGAGAGAAGGTTCAATAACCTTGTCGAGTTCTACTTTCCTTCCAGTCACTTCTTTCGAGAGAAACTCCTTCTCAAGAAAGGATCCATTCTTGGCATCGAAAACTTTGCCTTCAGATCTATGATAGAAGGTATATCCAATTGTTTCTTTAGGATATCCTATGAAGACGCATTTCTCCGCTTTGGGTTCAAGCTTATCAGGCTATAACTTCTTTACATACGCTTCGCAACCCCAAACTTTAAGGAACGACAACTTAGGTTTCTTACCAAACCACAATTCGTACGGTGTCATTTCAATGGATTTAGATGGTGCCCTATTTAAAGTGAATGCGACTGTCTCTAATGCATAGCCCCAAAACGATAGTGGTAAATCTGTAAGAGACATCATAGACCGAACCATATCTAAGAGAGTTCGATTACGACGTTCGGACACACCATTACGCTGTGGTGTTCCCGGCGGTGTCAATCTAAAGTATTCCACATTTCTTTAAATGCATGCCAAACTCATAACTCAGATATTCACCTCCGCGGTCGAGCAGAAACTTAATCTTCTTGTTACGATGATTTTCCACTTCACTTTGAAATTCCTTAAACTTCTCGAAAGTTTCGGACTTATGTTTCATAAAGTAGACATACCCATATCTACTTAAGTCATCCGTGAAAGTGAGAACATAACGATATCCACCACGCGATGCTACACTCATTGGACCGCACACATCGGTATGTATTATTTCCAATAAGTCAGTAATCGCTCCATTATTCCGGAGAATGGAGTCTTAGTCATTTTTCCCATTAGACATGCTTCATCTTTCAAGTGATTCAAGAAGTCCATCAGAATGACTTTCTTCATACGCTTCACTCCAATGTGACCAAGTCGACAGTGCCACATGTATGTAGAATTATCATTCAATTTTATTCGTTTAGCATCTATGTTGTGAACATGTGTATCACTACTATCGAGATTCAATAAGAATAAACCATTCATCTCAGGTGCATTACCATAAAAGATATTACTCATATAAATCGAACAACCTTTATTCTCAGACTTAAAAGAGTAACCGTCTACAATAAACAAGATCCAGATATAATGTTCATGCTTAACGCAGCACCAAATAACAATTATTCAAATTTAAAACTAATCCCGGTAGATGTAGAGGAGCGTCGACGCGATCACATCAACCTTGGAGCCATTTCCAACGCGCATCGTCACCTCGTCTCTTGCCAGTCTTCGTTTATTCCGCAGCTCATGTTTCGAGTTACAAATATGAGCAACCGAACCAGTATCAAATACCCAGACACTACTACGATTACTAGTAAGATACACATCAATAACATGTATATCGAATATACCTTTCTTCTTGATGTTGCCGTTCTTCAGATCCGCCAGGTACTTGGGGCAGTTACGCTTCCAGTGACCAGCACCCTTGCAGTAGAAGCATTTAGTTTCAAGCTTAGGACCAGCCTTCGGCTTCTTAGCGAGTCGACTTTCTTGCTGTCCTTCTTGAAGTTGCCCTTTTTCTTAGGCTTGCCCTGTTTCTTGAAATTGGTGGTCTTATTGACCATCAACACTTGGTGCTCCTTCTTGATCTCCACTTCAGCAGTTTTCAGCATGGACGATAGTTCAGGCAACGTCTTGTTCATGCAGTGCATATTGTAGTTTATCACAAAGTTCTTATAACTCGGTGGCAGTGATTGGAGGACACGGTGAATCCCTAACTCATTAGGAATCGTTATCCCCAACTCTTGGAGCTTGTTTGCATGCCCAGACATGGTGAGCACGTGCTCGCTAACGGAGCTTCCCTCTTCCATCTTGCAGGTAAAGAACTTTTCGGAGGCCTCATAGCTCTCCACGGCCGCGTGAGTCTCAAAAATGAGCTAGAGATCCTTAATGATCTCGAACGGGTCGTGGTGCTCAAAGCGCTTCTGGAGCTCCGTTTCTAAACCGTACAGGATGGCACACTGAACTGTGGAGTAATGATTTTTCCGAGTGGCACAAACATTCTTTACGTCATCGGTGGCATCATCTACAGGTGGGTCACCTAGCGGTGCTTCGAGCACATAGGTCATCTGACCAGCCCTGAGAACAATCTTCAGACAACGGAGCCAGTCCGTGAAGTTGCTTCCATTGTTCTTAAGCTTTTCTTTCTCTAGGAACACATTGAAATTGATGGAGAGGTTCGCCATAATCTACAACAAATTTACAAGTAGTTTAGACTAAGTTTATGATAAATTGAGTTCAATTTTAATTCTTAAATTAACTAGGTGAACTCCCACTCAAAACAACATCCCTCACATTGTCTTAGTGATTACACGAACCAAGTCCACTACACCAAGTCCGATCTTCACGAGAGAGGATGTAGTTTCATCGGCGAACAATCTTCATGTTCATCATATCACTTATATGATTCATGCTCTACCTTTCGGTATTCCGTGTTCCGAGACCATGTATGTACATGCTAGGCTCGTCAAGATTAACCTTAGTTTCCGCATGTGCAAATCTGGCTTGCACCCGTTGTATGCACACGTAGAATCTATCACATCCGATCATCACGAGATGCTTCGAGACGACGAGTCTTAGAAACGGTGCCAACTAAGGACGAACACTTTATTACTTGAAATTTAGTGAGAGGGATCATCTTATAATGCTACCGTCACGATCTAAGCAATACAAGATGCATAAAGGATTAACATCACAGGCAATTCATAATTAGTGTGATATGATCTGGCCCTTTCTCTTATGCCTTTGATCTCCATCTCCAAAGCACGGACATGATCTCCATCATCACCAGCACTGCGTCAAGGTCAGTGGCACCGCTTCATGGTTGTCCATTATCACCAGCAACTATTACAACTACTTGGAATAAAGCTATTACAAGATGAATAGACACGCAGGTCTTAACAGAATTAAAGACAACCATTAGGCTCCTGCCGGTTGCCATATTACAACAAGGATCATTGCATACATCAAATATAATCACAATCACATGATGGCCATATCACATCACAAAACCCCTGCAAAAACAAGTTAGACGCCTCTAATTTTCTTTGCATGTTTTACGTGGTTTGGGGTTTTCGAATAAGAACGGATCTTACCTACGAAACTGAACCACAACATTGATACAAGTGCTATCGAGTGCAAAGTGTAGATTGGATCTATACTATGATGGGAGAGACAGACACCCGCAAAGCCACTTGTGCAAAGCAAGTTACACGTCAAGTGTGGAGCAAGTCTCATGTGCGATGACATGAAAGGTTAGCCCGAGCCGCTTCATCCCACCATACCGCAAGATGCAAAGTACACAAAGCAAAAGACGGCACGAGCACCAACGCCCACAAAACCATTGTGTTCTACTCAGGCAATGATCTACGCATAGACAAGGCTCTGATACCACTAATGGGTTCGTAGCATGGAAAACAAAAAAATTCTACCGCAAGAACGAACAAAACCCAGATCTAATCTAGATAAAAGCCAAGATCAAATCTATTAGACATGTGCAACAAGATAGATATGTACTAACCCTCGTAGATCTGAAAACGTTATGAGATTAGATCTCGGGGTTGATGTAGTCGATCACTTGCCGATCTCAAGATCGTGTGGACGATCCTTCCGTGCCAGCGTTCGGCAGCGCTTCCATGATCGGTCACACGCAAGGAGTCGAAGCAGACCTTCCTCTCCCTGTTCCAGCGAGCAGCGGAGGTAGTAGATCTTCTCCATGGAATCCCAGCAGCACGACGGTGTGGTGGTGGTGGTGGAGTAGAGATTTCTGCAGGGCTTCACCTAAGCCGGAGCAGAGTGAAGGAGGAGGAGAGAGGCTGCGGCTAGGGTTTGTTATGGTGGAGGTCTAGGGGGTGGCGCCCCCTCCCCTCTATTTAAAGGAGGGAGGCACCATGGGAGGGGGAGTCCTAGTAGGACTCCCCTCCCTCCTTGGCCGGTGGATTGGGAGGGCGGAGGAATCCTCCTCCCCCACGAATCCGTGTCTTGCCCCACAAAGACTCCTTGATCCTTTCTTGGTTTTCAAGCAAACTCCAAGAAATCTTCTAGAATCTTCCAGAACATTCCGAAACCTTCTAGAATTTCCATACAAACACTCCGGAACATTTCAATATATGATTCTTATTCTCCGGAAAATTCCGGATCTCCTCATGATGTCCCGGATCCAATCCGAGACTTCGAACAACATTCGGTCTCCAATGCATATTCCATATCTACTTAAAACAACTTCGAACCTTAAGTGTGTCATCCTACGGTTCGTGAATATGCAGACATGATGAAGACACCTCTCCGATCAATAACCATCAGCGGGATCTGGATATCCATAATGGCTCCCACATATTCAACGATGACTTCATGATCGATAGAACCATTAACATACGAAACCAATTCCCTTTGTCACGCGATATTCTACTTATCCGAGGTTTGATCGTCGGTATCTCCATACCTAGTTCTACCTCGTTACTGATAAGTACTCTTTACTCGTTCCATGTTATGTCATCCCTTGTGACCTAGTCACATGCTTGCAAGCTAACTAGATGACATTCCACCGAGAGGGCCCAGAGCATATCTATCCGTCATATGGATGGACAAATCTCAATCTTGGTCCATGCGCTTCAACACATACTTTCAGAATACCCAATGACACCTTTATAACCACCCAGTTACGAAGTGGTGTTTGATGTCATCAAAGTACCCATCCGGTGATGGTGATTAACATAACCTCATGGTCGAAGGATTAAGTTACTATGCATTTGAAAGCTTGTAGCAATACGAACTTAATGACTTGATCTTACGCTACGCTTGCTATGGGTGTGTGTCCATCACATCATTCTCCTAATGATATAACCTTGTTATTAATGACATCCAGTGTCCATGAACAGGAAACCATGATCATCAATTAATCAACAAGCTAGTTCAACAAGAGGCTTACTAGGGACTCTTTTATGTTTACAAAACACACATGTATCAGTGTTTCCTTACAATACAATTATAGCATGGGATGTAAACATTCATCATAAACACAAAGATATAATAATAATCACTTTTATTATTGCCTCTTGGGCATATCTCCAACATTTATTATCTACTTTCTTATGTTTTGTCAACATTTTGAGATACTTTTATGCATTTTCTGTAACTAACCTATTAACAAGATGCCACAGTGCCAGTTGCCTGTTTTCTGCTATTTTTGGTTTCAGAAAATCTGGAAAAGAAATATTCTCGAAATTGGACTGGACAAAAGCCAAAGTCGATATTTTATCGGAAGACTCATGGAGCTAGAAGACGAGACGGAGAGGGGCCAGGGGCTGTCCACACCATGTGGTGGCGTGGGCCCCCTGGCCACGCCACCAGGTGATGTGGGCCCCTGTTCCACCCTCTGACATCGCCCTTTCGCCTATAATAAGCCTCCGATGCAGAAACCCTAAATAATCCAGCCTCCAGCCACGAAATGTTCCACAGCGCCGCCACCACCGAAGGGGAGATTCGTGGGACAGAAAGTCTCTGTTTCGGCACCCTGCCGGGACGGGGAAGTGCCCCTGGAGCCATCTCCATCGATGTACACCACCATCTCCATCACCGTTGTTGATTCCCATGATGATGAGGGAGTAGTTCTTCCTCGAGGCTAAGGGTTCTACTGGTAGCTATGTGTCCATCTCTCTCTATGCATGACCATATTATGATCATGAGCTTTGTAATCAAGTAGATCTACCTTGCTACTCAAGTGCTTTAATAGATCTCTGGCTCTCCCCACGTGTGTGAAAGTGATAGCATGCAAACCATGGTGGCACTTAGGCTAGAGATTACAAATACTTGTTATGAGTTATATTTGGAGTTGGATGTCTCTACGAAATTGTGGTGTTTGTTGGATCCATCTAGCACTCAAGGTGACAGTGTGGGGTTATCTAGATGGGGAAGCAAACTTTGAGAAGTGTTTTTATAGCCCTACCATGGATTAGAGTGTCCAACCAGAGAGTAGTTCAGAGTAGTATCATGAAGAGAAGATATTTATATGAGAGTGTTCACTAGCGAAAGTATGATCCCTAGGCTTTGTTTCTAAACATTAAAACACCGTTTGCAACTAGATCTGTTACATGTTTGCTTGCTTCCATCTTTATTTCAGATTGCCTTTAGTCTTTTCCTCCCATCAAGCTATTTTCTAGCACCGTTGTCTTATATCCATACCACTTGTATTTCACTATCTCTTCGCCGAACTAGTGCACCTATACACCTGACAAGTGTATTGGGTGTGTTGGGGACACAAGAGACTTCTTGCATCTTGATTGTAGGGTTGCTTGAGAGGGATACCTTTGACTACTTCCTTCCTAAGTTCGATAAACCTTGGATAATCCACTTAAGGGAAACTTGCTACTGTTCTACAAACTTCTGGACTTGGAGGCCCAACAACTGTCTACAAGAATAGAAGTGCGTAGACATCAAGCTATTTTCTGGCGCCGTTGCCGGGGAGGTAAGGTAAAAGGTACTCACATCTTCTGGCTACTAAGCTATCTTCTAGTACTGTTGCTGGTGTGTGAGTGCTCAAAGTTATTTCCTTTAGATTCTGCAATTATATCTTTTTGTTTGTTGTTTTTATTTTCCTAGTTAGGCTTAATGGAAAACAACAACAAAAATTAGAGAGCTTTATAGTATTTATCTTGAGTTAGGACATGAAGTGTTTGAAGAGAAAATAAAAAACCTATGGAACTTTATTTGCATGCTAATAGCAATGTTATTAGTATGAATTCTTTGAACACCATTATTGCTAATGCTATGGAAAAGTCTAAGCTTGGGGAAGTTGGTTTTGATGAGCATGATATTTTTTGTCCCCCAAGCATGGAGGAGAAAATTTACTTTGATGATACAATGCCTCCAATATATGATGATTACAATGATGAATATGATATTTTCAGTCCACCTACTATTGAGGAGAAAATTAATTATGATTACAATATGCCTCCTATATTTGATGATTATGGTGATGAGAATAATAATGATAGCTATTTTGTTGAATTTGCTCCCACTACAATTAATAAGAATGACATTTTTATGCGGGGAGTATTAATTCTTTTATGCATGTGGCTCATGATGAGAATGTTTTATGTGATAGTTATATTGTTAATTTATTCATGATGCTACTGAAAGTTAGTATGAGAGAGGGAAACATGGTTTTATGTATCTCAACAATATTAAGTTTCCCCTCTTTATGTTAATTTTTTTGAAGTTGCACTTGTTTTGCTTTCCTATGCTTGTTGCTTTGTGCTTTCATGACTTGTTTATTTATAAGATTATTTTTCATAGGAAGTGGGTCAGACTTAAATGTGCTTTGAATTTTCTTCTTGATGCTCTCTTTTACTTCAATTCATATTTTTTATGTGAGCATCTTATCAAACTATCATGCCTAACTTAAAGGCGTTAAAGAAAAGTACTTCTTGGGAGATAACCCAATAGTTTTCTTGAGTCTTGGAAGTTATTACTTATCCTTTTTTTTATTTGATTTTTGTGCCAAGAGTAACCTCTAATGAGAGGGAAGTAAGATTTGGGGAAGTGCTGTCCCGAAACAGATTTTTGTGCTTCGCTGTAAACATTCGTGAAAAATCTCTGTATGTAGGATTGAGCTATAAATTTCCGAATAAATCCCCCACGTTGTTAGCTAACTTTCGTTAGTTCAACACAGCAACAGAAGGTCTTCGAAAAAATCGGTTTTCACCTGCTGGTCTGTTTTGACAGATTTCTGCCATTATTTGCATTTGCCTCTTTAGCGATTTCTTTTTGGGTTCTTTTTGGTGAATTGAGATTTTGAGGGAATTGCTACAGTAGCTTCTGTTTTTAATGAAATTTTTGTTGTTTTAAAACTAAAACCCAAAGGTTTATTATCTTTTGAATGCACTAATGTTGCTAATGAAGATTGTGTGAAGTTTTGTATGAAGGAAATTTTCAGGTGTAGGGAAAGAATGATGTAATGAGATGAAGAATGGACAAAAGCTCAAGCTTGGGGATGCCACCCCGTGTCACCCCAAGAAATATTCAAGAGGTACAAGCGTCAAAGCTTGGGGATGCCCAAGGCATCCCCTTCTTCATCAATAAAAATCTCAGGTCTTTCTAGACACTTCGTTTTTATTGTTTCATGCACTGTTGTGTTGTTCTTGGAGTGTCTTCGTTTTCGTTTTTAGTTTTTGTTTGCTTAGTTTGCTTGAATAAGTTGGTTGCATCCCAACACTTCTTTTGGAGAGAGACACACTCTGCTTTCATTGTTTGGAACACTCTAGTTTTCATTCTTATTGTTTTGTGAGTGTTCTCTTTTGCTAGCACTGGGTTTAGCCTTAGTTTTCTTGTGCTTCAAGCTTAGAAATTTTTAGTTCTTCTTTGTGGATTTGTGAGACAAGCCCACTGATCTTTATTTATTATTATCTTTGTGAGTTGTTTCAAATAAGTCGATTGGTGATGGAAGAGAGTAGAAAGTTTCATGCTTAAGTGGTATAACAGGGAGCTTGTTTTGACTATGGCTTAGACTTTATCATGTCATGCTAGATGTTGCTTTGACCTTATGCTTAGTGATTATTGTTGTAGCATGACATGTTATAAACAATTGAGATTGCTTAATGTGCCTTGAAAGAATCATGCGTTGTTTTAGCATATAAAAGCATAATATTGTAGTATTCTCCTTTAAATGCTTTATTTGGGTTGACTTGGCGCATGCTCACACCATGTTAAGACTATACCAAGTCACCATAGCCTCTATGATCATTTAGTTTTCGACTTGTAATATCAATTTATGCTTTAATTAATGATATTTTGTCGCTTTGCATGATTATGGCCATTATCGCTCTCTTAGTTGGTCGCTCCCAGTCTTTTACTAGCCTCCATACCAAGTATGAGTTCCACTCATGCATCCAACTCCCAATAAAACCAAGTTATTCCAAAGAGTCCACCATACCTACCTATTAGCATTTGCTATTCCAAGTATATTCATGTTTTTATCTACCTTCCAAATTAAACTTGTTATGTGAAAATTAGTGATTAAAGCTCTCACGAACTTGATGGCACACTTTACTTTTCTTGCCCCTAATAAACTTGAACCATTGTGTCATCTATGTTGTATATGCTTGCACTTATACGTTGGGAATTAGTAGAACCATGCTGTCATGGGGAACGCTTTCAACATTGCACTTGTACATTGTACCCAGTTCATATCATGCTCTTTTGTTTATGGATATCATCGGTGTGAAATGAAAGGGGAGCTTGTAAGTCCATGGAGTTATGTATGTGTGTGTTAGAGAAACGCCTAGGCCGCTAGCCTAAGCCATGCCTAATCATGGTGGAAACTTACAGCATCACCATAGTGAGCAATCTATGAAGGATTCTTCTTATAAAAAAGAGATACAAGCTGAGAAAAAGAAAAAAAGGTGAGAAAAGAGGAAAGAGAGAGAAAAGCACCATTTTCCCATGGTAAATAAGAAGATTGCTGAGATGCTCATTGTCTGATTGCCTTGTCATTTTTATTATGGGATAGCTCCTGTATCATGTGCAAGGGGTACCCTGTTGGCGGTTCTCTATGATACACATGTACTTACTATGACAAGAACTTACTGGTAACTAAACTTGAGTAGTATGAGGAGCGACCCTCGTTTTCAAGGGACATGAGATTACCAACTTATACTTTGTCAAGCATATACTTCATAGTTTGTTCACTTTAACCTTAATCATTTCAAGATGCTTATGATAGGGGCAATGAGAGCTGAAAGCTA
Source organism: Avena insularis (assembly GCA_023614405.1). Lineage (NCBI taxonomy): Eukaryota > Viridiplantae > Streptophyta > Magnoliopsida > Poales > Poaceae > Avena > Avena insularis. Next base: position 293,911,025 of record CM042696.1, read on the forward strand.
ATAAGTACCATAATTTTTGGAAGCTCTTTATGAGACTTGAATCCCTGCTTCCTTCTATGAAGGCCTTTCTTTTACTTTTATGTTGAGTCTCCATCTTATTTCTTTATGCACCTATTAAGAGAGCATAGTGGCAATTCTTAGTTTAATGTGCATTGTCCCAAAACTTGTTGACTAATTCATAATGTTGATATTGCTTGTTCTTGAACTATTTGTATCTAGTCACCCTTATGAACTTTGAAGGTGTCCTATGCATTTATGTTTTGCTACTCCATGACGGATAATCTGAATACCACTATGCTATGTTTTCTATATGTGAAACAAACAAACGTCTTTCAATGCATTGTTATGCATGATCTTTGTTTGTGCCTTTTCATGTTATAACATAGTTACTATGTCTTATTGTTAGAACTTCATCTTTCATGCTCATGTTTAGAGTACTTTGATCCCAGCTTTCATGCTTTGCAAATGGTTTCATCCTTGATTGTGATGGTGCATGTCACCTCAAAAATTATTCTTTTTTTATCACTTACCTACTCAAGGACGAGCAGGAGTTAAGCTTGGGGATGTTGATACGTTGCAAACATATCAATAATTTTTGATGTTCCATGCTTGTTTAGTATCTACTTTATTATGTTTTGTCTACATTTTGAGATACTTTTATGCATTTTCTGTAACTAACCTATTAACAAGATGCCACGATGCCAGTTGCATATTTTCTGCTGTTTTTGGTTTCAGAAAAGCTAGAAAAGAAATATTCTCGGAATTGGACCGGACAAAAGCCAAAGTCGATATTTTACCGGAAGACTCACGGAGCCAGAACACGAGACGGAGAGGGGCCAGGGGCTAGCCACACCATGTGGTGGCACAGGTCCCCCTGGTCGTGCCACCAGGTGGTGTGGGCCCCTGGTCCACCCTATGACAACGCCCTTTCGCCTATAAGAAGCCTCCGATGCAGAAACCCTAAATAATCCAGCCTCCAGCCACGAAAAGTTCCGCAACGCTGCCTCCACTGAAGGGGAGATTCGAGGGATAGAAAGTCTCTGTTCCGGCACCCTACCGGGACAGAAAAGTGCCCCCGGAGCCATCTCCATCAATGTCCACCACCATCTCCATTGCCGTTGCTGATTCTCATGATGATGAGGGAGTAGTTCTTCCTCGAGGCTAAGGGTTCTACCGGTAGCTATGTGTTCATCTCTCTCTCTATGCATGATCATATTGTGATCATGAGCTTTGTAATCAAGTAGATCTACCTTGCTACTCAAGTGCTTTAATAGATCTCTGGCTCTCCCCATGTGTGTGGAAGTGATAGCGTGCACACCATGGTGGCACTTAGGCTAGAGATTACAAATACTTGTTATGAGTTATATTTGGAGTTGGATGTCTCTATGAAATTATGGTGTTTGTTGGAACCATCTAGCGCTCAAGGTGACAGAGTGGGGTTATCTAGATGGGGAATGCGAACTTTGAGGAGTGCTGTTATAGCCCTACCATGGATTAGAGTGTCCAACCGGAGACTAGTTCAGAGTAGTATCATGAAGAGAAGATATTTATATGAGACTGTTCACTAGCGAAAGTATGATCCCTATGCCTTGTTTCTAAACATTGAAACACCGTTTGCAACTAGATCTGTTACATGTTTGCTTGCTTCCATCTTTATTTCAGATTGACTTTAGTCTTTTCCTCCTGTCAAGCTATTTTCTAGCACCGTTGTCTTATATCCATACCACTTGTATTTCACTATCTCTTCGCCGAACTAGTGCACCTATACACCTAACAAGTGTATTGGGTGTGTTGGGGACACCAAGAGACTTCTTGTATCTTGATTGCAGGGTTGCTTGAGAGGGATACCTTTGACCACTGCCTCCCTGAGTTCGATAAACCTTGGGTAATCCACTTAAGGGAAACTTGCTGCTATTCTACAAACCTCTGCACTTGGAGGCCCAACAACTGTCTACAAGAATAGAAGTGCGTAGACATCAGAGTTTGCCAAATCCGATTGCCTGGCTGTACCGCTCAGATATCTTATGCTTCATTGCTCTAGATGTCGTTCCGGGGAAGAGTACTGCGGAAGATCAGTTGGGATGGGTTGGTGGTTTCTACCTTTCTGCAAGGATGGAGAGGGGCTACGATGGTGCACAAGCGGCCAGAGCGGCAGAGGAAGATGATGAGAGGCGCGGGGCGGTTCTCCTCCGGTTGTCAGATCGACTAATCCAACGTAGTATATTAGGGCAAAACTAACGCGTGACAATAACATAGACGCTTATGCAAAAAAGGAATAATAAAATAAAATTAGATATATTCATTAAACGCTTCGTCCCGCAATGTTGGCCCCTAGTTTGAGGCGCTACTATTTTTTCGGTGGGTAGCTAGGGATAGCAAAACACACCGTGCCGAAGAAAAAGTTCGAAATGTCCTCAAATTTGCTTTGCGTGTGGGGATGGTGATGCCGCACTAAAGGAGAGAGAAAACACAATTTGTTTTGAATACATATATACTACTCCCTCCGATCCATATAATATTCTCAGATTTATCTAGATTAGAATGTATATAGTCATGTTTTCATGCTAGATTTATCTGATGGTTGGAAACTCCAAGTGGCGACATTGTTACCATGACATGATTCACCCATTTACTCCCAAATATGGGAACATCACGGATGGTGGGAGTACAATTTACATCAAGGACCTAAAAATGGAGAAAATTACATAGAGTGCCTTACATTTAGTATGAAGCACCCTAAAATTAAGCAAGGGAAATAGTCGGGTTCGGCTCCTTCTCGAGAGAGAAGAATCATACTCTTCATACTACTTTCTCTTCGTTTGTTTTCAAAATATATGGCCAAATTTGGCGGCATGAAAATTCCTGGACATAGGATCATCATCAGCATAAAGTATGATGTAGATATGGCCATGACGTTGGCCATTCGGCTTGAAATCCAAGAATGTTCATACTCATCGACAACTAATAAAATTAAATACTTTTAAATTTTACCACTTGCTTTTAGGTTCGAATTTTACACGTAAGAACGGAGGGATTACATATTAAATCAAGGACCTGAAATGGTAAAATTTTATCGAGGTCCATACATTTAGCACGAACCACCCTAAAATTAAGCAGGGAAAACAGTCATGTTTTGCTCCTTCTCGAGAGAAAAGTTGATCAAGCCATACTCTTCATACTACTTCCTCTTCGTTTGTTTTCAAAATATGGCCAAATTTGGCAGTTTGCAAATTCTTGGATATGGGATCATGAATCATCAGCATAAAGTATGATGTAGATATGGCCATGACCTTGGTCGTTCATCTTGAAATCCAAGATTGTTCATACTTATCGACAACTAATAATCTTAAATACGTTTAAATTTTTACAGTTGCTTTTAGGTTTGAATTTTACACGTACGGATGGTGGGAGTACATTTTACATCAAGGACCTAAAAAAGGTAAAATTACATCGAGGACCATACATTTAGCACGAAACACCCTAAAATTAAGCAGGGAAAATAGTCATGTTTTGCAACTTCTCGAGAGAAAAGCTGATCGAGCCATACTCTTCATACTACTTCCTCTTCATTTGTTTTCAAAATATGGCCAAATTTGGCCGCATGCAAATTCTTGGATATGGGATCAGGAATCATCAACATAAAGTATGATGTAGATATGTCCATGACCTTGGTCGTTCGTCTTGAAATCCAAGAATGTTCATACTCATCGACAACTGATAATCTTAAATACGTTTAAATTTTACCACTTGCTTTTAGGTTTGAATTTTACACGTACGGATGGTGGAAGTACATTTTACACCAAGGACCTAAAAAACGTAAAATCACATCGAGGTTCATACATTTAGCACGAAGCAACCTAAAATTAAGCAGGGAAGTAGTCATATTTAGCTGATCGAGTCATACTCTTCATACTACTTCCTCTTTGTTTGTTTTCAAAATATGGCCAAATTTGGGGGCATGCAAATTCTTGGATATGGGACCACGAATCATCGACATAAAGTATGATGTAGATATGGCCATGACCTTGGTTGTTTGTCTTGAAATCCAAGAATGTTCATACTCATCGACAAATAATAATCTTAAATATGTTTAAATTTTACAATTTGCTTTTAGGTTCAAATTTTATACGGACGATCGGAGTATATTTTACATTAAGGACCTAAAAAGGTAAAATTACATCGAGGTCCACACATTTAGCACGAAGCACCCTATTATTAAGCAGGGAAAACCGTCATGTTTTGCTCCTTTTAGAGAGAGAAGCTGACTGAGTCATACTCTTCATACTACTTCCTCTTCGTTTGTTTTCAAAATATGGCCAAATTTGGCGGCATGCAAATTCTTCGCTATGGGATCATGAATCATTAGCATAAAGTATGATGTAGATATGTATGACCCTAGTCGTTTGGCTTGAAATGCAAGAAACTTCATATTCATTGACAACTAATAAGCTTAATTACGTTTAAATTTTATCACTTGCATTTATGTTCAAATTTTACATGGATGGTGGGAGTACATTTTACAGAAAGGGCCTAAAAAAGGTAAAATTACATCGAGGTCTACACATTTAATTACCATGGAGCACCCTAAAATTAAGCAGGGAAAACAGTCGGGTTCGGATCCTTCTCGAGACAGCAGCTGGTCGAGCCATACTCTTCGTACTACTTCCCTCATTGTTTGTTTTCAAAATATGGCCCAATTTGGCGGCATGAAATTCTTGGATATGGGATCATGAATCATCGATGTAAAGTATGATGTTGACATGGCCATGACCTTGGTCGTTCGGCTTGAAATCTAAGATTGTTCATACTCATTCACAACTAACCTTAAATTCGTTTAACTTTTACCACTAACTTGTAGGTTTGAATTTTACACGAACGGTAGGAGTACATTTTACATCAAGGACCTAAAAAGGGGGGAAATTACATCGAGGTCCATACATTTAGCATGAAGTACCCTAAAATTAAGCAAATAAAACAGTCCGGTTCAGCTCCTTCTCGAGAGAGCAGCTGATTGAGCCATACTCTTCATAGTACTTCCTCTTCATTTGTTTTCATCAAGGACCTAAAAGGGGAAAATTATATCGAGGTACATAAATTTAGCATGAAGAACGCATTAAAATTAAGGAAAGGAAAATAGTCGGGTTCGGCTCCTTCTCGAGAAAGAACCTGACCAAGCCATACCCTTCGTACTACTTCCTCTTCATTTGTTTTCAAAATATATGGCCAAATTATGCATCATGCAAATTCTTCGATATGGGATCATGAATCATCAGCATAAAGTATGATGTACATATGTCCATGACCCTTGTTGTTCAGCTTGAAATGCAAGAATGTTCATACTCATTGACAACTAATAAGCTTAAATACATTTAAATTTTACCACTTGCTTTTGTGTCTGAATTTTACACGGACAGTGGGAGTACATTTTATAGCAAAGACCTAAAAAGGAGTAAAATTACATCGAGGTCCATACATTTAGCATGAAGCACCCTAAAATTAAGCAGGGAAAACAGTCATGTTTGGCTCCTTCTCGAGAGATAAGCTCATCGAGCCATACTCTTCATACTACTTTCTCTTCGTTTGTTTTCAAAATATATGGCCAGAGTTGGCGCCATGAAAATTCGTGGACATGGGATCATCATCAGCATAAAGTATGATGTAGATATGGCCATGACCTTGGTCGTTCGGCTTGAAATCTAGGAACGTTCATACTGATCGACAACTAATAATCTTAAATATGTTTTAATGTTACCACTTGCTTTTAGGTTCGAATTTTACACGGATGGTGCGAGTACATTTTACATCAAGGATCTAAAAAAGGTAAAATTACATCGACGTCCATACATTTATGTCTGAAAACTTGTCTTATGGTATTCAGATCCATATTCTTCGGTGTTTCTTTACGTAAAAGAACAATCTTATCATCACTCGAAAAGTTGAGAATTAAATGTTCTTTCATGATAGTTGGAAACTAACACCGAAGACATTGTTTACTACATGAAGATGCACCCATCTACCTCTAAAAATACATTTAATTCAATAGCAATCAATTGCCCTTACTTGTGTAGATGCTAAGGCTGGTCATAGTGGGGAGTAACTTGAACTAGTGACATGCACCTAACACTAGTCTAAGTTACCACATTCATAGTGCATAGTAACTAATAGGTAGTCTCATAGAAGACTATATTAATTATCTTGTAGACTCATTTTCACTTGAAAAGTGTGATGTTATGATAACTTAGCTAGTTACTGCATCCATCTCTTTCCTCATTTAATAGCACGCCATGTCATCAAAATGCCTAGTTGGCACTTTATGTAGTTGCATGTTACTACTTTAGTTACTCCCACTACGACTAGCCTAAGAATAGAAAAGAAGATCCAACGGTTAGCAATGTTTGGATTTGCCGGTCTTGATCCAACGGTAAATGTTCGAAGTTATCCATACACTATACAGTGGTATGGTATGGTATTGTAAGAGATAAGAAAAGATAAAGATAAGATAAGAAGTACTGCGAATGGCCGATCTTTTGAGTAACCTTCCCTCCCGATGTTTGGGAAGCAAGTGAAAATTTCAAAAAGTGGAAAAGTTTGAAGTTTTTTTTTGCCGCCAAGGACCAAAGTGGTTTCCTTCCTATGTACTAATTGTCCCTACTCCACACCAACGCGGCTGCCGAACACGCCAGAGACATAGAGACGCCGTACTAAGGCACACGTGCGCAACACCATGCTGTGGACCAGGGAGAGATCAGCCGGGCTGGTGCGCGAGGGGAAAGGGTAGGAGAGAGGGAGGATGGATGGTGAGAGGAAGCGAAGGAGAGATAAAACGCACAATTTATTTTGCGTGCATAGGTCCTAAAATTTACTACTAGTAGAGTGGCTGCAGGAGTACCTCGTGTTAGGAACCCATCATAACTTTCCTCTGACATCAAACCGCCTTCAACTCCTCTTTGTTGCTGCCCTCTTTTACCCTGCCTATGTTTCATTCTCTCAGCATGTACAGCGCGTGGACAGAGGTGAGCATATTTCTAAGCAAAGAAATGAGTACTACTATACTAGTGTACTAGTACTAATATACTATTTGCTTTTTCCCTAATAAGGGCATCAGCAATGTGTACAAAAGAACACCTTAAGGCCTAGTATGTGGCATCCGCTAAGGTTCACCATATACATTGTGGAGAAAATAAAGTTTGTATCTTTAAGCCTAAGGTGCACCTCAATCTTGTGGGTTACCCATAGAGAATAGCATTTCCACTCTCTCCCTATTTCATGTGATCGTTTTCAAAAGGTGTTCAAAATTTTCATGATGCAAAATCTTAGCTAGAAGTCGAACCACTCGTCAAAACTCTTTGTGGTTTCTGCTATATTAATTAACCGCTCGATGGGTACCTCCAAAAGCTTTTTTCATAAAACTTTCAAAGCAACCTACAATTTATTACTTGTAGTTCAAGTTTGACCTAATTTCATTAACATAAAGTGCAATCTATCGCACTTAGTTGTAGCTCAAGTTTGACCTAATTTCATTAAACTGTCAAGATGCAAAATCTTAGCAAGAAGATGAACCTGTCGTTGGAACTCTCTGTGGTTTTCTATAGTATATTAATTGACCCCCCCTCTGATGGGTACCTCCAAGAGCTTTTTCATAAAACTTTCAAAACAACCTATATAGTTTACTTGTAGTAGTTCAAATTTTACCTATTATATTTTTTCTACTTTACCTATTATAATTTTATATAGTGATGATATGCCAGATGTCTATTATCTAAGTCTTGCATGCAGGGAACATGCAATTTACTATTACTTGGAGTTTCAAATTTGACCTAATTTCGATAAATCGACATAAAGTCATTCGAAAGGGCAGAGTTAGCTAGGAAGTTTGAAAACTCATAAAAAATGGGAATTCGTTGGTACAACATGTTGGTCCAATATATATGTATGTAAACTTGGCTTGTGGCATTCAGATCCAACATTCTTCGAACTTTTCTTTAGGAAAAAGAACAACCTCGCTCATATTCTTCACTCGGAAAATGTAGAATGGAATGTTCTTTCTTAATAGTTGGAAACTCACATCGACGACACTTTTTACTACAAGAAGATGCACCGATGATCTACCTCTGAAAATACATTTAATTCAAGAGCAATCTATGGCGTTTACTTGTAGCTAGCTCAAGTTTGACCTAATTTCGTTAAATTGTCAAGATGCAAAGTCTTAACAAGAAGTTGAACATATCGTCGAAACTCTCGCTGGTTTCTGATATATTAATTTTGACCCGTCGATGGGTAACTCCAAAAGCTTTTCCGTAAAACTATCAAAGCAAAATTACTTGTAGTTTCAAATTTGACCTAATTCCGAGATATCGGCATAAAGTCATTCAAATGGGTGGGGTTAGCTAGGAAGCTTGAAAACTCATAAAACATGGGAATCGCAAGTACAACATGTTATCGATGCACTATATATGGTTGTCAACTTGGCTTGTGGTATCCACATCCAATATTCTTTGGACTTCTCTTTATAGAAAAGAATAACTAACCTCGCTCGTCTTCACTTGGAAAATGTAGAATTGAATGTTCTTTCCTGATAGTTGGAACTCACATTGATGATATTGTTTACTACAACAAGATGCACCGATCTACCTTTGAAAATACATTTAATTCAAGAGCAACCTATCACGCTTACTTGTAGCTCAAGTTTGACATAATTTCGTTAAATTGTCAAGATGCAAAATCTTAGCAAGAAGTTGAACCTATCGTCAAAACTCTCGGTGTTTCATGACATATTAATTGTGCCCCTCGATGGGTACCTCCAAAAGATTTTTCGTAAAACTTTAAAAGCAACCTACAATTTACTTGTAGTTTCAAATTTGACCTAATTTCGATAAACCGACATAAAGTCATTCGGTTAAATGGGCAGAGTTAGCTAGGAAGTTTGAAAACTCATAAATAAAACAAGGGAATCATTGGTACAACATGTTGGTAAACTTGGCTTTTGGCATTCAGATCCAATATTCTTCTGACATTTCTTTACGAAAAAGAACAACCTTGCTCGTCATCACTCGGAAAATTGAGAATAATTAAATGTTCTTTCCTGATATAGTTGGAAAATCACACCGACGACACTGTTTACTACAATAAAATGCACCCATCTACCACTCTGAAAAGTCATATATTTCAACAGCAATCTATCGCACTTACTTGTAGCTCAAGTTTGACCCAATTTCGTTAAATAGTGGCATGCGATGCAAAATATTAGCAAGAAGTCAAACTTGTTGTCAAAACTCTCAGTTGTTTCACATATATTGATTGTGACCCCCCCGATCGGTACGGTACCTCGAAAAGCTTTTTCGTAAAACTTTCAGAGCAACCTACAATTTAGTTATAGTTCAAGTTTGAACTAATTTCAATAAATCAGCATGTAGTCATTCAAGTAGGCAGAGTTAATTAGCTAGGGAGTTTGAAAACTCAAAAAACATATGGGAATCGTAAGTAAAACACGTTGGTCCACTTAATATGTCTAGAAGCTTAGCTTATGGCATTGAGATCCATATTCTTTGGGCTTTCTTTACGGAAAAGAACCATCTCGCCATCACTCGGAAAACTGAGAATTTTATTTCCTGATAGTTGAAAACTCACACTGACGACATTGTTTACTACAAGAAGATGCACCCATCTACCTCCGAAAATACATTTAATTCAAGAGCAATCTATCGCGCTTACTTGTAGCTCAAGTTTGACCTAATTTCGTTAAATTGTCAAGATGCAAAATCTTAGCAAGAAGTTGAACCTATCATCAAAACTCTCGGTGTTTCATGATATATTAATTGTGACCCCTCGATGGGTACCTCCAAAAGATTTTTCGTAAAACTTTCAAAGCAACCTACAATTTACTTGTAGTTTCAAATTTGACCTAATTTTGATAAATCGACATAAAGTCATTCAGTCAAATGGGCAGAGTTAGCTAGGAAGTTTGAAAACTCATAAATAAAACAGGGGAATCATTGGTACAACATGTTCTTAAACTTGGCTTCTGGCATTCAGATCCAATATTCTTTGGACATTTCTTTACGGAAAAGAACAACCTCACTCGTCATCACTCGGAAAATTGAGAATAATTGAATGTTCTTTCCTGATATAGTTGGAAAATTACACCGACGACATTGTTTACTACAAGAAAATGCACCCATCTACCTCGCTGAAAAGTCATATATTTCAACAACTATCTATCACGCTTACTTGTAGGTCAAGTGTGACCCAATTTTGTTAAATAGTGTCATGCGATGCAAAATCTTAGCAAGAAGTCAAACCTGTTGTCAAAACTCTTAGTTGTTTCTCATATATTGATTGTGACCCCCCAAATCGGTACGGTACCTCCAAAAGCTTTTTCGTAAAACTTCCAGAGCAACCTACAATTTAGTTATAGTTCAAGTTTGACCTAATTTCGATAAATCGGCATGTAGTCATTGAAGTGGGCAGAGTTAATTAGCTAAGGAGTTTGAAAACTCAAAAAACATATGGGAATCGTAAGTAAAACACGTTGGTCCACTTAATATGTCTAGAAGCTTGGCTTATGGCATGGAGATCCATATTATTTGGGCTTTCTTTATGGAAAAGAACCATCTCATCATCACTCGGAAAACTGAGAATTTTATTTCCTGATAGTTGGAAACTCACACTTACGACATTGTTTACTACAAGAATATGCACCCATCTACCTCCGAAAATACATTTAACTCAAGAGCAATCTATCGCTCTTACTTGTAGCTCAAGTTTGAAAATTTCGTTAATCGACAAGAAGTCACTGAAGTGTGCGAAGTTAGCTAGGAAGCTTGAACAATCCTAGTACTAAAAACTTGGGTATTACGAATAAGAAACTGTGGTCCATTTTGTGTGATAATTGGGGCAGTTGTATTTTCTTTTAACTGTGGTAGGTCTCGTAGGAGCGAGGTGCTTGAGAGTTAACACGGTCGATGGAAGTACAAGTTACATCAAGGGCCTCATAAAAATGAAAATTGAGAATAATTGAATGTTCTTTCTTGATATAGTTGGAAAATCACACTGACGACACTGTTTACTACTAGAAAATGCACCCATCTACCTCTCTAAAAGTCATATATTTCAACAATAATATATCGCGCTTACTTGTAGGTCATGTGTGACCCAATTTCGTTAAATAGTGTCATGTGATGCAAAATCTTAGCAAGAAGTCAAACTTGTTGTCAAAACTCTCGGTTGTTTCTCATATATTGATTGTGACCCCCCCCCCAATCGGTATGGTACCTCCAAAAGCTTTTTTGTAAAACTTTCAGAGCAATCTACAATTTAGTTATAGTTCAAGTTTGACCTAATTTCGATAAATCGGCATGTAGTCATTCAAGTGGGCGGAGTTAATTAGCTAGGGAGTTTGAAAACTCAAAAAACATATGGGAATCGTAAGTAAAACACGTTGGTCCACTTAATATGTCTAGAAGCTTGGCTTATGGCATTAAGATCCATATTCTTCGGGCTTTCTTTATGGAAAAGAACCATCTCGTCATCACTCGGAAAACTGAGAATTTTATTTCCTGATAGTTGGAAACTCACACTGACGACATTGTTTACTATAAGAAGATGCACCCATATACCTCCAAAAATACATTTAATTCAAGAGCAATCTATCACGCTTACTTGTAGCTCAAGTTTGACCTAATTTCGTTAATCGGCAAGAAGTCACTGAAGTGTGGGAAGTTAGTTAGGAAGCTTGAAAAATCCTAGTACTAAAAACTTGGGATAACGTATAAGAAACTTTGGTCCAGTTTGTGTGATAATTGGGGCAGTTGCATTTTCTTTTAACTATGGTAGGTCTCGTAGGAGCGAGGTTCTTGAGTGTTAACACGGTCGGTGGAAGTACAAGTTACATCAAGGACCTCATAAAAATGAAAATTACACCCAAGTCCATGCGTTTAGCACAAGGACCCTGAAACTGGGCAATGAAGTGTGTATTTTGAGGTTTGCGCATACTATCGTTCATCGTGCTAAAGACTATCAGTAGAATCTTTGTAGATGCTAAGAAAGGAAAAGAAGATCCAACGGTTAGCAATGTTTGGATTTTTGGTCTTCATCCAACGGTCAATGTTCAAAGTTATCCGTACACAATACAGTGTTATGGTATGGTATTGTAAGAGATAAGAAAAGATAAAGATAAGATAAGAAGTACTGCGAATGGCCGATATTTTGAGTAACCTTCCCTCCCGATGTTTGGGAAGCAAGTGAAAATTTCGAAATCTGGAAAAGTTTGAATTTTTTTTGCTGCCAAGGACCAAAGTGGTTTCCTTCCTATGTACTCCTCATCCCTACTCCACACCAATGCGGCTACCGAACACGCTAGAGACACAGAGTCGTCGTATTAAGGCACACATGCACAACACCATGTTGTGGACCAGGGAGAGATCAGTCAGGCCAGTGCGTGAGGGGAAAGGGTAAGAGAGAGGAAGGATGGATAGTGAGAGGCAGCAAAGGAGAGATAAAATGCACAATTTATTTTGCATGCATATGTCCTTAAATTTACTACTAGTAGAGTGGTCGCAGGAGTACCTTCCTCTAACATCGAACTGCCTTCAATTCCTCTTTGCTGCTATCCTCTTTTACCCTGCCTATGTTTTATTCTCTCAGCATGTACAGCGCGTGGACAGAGGTGAGCATATGTCTAAGCAAAGAAATGAGTACTACTATACTAGTGTACTAGTACTAATATACTATTTGTTTTTTCCCTAATAAGGGCATCAGTAATGTGTACGAAAGCATATTTTAAGGCCTGGTATGTGGCATCCGCTAAGGTTCACCATATACATTGTGGAGAAAATAAAGTTTGTATCTTTAAGCCTAAGGTGCACCTCAAGCTTGTGGGTTGCCCATAGAGAATAGAAAATTCATTTCCCCTCTCTCCCTATTTCATGTGATCATTTTCAAAAGGTGTTCAAAATTTTCATGATGCAAAATCTTAGCTAGAAGTCGAACCACTAGTCAAAACTCTCTGTGGTTTCTGATATATTAATTAACCGCTCGATGAGTACCTCCAAAAGCTTTTTTCATAAAACTTTCAAAGCAACCTACAATTTATTACTTGTAATTCAAGTTTGACCTAATTTCATTAACATAAAGTATTATCGAAACCAAAGAATAATTAATGATGTTTGTATTATACTCTTATAATGCGTGTTCTGGATACACGTAACATGATGCCACAAAAAAATTATACTTCTTATTCTTTTTTTGAAATGTTATGGAAACCGTGTCAGCTTTTTTGGGATGCGGATGCATAGCAAGAACATGAATTTTTCAGAACTTTCGGGATGTACCGAATTCCTGCTTAGCTTCAAAAGATTTTTGGAAAATTTTAAGAGCAAACTATCGCGCTTATGTTTAGTTAAAATTTAAGAAGGTCGGTGGGAGTACAGTTTACATCAAAGACCTCAAAAAATAGAAAATTTCATAGAGGTCCATACATTTAGCACCAAGGGTGCTAAAATGAAGCAATGAAAAATAGTCGGGTGCGGGTCCTTCTCGAGCGAGCGGCCGAGCCAAACCCTTGATACTACTCCTACTGTACTTTCGATCCAGCGTGTTGCAGGTGTGCTTGGTGGCTTCCTCTTCGCAGGGTGTGAAATGGAATGATAATGGAGTACTACAGAGTAGTGGTAAAGCTGGTCGGATCATAATGAAGTGCATCGAGTGCGATGGGACGTACTGCAGATAGTATAAACAATCCCTTGTGCACCACTATCTTTTGAATCTTTTGAATAACCTTCCCTCCGGATGTTTGGGAAGGAAGTCAAAATTTCGAAACTACAAAATTTTGAACTCCGACTCTAATAATAGTATGAGTACTATACCTTTTGTTGCCAAGCCCCAAAATGGTTCCTTCTATGCAGCATGCCTGATACTGACACGGAGCCGACGATAAGGCAGGTCGACACATGTGCGCAACACCATGTTTTGGACGAGGGAGAGATCACCTAGCAGGGGTGTGGGGATGGTGATGAGGCAGTGAAGGAGAGAGAAAACACAATTTGTTTTGCGTGCATATAGTATATAGTAAAGGTCCTGAAATTTACTAGTGCTAGTTCTGTACTACTATTACTACTAGGTGACTGTACCCTGTACCTCGTGTCAGGAAGCCATCACGGCTTTGCTCTCATATCGCACCGCCTTCAACTCCTCCTCTTTGCTGCTCTCTCGAGTTGCTTCCTCTATGCCCACAGTTTCTCTTCTTTATCTTTGATTCTTTTCTATAGAAATACATATTCTTCCTACTTGCTTTAAAGAAAATACACTCCTCTCACTTGGAAAATTGATTTTTTTCCTTCCTCATGGTTGGAAACTCCGAGTGGCAACATTGTTACCATGCCATGATTCACACCCATTTTACACCCAAATATGGGACCATCACGGACGGTGGGAGTACAATTTACATCAAGGACCTAAACATGGAAAAAAATATAAAGGTCCTTACATTTAGCATGAAGCACCCTAAAATTAAGCAATGGAAATAGTCTGGTGTGGCTCCTTCTCGAGAGAGTAGTTGATCGAGCCATACCCTTCATACTACTTTCTCTTTGTTTGTTTTCAAAATATATGGCCAAATTTGGCGGCATGCAAATTCTTCGATATGGGATCATGAATCATCAGCATAAATTATGATGTAGATATGTCCATGACCCTGGTCGTTTGGCTTGAAATGCAAGAATATTCACATTCATTGGCAACTAATAAGCTTAAATATGTTTAAATTTTACCACTTACTTTTATATTCTAATTTTACACGGACGGTGGGAGTGGATTTTACAGCAAGGACCTAAAAAAGGTAAAATTACATTGAGGTCCATACATTTAGCACGAAGCATCCTAAAATTAAGCAGGGAAAATAGTCGGGTTCGGCTCCTTCTCGAGAGAGCAGTTGGTCGATCCATACACTTCATACTACTTCCTCTTCGTTTGTTTTCAAAATACGGCCCAATTTGGCGGCATGCAAATTCTTTGATATGGGATCATCAATCATCGATATAAAGTATGATGTAGATATGGCAATGACCTTGGTCGTTCATCTTGAAATCCAAGAATGTTCATACTCATCGACAACTAATAATCTTAAATACGTTTAAATTTTACCACTTGCTTTTAGGTACGAATTTTACACGTACAGACGGTGGAGGTACATTTTACATCAAGTACCTAAAAAGGTAAAATTACATCGAGGTCCATACATTTAGCACGAAGCACCCTAAAATTAAGCAGGGGAAACATGTTTTGCTCCTTCTCGTGAGAGAAGCTGATCGAGCCATACTCTTCATACTACTTCCTCTTTGTTTGTTTTCAAAATATGGCCAAATTTGGCGGCATGCAAATTCTTGGATATGGGATCACGAATCATCAACATAAAGTATGATGTAGATATGGCCATGACCTTGGTCATTCGTCTTAAAATCTAAGAATATTCATACTCACCGACTACTACTAATAATCTCTTAAATACGTTGAAATTTTACCACTTGCTTTTAGGTTCAAATTTACACGTATAGACAGTGGGAATACATTTTACAACAAGGACCTAAAAAGGTTAAAATTATATCGAGGTCCATACATTTAGCACGAAGAACCCTAAAATTAAGCAGGGAAAACAGTCATGTTTTGCTCCTTCTCAAGATAAAAGTTGATCGAGCCATACTCTTCATACTACTTCCTCTTTGTTTGTTTTCAAAATATGGTAAAATTTGGCGGCATGAAAATTCTTGTATATGGGATCATGAATCATCAGCATAAAGTATGATGTAGATATGGCAATGACCTTGGTCGTTCGTCTTAAAATCCAAGAATGTTCATAATCGTCGAAAACTAAAAATCTTAAATATGTTTAAATGTTACCACTCCCTTGTAGGTACAAATTTTACACGTATGGATGGTGCGAGTGCATTTTACATCAAGGACGTAAAAAGGTAAAATTACATCGAGGTCCATACATTTAGCATGAAGCACCCTAAAATTAAGCAGGGGAAACAGTCATATTTTGCTCCTTCTCGAGAGAAAAGCTCGTTGAGCCATACTCTTCATACTACTTCCTCTTTGTTTGTTTTCCAAATATGGCCAAATTTGGCAGCATGCAAATTCTTCGATATGGGATCATGAATCATCAACATAAAGTATGTTGTAGATATGTCCATGACCCTAGTCATTCGGCTTGAAATGCAAGAATATTCATATTCATTGACAACTAATAAGCTTAAATACGTTTAAACTTTACCACTTGATTTTATGTTTGAATTTTACATGGACGGTGGTAGTACATTTTATATCAAGGACCTAAAAAAGGTAAAATTACATCGAGATCCATACATTTAGCACGAAGCACCCTAAAATTAAGCAGGGAAAATAGTCGGGTTTGGATCCTTCTGAAGAGAGCAGCTAGTCGAGCCATACTCTTCATACTACTTCCTCTTTGTTTGTTTTCAAAATATGGCCCAATTTTGCGGCATGCAAATTCTTGGATATGGGATCATGAATCATCGATATAAAGTATGATGTAGATATGGCCATGACCGTGGTTGTTCGGCTTGAAATCCAAGATTGGTCATACTCGTTCACAACTAAGCCTAAATACGTTTAAATTTTACCACTTTCTTTTATCTTAAAATTTTACACGGACGGTGGGAGTACATTTTATAGCAAGGACCTAAAAAGGTGTAAAAATATATCGAGGTCCATACGTTTAGCACAAAGGACTCTAAAATTAAGCAGGGCAAACAGTCATGTTTGGCTCCTTCTCGAGAGAGAAGCTAATCGAGCCATACTCTTCATACTACTTCCTCTTCGTTTGTTTTCAAAATATGGCCAAATTTGGCGGCATAAAAATTCTTGGATATGTGTTCATCATCAGCATAAAGTATGATGTAGATATGGCCATGACCTTGGTCATTCGTCTTGAAATCCAAGAATGTTCGTACTCATCGACAACAAATAATCTTAAATACGTTTAAAAAGGTAAAATTACATCGAGGTCAATACATTTAGCATGAAGAACCCTAAAATTAGGTAGGGAAACAGTCATATTTTGCTCCTTCTCGTGAGAGAAGCTGATCGAACCATAATCTTCATACTACTTCCTCTTCGTTTGTTTTCAAAATATGGCCAAATTTGGCGGCATGCAAATTTTTGGATATGGGATCACGAATCATCAACATAAAGTATGATGTAGATATGGCCATGACCTTGGTCGTTCGGCTTGAAACCACAGAATGTTCATACTCATCAACACAACTAATAATCTTAAAAATGTTTAAAATTTTACCACTTGCTTTTAGGTTTGAATTTTACACGGACAGTGGGAGTACAATTTATGTCAAGGACCTTAAAAGGGGGAAATTACATCGAGATCCTTACATTTAGCATGAAGTGCCCCAAAATTAAGCAAAGAAATAAAATAGTTGGGTTCGGCTCATTCTCGAGAGAGCACCTGATCGAGCCATCTCTTCATACCACTACTTCCTATTCGTTTGTTTTCAAAATATATGGCCAAATTTGGTGGCATGCAAATTCTTGGATATGGGATCATCATCAGCATAAAGTGTGATGTTGATATGGCCATGACCTTGGTCGTTCGGCTTGAAACTCCAAGAATGTTCATACTCATTGACAACTAATAATCTTAAATACGTTTAAATTTTACCACTTGCTTCTAGGTTCGAATTTTACATAGACGATGGAAGTACATTTTACATCAAGGACCTAAAAAGTGTAAAATTATATTGATGTCCATACATTTAGCACGAAGCACCCTAAAATTAAGCAAGGAAAATAGGTGGCTGAGAAGCTTGAGAACTCATAAAACTTGGTAATCAATCGTAAGTGTATCAAGGTCCACGCTTTATCTAAAAACTAGGGTTGTTGTTGTGGTACTCTGAGCCATTTTTCTTCGTACTTGCTTGCAGAAAAAATCTTGTCGCTTTCAGTTTTATTGTTCCTATAAGTTGGAAACTGTGGTTGCCACCATTTTTCACCTTGCCAAGATGCACACGTCTACCAAATATGGGAACATTACAATACAATATGATGTGCATATGGTTGTTACCTTTGTCATTCGGCTTGAAACCCAAGAGTGTTCATACACCATGGATATATATTGTGTAACTATTTTTTGTAATTTACGATGACTCATGGTTATTAATTATTTTTTAGTGCAAATAGTACTACACGCAAGAGGATGCCATGAAGAAGGCTTCATTTTTAGGGTTTTCATTATTTTTGTTCATAGCTAGTGAGGATCAAATTGTCAACATGCATATTCGTAGCAAGAATTTTATTCCTACAGAACTCTCGTTGGTTTTTGAAGTATTGACCGCCTCGGTACCATATAGACTCAAAGGATGTTTGTAACTTTTTAAGAGCATTCTATCATGTTTACTTGTAGTTCAAATTTGAAAATAATTTTTTATTCCTAATTTTTGGAAACTCCCAGTACTGGTAGAATTATTGTTCACCATGCCAAGATGCACTCATCTACCAAATATGGGAACATTACCATAGTGTATGTTATACATATATAAGGCCATTTAGCTTGTCTTTCGGCCTGAAGCCTAAGGATATGTTCATACAGGGCAGGCCATATTTTCAATTACATTGTTTTTTATATGCGAACTCTCTTGATAATAATCATTTTTAACAGCAAGTAGGACAAGTCAGAGGTCATCGTGCAATGTTTTTTTATTGTTTTCAAATAAAAGACAAATTTTGTACATGCAAATGCTTAGCAAGAACTTGAATTCAACAAATTGATTAGTTTCCGATATATTGACAGTGTGGGTACCTTCAAAAGAACTTGTATAACTTTAAGAGCAATCTACTACTTACTCATAGTTCAAATTTATCTAACATTGATAAATCAGCTTAAATTAGTTTAATAATGTGAAGTTTGCTAGGAAACCTTGAGAACACAAAATAGTTCGTAATCAAAGTGAAACATTATAAACTTTGTCTGTAAACTGGGCTTATAGCATTACGAGGCATATTCACCGTGCTTCCTCTGAGGAAAATAAATCCCATGAAAATAATAATCTGCTTAAGGTTTATGATAAATCGGGTTTTTTCTGTGAGGTGTAATAAACAGACATATATCGTTCGTCCGACACTTTAAAAGAAACTCTTCGATGGACATTTGGATATGTGAATGAAGCGTCAAATCTTATATACAAACAAGTTATGTTCAAAAATAAGTTTATTATGACCAAATAAAGCCTTCACAAATTCAATGTGCGACGGACTGATATGTTGGTACCTTTGTGTAAACATTAACATTTCATATGAAATAAGTCTCTTACATACCAGCTACATGCATCCAAAAAGTATTGTGGGTGATAGATATCGTTAGTATCCAGTTTTTAGCATCATTCAAATCTTTGTGTGTGAATGGGAGCAATGGGATTCGGGGACCACTTGTCAGTATTGCTACCAATGAGGTTAAATCGGTCATTACAGGACTAACTGGCCAAATTTGTGCATATTAGGCCAAAAACAGTTAAAATGTGCAAAAATGACGTCCACCAAGTGTTTTGTGCAAAAGTGCGATGAAAAGATGGTGGATCGTGCAATTTCCTCTATCTAAAAAAAGTTTTATACTAGTACCATGGAGGGTAATACAAAGTATTGTACTATACTTACTACTAGCAAAACATGTACCAGATAGAAGTTTGAAATCTAAAGGGTACCCACTATTTTAGTCGGTTCAAAGAAGTGAACTAGTTCGTCAAAAAGTGATGATATGTGAAATGTAGTTTTTTTGTAGTACGGTACTACAAAAGCGGATAGAGGGTTACCCACTTCCATTCTCTACTCCTCCCCCACCATTCCCTCTCTTGCTATCACATTCCCACACTCACCTCACAGCTCTCAGTCGTTAACCCAGTCGTTGCCTCGATGAAACCAATGCCAAAACCTTTGTTTGTGGTTGAGCTGAGGTCCTCATCAAGCTCTGCTTCGAAGCTGCAGGTGGCTTGTTCGATTCCGACGGCCTCAGCACCCTCTCTGAAGCGTCCTTCGCCTTTCATGTGTGTGCGGGTCGTGCCCAAGGTGAGGCGTCCGTCGCCCTTAGGGTTTCGGCTGGTCGCACCGAAACACTCATCGCCCGCCGAGCGGTAATCCAAGCCTCCAGCGTCGCGTGTGTTGGGACCGAATGCTCGTGAAGCAGCGGACGTGTCCTTTTCATCTGCAGGTTGGACTCTCATTCCCAATGTGCCAAATTTCAGAGCGTACATGATGAAACCCTATCGTGCCCCCCTTCATCAGCTATTGTATGTGCTTCTTTGGTGTATGTGGTTGGTTCTTCATCTGTGGCGCCTTGTTCATCTGCTCAACCCATCGACCCCTGTGCAAGTTCGCGCCCCCCAACTGCAACAAGGTTAGATCTAGAGGATTGGGGCTTTAACCCAAATCTGACGTGCATCTAGTCAGATTTTTGCAACATGTACTGCAGGTCCTTTGTTGAACTGCTTAGTTGTATGTCATATTCTTGATAATTCTCTTTTGTGTTGTTCTTTATACTCCCTCCGTCCAAAAATAACTGACTTGACTTTACCTAGATTCGAATGTATCTATATTTATCTTTTGTGTTGTTCTGCTTAGTTATGGAATATTCTTGATGACGATGATGCAGGGTTCTGTTTTGGTACTTAGATGATGCATTGTGCTGTTTAGGAATTTTCCATGACGCATTGTGCTGTTTTGGTATCTTTATGATGCATTGTGTCCTGTCTCCTCACTGTGTTGTTTCGTCCATTTTGATCTGCATTCTGCTATTTAGGATTAAATGATATGCCTTCTAGATGTTCAGATTATTTCAATGACCCATCAGTTTAGGTAATTTTGATTGTGCAGACATTGTTTATCAAAATTTAATTACATGATACCTTGTGCTGTTTTGGTATTTTTGATGATGCACTGCATATATGCTGTTTTGTCTATCCAGATAATGCATTGTGTTGTTTTAGCCATTCAGATTATGCATTGTGTTGTTTAATCAATCTAATTAAATGTTATGCCTTCTAGTAGCTATTCAGATAATTTTGAGGACCCATCGGGTTAGGTCATTCTGATGATGCATTGTGCTCTGTAGGCAATTTAATTTACCTGATACCTTATACTGTTTAGGTAATTTTGATGGTGCAATGACTCATTGTGATCTTTAGTCAATTTATACAATGCATTGTGGTGTTTTGGTAATTCCAAAGGACTGACGTAATGGTAATTTTCATGTAGGACGACCCAGTTGTAATGCCGAACTTAGACTACATTCTTGACCGGACTATTCCAGCTCCACGTGGCTATGAAGATGCTCTCCCCATCATACCAAGGGAGTTGAAGCTGCCGGTTAGGAGAGTGGAGGCCTTGGCAAGGGCAAGTGTTGTCAAGTCGGTCGCTAGTTCTGCTAAATCGAGAAGACGCCCTAGGTCGGTTGGACACCATGCCATGGCGCATCGTCCTAGGCGCTTCTACATCTAGTTAGTCCAGCATGACTTGTATATGCTTATCATCCCGACTTACTTCAAGCCTTACTTGAAGGGACGCCCCTACCCACAACTAGTGGTGGTCCAAGCATGCGAGTGGGTTGTCCATGCCAACGACAACAAAGACCAGATCGTCCTGGACAAAGAGTGGACTACCTTTGCTACTTTCCATGAGTTGAAGGAGGGTGACTGCCTTATGTTCAAGGTCATTGCAGATGGGTTCAAGATGAAAATCTACGACCACATCACCTCCTACCGAAAGGTGTTCGTCTGTCATGAGCATGCACATCTTGATTAAGTGCCAATTTGGATCGAAGGATTTTCAAAGGAATTTTGGAGGAATTCGACCCATAGGATTTTTTTCATAAGGAAGCCCTTTGGATGAAAGGAATCATACCTCCAAAATTCATATAGATTGCATTTCTACACCCCCAATCCCATAGGAATTTCAACATCCACTTTTTACACTCATTCGCGTAGGATTGAGGTAATTTTCCTCCGCATTTACTCGGTTTCATTGAAATGACTTTAAGCCAGTAGATTTCCTCTATTTTGTACCTTCGACCATGTTACCCTGTATTTTGAAATTCTGTGATCCAAAGAAAGCTATTTTCTCTGTTTTGCAATCCATTGTTTTGTACCTATGACCGAGTCAAATTCCTGTATTTTTAAATCCTGTTATCCAAAGAAGCCCTAAGTTATCTTCAAGTTTGCCGTTCGATCTTTTGGCGACCGTTTGTGATGCTTATGCGTCAAGCCCTAAGTATATTCAATGTGACTACTACTACTACTACTCCTTCCGATTTATTGCTAGATACGTCCAATTCAGCGACAAGTAAATATGGATCGGAGGAAGTACTACTACTACGAGCAAGCACAGCATGAGCCGTTCCTAACGTGGCTAAGAAATGTACGTACTAGAATTTTTTCTGAATCTGCTAGAAATTTACTAGACTAGCCGGCAAAAACCAATCCTAAAGATGGGACCCACTTAGTACAGCATAAGCCAATTGATTGCACCACTATGTATCTAGCAAAAATTCTCCATAAACTTTGGGTGGGTCATGAATATTTGCAGCTAGTAGCTCGATCGCTTGATGGACCAATGAGATTGCTCGAAGGCCGGCGACGAGACCCAGTACTTGACGTTTTGCTTCCACTATTCACTCTCCTATCTCCTCCTACTAGTACTACCTCGCTTCGCCTTCGCAGAAACCATTTTCTTCCACTGCTCCTCCCTTTCTTCTCTACTTCTTCATCCAGCGATGTCACAAAATATCCTGTCTCATCAGAAGAATAGCAAGATGGCGGTGGTTAGAGCCGTGGAGAAATCCCGCCGGCAGGGTAACCTACAGGCTCGGACCAAGAAAGGAGACCAGCCATGGGGCGAGAGCTCGTCTTCGCACATGTATCCGAAGAGTGGCTATCATGGGGACCAAGAGTTCGGGTAGGTTTGTACTTCCGTTGATTCCTGGGCTATTTGCTCCTACTATTGAACCGTATTTGTACATCTTCCAGGGCAGGTGGGCTCGAGCGTCAAATTTTCCACCCCACGGGTCGATAGCACGACAGATATCTCTGACGCGTACGATGCCCTCATGCCCGCTATCAGTCGTAGAAGAGAGGTACTATAGTCACTATACATGTATTGACATTTTATGTTTTTCTCCGCATGCACTCCATGCTCTCTTACTGATGATGCATTTTCCATGCAGGAGTTAGGGTGAGAATCTCGGCCAAAGTAGATGAAATCTATAGCCATAACATCAATATTATTCAGAAAAACTTCGAGCTCAACCTAGAGTGTGATCACCTCCGAGCCGATTTGGCTTTTCAAATGAAGCTCGCATGATCTTACGAGCGTGAATCCTCCATGCTTCACGCTGACTGTGAAAATTTGAAGAAGGAAGTCACGGAGCTCCATAACCTGCAGCTATTGATGCGCTCGACTTTCGACGTAGAGCTCGTTGGGAACCCCAAGAGGAAGGTACGATGAATATAGCATCAAGTTTTCCCTCAGTTATGAAATCAAGGTTTAATCGAACCAGTAGGAGCAAGGAAACACCCCAAAGGTGTTACTAGTTGAGCTTTGGAAGGGCGCACTACCGGTGCTAGTAGCAACGTGGAGACCTGCACAACACAACCACAGAACTTTGTCCCCAACTTGCGATGAGGTTGTCAATCTCACCGTGTTTTGCGGAAAACAAAGGATTAAACGTATCGAATAGAAAGAAGTAAAAGTTTGCAGAAAGTAAACACAAAGCAGTAAAAGATTGTAGATTGTAAAGTAAAAGGACCGGGATCCATAGTTCACTAGAGGTGGCTCTCCTTAGATAGATAACATGCTGGGTGAACAAATTATAGCGGGGCAATTGACAAACACCGAGAAAGCAATACATGCATATACTAATCATCTTGACTCCTCTAAGACTTGATTGGGCATTACAACATAATACATGTAGCCATCCAACATCTATGACTAATAATCCACCTTCGGTTATCATCCGAACCCTCCAGTATTAAGTTGCAAGAAACAGCTTATTGCTTTACGAACTGCGTGTAAAGTAAACAATACGATTGTTCTATGAACAAAGGATTGTTGTTTTTCCCTAGTAGCAACAACACATCTAGTACCTTAGAGATTTCTGTCACTTCCCCAGATTACCAGAGGCATGAACCCACTATCGAGCATAAATACTAACTTTTGGAGTTGCTAGCATCTACTTGGCCAAGATAGCTACTAACAACGGAAAGCATGCAAGATCTCAAATAACAAAGACATGATAGAATCAATAATTAATCTGAAATAGCATCTCAATATCCATCGGATCCCCGCAAACACAACATGTATGGATTACAAAAAAGATGATCTTGATCATGAACAGAGCTCACAAGATCTAAACATGAAAGCACAAAGCAGGAGAAACCACCCATCTAGCTACAACATGGATCCTTAGTCAAAGGATGAACTACTAACGCATCACACCGTAGGCTTGCAGGTTGATGAAGAAGGCTGAGGTTGAATTCCCTCTCCAGGTGCCGGAAGAGCTTGATCCTCCCGATCTAGGGATGGAGAGATGACGGCTCTGGCACTCTTTCGTGGATTTTTGATGGTACTTAGGGTTTTTGTCCCGAGGGCAACTTATAGGCGGAAGGAGAGGCCGAGGGGTGCCACACCACCTCGGCGCTGGGCGAGCCTGGCTGGCCGCGCAGCCAGGTGGTGTGGTGGCTCCCTGGCCCTTCTCCATCTCGTATTCTCGCACTTGATCCCTTCCGGAAAAATAGGCACTTTGGCTTTTGTCCCGTCCAATTCCGAGAATATTCATTTTCTGACTTTCCTGGAACCAAAAACAGCAGAAAACAGGCAGCTGGCACTACGGCTCTTGTTAATAGGTTAGTCCAAGAAATCATATGAAAAGTACTCCAAAGTTGGAACAAAACATAAGAAAGTGGATAAAACCAAGCATGGAACATCAAAAATTATAGATACCATTGCGGAGATTGTCCAGGTCACGCCCCACTAAGTAGGAAGAGAGAAGCCATCTCATGTTGGCCGTCGAGGTCGCGAACATTGCGGAGGTCGTCGAGGCCCTGCCTCCGTAGGGCGGCCATAGTGTTGCAATCGCTGAATCTTGGAGTAGGAACTAGGAAGGGGGAGGACTTCCCGGTGTGGCCCACCTTTTTCTTTCTTTTGGGTGCATGGATTTTTTTTTCTCATCCGTCTTTGCAAAATTATATTGCACTCTTTAGCATTCGAATGCGCTCTGTAGAGCTTTTGTAACGATATACTTGTCGTATAGTAGTCACTATTTAGTGTACATATACATTCAAATTTAGTCAAATATGTGACATCCTTTTTAATTAGGTTGGAGGGCATTTTCACAAATATTAGGATGGAGGGAGAGTATGTCTGATAAATCAAAATAATTAAATCATCAATGAGTGATCTTTAAATTTGGTCATGCTTTCTACTTTGTCAGATTTGTGGGGATCCAGTGTCTAGTATACTTATCAACTGTTCTGTCTTCCCTTTACGTGGCCCCTACGTCGTTGAGTGAGTTATGGGTGATTTTTTTGCTCTTCCTATTAAAATATTGTGGTTATGATATAGGGAAGATAATATAGGGTTGCTGCTGGAGATAAGCAAAATCTAGGGGAAGAATCATTTTAGGCTAGTCATAGTGCAAATAACTTCATGAGTATAAGCCATACCGTTGCGTCGGTTCAAGAATTTTTTTGTCAGAATTTGGAACCGCTATGGGAAAGTTGTAGTGTATGGAATCACTGGTGGGACCCACTATTTACTTTCTCTGCATGCATGCATCCTGTCTCTCCTTACATTTCTACCACTTGGCCCCACAGTTGCATGAAAGAAGCGAACTATTTACTTTCTCTGCATGCATGCATCCTGGCTCTCACATTTCTACCACTTGGCCCCACAGTTCTTGAACCGCTTCTTTGTGTCAGGTTGCATGAACCGATTCCTAAAATGTATAGAACCGGTTCAATAGGAGGTGAGAGAAGGTTAGGAATCGCTTTTTCAATACAGTGTGGCTAGTCTAAGGTCCTACTCAGTAAAATTGCTTATGTGGTAGTGAGTTATTCACACATACCAAGTTGAAATTAGTCTATTACCTAATAATTAGTCTATTCCCGTATTAACATAGACTAATAACTTATGCATCTTATAGTCTATGTTTAACTTACAAGTTTTGTTCAACCTTGTTCTCTTCTCTGATTCCTTTTTCATTTCTTTATTGCAATAGGCATTGTGTAGTACTAGACTCACCTCAGGGAATCTTTCTTACTCAACTGCGCTTCGCCGTTTAGATAATAGTAGTATATACTATCAGGAGGCGTGGTGTCTATCTAGAAAAGAAAATGCACCGTCAGTGTCAGGGACACCCAGCTATTGTCTGGAGTAATTTAGGTCACAAGCACAGCTACCCCTATAGTCTACCCACAGACACCCAATGATTCCTTGTGTAGGCATTCCTTCCAGAGCCTTCGCAAGGAAGGTATCCGCTTCGACCCGTTGATTTTGGACTGGATGGACAAGATTGCTAGACACTGAACTTTGTCTCCCTGGATGATGTTCCTACTACTACTACGTAAAAATACACTTATGTGTGAGCTGTGTTGATTAGCGAGGGTCATCAGCGGACGGGGGCCTTGACCGCACAAAAAAAGCTTTGTCACTCAATCAATTATGCTCACATCCATGCAACTTAGTAACTAGACTGTGATCAACGTATATATGGAGAGAGAATACGAGTAATACAATGATCAACCCAATAGAATCCACTCATTACTACACAATGCATGCAACTCAGTATCCTAATAATATCATACATGTAATCACGTAAGTACCTTTTTTGAGTTGCATGCATTCACTCCTGAACACCATAAATAAAAGTTTGAACTCGTGGAGCGCCAAAATGACATCGCGCCAGCTAGCCCAATTAATGGTCTGCTACTACAGTAACCTACACATCTACCCCTATAGTCTACTCTAGGACAGTCACCGATTGCTTGCATAGGCGTTCATGCCAGAGCCTTCGAAGGGAAGGTATCCCCTATGGCACGTTGATTTGGGATGGACGGACAAGATTGCTAGACGGCCAAAATTACGTGGTCCCCACTCCCTCGCGCCCCTCCATTACAAACACTGCGAAATTTCTGGTGCCCCTCTATTTCAATCACATGGTCCTCACACCCTCACGCCCCTCTATTTCAAACACTGTGAAATTTTTGGGCCCCTGCATTTCAAACGATACCAAAATCATGTGGTCCTCACTCCCTCGCACCCCCGTTTCAAACACTGCAAATTTCTGGCGCCCCTCCGTTTCAAATGATACCAAAATCACGTGGTCCCTACTCCCTCACGCGCCTCCATTTCAAACACTGTGAAATTTCTGGCGCCCCTCCGTTTCAAACAATACCAAAATCACGTGGTCCCCACTCCCTCGCGCCCCTCCATTTCAAACACTGCGAAATTTCTGGCGCCCCTCTGTTTCAAATGATACCAAAATCACGTGGTCCCCACTCCCTCGCGCCCCTCCATTTCAAACACTGTGAAATTTTTGGTGCCCCTCCATTTCAAACGATACCAAAATCACATGGTCCCCACTCACTTGCGCCCCTCCATTTCAAACACTGTGAAATTTCTGGCGCCCCTCTGTTTCAAACGATACCAAAATCACGTGGTCCCCACTCCCTCGCGCCCCTCCATTTCAAACACTACGAAATTTCTAGCACCCTTCCATTTCAAACGATACCAAAATCACGTGGTCCCCACTCCCTCGCGCCCCTCCATTTCAAACACTGCAAAATTTCTGGCGCCCCTCCGTTTCAAATGATACCAAAATCACATGGTCCCCACTCCCTCACGCCCCTTCATTTCAAACATTGCGAAATTTCTGGCGCCCATCCGTTTCAAACGATACCAAAATCATGTGGTCCCCACTCCCTCACGCCCCTCCATTTCAAACATTGCGAAATTTCTGGCGCCCATCCGTTTCAAACGATACCAAAATCATGTGGTCCCCACTCCCTCACGCCCCTCATTCAAACACTGCGAAATTTCTCGTGCCCAGAACCTCCCGCAGCACTTCTCTGGCTGCCTTTGCCCGCCGGAACTCGACACCATGCACTCCTCAGCCAACAGTATACCGAAGCTGCATCAGTTGCGGTCTCATACAAAGCATCATTGCCTCTTCACCGACATCCACCGTACCTGACCTTGGTCACCGAGTCCGTCGTCATCCACCGCACCTGATTTCCCTTTCCCACTTTCCCCTCCACGGCGCCGAATCCATCAACGACTGCCCAAGATCTGCATCAATGCCACCGGCATCCTCCCCACACGTACCTTACCTGAACCGCCGCGCAGTGCACCGATTCTCCCTCGTCCACCGCGCTCAAGCCTGCATCAAGCGCCCAAGATATGCTTCCCGACGCAAACAGTCGGCGCAACCGTAGCACCCTAGGTGACAAGGATGTCACCCGCGCCGGTACGGATGATGCTTAGAAGCCTATCCGACCATGGTAATCAAATCACTAACTCTTTTTTTGTTTTATCAGCAGTACAGCAGGTTCAAGCCTATCGCAGTGAACTACATTTTTGTAATCGTCCTGTACACCCAGTCAAAGCGCACGCCAGTTCTTCGTGCTAGATACTACGGAGTAGGTCACTATACATGTTGGTTTGCATTCTCTGCTCTACAAATTTTGAAGTCATGCACATGTTCTTAGCTACTCCGAACAATAGTAATTGCCTGCTATCGTGTAGTTCTTGCAAAATGTAAAATCAGTGGAAAATATTAGTTTGGATTCCCTGCTCCATAGTTACTGAATCTATCTGGTTCGTCCTGAGATAAGCTCCTGTTATTGTTTCCTCCTTGGCATCGTTATGCTGTCCTGTAGTACCTATTTAGCCTCTTCATACTAATTTGATTATAATTTTGTTGTTTCCATCTGGTTCTTCAAAAGCTGCAACACTAACTATTTCCTTTTTCTTGCATAGAGCCTAGAATGGAACAATGAACATGATGGTTTGCATAGCCTCTTCTACAGGTTCACAAGTGATGCCATTATTTCCTTATCTGGTGCTAGTTTGTCCTAAGCAATGGCATAACTGTGATCTACTATATAGTTCACTCGTGGTTTGCATTCCTGCTCTAGAAGTTCTCTTATGATGCCATTATATTTCTATCTGGTTGATTCTTAGCTATGACAGAAACTTCATGACATTGTGTAGCTCACCGTAAATTCTGAGTCACCGTATGTCTCTTGCATTCCAGGAAATACCACTACTTCCATATATATTTCCTTATATGACCTGCCTAGTTTATATTTGCTGAAATTCTAAAAAACACTTTGTTTGATTGCTCATTTCATTGTAGGCACACTTGTCTAATGATTGTTTGTCTTGTTCTACCGGTTCCCGTGCCTGCTACTATATCTCGCATCTCATTCTGGTTCGTCCTAAGCAACGACATAACTATCCTCTACAATATATAGTTCATTCCTCGTTTTCATTCCTTCTATACAAGTTCTCATATGATGTGATTATAATTTCTATCTGGTTCATTCTTAGCTATGAGTAGTTTGTCTTGTTTGTTGTATTAACTTGTTAGTACTTAGTTTCAGACTACAATTATTGCTATTGCCACCAAAGAGGGGGCTGCAAGATCATGTCTCAAGGTGGTTTTCCAATGTAGCTGTCACACTCAAAGGGGGATGTAGTTGATGGATTGAGAAAGCAAATTGAGGACAATGCAATCAACTTGATTGTCAACTGAAATGCTAAATTTTCTTTCCCGGGCATTGATATTATGTAATATTTTTAAGAAGTTTGCAGCTGATGTAATATCTAGATAACTCACATAGGCCATGTAGGCATTTTTTTCAGCTGGGCCATGTAAGCATTTAGTTGACACCGTCCACGCATGGCAATAGGCGGTATCATAACTGTGCCAGCCAGGTCGATCAGGTAAGAGTTTAGGTCTTTGTTATTTGACCTTATTGTATTAGGCCTACCATGAACAGTAAAAGATGCTCACTAATTATACTTCTTTTATGATATTTGCCTGGGCTTCAGAAAGGCCAAAACTATAGGTGTCCACGATCGTAACGGGCCTACCATTAGGTGGCAACCAGTAGCAGGCTAGAACAGTAACAGACCAAACAGTAATAGGCCAAAACAGTAACAGGCCAAAACAGTAACAGGCCAGAACAAAGGCAACCCAGCTCAGTAACGGGCTAGAATAGTAACAGACCAGAAAAGTGGTAGGCCAGAATAGTAAAGGACCACAACAGTAACGGACTTGAACAGTAGATGGCCAGAATAGTAACAAGGTAGAATAGTAGTAGGCCAAAAATTTTACTAGACAGGAACAGTAATAGGCCAAATATATTGGCAGGCCAGAACAGTATCAGATCAGAACATTTGCAGGCCGCCGGTGGGCCCGAGAAGTTGACGGACGACATGGTAAAAGGCCAGAACAGTATCAGACCTTCTCAAAAGTGGGTCGTTCATAGGCGGCCCAGGCCGAGCTGTGAAAATAGTGACGGGCTGACCGTGGGCCTTAACAGTGTCGGGCCTACTTGACGCAGCCTGTTAACGGGCCACACAGTATTCGAACAATGTGGGCTTATGTAGGCTGAAACAGCAATGGGCCTGACATTCGCGGGCCGCTGCTGGCCACATCTTTTGGGATCATTTCAAACAGTGTCGGACGAAACAGTAACGGATTATAATCTTATTGGGTTCTCCTAATGGGCCAGCCCACTTAATTATTAGCAGGCCTTGGCTGGGCCTGGCTTCTATCATGGTTGCTGTGGCAGTTAATGGTGGTAACTGGGTGTTAATGGTGTTTTCCACATGGCATTTTGCATGATGTCAGCAGTCAACGCGGCTGGCAAATAGATCTATGATGGAACAAGTTTTCGTGGTTGAAGGGTGCGATCCGCCACGGTCAGAAAAAAATCATGGTAGATTCTTTTGGGACAGGGCTTTTACCATGAAGGGCATCCGTCGTAGAAGACATTTTAGCCACGAAAAACGGGCCTTCAACCACGAAAATCGTCCTTTGGAAAAGCCAACTTTTCTTGTAGTGTGTCGAGGCTAGCCCCACACACCACGCTGACGCCGTGCTCGCCCTCCCTTCTCTCAGCATAAAGCGAGAGCGCATAGGATTCTTTACATCCACCCTCCCCAGCTCGGTTCCATCCACCCTTCCCCTCTGTTTTCTCCACACCAAGACCTAGCCGCCGCCATGGCCATGCCTAACCTAGCCTAGCCCAAAACCCTAGCTATAGGCACCGTTGCACCTGGCGTTGGGGAGCTAGAGAAGAGGACCAGAGGGCATTAGGGAAGCCAAAGGAGCTATCACTGCTGCTGAGTACATGGAGAAGCAGGGACCTCGTCGCCGCGAACCTCCTCACCGTTGTTGTGCCCGTAACCGCAGCAAGCTCCTGTTCGTCGAGTCTCACCGTTGATCTGCATCGCCCCTCTGCCTCCTGCCTCACCGGGAACCTAGGTGAGCACCCCACGTCTCCCCGGACATGGTTTTTCCTCCCCTAGCTCACTGTCGCACCCGCGACCTCGCTGCCACGCGCAGTCGCCGCCGCAAGCGCCAGGAGATGTGTCATGCGTGCTCTTTTCTATCTCTCCTAGTCGTCGACGCAGTTCCCCTCCGTTTAAACCAACAGCGTGCTACCGTAGCCCTATTCTGCACCTTTCCAATGAGTCGCCACACGCCAGTTTTGGTCCAGAGATGGCGGTGCGGTCGTGCTCTCAAGTTGCACTGCCACCGACAACTGCAATGCTGCTTCGTCTCGCTGTTTTTCCGCAAGTTTAGATCAAGCTCACCTCGCGCACAGTGAGTCTTAGTGGCCAATCCTCGCGTCACCTGGTAGTTGGTTGTACCATCTTTCTAACATAGCAAACAGATCTTCTTTTAGAGCTCGGACGCGCTCGGAATCGTAGTCACAAGATCGAGTTGATCCGTAGAAACTTGTTGCAACGAAATTCAGTTTCGTCAGTATCCAGCGGTGCAGCCGAAACCTTTTGCACTTAGCCCCTTAGATTCTTGCAGCCTCAACCTGCAGCCCTCCATGCAGTCCCACCTAGCAGCCGTAGTAGATCCCACCACCAAGCCTTTTTCCAAAAAGGCCCCTGCTCTTGGTAAAAATCCTAAACCGCACCTCGGATTGCCCACGTGTCGACCACCCACTGGTGTGCATGCACGTGCACCCGCCCAGCACGTGTCCCCACCTGCCTGTCTCCGTGGGTACGTCTACCCCGAGTAACAAAAGTTCTCTGCTTTTTAGAAAATAAAAATAGAAGCGGAAATTGAATAAATCTTAATAAATTCATATCTTTTTATCTAATTTAAATTTAACAAAAAATTCAAAATGAGAAGTGTTTCTAATTTAAATATAAATTCAAATTTGACCAGAGTCAACTCTAACTAGTCAAACCTGTGACATTTGACCCCTTTTAGAATTATTTGTATTTAATAATAATTTTAAATTCATAGATTCAATTTTTGCAAATGATATATGTTTTTTGATCAGAAAAATTCTAGGAATTCAAATATGTCATCCATAATAAGTTTTAAGCGATTTAAAATTTCTAAATTATTTAAATGCCAATAAAGGCCTTTTCTTAATATATCTATAACTTTAATTCCGTAATTCCAAATTCAGCAAATAATATGTCTAAATCAATTAGCCCGACGAGCCCGTTTTGATTATGCATTCCATGATATGAATTGAAACATGCATCATATAAATATTAAATAATCAGAACTGTTTATGAGAGTAAAACATGCCTAAATAAATTAATAAAGTGCTTTATTATTGTTTTCACACCTCACCCATGCCATGCTATGTTATACCATGTAATTGTGCACCATTCCATCATGGCATACCTTGTTTGCTGGTTGCATATTATTTATAAGACTGTGCAATGTATTTATTCCGGCCCTTGTGTGTTTGGCTTTTATCCGGAGACGCTGAGCAAGGAGAGTACCAAGAGCCTCAGGAGTATTACCTGGATCCTTCTTATTCCGCAACTGAACTACCAGGCAAGAAATTCCCCATGGTTGCATACATATAGTACATATGTTTTATCTTACTCTTGCATTATTGAGTCACGATTGCATTAAATTAAATCCCAAGTATTGCATAGACTTTATTTTTAAACCCCACCGAAGCTTGTACCTCAATCCCATGAGCCATTACTGCAGGAGTTGTTTGAGCCATGCGAGTCGTAGAATTGCATGTGTAGGGTTTGTGTGAGTCTTTGGATAACGAGGTACCTAAACAACTTAATCTGAGTAGTAATGGGATAACTAATGAAAGAGGCATCGGTGAGCATTATCTGCTATTTGGTTCTTTAAGCTCACTTGTGTCCCGTAGGACCCTGAGTACTTGATTCATGTTCCTTGACTATTCGCACTATCCACATACGGGAGACTCCATGGACCCCCTTCGCCTGAGCTTGATTCACACTTTATTTCTTGGGGCCACAAACTAGTTTGGGGTTTTATTACTATCCTGTACTTATGCCGTGCTTTATGTTTTATTTATGATTGTGCGTGGAGCACATGTACTGTTTAGGAATTCCAAAGTGTTTTCGTGGTATCGACAAGCCCAGTCACACTTTCGGGTCCCCAGTCGTTTACAACCATTGGTGCAAACCTTGGGTCCGTCTCAGAGTTGGCCAACTTCGTTGCGGGTAGCTTAATAGGGTGCCCCCCTGAAATAATTTATGAATCCTGTGAATGCATTATCGTGAGGCCTCGCTGCATTTTATTTGGTTCTTTCCGAGGTTGATCGTGTGTGTATTGCTATTTGTACATCCCTGTAGGGTAAATCTTTCTGAAAGCCGTGTTCGTGGTTATGGACGACTTGGATCACAGTTTATCGATCATAGATAAGCATAACTAAAGTATCGCCTTTAATTTGACTAAAACATGACTACTAAATAGTGCAACGCTCATGGAATGGTTAATAGAATTGCCAATAGATGGGATGTTCTTCCGTCTTCTCGTCGGTAAGCGAGAAGGAGGGCGAGCGATGTTTATTTATGTTGCTTATATAATTGTGGTTATTAATTAATGAGCGTCCGACCATCTCTGGTTTGACAGATTTGTAGCGTGTCTCTATAGAACTTTGTAGCTATTATCTTTCGTTGCAATTGCATCACCCCTAGGTTGTTCCCTTTAGATGCATTAAAACTTGCTGAGTACCCCTATGGTCTCACACGATAAATAATTGGTTCAGATGGACAGGTATACTCTCAGGAAGGTTACTGGGTCGAGGAGATGGATGATGGTGGCAACGACTGTCCGATATAGAGATTCCGAGGATGGAGATCCATGAGATCTATGGGCGGGATGTGCTTATTTTTAGGGCATCTTATGCCAATTTGCTTCTTGTCCGTACTCGGACCTTGTTTTCCGCTTTCGCTTGATACTCTGATGTGTGGTGTATGAGAATGTATCCTAAACTATTATATCTATCTAGGATATTTGGATCTTGTCGTATGGTGTGGTGTTGAATATTTCTGTTTCTATTGTTTTAGATGGTGTGGCTCTGGTGTCTATTGTATGTCCCTGACATACATACTCATTTGTATATATTTTGATCGCTTTACCTATCGATTACGCCATTCGCTCTAGTCCCGATGTTCTAAAAAGTCGGTGGGATGGTTGGCGACATCTGCTACTGCTCACGAGGTGGGCCTACTCGTAATGACTCTGTATTGTGATAATCGTCTTGTCCACTTTTGGTTCATCCAGGCTTGAGCTTAGAGCGTAAAGTCTGAGGTATTACATGCATGAAACAAAGCGTAGAAAGAGAAGTAAGACTTCTGAATTTCAAGAGAGATACCTGAAGCTCAAGAAGGAAGAAATAGATCGATTTGCGACTATTGAGGAGAAGAAGCTTGAGGATCCATTTAGCATCAGCAAATGTGTCACAACACTTGAAGGCTTAAGGGGTTTACAAATCTCGGATATGTTGATGGCTGCAGATATCTTCGAAAGTAAGGACAATGGAGAAATTTTTCTATCATTTTCTAGTAATGAACTAAGGTTGGGTTAGGACAGAAACCAAATTGCACGTAACCAAGCAACTCAGTAGTTAGTACTTATGAAGGATGTATATTTTGGATCTTTCCTTGGGCTGTACTTTTGCTTAGCTTGAGAGGCACTACTAAGTTAGAAAGTATTTTGGGTATGTCATGATGTACTTTTGCTTACTTTGAGAGGTACCAAACCTCTCAGCTACCAAGTTAATTAGCAAGTTAACAAGTATTATGAATCTTGTGTTGGCCAAATGAACAAACATAAATATAGTTATTTTGCTGTGAAGGATATTACAAATTCATTTATCATATGCTCGTACAAATTTTGCAATTCTTATTATAAAATTAAACACGGTGGCTACTCCACATATAGCTGCAGTACAACATTACCCTCTTCTTGAAACATACTCCACCCACATTCTGTTTGCAATATAATTTGGCATTCGCTTTCCTTCTTCACGTGAGGTATTGAATGTTGTTACATCCGAGTTATAGTTGTGGTCTCCATCGGGAACATCCACAACCTGGAGTGCGTCTATATCTAGGGGAGCATTTTGTAGCCATGCCATATCTCCATGAAGGCGTATAAAATTGTGTAGAACACAATAAGCAACAGATATGTCAACTTGTTTGTCAAGTGGGTAAAGTGTAGAAGATTTGAGCATTTGAAATCTCATTTACAATATGCCAATAGTTCTTTCAATATGGTTTCATAGCTATGTATGACGAAGATTAAATAGCTCTTTGTAGTTCTGTGGTCTTTGGTAAGCTCTCCTTGTTCTTGCAAATGGTACCTAGTTCCACAGTATGGGGCCAAAAATTATGGTGTACATGCATAACCTGCATCCACAAGATAAAATTTACCAAGTGGTACTTAAAACCCATGATTAATTGTATCTTGCAAAACTCTTGCATCTGAGGCTGATCCTTCCCAACCAGCATGCACGTGCACAAATTTAAGATCGAAGTCACAAGCATGAAGTCACAGGTATGTGGGTACCATCAATAGCACCGATACAGTCCTGCATACATATAGTTTATTGTTAGAGATATATTAAGACCTAGAAGTATTATCTTATTTGACCACTGTGAAAGGAAAAAAAACAAATGGAAATACATGCTTACGTTGAAATAAGGATAAAAGTATGGTTTTCTCAAGATATGATGTGGTTGAAGAGAAGGTGGGCATATGTAGATGCATGTAAGTTTTGTAATTGCATCAAGCACTGCTTCAAAGTGTGTAGTGATAGTTTCTGAACTATGCTGAAACGTGTCCTATAATGTTTGATTGCTTGTATTTTTTCTACTGCGTATAAGTATAGCAACCTTCTCTTCAAGTGAGACTTTTCTTGAATCACCAAGCAGTTTCTTCTCATACAGCTTACGAACCAAAGTATGAAAAATATCAACCTTCATACGAAATGCCTTTTGCATAGGCTCTCGTGTCCTATTAGAATTTTATTGACATACATACCATCTAGGAGCATGGATGTATGCATTGGTTTTTTCTCAGTTGCTTCTATGGTCGGCATAACAAATAACATGAAGTCTTCTTCTAGTTGTGATCTTCTTCTGTAGTTTGGATCCATTGGAATGAGCACTAAAACTAGCAAGGAATACTACAAATATTGTTGCTCGTTCTATTCAGTAGATATAACCTGATGAAAGTTAGTTGTGTAAGCTCAGAAAATAATGGAAACAAAGATAGCAGGGAGCTGCTCATGGAAATATATTCTAACCATCAGTTATGCCACCACACTTCGAATTGCCGATAATGTGCTTGTTGCTCTTGCCGCTGCTGTCGGCCGGCCGGCCGCTCACGTCACCGGTGGAGTTCTTGCTCAATGACTCTGGCTTGGTGTGCCGCAGTGTAGAGCGTGTTGAATAGCTGAGTGGAAAAAGTTTGAGCTTGAATCCAGCTTCATAAAAGCATGTGTATATGTAGAAGTGACCAATAAGTGACAACTAGTTTCAAGAAAGAAAGTCAATGGCTAGTTCTCATTATCAGGCATGAGGAAAGGCAACGGCTAGTTGTTTCAAATTTAAAATATTTCCCGTGTTTTTCCTATCCTGCAATCCAAATGGCTACAATTTTCAATTCTTGTGTTTTGTATTTTCATAGGATTGGTAGGATATGACGTCCCAATTCCTGTGTTTTTCTATTCTTGCGTGTTTTCTATCTTGCGTTCCAAACAGGTCCTACAATTTTTAATTCTTATGTTTTAGATTTTCATGGAATTGGTATGGTATGACGTCCCAATTCCTGTATTTTTTCTATTCTTGTGTTTTCCTATCCTGCGTCCAAACAGGCCCTAAGAACATCTCCACTCGGTCCCCTCTAAAGGCCCCCTAAGCGGATTTAGGGCATCGGCGACAAAAAAAGCACACAGTCGTCCCCCTAAAGCCCCCTAAATTAGAGAAATCATCTGACGCTTCCAATGGAAACCCAGCCCACGAAGGGCTGCTGGGGGCACCGGCGTGCACGTAAATGGCAGTTTCTCCTCTCGCATGCACATGCAAGAATCTTTATTTTCTCCTCTCATTCTCTCTCCTTACATGGTTGGCCTACTTGCAGCCTCATATGCAGGAATCTTTCCTCTCTTGTATGAGGGCTAGGACTGGGTGATGACATTATTTTTTTAGCCAACTACCCTCCAAACAGCCCTTAAGGCCATTAGCCAGATGTTAAATGGGGGACGAGTGAAGATGTTGTAAAGAAGCTAAGGTCATCTCCACCGGACCGACCCAAATGCATGACCGAAACATTCAGTTTCTGTCTGTTTGGGCCGCACCGCGATCTCTTTGGGGCAGCGGTCCGGTCTGTCCGCGTCCAGCGGCGCGACCCAAATGTCTGCGCTTGGCGTTTCTTGGACAAGACTTTGCCAATGGTCAAACACTCAAAATCATAGGGCACACAAACTTGACTACTAGATAAATTGGCAGACAGTGGTTCTGAAATGTACAAAAGGGAGCAATATCATACACAATGTTCAAAAGAATGGCAGCTTCTCTGTCCAAAAGGTTGCAGCCGCCGTCGCCATTGTTGTTCAAGCATCACGTGCACGGGTGGCCTGCTGCCTGCGAGCGACCCAAGCCCTACAATCAGGGTCAGCGATGGTGTTCATGTCGATGAGCATGATGGCATTCTCCTCGGCCATGATCTTGGCTTCGACCTCCTTGGCCTTGGCCTCTGCCTCCAACACCCTAGACCTAGCATCGGCCTCCTTGGCCTTAGCTTCGGCCTCCATCGCCTTTGCCTTCGTCTCATTCTCCATTAGCCTGGCCTTGGCGTTGGCCTCCTCCGTATTGATAGACCTTGTCTGGAGCTCGACAAAGGCCTTTGTGGTGGCCTCTTTCTCTTTGCACCGCATCTCTTCCCTCTTAGCGATGGTCTCTTCTTTCTTCTCCATGATCTTCGTCAATGTCTCCTGGAATGCCAAGAAACTAGCCTGGCGGGCGATGTCGGCCTTCGTAGCCTTGTTGTTGGGGGATACCCCCGGGTAGGGTAACGCCGGGGTATAAAGTCCGAGTTAGCCGGGGTACAGCATGGTCAAAGCAGGTGCTGACCGGGTCACCTCAAGGCAGGCCGAACCACGAAGTGACCCGGCCCATGGAGCATCTCCCTAGCCTTAGCCCAGCCGGCATAAAATATATGTCGGCCATGTTTGTCTGTATATTATGCAGGTACCCTCATAGTCGGGTTAACCATGTGCAAGCCGGACTATGATATGGCTTCCAAGAGAAGGAAGGAATCTCCTGCTGGTCAAAAGGTGGCTTTGTTAGCTGTAGCATGAGCAAAGCAAAGCAGAGAGGAGGACCAGCGGGTCAGGGGCGACCAAGATGACGCGGGCAATGTCGGTTGACGTAGCCCGTGTCTCGTGACGCTTAAAGGCAAGGATTACGTTGCGGGTTACGTCCAAAGCCCGAACGAGCTGTTAAAGGGAATAAAGAAGCATCTAGATTTAACCAAGGGGCATATTCAGAGAATATGCTGCCACGTGTGCCCTAACTTTGTAACCCGGGCTTCCCTATATAAGAAGCACCGGGGCCTCCATAGAGAGGGATCGATCATTTTCTCTGTCTAAGTTAGAACTCTGGGGCTAAGTTGTGGGGAGTAAGAGACACAGTCTCCTTCTCACGAACAGCTCGAGGAGCACTTGTATCCACCATTGATAGAGAAAATACAAGAACATCTGTGCATGGAATCACCATGTTTTCCCTCCCTGGATTCCCCTAGCACTCATTGGCCCCATCTTTAGCCTATCCATGGCATCTGCTGTGCCACCACCACGACAGTTGGTGCCCACCGTGGGGCTAGAGGTGCTAGCAGGGGTGAAAATCTGGATGGTAAGCATCTCTAACACCGGCGAGCGCGTCGTCTCCGGCCTGGTTCAGCGCTTTGGTGCGCTAGACTACGTCAGCGACAACGCAAAGAGCTTCGGCAGGCGTCCCCCTCCGCGCAATAGCGTCTTCATTAAACTTGGCATGCACAAGATCTACGTCGGCGTGGACGAGTCCTGCGTTCATCCGCGGCACGTCGTCGAGGGAGGCGAGCCACCTCTCAGCGCAGCTCGTGGTGTGCGTATCACTCGCCCCACTAGCAGCGTTGAGCTCCTGATGACCACGCCAGACGTAGGAGCAAGCAAGGGCCCGGCGCCAGAGCCGGAAGTCACGCCGAAGCAGACAAGGTCTAGGTTTCCCCCACTAGAGAGGCTAGAGATAGTGCTCCAGCAAGCAATAGATAGCCTAGCAACACCAATAGCACATGTGGTAGATCCGACTCAGGCGCAAGCTAAGTTAGAAGAAATTAGGCAGAAAATGTTAGCTAGGGCAAAGAAAGTAGCAGAGTTACAACAGTCATTGAACATTACTTTGAGAGAATATGTGAAGGCAAACCGCATAGATGGGGTAAAAATCTGAGGTAGGAACCTGATTACTGAGATTGACAAGGAATACGAGCCTAGGCCGGGTCAGACAGCCACGATAGTAATAGGAGGGCTGGAGAGGTACAATACCCCGACAAAGAACCTTAGGGCAGCAAATGCGGCTGCGTCCGAGTTAGAAGGTCTAACCGGAGAGGCCTGGCAAAGGCAACAAGAGAGGGTGAACCACTTGTTGAGGGTCGCTTGCCAGCAGAATGAAGAAATGAACAAAGCAAACCCGACGCCACCAGGAGCATCACACGTGGTTCATTCGGCTAGAAATAACCCGGCGAAATCCGGCGGAGCCGCATCGTTCCCGGGTCACAATCCCAGGAGAGAGGAGGTGGTAAACTCCAGGAGAAGAGACAAGCAGATGGTACCCTATGACCCGGTGAGAGCTGGAAAAGGCAAAGCAGTGCAAGTAGATGAAGATCGTCACAACACCAGCCGAGGTGAAGTTGGCCGAGGTAACCGCGACCAAGGCAATGCCGGTCAAAGGAACGCTGCCAACGGCAATGCCGGACAATGTGATCCAGTGGGGACAGAACAAAATGTACCTTGGCAGCAGTAGCGTGCACCTCGGTAGGAGAGAAGTGCAGGTCAAGCAGCGCAACAGCAGAATGCTTGTCTAGATCAGGAAAGATACAATGATGGTTATTCGGCTATGATCAACAACGGATACCCCAGACCGGAACACCATATAATTGGGTCGAGGCTGGGAAGCAGAAACTTGTAGCCAGATGATGCGAGGCTGAAACTGGACCGAATTTATAGGTCGGAGCTAATCGAGGTACAAGGTCCTCCTGGTCCGGCATGCTTTGGGCCCCGGATCATGAAGGAGCCGCCAGTGCCGAACTTTCAGTTGGCTAGAGGGACATGGACCTACGATGGTAGTACCAGACCAGAGGATTGGCTGATTGATTATGCAATGGCGGTCAAGATTGCAACTGGAAATTTGAGATGGGCAGTGAGGTATGTACCTCAAATGTTGGAAGGACCAGCGAGAGTTTGGCTAAACAACTTGCCACCAAGAAGTGTTAACTGCTGGCTGGATTTTGAGGAGTTATTCGTTAGCGACTTCTCAAGCACTTACAAGAGGCCCAACAGGCCACAGACGTTGGTGTTATGCCAGCAGAGACCGAATGAGCCAGACCAGGATTTCTTGACTCGGTGGTGCAACGTGCGAAATTCATGCGAGGGGGTAACTAAATCACAAGCAATTGTGTGGTTCACCCAGGGCTGTAGATATGGAAGTATGTTGTGGCAAAGACTACAATGAGATATGCCAACCACGTTGGCTGAGACAATCCGGATCGCGGATTTGTATGCTTTGGGAGATCCAACCCAACCCCGGCTAATGTCAAGCGAGGCAAACGAGGAATATTACAACCGAGATGGCTCCGGGTCATCGAGGAGAAATGATTTATGAGGAAAGAGAAGGGATGAGCGTCCGGATTACAGATATAACTCGCAGCAAGTGGCGGTGGTGGACCGCGATCAACCCAATGCCGGCGCCAGCCAACGCCAGAAAACTAGAGGGCAAAACTGGCAACAGAAAAATGAAGGGAAGAAGCCTTGGACCCCGGAGCAAAAAAATCAATGGCAAGAGCAAAAAGATCGACCGAGGTATACATTCGAGTCTATGTTGGATCAACCTTGCAAGTTTCATACGCCAAGTCCAAATAGTCCGGTGAATCATACAACCCGGCAGTGTGAATGGATGAGGAAATTAGAACATGGCAGTTCGGGGAATGCTCAGGCACCTCGGAATGAAGCACCTTGGAATGAGGCACCACGGCAGCCATTACTAATGGGGGGAAATGGACATCAACTCATGTTGCCTCCACCTCCGCCGAGATATGAAAATCAGGAAAGGAGGGATGATGTGCATCAAGTGAATAACAACCAACAGCAAGACCAAGGTTACCATGCAAATGAGGGACGAAATGAATACAGGGAGCATCATCAAAGCTACTGTGTGTTTACCATGGAAGAAACTAACCGGAAAAGCTTGCAGCACCGGCATATGGAGGTGAATGCGGTAATGCCAGCAGTGGTAAGATATTTGCCTTGGTCAGACCAGGAGATTACGTGGAGTATCAAGGATTACCAAAAGATCATGCCTAGTCCAGGGACCTATGCACTGGTCTTGGATCCGACGTTCATCGGCCCGAATCTCAATGTGAGGTTTTCCAAAGTGCTGATTGACAATGGCAGTAGCATCAACATCATGTACAAGGATACCATGCACAAGTTGGGAATATCAGAGAACATGCTGCAAGCAACAAGGACCACCTTTCATGGTATTGTACCGGGTATTTCCTGTGAGCCAATTGGTAAGGTCCGGGTTGATGTGTTATTCGGCACGAGGGATAATTGCCAGACTAAAAATTTGGAGTTCGAAGTAGTGAATCTGGAGAGCGCTTATCACGCGTTACTCGGCAGGCCCGCGCTGAACAAGTTCATGGCAAGTACTCACATTAGCTACTTAAAGATGAAACTACCCGGACCTAGGGGAGTGATAACTGTATCCGGGGACTTCAGGTGTTTGATCAAGTGCGCCTCGGTCGGATCTTAGTCGAGTCACTCGTGATAGCTCAGGAAAAAAGGAAGATACTTGAAGTGGCAGCATTGGCTCAATCCGCGCAGCAGCATATGCCGGCTCTGACCAACCTGCGTGGAAGTGTGTCATTCCAAGCCACAAAGGATACGAAGAAAATGCCTATCGATGATCATTTCCCAGAACGCACCATAACCATTGGTGCCGGGTTAAGCAGGAAATAGGAAAGCGAGCTCGTCCACTTCGTCCGTGAGAATCGGGATATCTTTACTTGGTCCACACAGGATCTGCAAGGTGTGCCGAGGGAGTTGGCCGAGCACTCTTTGAACATAAGACCCGGTGCAAAGCCAGTGAAGCAGCCTCTCCGGCGTTTCGCCAAAGAAAGAAGAAAAGTCATCGGGGATGAGATAGCTAGGCTCCTTGTAGCCGGGTTTATCATGGAAGTACTCTATCCGAATTGGCTCTCTAATCTGGTGCTTGTGGAAAAGAAGAAGGATGATCCGAACGTGGTCGTGGTATGGCGCATGTGCATTGATTACACGAACCTGAATAAGGCGTGTCCTAAAGATCCACTCCCACTCCCTAGAATAGATCAAGTCATAGACTCAACTGCCGGATGCAAACTGTTATCATTCATTGATGCGTATTCTGGTTTCCACCCGATACCCCTAAACCGGATGATCAAATAAATACTGCGTTTATTACCCCATACAGGGCTTATTGCTATCGCACTATGCTGTTTGAATTACGTAATGCTGGAGCAACGTACCAGCGATGCATGCAAAAATGTTTACATGACCAAATAGGTCGAAACATGCAAGTTTATGTGGATGATGTGGAGATAAAAACTAAGGAAAGCAATACGCTCCTTGATGACATCCGGCAGACATTCGCGAACTTGAGACGGTTCCGAATGAAGCTTAACCTAGAAAAATGCACCTTTGGTGTGCCTGCAGGAAAGTTACTCGGTTTTCTAGTGTCTAGCCGAGTTATCGAAGCTAACCTGACAAAAATCCGAGCCATAGAGAGAATGGAACTGCCAAAATGTCTTAACGATGTGCAGAAGTTCACTGGTTGCCTGGCATCGTTAAGCCGGTTCGTATGTCGGTTAGGAGAGAAGGCTTTGCCCCTCTACTAGTTAATGAAAAAGGCAGAGAAATTCACATGGACACCACAGGCAGATATCGCATTTCGAGAATTGAAAAAGATGTTATCTACCGCACCAATCCTAGCAGCACCACTACCCAAGGAGCCAATGTTGCTCTACGTAATCGCGACCAACCGAGTCGTAAGTGCAGTAATCGTAGTGGAGCGCGAAGAAGAAGGAAAGTCGGTGCAAAGGCCAGTGTATTATCTGAGCGAGGTATTGTCTGCTTCAAAACAGAATTACCCACACTATAAAAAGATGGCGTATGGCGTGTATATGTCGGCCAAAAAACTTAAACACTACTTTGAGGAACACCCCATCAAGGTGATATGCGAGGCACCTATATCGGAGATTATGGGTAACAAAGATGCAAGTGGGCGGATAGCAAAGTGGGAAATTGAGCTAGCCTCATATGCACCACAGTTTGACAGAAGAGATGCGATCAAATCACAAGTTGTGGCGGATTTCTTTATGGACTGGGCCGAGATGCAATACGAGCCACCACTGCCGGACTCAAACTATTGGCGAATGCATTTTGACGGATCAAAATTAAAAGAAGGGTTGGGCACCGGGGTAGTGCTTACCTCGCCCAAAAAGGATCAATTGAAATATGTCCTCCAAATCCACTTTAGTGCCTCAAACAATGTCGCAGAATATGAAGCACTGGTACATGGCCTCGAAGTAGCAAAAGAAGTGGGGATACGTCGGATACAATGCTTTGGAGACTCGGATTTGGTGGTGCAGCAAGTATCTAGCAAATGGGACGCCTTGGATGCAAATATGGACCTTTACAGATTTCATGTGCAAAAGATAAGTGGATTCTTCGAGGGATGTGAATTCCACCACATACCTCGGATTGAAAACCAGGCAGCCGACACACTGTCCAAGTTGGGCTCATCCCGGCAACCAATCCCGCCAAATGTTGCTTTGGAA
The DNA here is from genome assembly GCA_023614405.1 of Avena insularis. Classification (NCBI taxonomy): domain Eukaryota; kingdom Viridiplantae; phylum Streptophyta; class Magnoliopsida; order Poales; family Poaceae; genus Avena; species Avena insularis. The sequence goes on from CM042696.1 coordinate 293,955,705, forward strand.
CACTTAAGAAAACCATCTATATATTACTCCATCGCCCGAATCCGAATCAATTTATATCCCGACATTCTCTGGGGCAGAGGCTACACCAATGGAAATAGATTGGGGAGGCACCTCAACAAACCCGGGGACTGCTTCGGCAAACCCGGGGACTGCCTCAACAAACCCGGTGACTGGTCAGCCAAACTCGGCGGGAGTTATGTCGGTGGATGCAATGGAGATAGACGAGGAACCTTTCTCAATCCGAGCTATACCCACTTGGGGCAAGCCAATATTCTATTTCCTAAAAGAGGGAATCCTGCCAGGTGATGAGATACTCTCAAGGCAGATCCAGAGAAGGGCAAAGGCATATACCATTATCAATGCCGAACTATACAAGAGGAGTGTAACCATAGTACTACAGTGGTGCATTGACCCGGAGGAAGGACTTGACATACTACGGGATATCCACCAAGAAGAATGTAATCACCATGCATCTTCAAGAGCATTAGTGGCAAAAGCTTTCCGACATGGATTTTATTGGCCAAGTGCTTTGGAGCAAGCAGAAGATTTGGTGAGAAAATGCAATGGTTGTCAGAGATACACCACGAAAACTCATCTGCCAATGTCGGAACTCAAAACTATCCCCATTACTTGGCCATTTGTTGTATGGTGCCTAGACATGGTAGGGCCATCTAAGTCGGCTAAAGGAGGAATGACCCATATCCTAGTTATGGTCGACAAATTCACCAAATGGATCGAAATGAAGCCAATCAGGAAATGTGATGGGGCAACATCGGTGAAGTTTCTCAAGGATATAATCCTGAGATATGGCTACCCCCACAGTATCATAACTGATAATGGCATAAATTTCGTTGAAGGAGCATTTGCGAGGTTCTGCCGAGAAAAGAAAATCCGGCTAGATCTAGCCTCAGTGGCCCACCCCGCATCGAATGTGCAAGTGGAAAGATCCAACGGACTGGTATTGTCCGGGATAAAACCCCGGCTCATAGAGCTGCTGCAAAGATCAGCGGGGTGCTGGATAGAAGAACTACCAGCAGTACTGTGGAGTCTAAGAACAACTCCAAATCGATCAACTGGCTATACGCCATTTTTTCTGGTATATGGGGCAGAAGCTGTATTACCAGCCGACATAGAGCATGATTTGCCAAGAGTCAGCCAATACACAGAAGCCGAAGTGCACGAAGCCTAGCAAAATGATGTTGATCTGCTGGAAGAAGCGAGAGAACTGGCCTTGTCCAGATCCGCCATATATCAGCAAAATCTCCGACGCTACCATAGCCGGAAAGTAAACCCCCAAGTCTTCTGGGAAGGTGATCTGGTACTCTGGTTGGTGCAGCGTACTGCTGGCATGCATAAGTTGTCCCCTCCATGGAAAGGACCTTTCATTGTAAGCAAAGCTTTACACAATGATTCCTAGTATCTTATTGATGCACAGCCACAGGAAAAGAACAAGGCGGACAGGTCCGGAGAGGAATCTAAGCGACCATGGAATGTAGCACTACTTCGTCCTTTTTACACCTGAAAAAGAGGTGAATGTATCCGAGCTACTCATATGTCGGTATGTATGCCGGCAATGAGGTTATTAATGAAACTGTGGCACCCCAAGCAGAAACTCAGGGTGTTGAGGGCAAATTTTTAGGGTGGCCTGATCTTTCACGAATCCCACTCAAATCAAGGATGGAGTGCGGGGGAAGGAGGGGAGGATGAACACGACAAATGCATGCACGAAGAACGCGATGAGCACACACACTCAAAACCACGATACACACCAATAGCTCACGCTGGCGGTGACCGATCCGGCGCAATCCCTAGGATCGGCATCGGGTGGAGGACTCTCTCTCGAACCGGTATGGCGAGATGGGACACTCGGTGAGATCTTGACGTCTTGGCAAAGGGACACCGATGCCAAGGCCTTGTACAACACGGAGGCACGATACAAACTCCAACGAGGTTTGGGATATTTGGTGCTCCTTTGTCAAAGGAGCATGACGCAAGAACTAGATAGATCCACAAGGGGTTTCCACTAATTCCAAATAGCATGCCTAGGGTTTACAATGGAGGTGGGGGACTATATATAGGCCAACCACAGGTTTAGGGGTAATTCAGGCATTAAAGTAGAGTTCTGGGCGAAGTAGAGGGGTACATGGGCGAGGCCCGGCTAGGCTCGTGAGCCCATCTTGAGGCCAGTCGAGTTAACCGACGGTCAGGATGGCTGAACACCGGGTAGTGTCCGGTAGTGTCCGAACTGCCTTCAATGTCCACGCCAGTTAGTTGGGCAGGCCGGACACTCCGGTGAGTCGCCGGACACTGGCTGGATCCGGACACTCCGCTCAGTGCGACAGATGTGCACCGGGGCTTATGGGTCGATGCGGCGGGGGTTCATACCTGATGATGCACAGAGTAGTGGTATGAAGTAGAAAGCCATCCAGGTATATGCCAAAGTCCCATGATGAGAGGAGAGAATTCACCTTAGCTTGAAGGAGCTTGGCTCGGGCACGGGTCATCGGTCCAATTGGGGGACTCGATGGTGTAGATGTAGGAGCATCCGTAGGAAGGGCTGCATCAGCTCCCCCCCTTGGGAAAGAGTCATCCTCGACTCTTCATGGTTGTCATCTTGAACATCTCCATGGTAGGGTGAGAGATCCTTGACGTTGAATGTATTGCTTGCAAGGTACTTGGATGTCGGTATGTTGATGATGTAGGCGTTGTTGTTGATTCGTTTGAGGACCTTGAAGTGACCATCTCCTCTTGGCTTGAGCTTGGAGTCGCGTTCCTTGGGGAAGTGGTCTTTGCTTAGGTGTATCCACACGAGATCACCTGTGGCATCCCGCAAAAACCACTACTAGAAAATCGCGGTGTTTTTGTGCATTGCATCATCACGACCGCATGCTCATGTCATCATGCCACATTGCATTTCCTCCACTTTCCCCGTTGACCCCACCCTCCACCTGCAGGCTGCCGCCGCCTAGCTCTCCTCCCAGGCCCCGGCGCTGGCCTCCCGCGTCGCCCGGCCTCCCTCCACCTCGCAGATCATCGCCAGGCCCCAGGCGCCGCCCTCTCCTTCCATCGGCGTCACCACCCCGTGCTCTGCAAGCACCGGTCGCCGCCGCCTCCCTCTCCTCGCGCGGCCGCCTCGCCTTCCCCTCCGCTGTGGTCCAGACTCTGCCTGAGCTGCGCCGCCTGGTCTCTCGATGCCGCCCTGCTCGTCCCTGCTGACCTCGCCTCTACGTCGCCCTCGCTCCTCTGCTCATCAAGCGCCGCCGCCGAGATCCTTCCCGAGGCTGCGCCTCACGCAACCTCACCATCTGCCTCGCTCGCCGTCGTCCGTCGTGGACCTCCTCGGAACGACCTCGCCACCGGGTCTCCTCCGCTCCGCCCCGCGCACGTCCATGGCATCCTCTGTCCCAAGTCCTGAACCGCTCGCCGCCGTCATCTTCGAGTCAGGACGCCATCGCCAAGCTCCCCGCGGCATGCTCCACCACAGCCTTTTGTCGCCCGCGAATCCCCTCTCCACTGCACCGCCTTCCTCCCGTTTGCAAGTCACCAAAGTCTGCCACTCGTTTATCTCCGTGAGCTGCTGCCCGCAAGCCCGGCGCCTAGTATCGCCTCTGTTTTGGTCAAGGCTAGCAGGAGGACACACTATGGTGGATTTCTGCGTGTAGCGAAGTGGAGAGGTTGCTCTTGCGGTACTGGAGTTCTGCGCAAGATCTTCGTCCCTTTGGTGTCTTTGTTTGGTCAAGACCGACAAGCACGATTTAAGTTCTTCTCGACTTGTGGTACACCAAGTTCTACACCGGAGATCTCCAGAGCCGGAACCGAGTTCGCCTTCGGCAATCGAGCCCGATCACCAAAGTGCTCCATCTCAGCCGATAAGACCATCGCCAGGAACCCGAAGCAGCCCCAGAGTACCACTCCAAGGCCTCCGACAAGATCTTCGACATGCGTCACCATACTCGAAGCCTACTTCACGGACCCGAAGACCACACATGCGAAAAGTACTCCTTCCCGGATGCGATGCCCGAGGACCCGGACGCCAAGGTCGCCGACACGAAACGCCAAGTTCTTCATCCCGGACGCCATGACCGTCTACACGGACCCGAAGACCACCGGTACCCGATCCATTCAAGTTCGCCATCGACGACAAGGTCGACCGCTTGGAACCCAAGTTCCCCGTCACGACACGCCAAGCTCTCCATCTTGTATCTGAACCTCGCCGTCCCCGTTGAACCCTGAGACCGACCCCGAATCCACGGACCCAAGATCTTCTGAATCCAGATGTGTGCCCCTAAGCCCCTATTTTTATAATATGACATTATCAACTGTCGCATATTAAATTGTTCATGCATGCATACCTGTTTGTGGGTTGGGGGCATTATGCCGATTCACCTCATAATTAAATATGGAGTCCATATGCGGCTATTCTAGTATTATTCTGGACTCCATTTAAATTTGTGTAGTGAACCGATGCCATGTTTTGCCTTGTTAATACAACATTTAAATTGCAGGGTAATTAAATAACTCGAACCGTTTAATTAATTATCGGGACCCCGGTTCCGCTTAATACTGCCTAATTGCACCGCATCTGCATCATATCATAAGCATGCCGGATCTTCTATCGTAGTATTAAATATTGCATCCGGTGTTTCTTCTAGTGTTTTCTTCTTCGCGGATTAGGCCGATGAGTTGATGCGAGTATCGACAAGTTCTCCAGATATGAACCTTCGGCAGTGTTTCCCAGGCGAGCATCCCTCCCCCTTCTACCTATTTTGCATTTACAGTCTTTATTTCCTCATGTTGATCTATTGATATCCGTGTCGCGATGCTTTAGTTTTCGTGCACCAGTTTTATCCCGTGCAGCCTTTATATTGCCATGGACACCTCCTATACTTGTTGTTTGGTAGATAGCTGGCCTTGCGAGTCATAGTTGCTTGCTCAGGTGCGATCTCGTGTTGTCGAGTACCACAGTTGTTGGAATGCTGGCAGATGTTTAGTGGTGGAGATGATCATGACTTTAAATACAACTATTAAAATGCTAGATATAACTAATGCAGAGGCATCGGTGGGCAATAGATGTTATTTGGTTCTTCCACGCTCACTTGTGTCCCGTAGGACCCCGAGTACTTGATACATGTTCCTTGACTATTCGCCTATCCACATCCGGGAGGCCTTATGGACCCTCCTGAGCTAGAGCTTGATTCATTTCTATTTCTTGGGGCCACAAACTAGTTTGGGGTTTTATTACTATCCTGTACTTATGCCATGCTTCACTGCTTTATTTACGATTGTGCGTGGAGCACCTATACTATTTAGGATCGTGATGACCGTTTCATGTCGACAAGCCCGGTCACACTAAACCCCGGGTCCGCGTTTCGAGCCGGCCAACTTCGTTGCGGGTAGCTTAGTGGGGTGCCCCCTTGAAATATTTTATTAATCCTATGATTGCTTTGTCGTGAAAGCCTCGTTGGGTTTTGAGTTGGTTTTTCCGTGGTTGATCGAGTCTGCGTTGCTATTTGTGCACCCCTGCAGGGTAAAACTTTCTGAAAGCCGTGTCCGCGGTTATGGACGACTTGGAGCACAGTATGTCGATCATAGACAAGCATAACTAAAGTAGTGTTATAAATTTGACTTAATATGTGACTAGTAATTAGATTCAACAATAATGGAATGGATATTAAAATGCCAACAGCTGGTGGCTCTGTGGTGATCTGTGTCATACTGTACCTGCCTAGTAATTATTGCAACTCCAATGGAATGTGATAAAAGTGCCAACAACTGCTGGGTTTTGGGATTCCTCAGGACAATTATATCTGACTAGTAAATGTTCCAACTACAACAGAATGATAACTAAAATTGCCCACTACTTATGTTATCATACCTACATCTGATTAGTAAGTGCTGCAACTATAACGGAATGAGTAAAATTGGCAACTATGTGAGTTCCTTGGCCGACTTCCTCGTTTGGTCTCAAGGGGGAAATACCAGGATGGGTATGTTTGGTGTTAGTATCAGGTAGGATCCGAATAGGTCTTTCTTACCCCTCTCTAATAGCCTCCAGTGATACCGAGTCTCTATAGGTTGTTTAGTGCCGTTGCGTTGCCGCTTCAGTCCACCATACCTGTGTAGGCGAGGACCGCCGAATTCTAGACTCGCCATGTACTGGCCTTAGTACTGACGCTCCTCTTTTTCCTTTGCCCTTTGTCGGCAGCCCTTTTGTTTTAGCAGGTTTGAGATCGATGTCGTTAGCAGGGTTACCCTTCCGGCTTGGCCTGGGCAGGGTTATGGACGCCATTGGTTATTCTTCAGGGCTCTTAGCCCCATTTGCATCTTGTCCATAGTCGGACGCTCTATCGTTTTCAAGGTGGTTTGGATCTTTGTATTGTATATCTGTATTCTTGACTCATGGAGTCGTTGTTGTATATATATGTTCTGTGGGCTCCACCGTGGACTAATGTGTAATGGTATTACTTCGTTTTCCACCCGCACGAAAGTGCCTGGTGGGCGTCCTTGAATCGTTTCTATGCGGGTTTGGCGGGAATCGCTAAAACTTGCATAGGGCCGATTCGAGGGTGTTACAGAGTGGTATCAGAGCCCAGCAGTTACGATACCCCACTTGTCCAGCCTGTAGGATAACCTAGCTAACGGCCGAAGTAGAGTGTTAAACTATTTTGCAAAAATCGGTTGGATAGATCTGATTAGGTCTGCTTTTACTCCTTACCCTATGCTATTCTCCTCTTACCTTTGCGTGTTTTGAATCTACTCTTATCTTTTCTTCGAGTCCAGGGATTCTCATGGTTGGGTTTCCGTCGTACCTTCAGGGTTCCGCTTCCTCCTTTGGTAACGGTGCTTCTACATCCGGTCTACATGCTATCTGAGGAATCCTTCATCTGTTGGACTTCTCTTTGTTCCTTCTTGTGCCTTCTGGTGTTCTCCAACACGACGACCTCATCTACGCCAGATCCGATGCAGATTCTGCATCACTCTTTTATTTCCGAACCTCGCTTGTCGAGATCTTCAGTCTGATTCCGAGAGTTGGTTGCATAATTCTCCGATTCGTGTGCAGAGTAATGGTTTGGGTGTGCGATGTACTGATCACCATCCGACTACCCTTATCATTCGCTTTTGTATACTGAATCGGTAGATCCAGCAATTTTACTCCGTCCACGGAAGCTAGAGGTGGCTTTATTTGTTGATACCTCTACCTTCGCCCTTTGTCCCCGGAGTGTTCTCTCGACCATCACGGACTCTTGTTAGTGGTGTCGCGAGGATCTACACGAAGCGAGAAGATTCAGATCGTCGGCCTTCTTCCCGGTACCATGAGGCGGATCTCGAGGGTGAGATCCCTTGTTAGTGGTGTCGAATTGTGGCATCCCGCAAAAACCACTACTAGAAAATCGCGGTGTTTTTGTGCATTGCATCATCATGACCGCATGCTCATGTCATCATGCCACATTGCATTTGAGCATCATCATCATCTTGCATGGTTTGTTTAAAAACTATTTTCGAAAAAGCCTGGTTTTGTTTTCTAAACGCCCCATCTTTATTTCAAATTAAAACCCGGATCCCCGGATATTTTGTTTCGTCTACAAACTGATTTCAAAAGCCCTGTTTTAAACAAATAAAATTTTATATTATGTTTGGGAGGCAGCCCGCCAGGCCCGAAAGCCCGGCCGGCCACCTCCAAACCCTAGCTAAAACGCCCCACCCAAACCCTAACCAAATCCTACCCAATCCCCACCTATCCTACCCAGTGCCGCCGCCACTTACACACCTGCGCAATGCCTCCTGCCCAGATCCCCATGCCACCTGCCTGGCCCACCCTGGTCCCACCTCCCCTTCCCGCGCGCCTCATCCCCTGTCGCTCTCCAGGTCAGAACTCGCCCCCACCATGAGCGACCTAACTAATCTCACAGACGCCTCCACCTCCAGGCCCCCACACCGCGTCGACACGCTCCAATCCCACCTGGCCCTGCTCTCCCATCCACGCATACACCCCACGTGGCCACCATCTCCACCAACTCATGTACACCATGAAGCGACCTCCCAGGTGGCCACGATCCCCGCCTCCCCACTTTCCCTGTCCCCACGCCCTGCTCCGCTCCTCACGATTCCTCTGACGCCCACGACCCGCCATCTCCTCCACTTTCCCTATCGACTCCGCCCTCCACCTGCAGGCCGCCGCCGCCTAGCTCTCCTCCCAGGCCCTGCCGCCGGCCTCCCGCATCGCCCGGCCTCCCTCCACCTCGCAGAGCATCGCCAGGCCCCAGGCGCCGCCATCTCCTTCCATCGGCGTCACCACCCCGTGCTCTGCAAGCACCAGTCGCCGCCGCCTCCCTCTCCTCGCGCGGCCACCCTCGCCTTTCCCTCCGTTGTGGTCCAGCCTCTGCCCAAGCTCCGCCGCCTGGTCTCCCGATGCCGCCCTGCTCGTCCTCGCCGACTCGCCACGCCCTCTCGCTCTTCTCATCAAGCGCCGCCGCCGAGATCCTTCCCGAGGCTGCGCCCCGCGCAACCTCACCATCCGCCTCGCTCGCCGTCGTCCGCCGCGGACCTCCTCGGAACGACCTCGCCATCGGGTCTCCTCCGCTCCGCCCCGCGCAAGTCCGTGGCATGCTCTGTCCCGAGTCCCAAACCGCTCGCCGCCGCCGTCTTCGAGTCAGGACGCCACTGCCAAGCTCCCCGCGTCATGCTCCGCCACAGCCTTTTGTCGCTCGCGAATCCCCTCTCCACTGCACCGCCTTCCTCCCGTTTGCAAGTCACCGAAGTCTGCCGCTCGTTTCTCTCCGTGAGCTGCTGCCCGCAAGCCCGGCGCCTAGTATCGCCTCTGTTTTGGTCAAGGCTAGAAGGAGGACACACTATGGTGGATTTCTCCGTGTAGCGAAGTGGAGAGGTTGCTCTTGCGGTACTGGAGTTCTACGCAAGATCTTTGTCCCTTTGGTGTCTTTGTTTGGTCAAGACCGACAAGCACGATTTAAGTTCTTCTCGACTTGTGGTACACCAAGTTCTACACTGGAGATCTCCGGGGCCGGAACTGAGTTCGCCTTTGGCAATCGAGCCCAATCACCAAAGTGCTCCATCTCAGCCGACAAGACCATCGCCAGGAACCCGAAGCAGCCCCAGAGTACCACTCTAAGGCCTCCGACAAGATCTTCGACATGCGTCGCCATACTCGAAGCCTACTTCACGGACCCGAAGACCACACATGCGACAAGTACTCCTTCCCGGATGCGATGCCCGAGGACCCGGATGCCAAGGTCACCGACACGGAACGCCAAGTTCTTCATCCCGGACGCCATGACCGTCTACACGGACCCGAAGACCACCGATACCCGATCCATTCAAGTTCGCCATCGATGACAAGGTCGACCGCTTAGAACCCAAGTTCCCCATCACGACACGCCAAGCTCTCCATCTTGTATCTGAACCTCGCCATCCCCGTCGAACCCTGAGACTGACCCCGAACCCCCGGACCCAAGATCTTCCGAATCCAGATGTATGCCCCTAAGCCCCTATTTTTATAATATGACATTATCAACTGTCGCATATTAAATTGTTCATGCATGCATACCTGTTTGTGGGTTGGGGGCATTATGCCGATTCACCTCATAATTAAATATGGAGTCCATATGTGGCTATTCTAGTCTTATTCCGGACTCCATTTAAATTTGTGTACCGAACTGATGCCATGTTTTGCCTTGTTAATACAACATTTAAATTGCGGGGTAATTAAATAACTCGAACCGTTTAATTAATTGTCGGGACCCCGGTTCCGCTTAATACTGCCTAATTGCGCCGCATCTGCATCATATCATAAGCATGTCGGATCTTCTGCCATAGTATTAAATATTGCATCCGGTGTTTCTTCTAGTGTTTGCTTCTTCGCGGATTAGGCCGATGAGTTGATGCGAGTATCGACAAGTTCTCCGGATATGAACCTTCGGTAGTGTTTCCCAGGCGAGCATCCCTCCCCCTTCTACCTATTTTGCATTTATAGTCTTTATTTCCTCCTGTTGATCTATTGATATCCGTGTCGTGATGCTTTAGTTTCCGTGCACCAATTTTATCCCGTGCAGCCTTTATATTGCCATGGACACCTCCTATACCTGTTGTTTGGTAGATAGCTGGCCTTGCGAGTCATAGTTGCTTGCTCAGGTGCGATCTCGTGTTGTCGAGTACCATAGTTGTTGGAATGCTGGCAGATGTTTAGTGGTGGAGATGATCATGACTTTAAATACAACTATTAAAATGCTAGGTATAACTAATGCAGAGGCATCGGTGGGCAATAGATGTTATTTGGTTCTTCCACGCTCACTTGTGTCCCGTAGGACCCCGAGTACTTGATACTTGTTCCTTGACTATTCGCATTATCCACATCCGGGAGGCCTTATGGACTCCCCTGAGCCAGAGCTTGATTCATTTCTATTTCTTGGTGCCACAAACTAGTTTCGGGTTTTATTACTATCCTGTACTTATGCCATGCTTTACTGCTTTATTTACGATTGTGCGTCGAGCACCTGTACTGTTTAGGATCGTGACACGTTTTCGCTGTATCGACAAGCCCAGTCACACTTTCGGGTTCCCAGTCGTTAACAGCCGTCCACACAAACCCTGGGTCCGTTCCGGAGCCGGCCAACTTTGTTGTGGGTAGCTTAGTGGGGTGGCCCCCTAAAATATTTTATGAATCCTGTGATTGCTTTATCGTGAAAGCCTCGTTGGGTTTTGAGTTGGTTTTCCGAGGTTGATCGAGTGTGTGTTGCTATTTGTGCACCCCTGCAGGGTAAAACTTTCTGAAAGCCGTGTCCGCGGTTATGGATGACTTGGAGCACAGTATCTCGATCATAGACAAGCATAACTAAAGTAGTGCTATAAATTTGACTTAATATGTGACTAGTAATTAGATTCAACAATAATGGAATGGATATTAAAAATGCCAACAGCTGGTGGCTCTGTGGTGATCTGTGTCATACTGTACCTGCCTAGTAATTATTGGAACTCCAATGGAATGTGATAAAAGTGCCAACAACTGCTGGGTTTTGGGATTCCTCAGGACAATTATATCTGACTAGTAAATGTTCCAACTACAACGGAATGATAACTAAAATTTCCCACTACTTATGTTATCATACATACATCTGATTAGTAAGTTCTACAACTATAACGGAATGAGTAAAATTGCCAACTGTGCGAGTTCCTTGGTCCGACTTCCTCGTTTGGTCTCGAGGGGGAAATACCAGGATCGGTATGTTTGGTGTTAGTACCAGGTAGGATCCGAATAGGTCTTTCTTACCCCTCTCTAATAGCCGCCAGTGATACCGAGTCTCTATAGGTTGTTTAGTGCCGCTACGCTGCCGCTTTAGTCCACCATACCTGTGTAGGCGAGGACCGCCGAATTCTAGACTCGCCATGTACTGGCCTCAGTACTGATGCTCCTTTTTTCCTTTGCCCTTTGTCGGCACCCCTTTTGTTTTAGCAGGTTTGAGATCGACGTCGTTAGCAGGGTTACCCTTCCAGCTTGGCCTGGGCAGGGTGATGGACGCCATTGGTTATTCTTCAGGGATCTTAGCCCCATTTGCATCTTGTCCGTAGTCGGACGCTCTATCGTTTTCAAGGTGATTTGGATCTTTGTATTGTATATCTGTATTCTTGACTCATGGAGTCGTTATTGTATATATATGTTCTGTGGGCTCCACCGTGGACTAATGTGTAATGGTATTACTTCGTTTTCCACCCGCACGAAAGTGCCTAGTGGGCGTCCTTGAATCGTTTTTATGCGGGTTTGGCGGGAATCGCTAAAACTTGCATAGGGCCGATTCGAGGGTGTTACATCACCTTCTTCAAATATCAACTCCTTCTTGTCCTTGTTTAACCTTGAAGCTTGGCAAAGGACTTGTTGCTCGATAGTAGCTCTTGTTTCTTCATGCAGTTTCTTCATAGCTTGTGCACGCTTCTTGATGTCCATGTTGGTGCACTCATGAAGAGGTAGTGGTAGGATGTCGAGAGCGGTGAGGGGCTCGAAACCATATACGATCATGAATGGACTCATCTTGGTTGTTGAGTGCTTGGCTCAGTTGTAGGCAAACTCGGCGTGGGGAATGCATTCCTCCCAATCCTTCAAGTTTTTCTTGATCAACTCACGTAGAAGAGTTTTGAGGCTTCGATTGATAACCTTGGTTTGTCCATCTGTTTGAGGATGCGACGCGGATGAGAAGAGGAGCTTGACGCCGAACTTGGCCATGAGGGTCTTCCATAAGTAGCTTATGAATTTGACATTGTGGTCGGAGACGATTGTTCTTGGCACACCATGAAGACGGACGATTTCCCTGAAAAACAAATTGGCAACATGTGAAGCATCGTCGGTCCTATGGCACGGTATGAAGTGTGCCATTTTGGAAAAGCGATCCACGACAACAAAGATAGAATCATGACCATGCTTAGATCTAGGCAATCCTAACATGAAATCCATGCTAATGTCGGACCAAGGTGTATGAGGGCTAGGCAATGGCATATAAAGACCATAAGGGTTAGCTTGCGACTTAACTTGAACACATGCCGTGCATCGTTGAACGTAGAGCTCCACGTCGCGCTTCATCTTGGGCCAAAAGTAGTGAGTGGAGAGCATGTCCAAAGGCTTGTCATGGCCAAAGTGACCCATAAGGCCTCCACCATGATATTCTTGGAGAAGCAAAAGTTGGAGCGACGATTTCGGAATGCAAAGCTTGTTTTGTTTAAAGAGAAAGCCCTTATGCAAATAGAAATCATCAAACCCTTTGTCAATGGAGCACTTTGCGAAAATTGGTTCAAAGAACGGGTCGGAAGCATACAAAGATTTTATTTCCTCAAGACCCAACACGTTGATTTCAAGTCTCGTAAGAAGGCTTGTGTGCTTGCAAGACAAAGCGTCCGCAACCACATTATCTTTGCCCTTCTTATACTTGACAATGTAAGAAAAAGATTCCATGAACTCAACCCACTTAGCGTGTCTCTTACTCAAGTTGGCTTGGCCTTTGAGATATTTCAACGACTCATGGTCGAAATATATGATAAATTCCTTGGGACATAGGTAGTGTTGCCAAACTTGAAGAACACGAACTAAGGCAAAAAGCTCTTTGTCATAAATTGGATAATTAAGGCGAGCACCATCAAGTTTCTCGCTATGGTAGGCAATAGGACGTCCATTTTGCATAAGGACTCCTCCAATGTCAATACCACTAGCATCACACTCTATCTCAAAAGTTTTTGTGAAATCCGGTAACACAAGGAGAGGTACTTCAGTGAGCCTCTTTTTAAGTTCCTCAAAAGCTTTTTGTTGTGCTTTGCCCCACACGAAAGTGACATTCTTTTTCGTCAACTCGTTGAGAGGACAAGCAATGGTGGAAAAGTCTTTCACAAAGCGACGATAGAAACCGGCCAACCCATGAAAACTTCGGAGTTCACTCACATTTGTTGGGATGGGCCAATCTCATATGTCCTTTACCTTGGAAACATCAACTTTAATTCCCTTCGAAGAAATGACAAATCCAAGAAAAATCAACTTGTCTTTAGCAAAAGTGCACTTGGGAAGATTAGCGTAAAGCTTTTCATGTCGAAGGATTTGCAAAACTTCCTTGACATGTGTTATATGGTCCTCAAGTGATTTGCTATAAACAAGAATATCATCGAAATCGACAACAACACTTTTTCCAATGAGAGAACGCAATATGTGATTCATAAGGCGCATGAAGGTGGATGGGGCATTAGATAAGCCAAAGGGCATAACCAACCATTCATATAGACCAAGTTTGGTCTTGAAGGCGGTTTTCCATTCATCACCCTCAGCCATGTGTATTTGATGGTAACCACTACGAAGATCAATTTTTGAAAAAATAGTGGCTCCACACAACTCATCAAGCATGTCATCGAGACGTGGTATGGGATGTCGGTAACGCACGGTGATAGCATTGATTGGACGGCAGACCATGCATATACGTAATGTATCATCCGTTTTTGGAACAAGTATCACGGGTACGGCACTTGGACTAGTGCTAACTTGGATCAAACCTTTGGAGACGAGTTGGTTGATTTGACGTTCAATCTCCTTTGTCTCCTCCGGGTTCGTGCGATAAGCGGCGCGGTTGGGAAGTGGTGCCCCGGGGATGAGGTCAATGTGATGTTTGATGCGGCGAAGAGGAGGTAGTCCATATGGAAGCTCTTCGGGGAACACATCCTTGAATTCCTGCAAAACAATCATCAAAGATGGAGGAACATTGGTTAATTCATTAGTTCCTTGCACTAGTCCCTTGCAAAGGAGGACATAGTGCAAGATGGATGGGTTGTTCCGAACATCTCTCATCTCACTTTTGGTGGCAAGGAGAACACTCTTAGTTTTTCCACTTGAGTTTGGCTTGTGGCTCTCACTCACTATGAGGTGGTTCTCTCTCTCACCGCTCTTCTCACAAGTAGGTGTTGTGCTTTGCGCCCTCCCTAAAGCCTTTGCATTGTCCGCAATTATTTGGCTAGGAGTCATTGGTTGCAAAACACATGTTTTGTTGAGCCATTTTAAGGTGTATACATTGGTGCGACCATCATGTTGAGCAGCCTTGTCAAATTGCCATGGTCGACCAAGAAGCATGTGGCAAACTGTCATAGGAACCACATCACACTCCACCGTATCTTTGTAAGGACCAATGGCAAAGGAGACCGATATGGTATGCTTGATCTTCACGGACCCTTGGTCACTTAGCCATTGCACGTGGTAGGGTGCTTGTGCGGATGGAGGGTGAGGTTGAGCTTCTCACACAACTCGGTGCTAGCAAGGTTATGGCAACTCCCTCCGTCTATGATCACCTTGATAGATTTACCATTGATGCCGGCTCGTGTTTGGAAGACGTTTGAGTGTTGGTCTTCATGCTCTGGTGCTTGAGTGGTCAAGATCCTTGTGACGACAAGCGATGGAATTGCGTCATGTTCACACATGATGAGTTCTTGGTCATCTTCCACTCGTTTCATTGCCATTGCTTCCTTGACTCGGGCATCAAATTCATCTTCACTCAAGTACTCTTCATCACCATTGTCATGGATGAACAAGACTTTCTTGTTTCCACATCCGGCCGACTTGTGTCCTTTACCTCCACACTTGTAGCATTCACCATTGAAAGGTGTATCACTCTTTGCTTGTTTGCCACTTGGGGCCAGTTTTCCTTGAGGAAGTGTGGGCTTGAAGGAAGGCTTGGAGGTACTTGAGGAGCTTCCATTGAAATTTGTTGGTGTAGCGGTTGAAGCTTGCTTGTAGGTGACGTACGTCTTGGGCTTGTTGTACTTGATATCTTCTTGCACTTTACATTCAGCCTTTGTTGCGATGTGCACAAGCTCAACCATGGTGTTGTATGTTTGGAACTCGACGCGCTTGATTGGGTGATTCAAGCCAATGAGGAAACGTGCCATAGTTTGCTCCATGCGCTCATCAATGTTGGTGCGGATCAAGTTGAGTTCCATTTCCTTGAAGTACTCTTCCATGGTCTTTGTCCCTTGATGAAGCGACTGAAGGTTGTTGAAGAGGTCACGCATGTAATGCGCGAGGATGAACCGGGATCTCATGTGAGCCTTCATGTCATGCCAAGTTGTGATTGGCGGTTCCTGTCTTGCATCACGAGCAACTTGAACTTGTTCCCACCAAAGGTTGGCGTAATCATCAAACTCAAGCGAAGCCATGGTGACCATCTTCTCGTTGCTATAGTTGTGCATGCAGAAGATCTTGTCGACTTTGAGTGCCCACGAGAGGTATTCTTTAGGGTCATTGGATCCAGTGAAATTGGGCATTGTGAACTTGAGCTTGCCAAAAGTTTCTTCATCATTGCGGTCATTGCGATGAGCTTGGTGACCTTGTTGATGATCTTGTGGTTGATGTGGTGGAACTTGGTTCTCGCGACCTTGTTGCGGAGCTTGCTCTTGATATTGTTGTTGAGGAGCTTGCTCTTTCTCTTGGTACGGTTGTTGACGTGGTTGAGGCGCTTGGGCCTCATGTTGGCGAGGGTGTGGAGCCTCTTGACGCGGTTGACGACGTAGGGGAGGCTTGTTCCTCGGTTGGTGATGTTGGTTAGGCACATGGGCCTCATGGCAAAGATCATGGTCGTGAGCCTCTTGACGTGGTGGACGTCGCTCAACTTGTACCACTTGACGCTCCATGTTTTGGTGTGGTGGCGGAGGCGCCTCATGATGACCATGGTGTCGGTGCGGACGTTCATGACGATGATGACGAGGAGGAGGATCTTGGAGAGCTTCACGTTGAAGACGAGCTTGATTCTCCAAATTGGAGTCATCACTTGTTGTGTCAAGTATGTGTCGCGGTCGATGGTGGTAGACTTGTGGTTGCACTTGCGGTTCTTCTTGTGGTTTCTCTTGTTGTATCACTAATTCCCTTGCATGATGATGGTGTGCGTCTTGCCTTGCTCGTGGCCTTGAAGAGAAATCACCATCATAGCTTGACGTTGCGGCGTGCCGTGGGGAAGGTACATAGTTCGAAGAACTTCCATCTTCAACCACGGGGGCATCATTGTGTCTTGGAGCACTTGTATGTAGATCTTGTTGAAGAGGTGCATGACGACGTGAAGAGATTGAAGAGCTTGATGTGCATGAACGTGGTCTTGCCATTCCGTCGATGAGGCGTTGAAGATTGTCATTTGTTTTGGCGACGAAGTGTTGAAGCTCTTCATTTTGGTGGCCGAAGTTGTGATGCATTGCGTGCATTTGTCGTTCGAGGCCGTCGAAGCGGTTGTCGATGTTCTTGAACTCGGCTTGCGTCTCGCCAAATTGTTCATCTTGTCGCGTCTCAAGTGCTTGGCAATGTTCACGGAACTCTTGGCGGACGATGAAGTGACTTGCGCGCGTCATGTACGGTCCTTGATCTTCTTCTTGGGGAGGTGGTTGGCTCGACTCACCGTGCATATCCATCATGCAAGACACACAAGTATTGTATATGGAAGTGGAATATGGTGGTGTTAGCCTTGTACCTCACCTTGGGGATTGCACCAAACTAGAAACCACAAGTGAGAGCTATAAGCGTGCAAAGTGTAATTGCAAAGAAAACTCACACTAAAGAAAGTACTAACTCTCAAAAGCTTGTTGGTGGTAGTTTAGGATTGTGGAAAGCCAAAGAACGAACCAAAAGAAAAGGGATAGTCAAAAGTTGGTAAAATCCAACAAAACTCAAGTCAAAGGCGAAGGTCAACAACTCAAAAGGGGTGACGGGAACCTACGGCTATATACACACACGTGGAGATAGTTGGGATTGACACGACTATGAAAATGAGCAAACAAAATGTCCTAACAAAGACTAAGCTTGTTGTCGTGCCAATGCAAGGAGAGACCATGGCTCGTTTGCAAAGAAAAATGAGCAACGAATTTGTGCACTTGCCTTGGGCACTCTTCTTTCTCTCTTGCTTACAAGCTTTGAGACTCTCTTTTGCAAGGGGAGACTATTTTTCTTTTGCTTTGTATCTTTTTCTTTCTTTTTTTTTCTTTTTTTTGCTCTCCCTTGATGCTACCTAGTCACACTTGATATTGCTCTTGCACTCTCACTATCCAAGGACAAATGCACAACGCTCAAGCAAACACAAGATAAGCCACTCTCATGGGATAGGTACACACAAAGGAAGATAGGGGTTAACAAGGTGACACAAGTTATACCTTCTTTGATGATGAACTTGGCGTCAGTGGTGCGGGATGATGTTCGTGGGCCGTGATGTCGATGAGCGTGGAAGTTGTTGATGCGGAAGCTTGCTGTTAGTTGCTGACACACACACGGGACACGAGCAAACAAAGGAAATTAGACAATGCGAAAAATGAGGCAAAACCGTCAAAACTGGCGTTATAGCCGGAAACTCTAGTCTGTCTGTGTTGGACACTCCGGTCAGGCCAGACACTCTGGTCGAGTTTGGCCGGACACTCCGGTCGAATCGGTCCAGACACTCCGGCGCGGGTTTCCTGCTCGTGTTCTTGAGCGGAAATCCTCGCCTTAAGTCCTCAAATCCGCGAAAAACTGGCCAAATCGGGATGGGAAAACGCAGGATAAAGCTGGACCAACTCCTAAGACAAGGTTTGGTCGGATCAAAACCACAAATAACACTCCAAATCAAGAGATCGATCCAAAGGCAAATATAGGGCTCTTTTTTGGGGGATTTTCGAATTTTTGGTGGATAGAAGAAAATTTTGTGGGGGAATTCATGAGCAATGAAGCTCTTGATACCAATATGTTGAGGGCAAACCTCTAGGGTGGCCTGATCTTTCACGAATCCCACTCAAATCGAGGATGGAGTGCGGGGGAAGGAGGGGAGGATGAACATGACAAACGCACGCACAAAGAACGTGATGAACACACACATGCAAAACCACGATACACACCAATAGCTCACGCCGGCGGTGACCGGTCCGGCACAATCCCTAGGATCAGCATCGGGTGGAGGACTCTCTCTCGAACCGACACGGCGAGATGGGAGACTCGGTGAGATCTTGACGTCTTGGCAAAGGGACACCGATGCCAAGGCCTTGTACAACACGGAGGCACGATGCAAACTCCAACGAGGTTTGGGATATTTGGTGCTCCTTTGTCAAAGGAGCATGAGGTAAGAACTAGATAGATCCACAAGGGGTTTCCACTAATTCCAAATATCATGCCTAGGGTTTACAATGGAGGTGGGGGACTATATATAGGCCAACCACAGGTTCAGGGGTAATTCAAGCATTAAAGTAGAGTTCTGGGCGAAGTAGAGGGGTACATGGGCCATAAGGCCTAGCTAGGCTCACAGGCCCATCTTCAGGCTGGACAGTCCGGGTCGAGTTGACCGGACAGTCCGGGGTGGCCGAACACTCCGGGTAGTGTCCGGGTAGTGTCCGAACTGGCCTTCTGAATGTTGGGGTTGGGGCAGGCCAGACACTCCGGCTGAGTCGCGCCGGACACTACGGCTGTGCTGGATCCGGGCGGACACTCTGGCTCAGGCAGCTTCCGTGGCTCGTGGGTCGAATACGCCAAGGGGTTCGTACCTGATGATGCACAGAGTAGTGGTATGAAGTAGCAAGCCATCCAGGTGTATGTCAAAGTCACATGATGAGAGGAGCGAATTCACCTTAGCTTGAAGGAGCTTGGCTCGGGCACGGGTCATCGGTCCACTTGGGAGACTCGGTGGTGTAGATGTAGGAGCGTCCGTAGGACGGGCTGCATCACGGGGACTACCGTAATAATTGTTCTTCTTGCTTTCATATTTTTATATGTCGGCTAGGTTAAGTCGCTTGTATGTTAGCCGAATTAGTAATGTGTGAGCACCAACAACCCAACTCTTCGACTTTCCTGTTGTCCAACAAGAATTGGCTTCATGGCAAGCAAGAGAACAAGTTTGGAATGGCAAAGCACATGAAAAAGGACTAAGGAAAAGAACTTAAGCGAGCCGACATTTGTTATTCGGACTAACCCTGTGTTCACTTTATTTATCTAACACCGAATTATCTTGAGCTAATCTCAAAGTTTCAAGTATTGTTAAGTCAATTTTTTTGAACCTCGGACTCGTAAGTCAAAAAACCGAATCAAGGTAGACGCGAGCCGAGTCAAAAATTGGAAGAACAAGAAAACAAAACTCGGGGACTTCGCCCATGATAATCCAACATTAAAAACATAGTTGCAAACAACACAAATTGTAGCAAAATCAAACTAAGGTACTTAGATACATTTTCACCCGGCATTCCGGGGATCTGACGAATACGGTTAAGTGTTTTTCAAGGAGCAGGGGTAGCAGCCGAATCATCGGCCAAAGGAGGAGGTACTTCGTAACTTGTGGGCGGGGTGCTAGCCTCGGCCTCATCCTTAGGATTGGCCTCACCATCCTTCGGGTCTTCAGCCTCGTCGCCAAGTTCGGAGGCCTCACCCTCACTTCCCTCATCTTCTTCACCTTTAGAAGCAACTTCATCGTCGAAAACATCAAGATAGCTCGGCCCCTCGTTCCAGGAATGGCAGAAGGAGTACTGGATAAGCTTGTGGGCACAGGCTTTATGACGCGCAACCCACTCCAGATCTTCGGACCACTTAGATCTGGTGCGCATACGGGTGAGAAGCCCCAAGTTAATTCCTTCATACCATGACAGGACGAACTGCAGAGCGATGTCAGCCCCGGCTCGTGCGGCAGATTCTCGCCACAGGTGCACCTGAGTATCGCACTCCATCAATTTGGCTATGAAAGTCGCATTTCCTTTGGGAGTAGGCTCAGTGGGCCAGAGGGAGTTGAACATCCGCATAGCCGCCATCATAATGTCTGCGCCATAGTTCTTCACTATCTCCATGTGAGTAAAGAGGCTCGCCAGCAGATCTTCCATATCATACGGGATTGGCTCGACATCAGGGCCTATGGGGATACCGTGTTGCTCGCGGGACCGGGCTACGACAGTAGCAGCAAGAGTATCACCTTCTGGAAATTTGCCTGAGAACAAAACAGAGGAAACAGTGAGCAAAAGCACTAAGTCCGGTGAAATGAAAGTTGAGCAAGGGAAACGAACTCACGGGCAATCTGGAAGAGGGATCGCTGAAGCTTGGCATAAACATTGGCGTTGTGAGCCTAGAGTTTCTCGTATTCAGAGGTCACCGACGTAAGTTTAATGTTGGCTTCCTGCAGTAAATTCTGATCCTTAGAAATTTGCGTGGCTAGACGCTCTTTTTCCTCGGCAAACTCCTGGTCAGCCTTCTCCAATTCAGACTTATGGAGGTCCTTAAGCCTCTGAATTTCGGCGTTCAGCCGAGTAATTTCCGAGTCCTGGAGGCGCAGCCGAGCTATCTCGTCATCCTTCTTCTTCAGCTTAGCCTGATGCTTTCCCGCTTGTTTAAGAAAATGTGTCATCATATCAGGCATAGGTACGTTGTCCTTAAGAGAAACTGCAACAGTGGGTTAATCCGGCGGAGCCGAAGTATAAATATCTACCGGTTAAAGAAAAGAGCGCACAATGATCATGTGAACGAGATAAGATACCTTTGATTTTAGCCAGATTCTTCCGCATGATGATATTCTCAGCTTCAACCTCGACTGCATGGTTTGGATAACAAGTTAACACGGATCATAGCTAACTCGAAGGAACGAAAGTGGAAGAAGGAGAAGTCTCAAGTAAGAAAAATTACCCTTCTTCTGGTGCTCCTCCAAGAGTTTGCCATAACGCGCGCGAACATCTTTGTAAGAGTCCAGCAGGCGCTGGAACTCAGCAGTTCGGCAGTTAGTGGTAATCTGAAAAAAGCAAGACAATGTCAAGTTCATAAGCAAAGTGAAAATAATTCGAAGTCTACAAGATCCGGGCCAAGTGGAACTAAACCCGGCTCTAGGTGTGTGGATATTTGAAGCCTACAAGATCCGGGCCAAGTGGAACTTTACCCGGCTCTAGGTGTGTGGATATTCAAAGTCTACAAGATCCGAGCCAAGTGGAACTTAACCCGGCTCTAGGTGTGTGGATATTCGAAGTGTACAAGATCCGGGCCAAGTGGAACTAAACCTGGCTCTAGGTGTGTGGATATTCGAAGCCTACAAGATCCGGGCCAAGTGGAACTTAACCCGGCTCTAGGTGTGTGGATATTCGAAGTCTACAAGATCTGGGCCAAGTGGAACTTAACCCGGCTCTAGGTGTGTGGATATTCAAAGTGTACAAGATCTGGGCCAAGTGTAACTAAACCCGGCTCTAGGTGTGTGGATATTCGAATCCTACAAGATCCGGGCCAAGTGGAACTTAACCCGGCTCTAGGTGTGTGGATATTCGAAGTCTACAAGATCCAGGCCAAGTGGAACTCAACCCGGCTCTAGGTGTGTGGATATTCGAAGTTTACAAGATCCGGGGCAAGTGGAACTTAACCCGGCTCTAATTTTATCACTATTGGAAATTGCTAAGGACGAAAACTAAGTTCTCTAGGAGCATCCGACCGAGTAACAAGTTACTCCCTCGGAGGCTCGGGGACTAGGGGATATATCTACAAGTGCTCATGCATACAAAGTACCGCAGCAGAGGAAAAGAGTTACCTCCATCATCCGGCCAGCCAAAGAGATGGCCTTGGTGGCGGAGTTCATCTGGGCGCTGAACTCTGCTGGGCCAAACTTCTCCGACAAATCATCTTTCGGATCGATAAATTCGGCATTGTTCCAGTTATGCACATACTCCAGAAGCAGTGGACTGCAAGTTTCGCCGCTCGGAGAGTGACTCGCCACCAAGCCTTTGATGTGGGCTTCTCGCCTTGTAGATTGAGCTTCAGTAGGGCTGGTATGCAGGACCAGCTGCCGACTACCCTCTGATCCGGCAGCGGGAGACCCAAAGATGATGCCCTTGGCTGATCCGGCAGCTT
Organism: Avena insularis; assembly: GCA_023614405.1. Classification (NCBI taxonomy): domain Eukaryota; kingdom Viridiplantae; phylum Streptophyta; class Magnoliopsida; order Poales; family Poaceae; genus Avena; species Avena insularis. The sequence continues at coordinate 293,978,029 of CM042696.1, forward strand.
TCTTGAGCTTGCCGGATGACGGAGGACGCGACGGAAGATCCGAGGCTGCTGATTCGGACGGAGCCTGGGAAGCTGGCAGGTAAATGTCCGCAATGGACGCCGATGATCCGGAGGCGGCTGACGGAGCCTTCCTTTTTGGAGCCTTGGTGGAAGTTGTTGCTGTTGCTGTTGGTGCTGGTGGTGGTGGTGCTGCTATTGGTGCTACTAGCACTGTTGGGGCTGGTGCTACTAGTGTTGCTGGTGTTGGTGCTGGTGCTGATATTGGTGCTGGTGATGCTGGTTCTGGAGAAACTTGAACTGGAGAAGAACTTGATTGGGGCGATGCCGATGAGACTGGCACCTCAGAGCTAGGCGCTGGCGTCAAAGAGGAGCTAGGATGATCTGACATGGCCGTATCCTGAGCTGCCCCACTACCCCCCGCGCCGACGTTGCCCTCCTCATGACGAGAGGGGCTCTGATCAGGCGCAGCCGCAGAGCCCTCTTGGATAGGGCTGAGCGGGTGAGCGTCGTCATTGAGGGAGGGAGAAGGACTACTTCGGATTCGAGAGGCAATGCCGGAGCCACTCTAGGGAATAACCCTAGGAGCTCTGGAAAATAAAAAGCACCAAGTCAGGAAAAGACGAGTAAAATGGATAAGAAGCAAAGGCAAAGATAAAAAGGGAAAGACCTAATAGTGAATGCAAAGAGACTTACTCATCCGAGGTTGGAGGTGTCCGAGGTTTGGGCACCCTCCGGACCATGCTCTTGGCCGCCGGTTTGGTCGAGGCTTTAACCCTGGATTTCTTCTGCCTCTTCTTGGGTGGCGGTGCCTTCGAAGCTGCGGCCGAGGTTGCCACGCGCTTTTGGGAGGGAACAGGGACCATACCACCCGTGGCGAGGGGGGGAACCTCGTGGACCTGACCGGCCGGGTTAGCTGAAGATTCGAACATAACCAGATATGCGTAAGAGATGGGAACCGGGTCAAGTACCTCCAGAACCTCAACGTCTGAGTCATCGTCATCCGACCAATCCCTTAAAGAAGAGGCCTTACTAGAGTTGCGTTTGACGATGTCCGGAGTGGGCAGGAAGGTCTCCAAATCAGGCTCCACCTCGTCCTCCTCAGCGCGGTCTAGCACCCACTTACTCGCCCGCTCCTGGCCATCTTCTAGTGGCTGCTGGAGAAATCACTGAGAATAGAACAGCAGAGGTTAAGTTAAGAAGATTCTCCGGCATATCAAGAAGACCTGGAAAAGCTATAAGTAAGAAGTTTACCTCTAGAGGAGGATTGTCCCGGGTGAAGGGAACTAGCCCCCACTCCCAAGCCTCGGAGAATTCCTTCTCCATGTTGAAGATGGCCTTAACCCGACGGTATACCGCCGAGTTATCAAGCTCGAAGGAGGAAGTCCGGTGGGGGTCGAGGGAGCCACTCAAGTAGCAGATCTTGAGGGCGCGTTTCTGCAGGAGGAGACCCGACTACAAATGAACATAATCATGATATTCTCCCCTGCAGCTTCTCCTTGAGCAGCTCCTTGATCCGACGCTCGACCTAATTTGCCAGAGCCGTGGGGCGCTTGGAAATCTTCTCCCACAGAGAGGGGTCCAGGGGTCTGAGCTTGAAGGGAGGGAGCCGGATCAAATCTTCGTCTGTAGTGTTCCGGACATAGAAGAAGGTCCGGGCCCAGCCTTTGCAAGACTCGAGCCCGGTACCCGGGGGAACGCAGAACCCTTGCGGGGAGAGATGGAGGCCCCACCGCACTGGGTTAGATGCTTCTCTGCCGGAGTAAGCTCCTTAGCCGGAACAACATTCTTCCGGAGACCGAAGAACTTAATCCACATCTCCTTGGAGGGCCAGAGGCCGACATATCCCTCTATGCCGGAGGCGAAAGAGGAGAGATAAGTGATGGTATTGGCAGGAAGATGGTGTGGTTGCAGTTGGTATGTGGAAATGAAATCAAAAAATAAATTGGAAACAGGAAGGCCGAAGCCGCGCTGAAAATGGGAAAGAAAAACTACGTACTCCCCTAGATTGGGAGAGGGAGAAATCTCGTCGGCGGCGAGGCAGTAGGCGACACCGGCGGGGATGCGGCGCGTGGCACGGAGCCAATCCAGATCGTCCTCATAGACGAACGCGCCATCCCAACAGCCACGCTCGCGGCCCTCTTCTTCCTCCTCCTGTTGAGCGACCATAATAGCTTCCTCCTCTGTCATGGCGAAGTCGAGGTCCTCGAGGACAAAATCAGAGTAGATGTAACCGGTGGCAGGGAGCCTGGAAGCGCAGGGCCCCGTGGTGAAGACCTTGGCCGGAAGCGGTGATGCGGGCGCGAGGAGCTGCTAAGTGCGGTCGCAGTGGCGCAGCAATGGCCAGGAAGCAGCGGCGGCGGTGGAGTTGCAGTGAGAGAGAAAGGAGGCTGGGAAGCGCGAGAGATGTGGAGAACTTCCCCAGAGATTGCCCCAGCCCCCTACTTAACCGCGCGTGAGGGCACGTAGTGGGATCCTTTGCGGTTGCCACGCCACACGCAACGGGCGTGTATGCAGCCGAGTCAGCCAATCAGAGCATGACCACAGGGAGCAGAAGATTCCATGACACAACGTGGTGTTACAGTTAACGAGGCATTGTAGTGAAGGGACGCGCACATCAGTTATTCCTAACATTGCAACAGTAACTGGCACATTAAATGCGCGTGACCCTTAAAATGAGGCAAAATGATGATTACCCTCCACGTAGGACATGTGGAAGCGTACGAGAGAAGGAAAGATAACCCGGATAAGCGAGCAAAAGACCCGACCAACGAGGAATAACTCAGAATGAGCCAAGGGATCGCAAGAAAAAAAACTCCGAGTTACGAGGTAACTCGGCCAAGGAGGCAAGGATCCGAATATGTAAACCTGCTGCGGCCTTAACAAATAAAGTTGCCAAGACCACACTAGCTTCGAGGACTAATGTTGGGGGATACCCCCGGGTAGGGTAACGCCGAGGTATAAAGGCCGAGTTGGCCGAGGTACGACACGGTCAAAACAGGTGCTGACCAGGTCACCTCAAGGCAGACCGAACCACGAAGTGACCCGGCCCATAGAGCATCTCCCTACCTTAGCCCAGCCGGCATAAAATACGTGCCGGCCATGTTTGTCTGTCTATTATGTAGGTACCCTCATAGCCGGGTTAACCACGTGCAAGCCGGACTATGATATGGCTTCCAAGAGAAGGAAGGAATCTCCCGCTGGTCAAAAGGTGGCTTTGTTAGCTGTAGCGTGAGCAAAGCAAAGCAGAGAGGAGGACCAGCGGGTCAGGGGCGACCAAGATGACGCGGGCAATGTCGGCTGACGTAACCCGTGTCTGGTGACGCTTAAATGCAAGGATTACGTTGCGGGTTACGTCCAAAGCCAGGACAAGCCGTTAAAGGGAATAAAGAAGCATTTAGCTTTAACCAAGAGGCATATTCGGAGAATATGCTGCCACGTGTGCCCTAACTTTGGAACCCGGGCTTCCCTATATAAGAAGCACCGGGGCCTCCATAGAGAGAGATCGATCATTTTATCTGTCTAAGTTAGAACTCTAGGGCTAAGTTGTGGGGAGTAAGAGACACAGTCTCCTTCTCACGAATAGCTCGAGGAGCACTTGTATCCACCGTAGAGAAAATACAAGAACATCTGTGCGTGGAATCACCACGTTTTCCCTTCCTAAATTTCCCTAGCACTCGTTGCCCCATCTTTAGCCTATCCATGGCATCTGCTGTGCCACCACCACGACACTTGTGGCCTCTAGGACGGCGGGCACGGGCACCTACGGGGTTGGTGAAGCCTTCATCATTTCTGTCGTCTAGGTCGATGACACCACCCGTAGAAGCATTGCTTTTGCCCTTCTTCTTGTTGTCAAGTTCTTTCCAAAGGGCATAACTAGTCTCTCATTTTTTGCAGTCTTTGATCAACGTTCAACAATGAGGCAACATGAAGGCTTTGTTGTCATTCACCTTTTTGAAGTGCTCCATCGTTCTCATGACCTACACATATGATGCCAACAATGGGTCAATGCATATGCAAGATATGGTTTTACTATGTTAACCGGCAGCATGCCGCTTATTTTCCTTTTCGTCACTATCTCGTAAAAGCCTTGTAACTTGCTATACTCGGCATGGAGAGTGCCCCATCGCTTGAAGAGGGTGAGATCATTTCGATCGCTATAGAAGACGTCCTTACCGAATTTCCTATGCTCATGGAAGAACATGCCCACCTTTTTCAGTACGCAAAGCCTTTTTGCTCGGTGCCGTATAGTAGATCTTGCAAAACCTCTATCCATACCTTGCATATGATCTTGTCCTCGTCGGTGGTGTAGCTCGCGGTTCGTTGCTCAACTTCTTGGTGTCGACGAGCGACGCCGCGAGTGAAGCGGGCCGCATCAGAGACAGCTTGCGCACCTATATTCTGTCACCGACTTGCGGGTCCCAGCAGGCCCGCACACACACCCACGGTTCCACTCCCACTAGCATCCTCCCACGGACCTCAGTGAGACGTGCCGCGCCTCCGGACCCTCAGCCCCAGCAGCCGCCGCCGGACTGCTCGAGGTCGAGACCGATGGCTGGGTTCGCCACCTTGCGCCCGGCCTCCATCGCGCTCGCCGCGTTCCTCACCTTCCTCAACCTATTCGCCTTCCTCCTCGCTGTCGGCGCCGAGCGCCGACGCAGCACCGTACGCCCTCTATCATGCCACCACTCCTCCTCCTTGGATCTCCATTTCTGTATGCAACGCTGAGGTCTTCTTGCAGGGGAAGGTGGTGCCGGACGAGTACGATGACCGCTCCTACTGCCTCTACGATACCGATGTCTCCACCGTCTACGGTGTCGCCGCCTTTTTCGTGCTCCTCCTGTCACAGGTGCTTGTCACCGGCGTCACGCGATGCCTCTGTCTTGGCCCTGCGCTCTCCTCCCGCGGATGCGCCGTCACCGCCTTCGTCCTCTCCTGGTTTGTGTGCTGAACCCTGGCTCCTAATTCTCCGCCCATTCCATTCGTTTCTCCAATGCAGGTGTTACTTGATGAGCTCATTATGGGGGAGATTGCGGATTATTATGGTAGATTTGGTTCAATTTTCTTTCTGTTCGTGGTGGCTTTGGTGTACGGGAATCTGCGTCTCTTTATTTAGGTGCGGTGATGACATGAGAGACCCACTGGCTGCTTTCATGAACTTGCCATTGCTAATTTCAGTATACTTACAAGCTGAAATTTTAGAATGCGGGTGTTATTTGATAATTAGCTCGCTGGAGTAACTAGCTTCTAGAGTAAGTAACACTCACGATCGTCTTGCCCGAAAATCAAGTATTGAAGAATGAAAACCAGTTATTCATGTAATTTGTGGGTATCTTTAGATTTGTCGGTATCTAAAGAATGTTTAAGACATGCTGCTTTTTCAATCCACTTTATAGACAAATTACACACTTCGGTTGGATTACCTGCTGACAGAACCTTCAGCTTTGACGAGGTTACTCAGACTGCTCTGTTATAGCACAAATGTTCTTCAACTTGCACTCCTGCACAATCTGGCACTGCACCCTGCAGATTCTTCAACTCTTACAATCTGCCCTTAATAAAAAAAAAGATTACTCTAACCCAATCTTCCCCATTCATAGTGAGATGGAAACAGAACTAACAGTTGTTTAGGATGTGTATATCCAGTTTCTTTGGTGCACCATGTTACATACTTTCGTTAGCGGGATTGCATGAATTGTGGTGCCTGGTTGTGCATAACCCTGGCGGTGGCGGCGCCCGGCCGTCGCTGCTGACGGGGGGATTGCGTGGCAGCTCCTCGCGCCCATCGTCAGCTTCTTCGCGTGGAGGAGCGGCGGCCTGGGCCGGTGGCGTTGCTGGCGTGTGGCGTGGAGGTGCGGAGGAGGTCTGCGGGACGGTGCTCTGTGACGCGAGGCGGCCATGGCGGTGTGGCAAGCGTGAGGATGACGCACAGTTTTCAGGCGGGCTAGATCTGCGCCCAATTTGGGCCCGATCTGAGCTGCCGGGTTCCAGCCGATTCGCCTAGTGCTGCGCCGACGGCCATCAAGCGACGCTCGTCATGCTTGCCTCCATCCCCGCTGCCCCAGATTGCTTTCCTGTCGCTGCCAGTGTACTCTTGTTCGGTGGCGCTAGATCAACTGGCGAGTTGTGGGATCCCGGCGTGGCTGTGGTGCACTTCCTGTTGATCTTGGTGCCAATCGGGCGTCTTCGTGATCCCCGCGGGCTGCTCTGGCCAAACACACTGGAACTCGCCCATGAGGCATGCGTGCGGTCTTCTATGGCTAGTGTTGAACTCTATCCACTTTAGGTCTGCCTTGGCATTATTTGCTGCGATTTCCTAAGGTGTTGATGAGGGATCATGTTGGTTGCGTCTGTAGAAGACCGGATAAGCTCTGAAGATTACTTCTCGCATGCTCATGTCGAGTCGAGAAGATCCTAGGCAGTACCCGCGACGATTCAGGAGGAGTATGCGTGTCAGATGATCGGCGTTTTTCTAGCAGTTTTCTCGCAAGGTGGGGATTGTCACCAGCAGACTTCGTTCTAGGCGGTGCTTTTTGAGCGCATGTCTCAATTTCCGGGATGAAAATCCTAAATCTGACCTTCAGTGGTTGTACTTGGCAATAGTGGCTCCCTAGTCACTTCCTTGTTGAAGGCATTGTCAGGAGATTGGACCCTCTCCAGGGTGAAAACCCAGGACCTAATCATGATGGTTAGACCAGACGACGACAATGTTTGTCTACCTTCTTGAAGGTGTCGTTTTGGATAAGCTTTTTCTTGGAGTCGAGGTGTCGTCAATACCGGTGGTGATATTGCTGTTACGAGACTCTGTTTGTCTCGGTGGGGTCTTTTTTGTTTTTTGATTTTTCTTCCGTTTTTGGCTGTGTGCATCCTTAGTGTCTAGACTTGGTCTAGTCATTATGTTGTTGCAGAGGCTGGGTGTAATTGATATCAACTTGGTATTAATATATTCCCTTTATCGAAAAATCACATAGAGCGAGCCGTAGTTATATGTTCACTTTCATCATAGTTTTGGCCATTGAGTCTTGTTTGTCTACCAGGAAACATAAGAATTAGACAGTTTATGAACATAAATTCAGGTTTAAACAGTGGAGTCTGGTATAACAATCCACAAGCAGGTTAAGCTATTATTAATAGCAACTTTGTACTACATGGGATTTGTGCTCAAGCTGCAGAATCATTTTTCCAGATCGCTTGTTCCGTGAATATGGTCACTGTGCAAAGCAAAGATTAATAGGTGAGAGATGGGGCACAAACAGAAATTTATTGAAGGGTGTTCTGATTCTTGAAAGCAATATGTAGTGTGAATCCCACATTCTAAGATGTAGCATTACCTTTATTCTAGTATCTGGTAATGCTATCAGAACTGTTGCTCTTTTTTGTTAAAAATGAAAGCTTTATTACCGCATCCTCTCCATCATAGATGTATAGAGCCTTAATTATTACACCGTTTATTACAAGTCTCCAAACAGCTGCTTAATCAAAAGGTGAGACAGATCAAGTAAAAGACTGTACAAGCCTAAATGAAAAGTGTGAGAGGCCACACAAAATATCACTAAACACTGGAGCCTATCACTCGCACACGATCTGAACCAGGACATAAACGACTTCACTTCTGAACTGTAAAAATGTATCAACTTTTGAAAGAAAATCTTTCAATAGCTAAGTGATTATTATCGTCTTATGTTCCCATGCATTGCTTGGATTGCAGCCCTTGAAGAAGCTACCATGACTTCAAGGTTCGATTCTATCAGATTAGACGGGTGTTGGTAGCAAAATAACCTAGTGCTTGGATTGCAGCCCTTGAAGAAGCTAGATTCGTAGTAGAATCTCTTATACAAGTGATATCTTGTCATGATTATTATTGTTCTCATAATCCCATTTTTATACTTAATTCCCAGGCTGACATTTCTCACCGCGGAAGCTTGCCTTGTGGGAGGATCCGCGAGGAATGCATACCACACCAAGTATCTTGGTTACTACATGAAGCATGACTTGGTCAGTTGTGCCTCGCTCCGCAAAGGAGTGTTTGCAGCTGCCGCCCCCATGATGCTCATCAACCTGGTGGCTTCCCTGGTGTACTACTGGAGCTACTCGAAAGCCGCGAACGGCGGGTTCGTCCAGCACCAAAATGAAGTTGGCATGGGCATGACTGATTACGGTCTTGACAAGGGTGGGTCTGGGCCGTGAGGGTGTTTTATGTTGCCTCGCTTGTTCACCTCGGCTGTGCTGTAAGTCGCTACAAGCTATGTATGCCCGTGTTGCCTGCCTGAAGCTTTGTGCTTGACGATCCAAGTGGCACAGTGCCCGTACTGTAACTGCCTTGTTTATGTAGTGATGAACTGATGATACCTTTTAGGTCCTGATGGTGTGTGTGTGTGCTCTGATATGGTACGGGCTATCAGAGCTTCATGTAATGCTATTGTAGATCCGGGAGGACATTATTGTGAAGTACTATCACTTCTAAAATCAAACGTGCGGCTCACAGCATCACCGCGGTAGAACATTTATAACGTAAAGTGTCAAATCTAACACTCTCACAGCTCATGACATCAGAGTACTCTCTCCCGACGCAGGGAAGGAGGGAATACAATATTAGTTTCTCTCCAGTTAGCGATCTAACATGAATAGGAGTTACTTTCGATCTGCCGAAAGGACCAACTGCGATGGATCTTTATTTAACCACTAGGACCAACTGCGTTGGATCTTTATTTGACCACTGAAAGGTGCATTCGTTCCCTACTAGGTCAGTAGAATAGAGTACCGAGAGCATCTCTAGCCACGCAAAAATAATCCTACCGCACTGCCATTCAGGAGTGGCATCGGGACATGACAACGACGAAGAGATGGAGGCTATCATACCAACGGGCAGCGCGGCCACTCCAGCGACTACGGACCGCCATGGGTGGCACATTCCTCCAATGACAATGGGTGGTGACTAAACATAGGCTAGTCTCGCGTCGCTCCATCGGCGACCAGCCAAATGACGACGAAGTGGCGAGTAGAGACAGAGTACGCCATGGTTGGAAGCCATGGTCGTGAGGATCCAGCTGTGCTTGCTCGCCGTGGTGTTTTTCCCCGCCGCTTGAGTGTCTGAAAGAAGGAAAAGAAAATGTAGAGAGACTTCCATGTGGGTCACTTCGTTTGAGCAGTTAAATTTGTGGAATCGGTTAGGTCCGACCACCGTTACTCCTTTAAGTTTACTCCATATTTTATTCCTCTAAGTTATAAGGGATCTGCTAGATATGCTCCGAGATAGCAACAAAAGCATTGAGCAAGATAGATTGTTGTTGTACACAATGGCAGGCTGAGACAGGAACTAAAGCACTAAGGAACATCACTTTGTTGTTTCACGCTGAGAACATGAGACTCCATCGCCAGGTTGGTTACTTATAGATTTATAGGACGTGTTTGGTAGCCTGCACTAATTTTGGGTCTTTGTGACATGGTTTTGGGAGAAAGGGCTCATCCAAAACACGATCTAGGTCAGTTCTTCACTTTGTTTGGTTGCCCACATTTGCATTGGTTGCATGGGGTGATCAACAATCTCCCCTTTGTTTGGTAGGTTGCACACACTATTTTTTGGCTCGACTAATGTAAATCAAAGGTGTTTGGTTGCCCACATGAGGTTATGTATGGTTACCATGGTCCAAATATGGAGAGATTACATGTCATTGCATATTACAACCAATCATAAAGAGGAATCAGAAAATAGGAGCTTGCTGATCACCACAAGCATGATGACGATGATCAAATCTCTCAATCTACTCTCTCGGATCTAAGCTGCTCTTTCTCCTACAACCAGAGCTTCAACAATTATAACATCTACAACCATTATCAGCCATAGCCTTAACAACCAAGAAATTGTTGTACTCCTCCTCTGCCTCCTCTCTAATTTCATACCCTCTAGAGCTATTATTAGACAACCCATTTACGAACACAATTATGGGTTCTTATTATTTAAAAAATTAAACTGGCTGTGGAGTCTTTCTTCACCGCTTTCCTATCAAAAATTGGGCTGCACACCGCAATGTCACTGCTAACTCGTGTAATAACGAGCTCATTGGGGAACCCCAAGAGGAAGGTATGATGAGCACAGTAGTAAGTTCCCCTCAGTTACGAAACCAAGGTTATCGAACCAGTAGGAGCAAGGAAACACCTCCAAGGTGTTGCTAGCTGGACTTTGGCAGGGCGCACTATACCGGTGCCAGCAGCAACGTGGAAACCTGCACAACACAACCACAGAATTTTGCCCCCAACTTACACCTCACCAGTTTTGCTGAAAACAAAGGATTAAACGTATTGTGTGGAAAAAAGTAAAAGCTTGTAGAAAGTAAACAGAAAGCAGTAAACAGTTATAAATTGATGGTAAAAGAAAGGACCGGGGTCCATAGTTTACTAGTGGTGAATCTCCTTAAGATAGATAATATGTTGGGTGAACAAATTACAGCGGGGCAATTGACAAACATCGAGAAAGCATACATGCATATACTAATCATCTTGACTCCTTTGAGATTTGATTGGGCATTACAACATTATACATAGACCGTAATCCAACTGCATCTATGACTAATAATCCATCTTCAGGTTATCATCCGAACCCCCTCCAGTATTAAGTTGCAAGCAACAGATAATTGCATTACGTATTGCATGTAAAGTAAACAATACGATTGTTCTATGAACAAAGGATTGCTATTTTCTTCCTAGTAGTAACAACACATCTAGTACCTTAGAGATTTCTGTCACTTCCCTAGATTACTAGAGGTATGAACCCACTATCGACAATAATTCCTAACTCTTAGAGTTGCTAGCATCTACTTGGACAAGATAGCTACTAACAACAGAAAGCATGCAAGATCACAAATAACAAAGACATGATAGAATCAATAATCAATCTGAAAGAGCATCTCAATATCCATCGGATCCCTGCAAACACAACATGTAGGATTACAAATAGATGATCTTGATCATGAACGGAGCTCACAAGATCTAAACATGATAGCACAAAGGACAAGAACCAACCATCTAACTACTACATGGACCCGTAGTCCAAGGATGAACTACTCACGCATCACACCGGAGGCTTGCATGGTGATAAAGAAGGCCTCCAGGGTGAATTCTCCCCTCCGGCAGGATGCCGGGAAGAGTTTCAGATCCCTCCCGATCTAGGGATGGAGATGACGACGGCTACGGACTCTTTCGTGGAATTTTGATCGGGTACTTAGGGTTTCTGTATCGAAGGCATATTATAGGCAAAAGGGGAGGCCGAGAGGGTGCCCTAGGCGGCCACACCACCCCCTGGCGCGGGCCAGGACTGGCCGCGCGGCCAGGTGGTGTGGCGGCCCTCTGGCCCCTCTCCGTCTCGTATTCTGGCTCCGTGTCCCCCTCGGTGAAAAACTGACTTTGGCTTTTGTCCTGTCCAATTCTGAGAATATTCATTTTCTGACTTTCCTGGAACCAAAAATAGCAGAAAACAGGCAGCTAGCATTATGGCATCTTGTTATAGGTTAGTCCAAGAAAATGTATAAAAAGTACTCCAAAGTGTGGACAAAACATAAGAAAGTAGATAAAAACCAAGCATGGAACATCAAAAATTATGGATACGTTAGCAACGTATCAACATCCCCAAGCTTAACTCCTGCTCGTCCTCGAGTAGGTAAGTGATAAAAAGAAAGAATAATTTTTGAGGTGACATGCACCATCATAAACTTGATCAAAGTATTTGTAAAACATTGATAGCTGGGATCATAGTACTTCAACATAACATGAAAGATAAAGTTCTAACAATAAGACATAGCAAATATGTTGCAACATGAAAAGACACAAATAAAAGATTCATGAATAACAATACTTTGCAAGACGTTTGTTTGTTTCACATAAAGAAAATATAGCATAGTGGCATTTAGCTTGTCCCTCATAGAGTAACAAACATAAATGCATAGGACACCTTCAAAGTTCATAAGAGTGACTAGATACAAATAGTTTAAAAACAAGCAATATCAAAATTATGAATCAATCAACAAGTCTTGGGACAATGCACATAGAACTAAGAATGGCCACTATCCTCTCAAAATAGGTGCATAAAGATAGAAGGTGGAGACTCAACATAAAAGTAAAAGAAAGGCCCTTCATAGAAGGAAGCAGGGATTCAAGTTTCATAAAGAGCTTCCAAAAATTATGGTACTTATTAGCTTTCAGCTCTCATTGCCCCTATCATAAGCATCTTGAAGTGATTAAGGTTAAAGTGAACAAACTATGGAGTATATGCTTGACAAAGTATAAGTTGGAAATCTCATGTCCCTTGAATACGAGGGCCGCTCCTCATGCTACTCAAGTTTAGTTACCGGTAAGTTCTTGTCATAGTAAGTACATGTGTATCATAGAGAACCGCCAACGGGATACCCCTTGCCCAATGATATGGAAGAATCCCCATATCAAAATGATAAGGCAAGCAAAGAACGAGCATCTCAGCAATCTTCTTATTTACCATGGGAAAATGGTGTTTTTTTCTCTCTTTCCTCTTTTTCTCATATCTCTTTTTTTTCTTCTCAATATCTAACTCTTTTTTTGTATAAGAAGAATGCTTCATAGACAACTCATTATGGTTACGCTGCAGGTTTCCACCATGACAACATGGATTAGACTAGCGGCCTAGGCGTTTCTCTAACACACATACATAACTCCATGGACTTACAAGCTCCCCTTTCATTTCACACCAACGACATCCATAGACAAAAGAGCATGATATCAACTAGGTACAAAGTACAAGTGCAATGTTGAAAGCGTTCCCCATGACAGCATGGTTCTGCTAATCCCCAACGTATAAGTGCAAGCATATACAACATAGATGATACAATGGTTCAAGTTTATTAAGGGCAAGAAAAGTAAAGTGTGCCATCAAGTTCGTGAGAGCTTTAATCACTAGTTTTCTCATAACAAGTTTAATTCGGAAGGTAGATAAAAACATGAATATACTTGGAATAGCAAATGCTAATAGGTAGGTATGGTGGACTCTTTGTAATAACTTGGTTTTAGGATTTGGATGCATGAGTGGAACTCATACTTGGTTACGGAGGCTAGCAAAAGACTGGGGGCGACTAACTAAGAGAGCAATAATGCCATAATCATGCAGAGCAACAAAACATCATTAATCAAAGCATAAAGTGATATTACAAGTCAAAAACTAAAGGATCATAAAGGCTTATGGTGACTTGGGTTAGTCATAACATGGTGTGATCATGCGCCAAGTCAACCCAAATAAAGCATCAAAGGAGAATACCACAATAGTTATGCTTTAATATGCTAAAACAACACATGATTCTTTCAAGGCACATTAAGCAATCTCAATTGTTTATAACATATCATGCTACAACAAAGATCACTAAGCATAAAGCCAAAACAATATCAAGCATGGCATGACAAAGCATAGACGACACAATAAAAAACAAGCTCTCTTTACCACTTAAGCATGAACTTTTCCTACTCTTTTCCAATCCAAACCAAACTATTTGAAAACCAATGCATGAAAGAGGGGGTCCAACCAATTTATTAATCAAACTAAGAAAACCAAGCAAACGAAAACGAAAAAGAAGACGCTCCAAGAACAACACAACTGTGCATGAAACAATAAAAATGAAGTGTTTGGAAGAAACCTGAGATTTTTATTGATGAAGAAGGGGATGCCTTGGGCATCCCCAAGATTTGACGCTTGTACTTCTTGAATATTTCTTGGGGTGACACGGGTGGCATCCCCAAGCTTGAGCTTTAGTCCATTCTTCATCTCATTACATCACTCTCTCCATACGCCTGAAATTTTTCCTTCATACAAAACTTCACACAATCTTTATTAGCAACATTATTGCACTCAAGATAATGAGTCTTTAGGTTCAGTTTCAACACCAATAAAACTTTCATTAAAACACAAGCTTCTGTAGCACTTCCCTCAAAAAGCTCAATTCCCCAAAAGAACTCAAAAAGGAACCAACAAGAAGCAAATGCAAATAATGGCAGAAATTTGTTAAAACAGACCAGCAGGTAAAAACCATTTTTTTTAAGATCTTCTGTTGCTCAAATCAAAAAGTGTTGAACTAACGAACGTTAGATAACAACCTGGGTCAGAAGCACAAAAATTCACGCCTCAAAACAACATACAGAGATTTTACACGAATTTTTACGGTGAAGCACAAAAATCTGTTTCGGGACAGCAACTTTCCCAATCATTACTTCTCTCTCATTAGAGGTTACTCTTGGCACAAAAAGCAAATAAAAAGGATAAGGAGCGGTTATTATAGAGGTAATAACTTCCAAGACTCATCTAAAACTTTTGGGTTATCTCCCAATAAGTACTTTTCTTTAACGCCTTTAAGTTAGGCATAAGAAGCAAGAAAAAGAATCAAGTGTTCTCAAATGATGAAGCATTAAGAGCAAATTTTGTTTTCATAGGAGAGGCAAAAGAAATCTTATCTCTCTTCTTAGGGAAGTGTTCTATACCTTTCTTGAGTGGGAGTTGATATTTAATGGTGTCTTCTTTCATATCAATAATGGCACCAACAGTTCTAAGAAAAGGTCTTCCCAAAGTAATAGGACAAGAAGCATTGCATTCAACATCCAAAACATAGAAATCAATTGGGACATAGGCATTGTTAACCATAATAAGAACATCATTAATACTCCCCATGAGTTTCTTTTTAGCATTATCACCAAGTGGGACATTCAAATAACAATCTTCCAATGGTGGCAAATCAAGCATATCATAAATCCTTCTAGGCATAATAGAAACACTACTATTAAGATCACATAAAGCTTTAAAATCAAATCATTCACTTTCATATTAATGATGGGTTCCCAACCATCTTCTTGTTTCATAGGAATAGAAGCTTTATTTTTCATCTTTTCTTCTTTAATTTTTATGAGAGCATCAGTAATGTGTTTTGTAAAGGCCATATTCATAGCACTAGCATTAGGACTTTTAGCAAGCCTTTGTAGGAACTTAATTACTTCAGAGATATTGCAACCATCAAGATCAAAATCATAATTATCATCTAAAGTAGTAGAGCTATTACTAACTTCAACTCTAGTGGTAGTGATAGTAGAAACACTAATGTTTCTAGCAATTTCATCTTCTCTTTCCCTAGCATGCAATTCAGCTAATAGTCTAACATTTTCATCAATTCTAACTTGTATGGCATTAGTAGCAGCAAAGGGATTATCAATAGTTTCAGGTTTAGCAGCCATTTTATTCAAAGAAGATTGAGCTTCAGCCAATGATGCTATATTTCTTTCAGCATTAGAGAGTTTTTCCTCAATAGTTTTATTGAAAGCAGTTTGTTTACTAATAAAATCTTTAAGCATAACTTCAAGTTCAGAGGGAGCACTCCTATTATTGTTGTAGGAATTTCCATAAGCATTACCATTGTTGGGAGGATATGGCCTATAGTTATTATTACCAAAATTATTCCTGTAGGCATTGTTGCTAAAATTATTATTTCTTATAAAGTTCACATCAACTTGCTCTTCTTTAGCAACCAAAGAGGCTAAGGGAACATGATTTGGATCAATATGAGCCTTCCCATTAAGAAGCATAGACATAATAACATCAATTTTATCACTCAAGGAGGAGGTTTCTTCAACATAATTTACCTTCTTACCTTGTGGAGCTCTCTCAGCATGCCATTCAGAATAGTTAACCATCATATTATCCAGAAGCTTTGTTGCAGCATCCAAAGTAATGGTCATAAAGGTACCTCCAGCAGTAGAATCCAATAGATTTCTTGAAGAATAGTTCAATCCTGCATAAAAGGTTTGGATAATCATCCAAGCAGTCAGTCCATGAGTCGGACAATTCTTTACCAAATATTTCATTCTTTCCCAAGCTTGAGCAACATGTTCATTATCAGATTGTTTAAATTTCATTATTTCACTTCTCATAGATATAATCTTAGCAGGAGGATAGTATTTTCCAATGAAAGCATCTTTGCATTTAGTCCAAGAATCAATACTATTTCTAGTTAGGGATTGCAACCATTCTTTAGCTTTTTCTCTCAAAGAGAAAGGAAACAATTTAAGCTTAATAATATCTCCATCTATATCCCTATGTTTTTGCATCTCACAAAGTTCAACAAAGTTATTAAGATGAGCGGCAGCATCTTCAGTACCAATACCAGAAAATTGTTCTCTCATAACAAGATTGAGTAATGCAGGTTTAATTTTAAACAAAGTAGCTTCAGGAACAGGTGGAGCAATAGGTGTGCACATGAAATTATTGTTGTTGGTGCTAGTGAAGTCACACAACTTAGTATTTTCAAGAGTAGTCATTTTTTGTGTTTTTAATATAAAGAAGCAAACTAATACAACTAATTTTTTATGTGTTTTTGATAAAGAAACAAGCAAACAAAGCAGAAATAAACTAAGCAAAACAAATAAAACAAAGTAAAGAGATTGGTTATGAGAAACTTCCCTTGTGAAGATGTCCTTGACTCCCCGGCAACGGCGCCAGAAAAAGTCTTGCTTACTCAAGATGTTGAGCTCGTTGGGGAACCCCAAGAGGAAGGTATGATGAGCACAGCAGTAAGTTTCTCTCAGTTATGAAACCAAGGTTATCGAACCAGTAGGAGCAAGGAAACACCTCCAAGGTGTTGCTAGCTGGACTTTGGCAGGGCACACTACCGGTGCCAGCAGCAACGTGGAAATCTGCACAACACAACCACAGAACTTGGCCCCTAACTTACAGTGAGGTTGTCAATCTCACCGGTTTTGCTGAAAACAAAGGATTAAACGTATTGTGTGGAAGAAAGTAAAAGCTTGCAGAAAGTAAACAGAAAGCAGTAAACAGTTGTAGATTGATGGTAAAAGAAAGGATCGGGGTCCATAGTTCACTAGTGGTGGCTCTCCTTAAGATAGATAACATGTTGGGTGAACAAATTATAGCAGGGCAATTGACAAACATCGAGAAAACATACATGCATATACTAATCATCTTGACTCCTTTGAGATTTGATTGGGCATTACAACATTATACATAGACCGTAATCCAACTGCATCTATGACTATTAATCCACCTTTAGGTTATCATCCAAACCCCTCCAGTATTAAGTTGCAAGCAACAGATAATTGCATTACGCATTGCGTGTAAAGTAAACAATACGATTGTTCTATGAACAAAGGATTGTTGTTTTCTCCCTAGTAGCAACAACACATCTAGTATCTTAGAGATTTCTGTCACTTCCCCAGATTACTAGAGGCATGAACCCACTATCGAGCATAAATACTAACTCTTGGAGTTGCTAGCATCTACTTGGCCAAGATAGCTACTAACAACAGAAAGCATGCAAGATCACAAATAACAAAGACATGATAGAATCAATAATCAATCTGAAATAGCATCTCAATATCCATCGGATCCGCGCAAACACAACATGTAGGATTACAAATAGATTATCTTGATCATGAACGGAGATCACAAGATCTAAACATGATAGCACAAAGGAGAAGAACCAGCCATCTAGCTACTACATGGACCCGTAGTCCAAGGATGAACTACTCACGCATCACACCGGAGGCTTGCATGATGATGAAGAAGGCCTCCAGGGTGAATTCTCCCCTCCGGTAGGGTGCTGGGAAGAGCTTTAGATCCCTATCGATCTAGGGATGGAGATGACGGCGGCTACAGGCTCTTTCGTGGAATTTTGATCGGGTACTTAGGGTTTCTGTATCGGAGGCATCTTATAGACGAAAGGGGAGGCCGAGGGGGTGCCCTAGGCGGCCACACCACCCCCTGGCGCGGGCCAAGCCTGGCCGCGTGGCCAGATGGTGTGGCGGCCCTCTAGCCCCTCCCCGTCTGGTATTCTGGCTCCGTGTCCCCCTCGGTGAAAAACTGACTTTGGCTTTTGTCCCGTCCAATTCCGAGAATACTCATTTTCTGACTTTCCTGGAACCAAAAATAGCAGAAAACAGGCAGCTGGCACTGTGGCATCTTGTTAATAGGTTAGTCCAAGAAAGTGTATAAAAAGTACTCCAAAGTATGGAAAAAACATAAGAAAGTAGATAAAAACCAAGCATGGAACATCAAAAATTATGGATACGTTAGCAACGTATCAGTCACCATCACACCAGGGTTAGTATATTGATGAGTGCATTTTTGTATGGGTACTGTTAGGATTTTTGTACTTCACCGTGCTCGCGCGCACCTTTTATGTGTGTTTCACCAAGATCCGAGAATTAAAAAGCTGATGGAAAATCAATTAAAGAAGTCATTTCTGGACATAAATATGCCGACTGGAAGTCATAAAACTTTTTCAAACAATTATTCATGCACTTGGGAGAAAAGTCTAAGAGAATTTGAGCATGAATTCTAGGATACTTTAACGAGCATCGGTATGATCGGCAACCCTCCCTTACTGTCCCACTGTACCATGTGGCTTCGAGGCTGCCTCGTCAAATACTTTCACCCCATGCATATAGATTTGAGATCCAACATTCAGAGACACCATAACTCGCAAAAACCTCACCACCGGAAGGGATCTGTAGGGGGACTTGCAGAAGGGTATTCATCTTCGCCACTACATAGATATTGGAGGCCTTGACATCGATCCTCATCCTCAATCGCTACATCTCTATCACCATTAACATCCACTACATCTCCATTAACTTTTACAATCATCTTGTTGTAATTCCAAACCATGTTGTCAATTTGCACAAGTATTCATCCATTCCTCTGTACTCTATTTATATTATTATGATCATGTTGATTGCCTCCATGTGTGAGTAGCTTTCCTTATTATCGGGGAGATGGAGAAACCCTAGCAATATAATAAACTGAAATAAAGATTATTTAGTGTCTCTATCTTATAAATATCATTAATTCTCTTGATATTATGCGAACATAGACTTCATAGTATTTGCCATTCGGGACTTGAGAGGGAATTAGCGTTGGTATGTTGATGGTTTTTAAGGCGTTAAGTGACATATAATGTCAGCTCATCATTCATATATTCAATTAGGGGATAAAGGGGACTCATAAAGCTTTAGTACATGACCATAGGGTTAACCCTTAATTGCTAGGGGATCAGGCGGTTAGGCATTGATCGACAGTGGTTGTGCAGGATGAAATAGCATATGATGTCTATGATCATATTTATTTGGAGCTCCTCCCATACATACACATATACTAAAGTCTTAAGCCTCGAGAGCTATGGTTGTTTTGAGGCCATTTGCCACGCCTGTTGACTGCCTCCTTGACATTGTTGTGTGGGCCTGGGTGATGGTACTTTGCGTGTGTGCTGCAGCTGGCCTGGCTAGGTGGCATGCATTGAGTGGCGGGGTGCCCACGTGTCTTTTTTCAGCGGTCGAGCTCGTCATCTTTGCCATCTGTTTGGTGGCCTCCTGATGCACGGGTCCCATGAGTCATTGATGGTTGGGTGGTTGTCAGGTTGTCCTGTTGCTCTGTCTGATGGGGAGTCACGTGGGGATGCAACAGTATGAGTTCTAGATAGATTGACCAAGTACTAGATCAAGTTTAGACTACTACTTGATCGATTTGAGACCTTGCGTATGCCATCACGGCTAGACAACACGCCCGCAACAACCGGCCGGAGATAATTCTTTCTATTCCTTGATTGAGATGGGTGAAGGAGATATGCCCTAGAGGCAAATAATAAAGGGGTTTATTATCATATCTCATTAGTTCATAATAGTTTTATATCATGCTATAACTATATCAAGCGGAAACATTGATACATGTGTGGTATATAAACAAACCCAAGTCCCTAGTAGCCTCTATTTCAACTAGTTCATTGGATAGCTGATGATCAAGGTTTCCTGATCATGGTGCTATTAGAGCCAACTGACAATAAAGTCATATCATCTGGAATGATGTGATGGACATTTCCCACCGATGATTGTTGCAACACGATCATGCCACTTAGTTCATGTTGCAATTGTTAGAAACATAGTGTCCTAATCCTTACACCATGAGATCATATTAATCACTGTTACCAGAGGATTGCTTTGACTGCATCAACCGTCACGTCCGTGACTGGGTGACCATAAAGGTGCATGTTGAGTAGTCCGAAGGGGCAGGTTGAGGCCTAAACATCAAGATCGGGATTTGTTCTCCTATATGATGGGAATATACACTGGGCCCACTCAATGAATTAAATCCATAAGCTACGCAGCGCATGACTAGGTCATGGGGATGGAATTTCACGTGAATGAGTAAAACAGTACTTGTTGGAAACGAGATTGAACAAGGTATCATGATACCGATGATCAGATCTCGAACAAGTCTTGTATCGTGTAATAAAGGGAATTGGATATATGTTTAAGGTTCAACATGATTGTGATTCGTGGAGTGCATAGGGGTCAATATGGGCATCCCGGTGCCGCTATTGATCATTGATCGAGATCATGTCTATGATATTCCCGAATCATACAGAAACACGCTTAAGGGCACTACGACACTTAGAGATCTTCCTGTAATGATGGAATCAGAAATGAGAGAACCAGAATTGTTCTAGAGAGAAAAGAAAGATCCGAAGTTGCTCGTAGGAGAAAGAAAGAAGGAAAGAGAACGAAAGGAGTTTCAGATAAATAGAAATTTACAATATGCATTTTATATGTTGATAATGAATTATTATATACTAAATAAATATTTAAATTAAAATTTATAGTGCAACTTCCTCATTAGGCCAAAACCCTGGAGGGTTTTGACCCAGGAGGAAACCATAGGGAAAAAGGATAGCAAACAACAACAGTAGGGCTGTTTTTTGACCTGGCCCAAGCAAACAGTCAGGCAGACACGTGTTGGCCCGTGTGAACGTGTAGCTGGCCCACCCGGCGAAGCGCTGCAGCCGCCGCGTCTCTTATGGGTTGTGCGCACGAGCTGGTGGCAGCCCACCCGAGCAGAGCAAGCCACATGCGTCGGGCGTGCTGGGTCGCCACGCGCCAGAGGACGGCCCACCAGGTGCTGCGTCGCTAGCTGCTGCACTATGCGCCAGCAGGCCACACACGCGTCGGGCGGCCCACCCGGGCAACGGCCAGCCAGGCCACACCGCTGCGCCTGCTGCTAGTTGTGCTAGGCCAGCGCGAGGCTAGTGGCCCACTTGGCTACCGCTTCAAGCCCGGCTAGCCAACACCCCAGTTTTACCTATTCTTTTGTATATTTTTAGTCCCACATGGCCTAGCCTTTGGGAGGAGTACCCCTCCTCCGCCTATATAAAGGGTGCACATGGGAGGTATTAAAACACAACAATAAGATATTCTCTAAGGCACTTATCCTTAGAGAAAATCCCCTCTCTCTCTCAGTTTCCTTTGCGGTGGCACGGTCTCGGAGAAGGATTGTACACGCAAAGTCAATACCACTATGGCATGCTGTTATGCTGCAGGGATTCTGGCCAGGAGTTCTACTTCCCCAACCTCGGCATGGATCATAGCCCGGGAGTCATTGTCTGCACCGTAAGTGTGTGATAACTCGGGGGAGCTACCAATAGTAGCAACCTAACCATCGTTCAAGGACTTGGACAAGGGGTGACATGCGAGGAGCTTCGTGATCTTGAGGTCGGAGGAATACGACTACATCATCCACGCTCCTGCATGAGCGTAATGCTCTCTCGGTCTTCAAGGGTATGTTACCACTGTCTTCCTCCATTACTGCATTACTTCTAGATATATCCTGGGCGTTTAGGGTGTTCCAACATAGTAAATTTTGTTATCTACTGCGGAAATCCTACAGTGGTATTAGAGCTTGATCTATGCATAGTATGCTAGTAGAGATAGACACATGCAAAGTGTGGGCATTGATACTCTAGTTGTTACCTTCCCACGTGTATTTGTTTATATCACGGCACTGTGAGATAAAGCGGCCCGAACCGAACTTACGCATAATCTTATGCAAGACTAGTTCCACGCTCGACATGCGGCTTGTACCATTTAAGTGGCTCGGGTGTCTGTCTCTCTCACAATAGTTGATATAGCATCTACAACGGAAGGCCCCGAAAGGGGTGTGTAGTAGAGACAACTATTGTATCCATGTTGTGGTTGGAAGTTCGTAGGTAGAAACATTCTATTGCGAAAGCCTAAACAACCACATAAAATCCGTAATAGATAAACTAGAGGTGTCTAACTTTATGCTGGAGGGAAGGCTTTGTGATGTGATATGGTTACAGTTGTGAATGAGGTAAGTTAGTTACTTTTCCTATTACCAAGTAGTATAGTAGTAGTCATCGTGAAGATGAATGACAAGACCGGTGGCATCATGGACTTGGTGTCAAACCGGTGGCCTGATGGAGATTGTGCAGGAGCACCTGATGGAGATCATGGAGCGCGAAGACAACCATGTCACGTCACATTTAGATTAGACATGATTTAATCTTTGTGTGCATCTTGTTTGAGTGCTAGTATTAGATACACAACGGTATCATTTAGATAGGATGATCCCTAATTAATACCAACGTAGTGTTCTCCCATTAGTGTGCATCACCAAAAAGTTCTCCGTTATAAGGCACGTCGTGATGATCGGGTTCCAGACATATCTAAATTTGCATACGGTGTAAGCCATGTATGCACATCGAATACACTATGGTTGGGTTGGCGAGCCTAGCATGTACAAACATGGCCTCAGAACACGGAGATCAAAAGATCAAGCACGAGTCACATGGATGATGTGATCGACGGATATAGTCCACCTTGGCAGCTGCATCAAAGGCCACGATGATCAGGGATGCTGCGGTGTAAATGGATCATGTAATAACTAAATTGTCTTTAGGGATGATAGTTTAAGTGGGAGCTCATTTCTTAATATGATTACAAATTTGAACTCCAATTATAAACTTAGTCTAAGTGATTTTTGCAAATATCTTATAGATTATGCCATCCCCTCAGTTCAGGACATCTTTGGTCCATTAATGAATGGGGAGAAACTTAAGTTAGATGGGTCGAATTTCATCGACTGGTACCAACGCATAAGAAGGATCCTCATAGAAAACCATCTCCTCTATGTCCTTTGTAAACCCCTGGAAGATTTCCCTGATGAATCTGACGGTAGAGAAGATATGACTCTTCATGACCACTGTGATACCTTCACCAAGGTCAAACCTAAAGCTAGGATTATCGTCAACGGAAAAGGTATATGTGATATACAAGTAATAAATGTTTCCATGAAACACTTATGCAGTTCTCAAGTATTGGATACTTAATCTTGTTATATTAAAAATATAATCCTCCGCGTGAGTGTTACAAAATGGAACGAGGCGCTGATGGCGTGATGATGGCAAACAAGCTAGTTGATGGCCGACGACACCCCTTCCCTCGAAGTTTATAATTAGGATTAGTAGATTTAAATAAAAGCTTTGTAATAAAGTTTGTGAAACTTATTAGTGTGTCTTGCTTATTGCGAGACGATTATTCATATTAATAAGAAACAATTCAGTTGTTCTATTTTTATGAATAATTTCTTTTATGATTCACATTGGAATTATAAACAAGTTATTCTAGTCTTTATCTGTGTGATAAAAGGATGTTTATGAAAATTGCCAAAAGATATTCAAGTTTAAATATTGAATAATACTATTGTTTAAGTTATTGTGGTTACTGCGTGTTTTTCATGTTAATGAATATCGAGGTCTTAGATATTTGATCTAGAGACTTTGCAAAACCATGCCTCGTTGGGAAGAATGACTAAAACTCTGCATTATGGTAAAACGGTGATATGCAAAGAATTGTTGAATTTTATACGTATGATGTATTGTATTTTCAACAAAATAGTGGGAATCATTATTTTATAAACTTCATGGTGAGTTTAAGTAAATATGTGTATTTACTTAATAAAACACAAGTTTGAAACTATTTCAATTGTTCAAATGATTTTAGAATGAAGGAGGATATTAGAATTAACCAGGATTTCAAAATCTCTTTGATTTGATAAGTGATTATGAATACAAGTTAATAAGCAAAGAGTTGTGAAAAACTGTTTCACAAATTATGATAATTAGACAAATTCAAAGTGTATTGACTTGTCTGAACATCATGATCATAATGTATAAGATACATGTGGTCCAAAAATGATCTTCTAAAGGATTAATGTTAAGAATTAGAGTTAGAGATTGAAATAGTAAATACTCAATTAAAGTACTAGGAATATCTAAAGATTCATGGAAACAACACCATATGAGATATGGCAAGCTCAAGTTTCTAGAGATTTTGATAGTTCAAGATCGTTGCGAACAGTAAGTCTTTATGGTGCAATACAAATTCCAAACTAATACCAGAAGAAGATAAAGTTTGTATTGTCTCAGCGTGGCACCTCTTTGAGAAATTGTTTTCTCACAGAAGTGTTAGTGGAAGGGTATAAGTGTAAACTAAAGTTTCAGCTAATATTTATAAAAGTAGGATTCAAGATTTTGTTCTGCCATTTGCAGAATTTCATTCTTGATTCACTTGTCCTATTATTGGAATAAGACATACCTACGAACTACCAAGAAAGATTGATGGACCTAAGTACAAGAAATGACTTAGAGTCATGAAATTGGCAAAGGACTGATCAAAACTACAAAGTATTCAAGGGTTTGAAGAAAAAGGTTATAACTAGTATGACAGGCAGGTTTTGACCAATCAGGAATTGCCGAAGTCTTATAGTACAAAATTCTCGATTCGCTCTAAGATCAAAGAATTTTTGTTTTTGCCAAGATTATCGAGAAAATTCTATAAATTGAGTGGGAGCTAAGAAGTTTTTCAAATAGAATATGTGGACGACATATTTGAGTGGCAGATGAGTGACATCCTCGAATAGCAAATATTGATAAAATATTTGAGTGGGAGTGTAACAATGTTCTTGACTATGTAATTGACATATTGGTGAACAATGTCTTGGGTATTAGAAATGATTAGATCATTAGATGAAATTAGACATAGAGGATCTATGTGGACAGATCAAGATGTTTAATAAACATCAAATGTCAAAATACTTGGAATATTCTGAAGGTAGTTCAGAAGGACCTAGTTGAGATTCTAAAAGCAGTTCAAAATGGAAAACAAGCAAAGAATGAAAGATTCTTACTTGTGAAACTAGGAGAAGCATCTGAGTAAAGACTCGACATTTATGACAATGGTTAAAACAGGGAAAAGGGATGCACTACATCAACTATGACTTGGCCATAGTTTTTCCAAGGTAAAACCCATGTTGGTTATACTTGACATAATGTGACCCATGTTCTTAGTTGTAAAGAACAAAGATTCTAGAGTGATTTCTGAGTCAATCACTAAATCATAGTTAAGTTTGAACATAGCGAAAGCATGGTTGGGCATCAAAGTTGCAAATATTGCAATTTGATTAAACTACATAGATATAGAAGTATTAGGATACTTTAGTGTTAGCAAGTATGATTTTGGTTTAAAGAAAGTTCGACTTTCGACTAAGTGTGTTTTATAGTCATACATGATGATATGGGCACGAAGGAGGAGGTGAAGCCTAATTTCAAGACTCCACCAAGCTAGGTGATGCGGTCTCATCCCATTGATGATTGGCACGCCAGGATGACCTACAATATGTAAGGATAAGTCGAAGGTTGTGTCAAATATTTGGCTATGTTATTGAGTTCGAGTCCATGTTAGGTTCGAGTCCGTTTGTGTGTTTGGTTTGGGTCTATCCAACCGGCTAGTTGCAGGCCTCCTATATAAAGGAGCCAGCCGCCTAGGGTTTAGGGGAGTTCAACCGTTTAGTCTAAAAACTATATTGTGCTCCAACATGTATCATCCCTCCGGGGACGGCGATGCCGTTTATCAGATTATTGTTGCGGAGGTTCTTGTGTTCATCAAGGATTGTCGTGCTCAGGTTTGAGGCGTGGTGATCTTCATCATGTTATAAGGATCAAGCCGTTGATCCTTGAATTTTGTCTCGATCTTTCACAGCGAGTCCACCAGGTAGGTAATCTCCCAATCATGCGATGAATGTAACCTGAAGAAGAAGAATCAATCTAGCAAGTAACATGATGAAGATCACCACGCCTCAAACCTGAGCACGACAATCCTTGATGAACACAAGAACCTCCACAACAATAATCTGATAAACGGTATCGCCATCCCCGGAGGGATGATAACGGTGGAGCACAATATAGTTTTTATACTAAACAGTTGAACTCCCCTAAACCCTAGGCGGTTGGCTCCTTTATATAGGAGGCCTGCAACTAGTCGGTTGGATAGACCCAAACCGAACACACAAACAAACCCGAACCTAACATGGACTCGGACTCAATAACATAGCAAAATATTTGACACAACCTTAGACTTATCATTACATATCGTAGGTCGTCCTGGCGTGCCAATCATCAATGGGATGCACCCGCATCACCTAGCTTGGTGGAGTCCTGAAATTAGGCTTCACCTCCTCCTTCGTGCCCATATCATCATCCCCTTCAAGAAGCGTTGTCCACAACGCGTGCGGGTCGGGTCGGAAAGGTGGCGTGATATGAACAATAGCTTCATGCGTCTTTGCCATATTCAAGTCTTGCTTGCCTTCCACTCTGCATCCTCCCTCTTGGCTTGCTTGACTTGAAACATCCTGTGAGATCCAGGCACATGGCTTAATAGGATTGATAGGATACCCATATCAACAAGTTGCAACTTCTTTTCTGGAAGCTCATTCAAAAAGAACTCTAAGGTTAAGCGTGCTTGGCCTAGAGCAATTCTAGGATGGGTGACCGACCGGGAAGTGGGTAACCGGGTGCGCACGAGTGAGGACAAAGTGCGCAGAAAAGACTAGTGTTGGTCTGTGGGGCCAGTCTAGATATCCTATTAAGCTGCCAGGAGTGACACCCCCCGGGCCCAAGAGTGGACGGGGTGTTACAAGTGGTATCAGAGCCGACCCTTGCGATTACACGGGTGTGTGCGGGTTAGTGGCGGGACATGTGGAGCATGGCGCGTGTGGCCCGGAGTGGACACGGCATGGCACATGTGCTTGACCTTTGACGCACTGAGCCGTGCCAAGAGGGAACGTTCCTGGGGTGTGCTTGATCGATGAGGACATCGATCTTCTAAAGGGTGGGTGTATGTGAGATCCAGGCACATGGCTTAATAGGATTGATAGGATACCCATATCAACAAGTTGCAACTTCTTTTTCGGAAGCTCATTCAAAAAGAACTCTAAGGTTAAGCGTGCTTGGCCTAGAGCAATTCTAGGATGGGTGACCGAGGAAGTGGTAACTAGCAAGCGCAGTGAGGACAAAGTGCGCAGAAAAGACTAGTGTTGGTCTGTGGGGCCAGTCTATATATCCTATTAAGCTGCCAGGAGTGACACCCCCCGGGCCCAGGAGTGGACGGGGTGTTACACATCCCTTGGTGCCTGCACCTCCTTGTGTCTCCATACGAGCTTGGACCTAGGCGCCATCGTCTTCTTCTTCTCACTTCTTGTTGGAACCCGTGGTTGCTGAATATGGACCTTCTTTGCACGACATGGCATAAGATGAGTAATGCCTAGACCACACAACTGACGAACATGTCCATCATTGCCTCTATGCATCCGCACAATTGTCCCAACAAAACGCCTCACAGGTGTGCTAACAAAAATTCTCTTGTTACCCCGCTGCACCACATGCACTGGAACATCATGAGCACAACTATCATCCGTCTGAACACCTGTGTCAACATAAACAACCTTCTGAACACATGCTGCAACATAATTCCTCTCAGCAATAAGAGGATGCACTTCAACTAGCTTGTCACTACCAAGTTCCACTGTCTTGTCATCTACAGGCATAGCTAAAGCAATATCAACATTGTCGCACTGTGCATCATGCTCTCCATCTTGCACCTTAGCTAGTCCAGAGTTTTGGCTTAGCCTTGCGCACCTTCTCCTTATATACCACGAACTCTACATTAGACTTTATGTGATCATCCTACATAGGCTTCAAAGTCTGCTGTTTGCCACCATGCACAAAAGAATATGTATTTGCTCTTCCAGCAAGTGTAACGTTGCGATCATACTGCCATGGACGACCAAGTAACAACCCACACTCAATCTCATTAACATAATCACCAACTGTAAATGACACACGCACCTTATGAGTTACCTTCACCATACCGCAGCTATTTAACCACTTTAGATGCTTAGGTTCAGGAATACACCATGTGGACAACCTCAACGCTGCCACCATTGCCTTGCTAATGCCATTAGTATAGCTTCCTCCATCAACAATCAACTTGCATGCTTTGCCTTTGATCATACACTACGTCTAAAATAAATTCCAACGCTGGCCCTTGTCAACAGTCATGCAAGCATCGCCTTATACCTTGTTGAGTTGCAAATTCAGCCCACTCAATGGTACAACATCCTCCATGACATCCTTAACAACATCAGCCTTAACAACATCAGCCGCTAATGCTTTAGAAATCGTGGTTGCCACCTTGCTAACTGTCGGCAATGGAACAACTGTCAACTTCTCATGAGTAGTCACAACCGTCGCGAGCTTCGGTATAAGAGCTATACTCTTGCCAACATCCACTATCCCATTCACAACCTTGGGCGGCTGCTCGATTTCCTCCATATACGGTAATATGAAACCATCACGGAGAAAACTTTTGTAGTCCTCCCAAGTATGAGAAAAACGATCTATTTCCACCGCCTCGGACCACCAACTGTCTAACTCCTTGTCCACACGCCGGTGAGCAAGAACATGCCCATCATACCCACTAAATTTGCCATTGTATTTGCGACATCGATGGAAACCCTGTTCCATGTGCCTTTCCCAATCTTGGTACTCCTCAACCGTCGCAAGTCTATGTAGGCACTAGCTAAGCTCGGATGCATCACGTTCCACTCCATTTAGAAGATCGAGATAGTCATTGAAAATAGCACTGGAATTTTTGCCACGTGTACACCTCAAGCCCAAAGCATCTTCTGAAAAAGAATCCATCATGTCCAATCTTGTTCCGTCACACAAAAATCTGCCAAAGATCCGGCCAAACTGACGCAACACCTAGCTATAGCACCAAAATCGTTATGCCTTGGAGCAGGCAAAGGACACCGAGCGCGTGCGGTCGCAGGCCTAGCCAAATGATGCCACGTCCGGTGAAAGAATGGGCTAACCCAGCTGGGTACGAGTGAGATCGCTCGATCACACGCGGGCAAGGCACTTCGCGCGGGCGAGCGAAGTGCGGGTGGCCGATGCGCTGCACGCTGGGGGCGATCGATGTATGCGTGCGTTTGCACGTATTCAGTTTTCTTTCTTTTTTAACCAATCCAAACTGATCTCTTGCCTTTTGCTTTGTCGATCCCTTTTTTAGGAACCTGAGATGCTCACGTACAGGAAATCACACGATCGAGATTTCTATTTTTTTTAAATCCAACGTGAAGCTCACGATCGATCTGGGAACAATCGGTTTCCGTGCTCCACCGAAACGTACGTGAACCAAACTTTCCTTTCCGTTGGCAGAACGTGGCGCGAGGCACATTAGCGAGGACCGCGCGGGACGCGCTAGCGAGGATCGCCGCGATGCACGCGTGGCCAAACGCTGCCTTCCTCTGTTTTCTTTTCGCTACTACTGCTTTGATCGGATCTGACCAAATCGCTGCACAATCGGATCTGCTTCCGATCGATTCCGATCTAGCTCAAGAACTCGCCGATCTTCACGTGCACCTACAAATCAAAACAATCTCCTTCTTTCTTCCTTTCAATCTCTTCTCCACAACCGATCTGTAAACTACTTGTAGAAAACAGTCCGTAGATGATCCAAAAACATGCCATGATCAACGAGAGCTCTGATACCACACGATAAGGATCAAGCCGTTGATCCTTGAATTTTGTCCCGATCTTTCACAGTGAGTCCACCAGGTAGGTAATCTCCTAATTAGGCGATGAACGCAACCTGAAGAAGAGGAATCAATCCAGCAAGTAACATGAAGATCACCACGCCTCAAACCTGAGCACGACAATCCTTGATGAACACAAGAACCTCCACAGCAATAATATGATAAATGGTATCACCGTCTCCGAAGGGATGATACACGATGGAGCATAATATAGTTTTTAGACTAAACAGTTGAACTCCCCTAAACCCTAGGCGGCTGGCTCCTTTATATAGGAGGCCTGCAACTAGTCGGTTGGATAGACCCAAACCGAACACACAAATGGACTCGAACCTGACATGGACCCGGACTCAAAATATTTGACATAATCTAAGATTATCATTACATATCGTAGGTTGTCCTGGCATGCCAATCATCAATGGGACGCGCCCGCATCACCTAGCTTGGTGGAGTCCTGAAATTAGGCTTCACCTCCTCCTTCGTTCCCATATCACATGACATCTTGAAAGTTCAATTGACTGATAGATCATCATTATATATACAAGAAAATTGAAGTCTCACTTTGTCACCAAAATGCTACAACACATTATATGATAATGGTGTGAATGTCAAAATAGGTGACATTAATGATTTGCAAAATAGGACCTTATGAATCTGGTAAAATAGATTTAGGATACGGAGTCCTCCATGAGAAAGCATGACTAATAAACACATATGAGATGGTTTATGATTAGTAGCAATGCATCTAGATTATTTATACTCTAGTACAAGTGGAGACTGAAGGAGATATGTCCTAGAGGCAAATAATAAAGGGGTTCATTATCATATCTCATTAGTTCATAATAGTTTTATATATTGCTATAACTGTATCAAGCGGAAACATTGATACATGTGTGGTATATAAACAAACCCAGGTCCCTAGTGGCCTCTATTCAACTAGTTCATTGGGCAGCTGATGATCAAGGTTTCCTGATCATGGTGCTATTAGAGCCAACTGACAATGATGTCAAATCATCTAGAATGATGTGATGGACATTTCCCACTGTTGATTGTTGCAACACGATCATTTCACTTAGTTCATGTTGCAATTGTTAGAACGGAGTGTCCTAATCCTTAGTCCGTGAGATCATATTAATCATTGTTACTGAAGGATTGCTTTGACTGCATCAACCGTCATGTGCGTGACTAGGTGACCATAAAGGTGCATGTTGAATAGTCCAAAGGAGCAGGTTGAGGCCTATGGATCAATATCGGGATTTGTTCTCTTGTGTGACGGGAAGATATACTCGGCCCACTCGGTGAATTACATCCATAAGCTACGCATATGCAGTGCATGACTAGGTCATGGGGATGGAATTTCACGTGAACGAGTAACATGGTACTTGTTGGAAACGAGATTGAACAAGGTATCATGATACCCATGATCAGATCTCGGACAAGTCTTGTATCGCCTAACGGAGGGAATTGGATATATCGTTTAAGATTCGACACGATGGTGATTCGTGGAGTCCATAGGGGTCAATATGGGTATCCCGGTCCCGCTATTGATCATTGATCAAGATCATGTCTATGACATTTCCGAACCGTAGGGAAACACGGTTAAGGGCACTATGATGCTTAGAGATCTTCCTATAAAGATGGAATCACAAATGAGAGAACCAAAAAATTTCTAGAGAGAAAAGAAAGATCCGAAGTTGTTCGGAGGAGAAAGAAAGAAGGAAAAAGACCAAAAGGAGTTTCAGATAAATGACAATTTACAATATACATTTATTATATGTTGATTATGAATTAATATATACTAAATAAATATGTAAACTAAAATTTATAGTGCAACTTCCTCATTAGGCTAAAACCCCGGAGGGTTTTGACCCAGAAGGAAACCACAGAGAAAAAGGACAGTAAACAACTGCTGCTGGGCCGGTTTTTTGACCTGGCCCAAGCAAACAGCTAGGCATACACGTTCTGGCTGTTCAGACGTGTAACCGGCCCACCCAGAGAGGCGCTGTAGGCGCCGGGTCGCTTACGGGCCGCACGCGCGAGCTGGTGGCAACCCACCCGGGAAGAGTGTGAGCCCTATCGCATGGCTTAATAGGATTTATAGGATACCCATATCAACAAGTTGCAACTTTTTTTTGGAAGCTCATCCAAAAAAACTCTGAGGTTAAGTATGCTTGGCCCAGAAAAATTTAAGGATGGTGACCGACCGGGAAGTGGGTACCAGTGCACACGAGTGAGGACAAAGTGCGCAGAAAAGACTAGTGTTGGTCTGTAGGGTCAATCTAGAGATTCTAGTAAGCTGCTAGGAGTGACAGCCCGAGCACGAAGAGTCCGGGATGTTACACAGAGCAAGCCGCAGGCGCCAGGCGTGTTGGGTCGCCACGCGCCAAAGGCCCTTCAATCCGGGCGCTGCGTCGCTAGCCGCTGCGCTATGCGCCATCGGGCCACACGTGCGCCAGGCGGCCCACCCGGGCGACGGCCAGCTAGGTCACACAGCTGTGTTTGCTGCTGGTTGTGCTAGGCCGGCATGAGGCTGATGGCCCACCCGACCACCGCTTCAATCCCAGTCGGCCAGCACCCCAGGTTTTCTTATTCTTTTGTATATTTTTAGTCCCACATGGCCAAGCCTTTGGGAGGAGTACCCCTCCTCCGCCTATATAAAGGGGTGTCTATGGGAGGGATTAAAACATACCAATAAGATATTCTCTAAGGCACTTTTCCTTAGATAAAATCCCCCTCTCTCTCAATTGCCGTCTACTTCCGCAACCTTGGCAGGGATTAGATCCCAGGAGTCATTGTCTTGCACCATATGTATGTGATAACTCGGGCGGAGCTACCAATACTAGCGACCTGATCGTCGTGCAAGGACCTGGACAAGGGGTGACGTGCGAGGAGTTTCGTGACCTTGAGGCCAGACAAGTACGACTACATCATCTATACTCCTGTATGAGTGTAATGATCTCTTGGTCTTCAAGGATATGTTACCGCTGTCTTCCTCCGTTATTATATTACTTCTAGATAGATCCTGTGAACTTAGGGTGTTCCAACATAGTAATTTTTTTGTTATCTGCTACGGAAACCCTACAATGGGTGCTACGTGAGTGCATGCCATTGTTCGGAGCGCCATGTACGCGCTGGCGAGCGTCATCTGACGCGCTCCAGGATGATGATGCCTACCTCCCATACGAGCGCATGGACCGACGCTTCTCCGACAGCGTGATGACCTCTCCCTCTGCACGCCGGCTGAGCCCTACCACCGCCGCCGCGCCGCGTGCCCCATGCGCCTCCTCTTCTCTCTCCCACTGCGCCCGTGGGGCCGAGCCCATTCGCCATTGCTGCCACTGTGCCGCATGCCCCGCCTCCTCTCCCTCTGGCGTACCATGGTGGCCTCCCTCTGGCTGGGCAAGAAGAGAAGAGAGATGTGAGGAAAAAATACAAACTAGGACAAATTGGGTCAGCCCGCTGTGGCATCGGTCCGAGCTGACCGGACAAGACAATGCAAATTGTCCGTGTGCCGATCCAAATAGACTAAAATGGACAGTTTGCTTTGCCGGTTTGGGTCGACACACAGTATATTCCCTTAAGAGCAACTCTGGCGGTACATGTAAACAGGTGAACTGAAAAAAGATATACATGCCATCGAACTGACAGTTTACATGTTTTGAATCGTCAGCGCAGAATGGATACGGTAAAACAAGGTTTTGTCGTCGTGGCAAAATTCATCGAAGAACATGGTTGATCATACGAGTACTTGCGCAGTTGTCTCTTAAAATTACATAGCATCAATGCAAAAACTGCGCACACATATGTACTAGGGGGAGCGCGGCGGCGACCTAGAGCAAAATCGAGCTCCGGCGACGTCGGGTGGTAGGTGTCCAGCGACAGCGCGAACCGACAGAGGCTACCTATCTTACTTTTATAGTATTTATTCCCTCCTGTTGATCTATTGCTATCTGTGTTGCGTTGCTCTAGTTTTCGTACCCGTGAAATCCCTTGCAGCCTCATATTGCCTTGGACACATCCTATTACCTGTTATTTGGTAGATAGTTGGACTTGCGCGTCGTAGTCGCTTGCTCAACGTTGTTGCGTGTCGCCAAGAACCACAGTGTTGGAGTAATTGCCGCATGTTGATGTTGGAGATGATCATGGCTTTACTTTTCGTTCACTTTAATTACTGTTTAACAACTAAAATTGAAGTAAGTAAGCAGAGGCATCGGTGGGTGATAGATAATGTTGGTTTCCGACCGCCCACTTGTGTCCCGTAGGACCCCGAGTTCTTAACACCTGTTCCGAGATCGAGCGCGCTAACCACAGGTGGGGAGATATGGGCCCCCCATTGATTATTACCTGATTTCAAAGTATTGTACTGGGGGCCACAAACTAGTTTGAGGTTTTATTTACTATCCTGTACTTATGCCATGCTTTACTGCTTTATTTAAATTGTGCGATGGATAGCACACTGTCTTTGTTTAGGAAGCGGAGTGTTTTCGGTATCGGCATCCCGTTTTGGGATTTCTTTGTCGTTTCTGACCATGCGCAAACCCGAGTCCGTCTCGAGACCGGCCGACTTCGTTGCGGGTGTACTTAGTGGGGTGGCCCCCCGTGCTTGCTTTGGGTCCGGGAACGTCGTGACTTAGGCCCCGCCGACATACCGATGGGTGTATGTTAACGATCCGCAAAAGGGTCAAGTGCTTGTGGATACTTTGGTGCACCCTGCAGGTTTAATCTTTTCGAGAAGCCGTGTCCGCGGTTATGGACGACTTGGAGCACAGTGCTTGATCATAGACAACTATAACTAAAGTTTATTGTTATAAATTGACTTGTATCCGATATGACTAGTAATCATTTTCACTACAACGAAATGGATAACTAAAATGGCCCACTGCTTATTTTATCAGGATGATTATCTATACCTGACTAGTAATTGCTGCAACGGTAACTGAATAAATAAAACTGCCAACTGTGTGAGTTCCTCGGTTGACTTCCTCGTTTGGTCTCGAGGGGGAAACACCAGGATGGGTTTGTTTGATGGTAGCATCAGGTTGGTTCCGCATAGGTCTTTCTCACCCCTCTCTAATAGCCGCCAGTTGTATCGAGTCTCTATAGGTTGTTTAGTGCATCTTTGCCGCCGCCATCCACCATACCTATGTAGGCGAGGACCGCCGAATTCTAGTCTCGCCGTGTACTGGCCTCAGTACTGACACTCTCTCTTTTTCCTTTGCCCTTTGTCGGCACCCCTTTTGTTTAAGCAGGTTTGAGATCGACGTCGTTAGCAGGGTTACCCTTCCGGCTTGGCCTGGGCAGGGTTATGGACGCCATTGGTTATTCTTCAGGGCTCTTAGCCCCATTTAGATCTTGTCCGTAGTCGGACGCGCCATCATTTTCAAGGTGATTTGGATCTTTGTATAATATATATGTATTCTTGACTCCTGGAGTCGTGTTGTATATATCTGTTCTGTGGGTCCCATCGAAGATTGTTGTGTAATGTTATTACTTCGTTTTCCACCCGCACGAAAGTGCCTGGTGGGCACCTTTGAATCGTTTCTATGCGGGTTTGGCGGGTTCCGCTAAAACTTGCATAGGGCCGATTCTGAGGGTGTTACAGAGTGGTATCAGAGCTCAGCAGTTGCGATACCCCACAAGTCCAGCCTGTAGGATAACCTAGCTAACGGCCGAAGTAGAGTGTCAAAACTATTTTTGCAAACCGGTTGGATAGTTCTGATTAGGTCTGATTTTACTCCTTGCCCCTCTGCTGCTCTCCTCTCACCTCTGCGTGTTTTGAATCCGCTCTCTTCTCTCTCTTCGCGTCCAGGATTTCTCGTGGTTGGGTTCCGTCGTACCTTCAGGGTTTCGCTTCCTCCTTTGTTAACGGTGTTCTGCCTTCCGGTGTTCATGCTATCAGAGGAATCCTTCATCTGTTGGATTTCTCTTTGTTCCTTCTCGTGCCTACCGGTGTTTTCCGACGCGACGACATCATCTACGCCAGATCCGATGCAGAGTCCGCATCACCCCTTTGTTCCTGAACTTTGTTTGTCGACATCTTGATCGAATCACGAGGGTTGGTTGCATAACCTATCTGTTCGTGTACAGAGTAATGCTTTGAGTGCGGGATGGAGTCGCGACCATACCACTACTCTTATCATTTGCTTTGTATATTGAATGGTGGATCGATGCAATTTTACTCCGTCCACGGAAGCTAGAGGTGGCTTTATTTGTTGATACCTCTACCTTCGACCTTTTGTTTCCGGAGTGTTTCCCTCGACGAACAGGATCAACGACCTCTTGTTAGTGGTGTCGCGAGGATCTACA
Source organism: Avena insularis (assembly GCA_023614405.1). Classification (NCBI taxonomy): domain Eukaryota; kingdom Viridiplantae; phylum Streptophyta; class Magnoliopsida; order Poales; family Poaceae; genus Avena; species Avena insularis. The sequence goes on from CM042696.1 coordinate 294,014,120, forward strand.
CGAAGCGAGAAGACGCAGATCGCCGACCTTCCTTCCGGTACCATGAGGCGGATCTCGAGGGCGAGATCCATTGTTAGTGGTGTCGGTGTGGCATCCCGCAAAACCACTACTAGAAAATCGCGTTGTTTTTGTGCATTGCATCATCATGACCGCATGCTCATGTCATCATGCCACATTGCATTTGAGCATCGTCATCATCTTGCATTTGCTTGCATAAAACTATTTTCGGAAAACCTAATTTGTTTTCTAAACGCCCCGTCTTTATTCCAACGCAAAACCCGGGTCGCCGGAATATTTTGTTTTGTCTGCTATCGGTTTGCAAAAGCCCGGTTTGAAATAAATAAAACATTTAATTATTTTTAGTGGGGCAGTCGAACGGGCCGATCCGACCCAGTCGACCACCCCCGGTATTAAAACGGTCCACCTAAACCAGCCCCCTCTAAATCCTAAAACTACCCAACCTAACCTACCCAGCCCCTCTCCACCTCACTCCCTCCAATCGGCTCTCGCCACGTCACCCTGCCCTTTCCCCTAACCTATCCCAGGCCGCCACCTAATCCTACCCCTTTCCCCACCTCTCTCTCTCTCCCTCCACCCACCACACCCTTGCCCCACCCACACACCACAGCCACCACGCCCCCACACCGCACGCACGCACACAGAGCACACACTCCCACCTGCCACCGTGGCCCCACCTCCCCTGGACCCGGTCCGCTCCCCTCCCTCTCTCTTCCTCCCCAACCTCTCTCTCCCGTCGCTCGCGGCCACCGCCCACGCTCCCGCCTCCTTCCCCTTCCGCCGGTCCTGCTCGCCACCGGCCGCTGCCGCGTCCCCCTCCCGCTCCCCTGCTCTGCCCTCCCCTGGCGCCGCCGCGCGCGTCCTCGAGCGCCGCCGGAGGCCCTCTCCCCTTCCTCGGGCCCGCCTCTGCGCCTCCTCTCGTCGAGCCCCTTGGCCGCCTCCTCGCCTGCTCTCGGCCTGAGCTCCCTCACTGGCCCGGCCAACCTCGGCCGCCCTCCTCGCCCGCCTCTCTCCTCCTCGCCTCGTCTGCGCCCTCCCCGGCGGCTCCGTCGCCCGACCTCCGCGCCTCGGCCTCCGCACCGCGTCCCCGCCAGAGCTCGCCCCGCCGGCCGTCTGCGAGCCCGGTCCCGCCTCCAACCTCGAGCCCCGCCGGACCGAGCACCTCCCCGCCGCTCGTGTCGGCCTCCTCCGCCGCCCTCGGCCTCGCTGATTCGCCCGGCCGCCGTCTCCCTCCGTTCCGTCCGAGCCCGCGCCACCCACCCAGCTCTCATCGACCCTCGCCTCGCTGCATGTCTTTGCTGTCCGGCTTGCGTCGGTTGTGCGGCTACGCTAAGGGTGGTGAGGATGGTGCGTGTGATCGAGTGAGGCAGAGTGGATTGATCGAAGACCCCGCATGCCTTGTACATCTCCGCAAGATCTCCGATCCGACACATCGACAAGTTCGCCGCGAGGAGCCGCACGAACCCGAGGGACCGTCGACAAGACCGTGTCGTCACAAGAGCCCCGATGCCCTTTAATCGCCAAGATCTACTTCACGGATCCGAAGACCCCGGTGCGACAAGTACTCCTTCCCGGATGCGTTGCTCGAGAACACGGACGGTACGGACATCGACGCGAAACGCCAAGTTCTTCATCCCGGACGTCAAGACCGACCCGATTCACGGACCCGAAGGCCGATCCCGTACCCGGTGCCGCGCCAAGATCTCCGAAAAACCCCGGTACCGGACAAGTTCGCCATCGACCTCGAACGCCTACGGAACGACAAGATCGCACCGACCGGAAGAATCCGATCGCCCGACGCGAACCAAGTCCTGCTTCCCGGATGCGACAAGACCTACCTCCGTTATCCGAGACCGAGCCCATCGAACCCCGAACCCCAGATCCGGACCCCGATACCCGACCCCGAACCCCGGAACCCAAGATCGCCGAACCCTAATGTGATTCCCTTCCCGAGCCCTATTTTATAAAATGAAATATAAACTGTCGCATATTAATTGATCATGCATGCATACTTGTCTGTGGTTTGGGGGCATTATGCCGATTCACCTCATAATTAAATATGGGGCCCATATGCGGGCAAATCTAGCCTTATATTGGCCTCATTTAAATTTGTGCATCGAACCGTTGTCATATCTTGCCTTGTTAAAACAACATTTAATTTGCAGGGTAGATAAACAACTTGAACCATCTAACTAATTGTCGGGACCCCGGTTCCGCTTAACATGACCAATTGCATCGCATCTTTGCCATGCCATACATCATACATGCATCATGCCCGATCTCTTGCCGTAGTATTAAATATTGCACCCGGTGTTTCTTCTAGTGTTTTGCTTCTTCGCGGATAAGGCCGTTGAGTTGATGTGAGCTTCGCCCCGACCTTCGGATGAACCTTCGACAATGTTTTCAGGCGAGCGTCTTCCCCTTTCTACCTATCTTACTTTTATAGTATTTATTCCCTCCTGTTGATCTATTGCTATCTGTGTTGCGTTGCTCTAGTTTTCGTACCCGTGAAATCCCTTGCAGCCTCATATTGCCTTGGACACATCCTATTACCTGTTATTTGGTAGATAGTTGGACTTGCGCGTCGTAGTCGCTTGCTCAACGCTGTTGCGTGTCGCCAAGAACCACAGTGTTGGAGTAATTGCCGCATGTTGATGTTGGAGATGATCATGGCTTTACTTTTCGTTCACTTTAATTACTGTTTAACAACTAAAATTGAAGTAAAGCGAGGCATCGGTGGGTGATAGATAATGTTGGTTTCGATCGCCCACTTGTGTCCGTGGGACCCGAGTTCTTGACACTGTTCCGAGATCGAGCGCTAACCACGGTGGGGAGATATGGGCCCCCATTGATTATTACCTGATTTCAAAGTATTGTACTGGGGGCCACAAACTAGTTTGAGGTTTTATTTACTATCCTGTACTTATGCCATGCTTTACTGCTTTATTTAAATTGTGCGATGGATAGCACACTGTACTGTTTAGGAAGCGGAGTGTTTTCGCGGTATCGACAGTCCCAGTTTTGGGATTTGCTGTCGTTTACATACCGGCGCAAACCCCGAGTCCGTCTCGAGACCGGCCGACTTGCTATGGTGTACTTAGTGGGTGGCCCTGCTTGCTTTGGGTGCAGGGAACGTCATGACTTAGGCCCCGCCGACATACCGATGGGTGTATGTTAACCGATCCGGCAAAAGGGTCAAGTGCTTGTGGATACTTTGGTGAACCCCTGCAGGGTTTAATCTTTTCGAGAAGCCGTGTCCGCGGTTATGGACGACTTGGAGCACAGTGCTTGATCATAGACAACTATAACTAAAGTTTATTGTTATAAATTGACTTGTATCCCATATGACTAGTAATCATTTTCACTACAACGGAATGGATAACTAAAATGGCCCACTGCTTATTTTATCAGGATGATTATCTATACCTGACTAGTAATTGCTGCAACGGTAACTGAATAAATAAAACTGCCAACTGTGTGAGTTCCTCGGTTGACTTCCTCGTTTGGTCTCGAGGGGAAATACCAGATGGGTTTGTTTGATGGTAGCATCAGTTGGTTCCGCATAGGTCTTTCTCACCCTCTCTAATAGCCGCCAGCTGTAGTCTCTATAGGTTGTTTAGTGCATCTTTGCGCTGCCGCCAGTCCACCATACCTATGTAGGCGAGGACCGCCATTCTAGTCTCGCTGTCTTGGCCTCGTCTTGACGCTCTCTCTTTTTCCTTTGCCCTTTGTCGGCACCCCTTTTGTTTAAGCAGGTTTGAGATCGACGTCGTTAGCAGGGTTACCCTTCCGGCTTGGCCTGGGCAGGGTTATGGACGCCATTGGTTATTCTTCAGGGCTCTTAGCCCCATTTGCATCTTGTCCGTAGTCGGACGCGCCATCATTTTCAAGGTGATTTGGATCTTTGTATAATATATATGTATTCTTGACTCCTGGAGTCGTGTTGTATATATCTGTTCTGTGGGTCCCATCGAGGACTGTTGTGTAATGTTATTACTTCGTTTTCCACCCGCACGAAAGTGCCTGGTGGGCACCTTTGAATCGTTTCTATGCGGGTTTGGCGGGTTCCGCTAAAACTTGCATAGGGCCGATTCTGAGGGTGTTACAGAACCGCTATTGTCATTGCATGTGTGTTCTTTTCACAAACCACACATGGATCCACCAGTGTCATTGCATGTGTGTTCTTTTCACAGACCACATATGGAACCACCATTGTCATTGCATGTGTGTTCTTTTCACAGACCACATATGGATCCCCTAGTGTCATTGCATGTCTGTTCTTTTCACAAACCACACTTGGATCCACCAGTGTCATTGCATGTGTGTTCTTTTCACAGACCACATATGGATCCACCAGTGTCATTGCATGTGTGTTCTTTTCACAGATCGCATATGGATCCACCAGTGTTATTGCATGTGTGTACTTTTCACATTTTTGTTGCATGTGTCTTATTTTCACAGACCACATATGGATCCACCAGACTCATTGCATGTGTGTTCTTTTCATAAACCACATGTGGATCCACCAGAGTCATTGCATGTGTGTTCTTTTCACAAACCACATATGGATCCACCATTGTCATTGCATGTGTGTTCTTTTCACAGACCACATATGGAACCACCATTGTCATTTCATGTGTGTTCTTTTCACAGACCACATATGGATCCACCAGAGTCATTGCATTTGTGTTCTTTTCACAGATCACATATGGATCTACCAGTGTCATTGCATGTGTGTTCTTTTCACAAACAACATATGGATCCACCATTGTCATTGCATGTGTGTTCTTTTCACAGACCACATATGGATCCACCAGAGTCATTGCATGTGTGTTCTTTTCACAGATCACATATGGATCTACCAGTGTCATTGCATGTGTGTTCTTTTCACAAACAACATATGGATCCACCATTGTCATTGCATGTGTGTTCTTTTCACAGACCACATATGGAACCACCATTGTCATTGCATGTGTGTTCTTTTCAAAGACCACATATGGATCCACCAGTGTCATTGCATGTGTGTTCTTTTCACAAACCACATATGGATCCACTAGTGTCATTGAAATGTATGTTCTTTTCACAGACCACATATGGATCCACCAGTGTCAGTGCATGTGTGTTCTTTTCACAGACCACATATGGATCCACCAGTGTCATTGCATGTGTGTTCTTTTCACAAACCACATTTGGAACCACCATTGTCATTGCATGTGTGTTCTTTTCACAGACCACATATGGATCCACCAGAGTCATTGCATGTGTGTTCTTTTCACAAACCACATTTGCATCCACTATTTTCATTGCATGTGTGTTCTTTTCACAGACCACATATGGAACCGCCATTGTCATTGCATGTGTGTTCTTTTCACAAACCACATATGGATCCACCAGTGTCATTGCATGTGTGTTCTTTTCACAGACCACATATGGAACCACCAGAGTTCATTGCATGTGTGTTCTTTTCACAGACCACATATGGATCCACCATTTTCATTGCATGTGTGTTGTTTTCACAGACCACATATGGAACCACCATTGTCATTGCATGTGTGTTCTTTTCACATACCACATATGGATCCACCAGCGTCATTGCATGTCGGTTCTTTTCACAGACCACATATATGGATCCACCAGTGTCATTGCATGTGTGTTCTTTTCACAAACCACATATGGATCCACCAGTGTCATTGCATGTGTGTTCTTTTCACAAACCACATATGGATCCACCAGTGTCATTGCATGTGTGTTCTTTTCACAGACCACATATGGATCCACCAGTGTCATTGCATGTGTGTTCTTTTCACAAACCTCATATGGATCCACCATTGTCATTGCATGTGTGTTCTTTTCACAAACCACATTTGGATCCACTACTTTCATTGCATGTGTGTTCTTTTCACAGACCACATATGGATCCACCAGAGTCATTGCATGTGTGTTCTTTTCATAGACCACATGTGGATCGACCAGAGTCATTGCATGTGTGTTCTTTTCACAAACCACATTTGCATCCACCATTGTCATTGCATGTGTTTTATTTTCACAGACCACATATGGAACCACCATTGTCATTTCATGTGTGTTCTTTTCATAGACCACATATGGATCCACCAGAGTTATTGCATGTCTGTTCTTTTCACAGACAACATATGGATCTACTAGTGTCATTGCATGTGTGTTGTTTTCACAGACCACATATGGAACCACCATTGTCATTGCATGTGTGTTCTTTTCACAGACCACATATGGATCCACCAGTGTCATTGCATGTGTTTTTTCACAGACCACATATGGATCCACCAGTGTCATTGCATGTGTGTTCTTTTCACAAACCACATATGGAACCACCAGAGTCATTGCATGTGTGTTCTTTTCACAGACCACATATGGAACCGCCATTGTCATTGCATGTGTGTTCTTTGCACAAACCACATATCGATGCACCAGTGTCATTGCATGTGTGTTCTTTTCACAGACCACATATGGAACCACTAGAGTTCATCGCATGTGTGTTATTTTCACAGACCACATATGGATCCACCATTTTCATTGCATGTGTGTTGTTTTCACTGACCACATATGGAACCACCATTGTCATTGCATGTGTGTTCTTTTCATAGACCACATATGGATCTACCAGTGTTATTGCATGTGTGTTCTTTTCACAGACCACATATGGATCCACCAGAGTTCATTGCATGTGTGTTCTTTTCACAGACCACATATGGATCCACCAGTGTCATTGCATGTGTGTTCTTTTCACAGACCACATATGGATCCACCAGTGTCATTTCATGTGTGTTCTTTTCACACACCACATATGGATCCACCAGTGTCATTGCATGTGTGTTCTTTTCACAGACCACATATGGATCCACCAGTGTCATTGCATGTGTGTTCTTTTCACATACCACATATGGAACCACCAGAGTTCATTGCATGTGTGTTCTTTTCACAGACCACATATGGATCCACCATTTTCATTGCATGTGTGTTGTTTTCACAGACCACATATGGAACCACCATTGTCATTGCATGTGTGTTCTTTTCACATACCACATATGGATCCACATGTCTGTTCTTTTCACAGACCACATATATGGATCCACCAGTGTCATTGCATGTGTGTTCTTTTCACACACCACATATGGATCCACCAGTGTCATTGCATGTCTGTTCTTTTCACAGACCACATATGGATCCACCAGAGTCATTGCATGTGTGTTCTTTTCACAGACCACATATGGAACCGCCATTGTCATTGCATGTGTGTTCTTTTCACAAACCACATATGGATCCACCAATGTCATTGCATGTGTGTTCTTTTCACAGACCACATATGGAACCACCAGAGTTCATTGCATGTGTGTTCTTTTCACAGACCACATATGGATCCACCATTTTCATTGCATGTGTGTTCTTTTTCACAGACCACATATGGAACCACCATTGTCATTGCATGTGTGTTCTTTTCACATACCACATATGGATCCCCCAGTGTCATTGCATGTGTGTTCTTTTCACAAACCACATATGGATCCACCAGTGTTATTGCATGTGTGTTCTTTTCACAGACCACATATGGATCCACCAGTGTTATTGCATGTGTGTTCTTTTCACAGACCACATATGAATCCACCAGTGTCATTGCATGTGTCTTTTTTCACCCACCACATATGGATCCACCATTGTCATTGCATGTGTGTTCTTTTCACAAACCACATTTGGATCCACTATTTTCAGTGCATGTGTGTTCTTTTCACAGACCACATATGGATCCACCAGAGTCATTGCATGTGTGTTCTTTTCATAGACCACATGTGGATCGCCCAGAGTCATTGCATGTGTGTTCTTTTCACAAACCACATATGGATCCACCATTGTCATTGCATGTGTGTTCTTTTCACATACCATATATGGAGCCACCATTGTCATTTCATGTGTGTTATTTTCATAGACCACATATGGATCCACCAGAGTCATTGCATGTCTGTTCTTTTCACAGACCACATATGGATCTACTAGTGTCATTGCATGTGTGTTCTTTTCACAGAATACATATGGAACCACCATTGTCATTTCATGTGTGTTCTTTTCACAGACCACATATGGATCCACCAGTGTCATTGCATGTGTGTTCTTTTCAAAGACTACATATGGATCCACTAGTGTCATTGCATGTGTGTTCTTTTCACAAACCACATATGGATCCACCAGTGTCATTGAAATGTATGTTCTTTTCACAGACCACATATGGATCCACCAGTGTCTGTGCATGTGTGTTCTTTTCACAGACCACATATGTATCCACCAGTGTCATTGCATGTGTGTTGTTTTCATAGACCACATATGGATCCACCAGTGTCATTGCATGTGTGTTCTTTTCACAAACCACATTTGGAACCACCATTGTCATTGCATGTGTGTTCTTTTCACAGACCACATATGGATCCACCAGAGTCATTGCATGTGTGTTCTTTTCACAAACCACATTTGCATCCACTATTTTCATTGCATGTGTGTTCTTTTCACATACCACATATGGAATCGCCATTGTCATTGCATGTGTGTTCTTTTCACAAACCACATATGGATCCACCATTTTCATTGCATGTGTGTTGTTTTCACAGACCACATATGGAACCACCAGTGTCATTGCATGTGTGTTCTTTTCACAGACCACATATGGATCCACCAGTGTCATTGCATGTGTGTTCTTTTCACAGACCACATATGGATCCACCAGTGTCATTGCATGTGTGTTCTTTTTACAGACCACATATAGATCCACCAGTGTCATTGCATGTGTGTTCTTTTCACACACCTCATATGGATCCACCATTGTCATTGCATGTGTGTTCTTTTCACAAACCACATTTGGATCCACTATTTTCATTGCATGTGTGTTCTTTTCATAGACCACATATGGATCCACTAGAGTCATTGCATGTGTGTTCTTTTCATAGACCACATGTGGATCGACCAGAGTCATTGCATATGTGTTCTTTTCACAAACCACAGATGGATCCACCATTATCTTTGCATGTGTGTTCTTTTCATAGACCACAGATGGATCCACCAGAGTTATTGCATGTCTGTTCTTTTCACATACCACATATGGATCTACTAGTTTCTTTGCATGTGTGTTCTTTTCACAGACCACATATGGAACCACCATTGTCATTGCATGTGTGTTGTTTTCACAGACCACATATGGATCCACCAGTGTCATTGCATGTGTGTTCTTTTCACAGACCACATATGGATCTACCAGTGTCATTGCATGTGTGTTCTTTTCACAGACCACATATTGAACACCAGAGTCATTGCATGTGTGTTCTTTTCACAGACCACATATGGAACCGCCATTGTCATTGCATGTGTGTTCTTTTCACAAACCACATATCGATCCACCAGTGTCATTGCATGTGTGTTCTTTTCACAGACCACATATGGAACCACCAGAGTTCATTGCATGTGTGTTATTTTCACAGACCACATATGGATCCACCATTTTCATTGCATGTGTGTTGTTTTCACAGACCACATATGGAACCACCATTGTCATTGCATGTGTGTTCTTTTCACAGACCACATCTGGATCCACCAGTGTCATTGCATGTGTGTTCTTTTCACAGACCACATATGGAACCACCAGAGTTGATTGCATGTGTGTTATTTTCACAGACCACATATGGATCCACCATTTTCATTGCATGTGTGTTGTTTTCACAGACCACATATGGATCCACCAGAGTCATTGCATGTGTGTTCTTTTCACAAACCACAATTGCATCCACTATTTTCATTGCATGTGTGTTCTTTTCACATACCACATATGGAATCGCCATTGTCATTGCATGTGTGTTCTTTTCACAAACCACATATGGATCCACCAGAGTTATTGCATGTCTGTTCTTTTCACAGACCACATATAGATCTACTAGTGTCTTTGCATGTGTGTTGTTTTCACAGACCACATATGGAACCACCATTGTCATTGCATGTGTGTTCTTTTCACAGACCACATATGGATCCACCAGTGTCATTGCATGTGTGTTCTTTTCACAGACCACATATGGAACCACCAGAGTTCATTGCATGTGTGTTATTTTCACAGACCACATATGGATCCACCATTTTCATTGCATGTGTGTTGTTTTCACAGACCACATATGGATCCACCAGAGTCATTGCATCCACTATTTTCATTGCATGTGTGTTCTTTTCACATACCACATATGGAATCGCCATTGTCATTGCATGTGTGTTCTTTTCACAAACCACATATGGATCCACCATTTTCATTGCATGTGTGTTGTTTTCACAGACCACATATGGAACCACCATTGTCATTGCATGTGTTTTTTTTTCACATACCACATATGGATCCACCAGCGTCATTGCATGTCTGTTCTTTTCACAGACCACATATATGGATCCACCAGTGTCATTGCATGTGTGTTCTTTTCACAGACCACATATGGATCCACCAGTGTCATTGCATGTGTGTTCTTTTCACAGACCACATATGGATCCACCAGTGTCATTGCATGTGTGTTCTTTTCACAGACCACATATAGATCCACCAGTGTCATTGCATGTGTGTTCTTTTCACACACCTCATATGGATCCACCGTTGTCATTGCATGTGTGTTCTTTTCACAGACCACATATGGAACCACCAGAGTTGATTGCATGTGTGTTATTTTCACAGACCACATATGGATCCACCATTTTCATTGCATGTGTGTTGTTTTCACAGACCACATATGGATCCACCAGAGTCATTGCATGTGTGTTCTTTTCACAAACCACATTTGCATCCACTATTTTCATTGCATGTGTGTTCTTTTCACATACCACATATGGAATCGCCATTGTCATTGCATGTGTGTTCTTTTCACAAACCACATATGGATCCACCATTTTCATTGCATGTGTGTTGTTTTCACAGACCACATATGGAACCACCATTGTCATTGCATGTGTGTTCTTTTCACATACCACATATGGATCCACCAGCGTCATTGCATGTCTGTTCTTTTCACAGACCACATATATGGATCCACCAGTGTCATTGCATGTGTGTTCTTTTCACAGACCACATATGGATCCACCAGTGTCATTGCATGTGTGTTCTTTTCACAGACCACATATGGATCCACCAGTGTCATTGCATGTGTGTTCTTTTCACAGACCACATATAGATCCACCAGTGTCATTGCATGTGTGTTCTTTTCACACACCTCATATGGATCCACCATTGTCATTGCATGTGTGTTCTTTTCACAGACCACATATGGATCCACCAGAGTCATTGCATGTGTGTTCTTTTCACAGACCACATATGGATCCACCATTTTCATTGCATGTGTGTTCTTTTCACAGACCACATATGGATCCACCATTGTCATTGCATGTGTGTTCTTTTCACAAACCACATTTGGATCCACTATTTTCATTGCATGTGTGTTCTTTTCACATACCACATATGGAATCGCCATTGTCATTGCATGTGTGTTCTTTTCACAAACCACATATGGATCCACCATTGTCTTTGCATGTGTGTTCTTTTCACAGACCACATATGGATCCACCATTGTCATTGCATGTGTGTTCTTTTCACATACCACATATGGATCCACCAGTGTCATTTCATGTGTTCTTTTCACAGACCACATATGGATCCACCAGTGTCATTGCATGTGTGTTCTTTTCACAGACCACATATGGATCCACCAGTGTCATTGCATGTGTGTTCTTTTCACAGACCACATATGGATCCACCAGTGTCATTGCATGTGTGTTCTTTTCACAGACCACATATAGATCCACCATTGTCATTGCATGTGTGTTCTTTTCACCCACCACATATGGATCCACCATTGTCATTGCATGTGTGTTCTTTTCACAAACAACATATGGATCCACTATTTTCATTGCATGTGTGTTCTTTTCAGAGACCACATGTGGATCCACCATTGTCATTGCATGTGTGTTCTTTTCACAGACCACATATGGATCCACCATTGTCATTGCATGTGTGTTCTTTTCACAAACCACATATGGATCCACCATTGTCATTGCATGTGTGTTCTTTTCACAGACCACATATGGATCCACCAGATTTCATTGCATGTGTGTTCTTTTCACAGACCACATATGGATCCACCAGTGTCATTGCATGTGTGTTCTTTTCACAGACCACATATGGATCCACCATTGTCATTGCATGTGTGTTCTTTTCACAGACCACATATGGATCCACCATTGTCATTGCATGTGTGTTCTTTTCACAGACCACATATGGATCCACCAGAGTCATTGCATGTGTGTTCTTTTCATAGACCACATGTGGATCGACCAGAGTCATTGCATGTGTGTTCTTTTCACAAACCACATATGGATCCACCATTGTAATTGCATGTGTGTTCCTTTCACATACCACATATGGAACCACCATTGTCATTGCATGTGTGTTCTTTTCACAGACCACATATGGATCCACCAGTGTCATTGCATGTGTGTTCTTTTCACAGACCACATATGGATCCACCAGTGTCATTGCATGTGTGTTCTTTTCACAGACCACATATGGATCCACCATTGTCATTGCATGTGTGTTCTTTTCACAGACCACATATGGATCCACCAGTGTCATTGCATGTGTGTTCTTTTCACAGACCACATATGGAACCACCAGAGTTGATTGCATGTGTGTTCTTTTCACAGACCACATATGGATCCACCATTTTCATTGCATGTGTGTTGTTTTCACAGACCACATATGGATCCACCAGAGTCATTGCATGTGTGTTCTTTTCACAAACCACATTTGCATCCACTATTTTCATTGCATGTGTGTTCTTTTCACATACCACATATGGAATCGCCATTGTCATTGCATGTGTGTTCTTTTCACAAACCACATATGGATCCACCATTTTCATTGCATGTGTGTTGTTTTCACAGACCACATATGGAACCACCATTGTCATTGCATGTGTGTTCTTTTCACATACCACATATGGATCCACCAGCGTCATTGCATGTCTGTTCTTTTCACAGACCACATATATGGATCCACCAGTGTCATTGCATGTGTGTTCTTTTCACAGACCACATATGGATCCACCAGTGTCATTGCATGTGTGTTCTTTTCACAGACCACATATGGATCCACCAGTGTCATTGCATGTGTGTTCTTTTCACAGACCACATATAGATCCACCAGTGTCATTGCATGTGTGTTCTTTTCACACACCACATATGGATCCACCATTGTCATTGCATGTGTGTTCTTTTCACAGACCACATATGGATCCACCAGTGTCATTGCATGTGTGTTCTTTTCACAGACCACATATGGATCCACCAGAGTTCATTGCATGTGTGTTCTTTTCACAGACCACATATGGATCCACCATTGTCATTGCATGTGTGTTCTTTTCACAGACCACATATGGATCCACCAGAGTCATTGCATGTGTGTTCTTTTCACAAACCACATATGGATCCACTATTTTCATTGCATGTGTGTTCTTTTCACAGACCACATATGGAACCACCATTGTCATTGCATGTGTGTTCTTTTCACAAACCACATATGGATCCACCAGTGTCATTGCATGTGTGTTCTTTTCACAGACCACATATGGATCCACCAGTGTCATTGCATGTGTGTTCTTTTCACAGACCACATATGGATCCACCAGTGTCATTGCATGTCGGTTCTTTTCACAGACCACATATATGGATCCACCAGTGTCATTGCATGTGTGTTCTTTTCACAGACCACATATGGATCCACCATTGTCATTGCATGTGTGTTCTTTTCACAGACCACATATGGATCCACCAGTGTCATTGCATGTGTGTTCTTTTCACACACCACATATGGATCCACCAGTGTCATTGCATGTGTGTTCTTTTCACAGACCACATATGGATCCACCAGAGTTCATTGCATGTGTGTTCTTTTCACAGACCACATATGGATCCACCATTGTCATTGCATGTGTGTTCTTTTCACAGACCACATATGGATCCACCATTGTCATTGCATGTGTGTTCTTTTCACAAACCACATATGGATCCACCATTTTCATTGCATGTGTGTTCTTTTCACATACCACATATGGAACCACCATTGTCATTGCATGTGTGTTCTTTTCACAGACCACATATGGATCCACCATTTTCATTGCATGTGTGTTCTTTTTCACAGACCACATATGGAACCACCATTGTCATTGCATGTGTGTTCTTTTCACATACCACATATGGATCCACCATTGTCATTGCATGTGTGTTCTTTTCACAGACCACATATGGAACCACCATTGTCATTGCATGTGTGTTCTTTTCACAGACCACATATGGATCCACCAGTGTCATTGCATGTGTGTTCTTTTCACAGACCACATATGGATCCACCAGTGTCATTGCATGTGTGTTCTTTTCACGGACCACATATGGATCTACCAGTGTCATTGCATGTGTGTTCTTTTCACAGACCACATATGGATCCACCATTGTCATTGCATGTGTGTTCTTTTCACAAACCACATTTGGATCCACTATTTTCATTGCATGTGTGTTCTTTTCACAGACCACATATGGATCCACCAGAGTCATTGCATGTGTGTTCTTTTCACAGACCACATATGGATCCACCATTGTCATTGCATGTGTTCTTTTCACAAACCACATATGGATCCACCATTGTCATTGCATGTGTGTTCTTTTCACAGACGCATATGGATCCACCATTGTCATTGCATGTGTGTTCTTTTCACAGACCACATATGGATCCACCAGTGTCATTGCATGTGTGTTCTTTTCACAGACCACATATGGATCCACCAGTGTCATTGCATGTGTGTTCTTTTCACAGACCACATATGGATCCACCATTGTCATTGCATGTGTGTTCTTTTCACAGACCACATATGGATCCACCAGTGTCATTGCATGTGTGTTCTTTTCACACACCACATATGGATCCACCATTGTCATTGCATGTGTGTTCTTTTCACAAACCACATTTGGATCCACTATTTTCATTGCATGTGTGTTCTTTTCACATACCACATATGGAACCACCATTGTCATTGCATGTGTGTTCTTTTCACAAACCACATATGGATCCACCATTGTCATTGCATGTGTGTTCTTTTCACAGACCACATATGGATCCACCAGTGTCATTGCATGTGTGTTCTTTTCACAGACCACATATGGATCCACCATTGTCATTGCATGTGTGTTCTTTTCACAGACCACATATGGATCCACCAGTGTCATTGCATGTGTGTTCTTTTCACAGACCACATATGGATCCACCATTGTCATTGCATGTGTGTTCTTTTCACAGACCACATATGGAATCACCATTGTCATTGCATGTGTGTTCTTTTCACAGACCACATATGGATCCACCAGTGTCATTGCATGTGTGTTCTTTTCACAGACCACATATGGATCCACCAGTGTCATTGCATGTGTGTTCTTTTCACAGACCACATATGGAACCACCAGTGTCATTGCATGTGTGTTCTTTTCACAGACCGCATATGGAACCACTAGAGTCATTGCATGTGTGTTCTTTTCACAGACCACATATGGATCTACCAGTGTCATTGCATGTGTGTTCTTTAAACAGACCACATATGGAACCACCATTGTCATTGCTTGTGTGTTCTTTTCATAGACCACATATGGATCCACCAGTGTCATTGCATGTGTGTTCTTTTCACAGACCACATATGGATCCACCAGTGTCATTGCATGTGTGTTCTTTTCACAGACCACATATGGAACCACCATTGTCATTGCATGTGTGTTCTTTTCACAAACCACATATGGATCCACCATTTTCATTGCATGTGTGTTCTTTTCACAGACCACATATGGATCCACCATTGTCATTGCATGTGTGTTCTTTTCACAGACCACATATGGATCCACCATTGTCATTGCATGTGTGTTCTTTTCACAGACCACATATGGATCCACCAGTGTCATTGCATGTGTGTTCTTTTCACAGACCACATATGGATCCACTAGTGTCATTGCATGTGTGTTCTTTTCACAGACCACATATGGATCCACCAGTGTCATTGCATGTGTGTTCTTTTCACAGACCACATATGGATCCACCATTGTCATTGCATGTGTGTTCTTTTCACAAACCACATATGGATCCACCATTGTCATTGCATGTGTGTTCTTTTCACAGACCACATATGGAACCACCAGAGTTCATTGCATGTGTGTTCTTTTCACAGACCACATATGGATCCACCATTTTCATTGCATGTGTTCTTTTCACAGACCACATATGGAACCACCATTGTCATTGCATGTGTGTTCTTTTCACAGACCACATATGGATCCACTATTTTCATTGCATGTGTGTTCTTTTCACAGACCACATATGGAACCACCATTGTCATTGCATGTGTGTTCTTTTCACAGACCACATATGGATCCACCATTTTCATTGCATGTGTGTAGTTTTCACAGACCACATATGGAACCACCATTGTCATTGCATGTGTGTTCTTTTCACATGCCACATATGGATCCACCTGCGTCATTGCATGTCTGTTCTTTTCACAGACCACATATATGGATCCACCAGTGTCATTGCATGTGTGTTCTTTTCACAAACCACATATGGATCCACCAGTGTCATTGCATGTGTGTTCTTTTCACAGACCACATATGGATCCACCAGTGTCATTGCATGTGTGTTCTTTTCACAGACCACATATGGATCCACCATTGTCATTGCATGTGTGTTCTTTTCACACACCACATATGGATCCACCATTGTCATTGCATGTGTGTTCTTTTCACAAACCACATTTGGATCCACTATTTTCATTGCATGTGTGTTCTTTTCACAGACCACATATGGATCCACCAGTGTCATTGCATGTGTGTTCTTTTCACAGACCACATATGGATCCACCATTGTCATTGCATGTGTGTTCTTTTCACAAACCACATATGGATCCACCATTGTCATTGCATGTGTGTTCTTTTCACAGACCACATATGGATCCACCAGTGTCATTGCATGTGTGTTCTTTTTCATAGACCACATATGGATCCAGCAGTGTCATTTCATGTGTGTTCTTTTCACAGACCACATATGGATCCACCATTGTCATTGCATGTGTGTTCTTTTCACAGACCACATATGGATCCACCAGTGTCATTGCATGTGTGTTCTTTTCACAGACCACATATGGATCCACCATTGTCATTGCATGTGTGTTCTTTTCACAAACCACATATGGATCCACATTGTCATTGCATGTGTGTTCTTTTCACAGACCACATATGGATCCACCAGTGTCATTGCATGTGTGTTCTTTTCACAGACCACATATGGATCCACCATTGTCATTGCATGTGTGTTCTTTTCACAGACCACATATGGAACCACCATTGTCATTGCATGTGTGTTCTTTTCACAAACCACATATGGATCCACCAGTGTCATTGCATGTGTGTTCTTTTCACAGACCACATATGGAACCACCAGTGTCATTGCATGTGTGTTCTTTTCACAGACCACATATGGATCCACCATTTTCATTGCATGTGTGTTCTTTTCACAGACCACATATGGAACCACCATTGTCATTGCATATGTGTTCTTTTCACAGACCACATATGGATCCCCAGAGTTCATTGCTTGTGTGCTCTTTTCACAAACCACATATGGAACCACCAGAGTCATTGCATGTGTGTTCTTTTCACAGACCACATATGGATCCACCATTGTCATTGCATGTGTGTTCTTTTCACAGACCACATATGGATCCACCAGTGTCATTGCATGTGTGTTCTTTTCACAAACCACATATGGATCCACTATTTTCATTGCATGTGTGTTCTTTTCACATACCACATATGGAATCGCCATTGTCATTGCATGTGTGTTCTTTTCACAAACCACATATGGATCCACCATTTTCATTGCATGTGTGTTCTTTTCACAGACCACATATGGAACCACCATTGTCATTGCATGTGTTCTTTTCACATACCACATATGGATCCACCATTGTCATTGCATGTGTGTTCTTTTCACAGACCACATATGGATCCACCATTGTCATTGCATGTGTGTTCTTTTCACAGACCACATATGGATCCACCATTGTCATTGCATGTGTGTTCTTTTCACAGACCACATATGGATCCACCATTGTCATTGCATGTGTGTTCTTTTCACAGACCACATATGGATCCACCAGTGTCATTGCATGTGTGTTCTTTTCACAGACCACATATGGATCCACCATTGTCATTGCATGTGTGTTCTTTTCACAGACCACATATGGAACCACCAGTGTCATTGCATGTGTGTTCTTTTCACAGACCACATATGGATCCACCATTTTCATTGCATGTGTGTTCTTTTCACAGACCACATATGGATCCACCATTGTCATTGCATGTGTGTTCTTTTCACAAACCACATTTGCATCCACTATTTTCATTGCATGTGTGTTCTTTTCACATACCACATATGGAATCTCCATTGTCATTGCATGTGTGTTCTTTTCACAAACCACATATGGATCCACCATTTTCATTGCATGTGTGTTGTTTTCACAGACCACATATGGAACCACCATTGTCATTGCATGTGTGTTCTTTTCACATACCACATATGGATCCACCATTGTCATTGCATGTGTGTTCTTTTCACAGACCACATATGGATCCACCAGTGTCATTGCATGTGTGTTCTTTTCACAGACCACATATGGATCCACCAGTGTCATTGCATGTGTGTTCTTTTCACAGACCACATATGGATCCACCAGTGTCATTGCATGTGTGTTCTTTTTACAGACCACATATAGATCCACCAGTGTCATTGCATGTGTGTTCTTTTCACACACCTCATATGGATCCACCATTGTCATTGCATGTGTGTTCTTTTCACAAACCACAGATGGATCCACTATTTTCATTGCATGTTTGTTCTTTTCATAGACCACAGATGGATCCACCAGAGTTATTGCATGTCTGTTCTTTTCATAGACCACATGTGGATCTACTAGTGTCTTTGCATGTGTGTTCTTTTCACAGACCACATATGGATCCACCTTTATCTTTGCATGTGTGTTCTTTTCACAGACCACATATGGATCCACCAGAGTTATTGCATGTCTGTTCTTTTCACAGACCACATATGGATCTACTAGTGTCATTGCATGTGTGTTCTTTTCACAGACCACATATGGAACCACCATTGTCATTGCATGTGTGTTCTTTTCACATACCACATATGGATCCACCAGTGTCATTGCATGTGTGTTCTTTTCACAGACCACATATGGATCTACCAGTGTCATTGCATGTGTGTTCTTTTCACAGACCACATATGGATCCACCATTTTCATTGCATGTGTGTTCTTTTCACAGACCACATATGGAACCGCCATTGTCATTGCATGTGTGTTCTTTTCACAAACCACATATCGATCCACCAGTGTCATTGCATGTGTGTTCTTTTCACAGACCACATATGGAACCACCAGAGTTCATTGCATGTGTGTTCTTTTCACAGACCACATATGGATCCACCATTTTCATTGCATGTGTGTTCTTTTCACAGACCACATATGGAACCACCATTGTCATTGCATGTGTGTTCTTTTCACAAACCACATATGGATCCACCAGTGTCATTGCATGTGTGTTCTTTTCACAGACCACATATGGATCCACCAGTGTCATTGCATGTGTGTTCTTTTCACGGACCACATATGGATCTACCATTTTCATTGCATGTGTGTTCTTTTCACAGACCACATATGGATCCACCATTGTCATTTCATGTGTGTTCTTTTCACAAACCACATTTGGATCCACTATTTTCATTGCATGTGTGTTCTTTTCACATACCACATATGGAATCGCCATTGTCATTGCATGTGTGTTCTTTTCACAAACCACATATGGATCCACCATTTTCATTGCATGTGTGTTCTTTTCACAGACCACATATGGAACCACCATTGTCATTGCATGTGTGTTCTTTTCACATACCACATATGGATCCACCAGTGTCATTGCATGTGTGTTCTTTTCACAGACCACATATGGATCCACCAGTGTCATTGCATGTCTGTTCTTTTCACAGACCACATA
Source organism: Avena insularis (assembly GCA_023614405.1). NCBI lineage: Eukaryota > Viridiplantae > Streptophyta > Magnoliopsida > Poales > Poaceae > Avena > Avena insularis. Next base: position 294,034,328 of record CM042696.1, read on the forward strand.
TGTATCCACCAGAGTCATTGCAAGTGTGTTCTTTTCACAGACCACATATGGATCCACCAGTGTCATTGCATGTGTGTGTTCTTTTCACACACCTCATATGGATCCACCGTTGTCATTGCATGTGTGTTCTTTTCACAAACCACATTTGGATCCACCATTGTCATTGCATGTGTGTTCTTTTCACAGACCACATATGGATCCACCAGAGTCATTGCATGTGTGTTCTTTTCACAGACCACATATGGATCCACCATTGTCATTGCATGTGTGTTCTTTTCACAAACCACATATGGATCCACCATTGTCATTGCATGTGTGTTCTTTTCACAGACCACATATGGATCCACCAGTGTCATTGCATGTGTGTTCTTTTCACAGACCACATATGGATCCACTAGTGTCATTGCATGTGTGTTCTTTTCACAGACCACATATGGATCCACCATTGTCATTGCATGTGTGTTCTTTTCACAGACCACATATGGATCCACCAGTGTCATTGCATGTGTGTTCTTTTCACAAACCACATATGGATCCACCAGTGTCATTGCATGTGTGTTCTTTTCACAGACCACATATGGAACCACCATTGTCATTGCATGTGTGTTCTTTTCACAAACCACATATGGATCCACCAGTGTCATTGCATGTGTGTTCTTTTCACAAACCACATATGGATCTACCAGTGTCATTGCATGTGTGTTCTTTTCACAGACCACATAGGGAACCAATTTCATTGCATGTGTGTTCTTTTCACAGACCACATATGGATCCACCATTGTCATTGCATGTGTGTTCTTTTCACAGACCACATATGGATCCACCATTGTCATTGCATGTGTGTTCTTTTCACAGACCACATATGGATCCACCAGTGTCATTGCATGTGTGTTCTTTTCACAGACCACATATGGAACCACCAGTGTCATTGCATGTGTGTTCTTTTCACAGACCACATATGGATCCACCATTTTCATTGCATGTGTGTTCTTTTCACAGACCACATATGGAACCACCATTGTCATTGCATGTGTGTTCTTTTCACAAACCACATATGGATCCACCATTGTCATTGCATGTGTGTTCTTTTCACATACCACATATGGATCCACCAGAGTCATTGCATGTGTGTTCTTTTCACAAACCACATATGGATCCACCATTTTCATTGCATGTGTGTTCTTTTCACAGACCACATATGGATCCACCAGTGTCATTGCATGTGTGTTCTTTTCACACACCACATATGGATCCACCATTGTCATTGCATGTGTGTTCTTTTAACACACCACATATGGAACTGCCATTGTCATTGCATGTGTGTTCTTTTCACAGACCACATATGGATCCACCAGTGTCATTGCATGTGTGTTCTTTTCACAGACCACATATGGATCCACCTATGTCATTGCATGTGTGTTCTTTTCACAGACCACATATGGATCCACCAGTGTCATTGCATGTGTGTTCTTTTCACAAACCACATATGGATCCACCAGTGTCATTGCATGTCTGTTCTTTTCACAGACCACATATGGATCCACCAGTGTCATTGCATGTGTGTTCTTTTCACAGACCACATATGGATCCACCATTTTCATTGCATGTGTTTTGTTTTCACAGACCACATATGGAACCACCATTGTCATTGCATGTGTGTTCTTTTCACAAACCACATATGGATCCACCAGTGTCATTGCATGTGTGTTCTTTTCACAGACCACATATGGAACCACCAGAGTTCATTGCATGTGTGTTCTTTTCACAGACCACATATGGATCCACCATTTTCATTGCATGTGTGTTCTTTTCACAGACCACATATGGATCCACCAGTGTCATTGCATGTGTGTTCTTTTCACAGACCACATATGGATCCACCAATGTCATAGCATGTGTGTTCTTTTCACAGACCATATATGGATCCACATTGTGCATGTGTGTTCTTTTCACAAACCACATATGGATCCACCATTTTCATTGCATGTGTGTTCTTTTCACAGACCACATATGGATCCACCATTGTCATTGCATGTGTGTTCTTTTCACAAACCACATATGGATCCACTATTGTCATTGCATGTGTGTTCTTTTCACATACCACATATGGATCCACCATTGTCATTGCATGTGTGTTCTTTTCACAAACCACATATGGATCCACCATTGTCATTGCATGTGTGTTCTTTTCACAGACCACATATGGATCCACCATTGTCATTGCATGTGTGTTCTTTTCACAGACCACATATGGATCCACCAGTGTCATTGCATGTGTGTTCTTTTCACAGACCACATATGGATCCACTAGTGTCATTGCATGTGTGTTCTTTTCACAAACCACATATGGATCCACCATTGTCATTGCATGTGTGTTCTTTTCACAGACCACATATGGATCCACCAGTGTCATTGCATGTGTGTTCTTTTCACATACCACATATGGATCCACCAGAGTCATTGCATGTGTGTTCTTTTCACAAACCACATATGGATCCACCATTGTCATTGCATGTGTGTTCTTTTCACAAACCACATATGGAACCACCATTGTCATTGCATGTGTGTTCTTTTCACAAACCACATATGGATCCACCAGTTTCATTGCATGTGTGTTCTTTTCACAGACCACATATGGATCCACCATTGTCATTGCATGTGTGTTCTTTTCACATACCACATATGGATCCACCATTGTCATTGCATGTGTGTTCTTTTCACAGACCACATATGGATCCACCATTGTCATTGCATGTGTGTTCTTTTCACATACCACATATGGATCCACCATTGTCATTGCATGTGTGTTCTTTTCACAGACCACATATGGATCCACCATTGTCATTGCATGTGTGTTCTTTTCACAGACCACATATGGATCCACCAGTGTCATTGCATGTGTGTTCTTTTCACAGACCACATATGGATCCACCAGTGTCATTGCATGTGTGTTCTTTTCACAGACCACATATGGAACTAGCATTGTCATTGCATGTGTGTTGTTTTCACAGACTACATATGGAACCACCATTGTCATTGCATCTGTGTTATTTTCACAAACCACATATGGATCCACCAGTGTCATTGCATGTGTGTTCTTTTCATAGACCACAGATGGATCCACTAGAGTAATTGCATGTGTGTTCTTTTCACAAACCACATTTGGAACCACTCTTTTCATTGCATGTGTGTTCTTTTCACAGACCACATATGGATCCACCAGTGTCATTGCATTTGTATTCTTTTCACAGACCACATATGGATCCACCAGTGTCATTGCATGTGTGTTCTTTTTATAGACCACATATGGATCCACCAGAGTCATTGCATGTGTGTTCTTTTCACACACCACATATGGAACCGCCATTGTCATTGCATGTGTGTTCTTTTCACAGACCACATATGGAACCACCAAAGTTCATTGCATGTGTGTTCTTTTCATAAAGCACACATGGATCCACCATTGTCATTGCATGTGTGTTCTTTTCACAAACCACATATGGATCCCCAGTGTCATTGCATGTGTGTTCTTTTCACAAACCACATATGGATCCCCCATTGTCATTTCATGTGTGTTATTTTCACAGACCACATATGGATCCACCAGTGTCATTGCATGTGTGTTCTTTTCACGGACCACATATGGATCTACCAGTGTCATTGCATGTGTTCTTTTCACAGACCACATATGGATCCCCTAGTGTCATTGCATGTGTGTTCTTTTCACAAACCACATATGGATCCACCAGTGTCATTGCATGTGTGTTCTTTTCACAGACCACATATGGATCCACCATTGTCATTGCATGTGTGTTCTTTTCACAGACCACATATGGATCCACCATTGTCATTGCATGTGTGTTCTTTTCACAAACCACATTTGGATCCACTATTTTCATTGCATGTGTGTTCTTTTCACAGACCACATATGGATCCACCAGAGTCATTGCATGTGTGTTCTTTTCACAAACCACATATGGATCCACCATTGTCATTGCATGTGTGTTCTTTTCACAGACCACATATGGAACCACCATTGTCATTGCATGTGTGTTCTTTTCACAGACCACATATGGATCCACCATTGTCATTGCATGTGTGTTCTTTTCACAGACCACATATGGATCCACCAGTGTCATTGCATGTGTGTTCTTTTCACAAACCACATATGGATCCACCATTGTCATTGCATGTGTGTTCTTTTCACAAACCACATATGGATCCACTAGTGTCATTGCATGTGTGTTCTTTTCACAGACCACATATGGATCCACCAGTGTCATTGCATGTGTGTTCTTTTCACAGACCACATATGGATCCACCATTGTCATTGCATGTGTGTTCTTTTCACAGACCACATATGGATCCACTATTGTCATTGCATGTGTGTTCTTTTCACATACCACATATGGATCCACCAGTGTCATTGCATGTGTGTTCTTTTCAGACCACATATGGATCCACCATTGTCATTGCATGTGTTCTTTTCATAGACCACATATGGATCCACCATTGTCATTGCATGTGTGTTCTTTTCACAGACCACATATGGATCCACCATTGTCATTGCATGTGTGTTCTTTTCACAAACCACATATGGATCCACCATTGTCATTGCATGTGTGTTCTTTTCACAAACCACATATGGATCCACTATTGTCATTGCATGTGTGTTCTTTTCACAAACCACATATGGATCCACCATTGTCATTGCATGTGTGTTCTTTTCACATACCACATATGGATCCACCATTGTCATTGCATGTGTGTTCTTTTCACAGACCACATATGGATCCACCATTGTCATTGCATGTGTGTTCTTTTCACAAACCACATATGGATCCACCATTGTCATTGCATGTGTGTTCTTTTCACAGACCACATATGGATCCACCAGTGTCATTGCATGTGTGTTCTTTTCACAAACCACATATGGATCCACCAGTGTCATTGCATGTGTGTTCTTTTCACAAACCACATATGGATCCACCATTGTCATTGCATGTGTGTTCTTTTCACAAACCACATATGGATCCACCATTGTCATTGCATGTGTGTTCTTTTCACAAACCACATATGGATCCACCAGTGTCATTGCATGTGTGTTCTTTTCATTTACCACATCTGGAACCTCCGGTTTAATTGGATGTGTGTTCTTTTCACAAACCACATATGGATCCACCATTGTCATTGCATGTGTGTTCTTTTCACAAACCACATATGGATCCACCATTGTCATTGCATGTGTGTTCTTTTCACAAACCACATATGGAACCACCATTGTCATTGCATGTGTGTTCTTTTCACAAACCACATATGGATCCACCATTGTCATTGCATGTGTGTTCTTTTCACAGACCACATATGGATCCACCATTGTCATTGCATGTGTGTTCTTTTCACAGACCACATATGGAACCACCATTGTCATTGCATGTGTGTTCTTTTCACAGACCACATATGGATCCACCAAAGTTCATTGCTTGTGTGTTCTTTTCACAGACCACATATGGATCCACCAGTGTCATTGCATGTGTTCTTTTCACAAACCACATATGGATCCACCATTGTCATTGCATGTGTGTTCTTTTCACAAACCACATTTGGAACCACCATTGTCCTTGCATGTGTGTTCTTTTCACAGACCACATATGGATCCACCAGAGTCATTGCATGTATGTTCTTTTCATAGACCACATATGGATCCACCATTCTCATTGCATGTGTGTTCTTTTCACAAACCACATATGGATCCACCAGAGTCATTGCATGTGTGTTCTTTTCACAAACCACATATGGATCCACCAGTGTCATTGCATGTGTGTTCTTTTCACAGACCACATATGGATCCACCATGTTCATTGCATGTGTGTTCTTTTCACAAACCACATATGGATCCACCATTGTCATTGCATGTGTGTTCTTTTCACAGACCACATATGGATCCACCATTGTCATTGCATGTGTGTTCTTTTCACAAACCACATATGGATCCACCAGTGTCATTGCATGTCTGTTCTTTTCACAAACCACATATGGATCCACATTGTCATTGCATGTGTGTTCTTTTCACGCACCACATATGGATCCACCATTGTCATTGCATGTGTGTTCTTTTCACAACCACATATGGGTTCACCATTGTCATTGCATGTGTGTTCTTTTCATGCACCACATAAGGATCCACCACAGTCATTGCATGTGTGTTCTTTTCACAGACCACATATGGATCCACCAGTGTCATTGCATGTGTGTTCTTTTCACAAACCACATATGGATCCACCATTGTCATTGCATGTGGGTTCTTTTCACAACCACTATATGGACCAACCTTTTTCATTGCATGTGTGTTCTTTCACAAACCACATATGGATCCACCATTGTCATTGCATGTGTGTTCTTTTCATGCACCACATATGGATCCACCATTGTCATTGCATAAGTGTTCTTTTCACAAACCACATATGGATCCACCATTGTCATTGCATGTGTGTTCTTTTCATGCACCACATATGGATCCACCAGTGTCATTGCATGTGTGTTCTTTTCACAAACCACATATGGATCCACCATTGTCATTGCATGTGTGTTCTTTTCACAAACCACATATGGATCCACCATTGTCATTGCATGTGTGTTCTTTTCATGCACCACATATGGATCCACCAGTGTCATTGCATGTGTGTTCTTTTCACACCACATATGGATCCACCAGTGTCATTGCATGTGTGTTCTTTTCACAAACCACATATGGATCCACCATTGTCATTGCATGTGTGTTCTTTTCACAGACCACATATGGATCCACCAGTGTCATTGCATGTGTGTTCTTTTTCATGCCACATATGGATCCACCAGTTCATTGCATGTGTGTTCTTTTCACAAACCACATATGGATCCACCATTGTCATTGCATGTGTGTTCTTTTCACAAACCACATATGGATCCACCATTGTCATTGCATGTGTGTTCTTTTCATACCACATATGGATCCACCATTGTCATTGCATGTGTGTTCTTTTCACAACCACATATGGATCCACTCGTCTGATTGCATGTGTGTTCTTTCACAGACCACATATGGATCCACCATTTTCATTGTATGTGTGTTCTTTTCACAGACCACATATGGATCCACCAGTGTCATTGCATGTGTGTTCTTTCACAAACCACATATGGATCCACCATTGTCATTGCATGTCTCTTCTTTCAGACCACATATGGATCCACCAGTGTCATTGCATGTGTGTTCTTTTCACAAACCACATATGGATCCACAAGAGTCATTGCATGTGTGTTCTTTTCACAAACCACATATGGATCCACCATTGTCATTGCATGTGTGTTCTTTCCGCAAACCACGTATGGATCAACCAATGTCATTCAATGTGTGTTCTTTTCACAGACTACATATGGAACCACCATTGTCATTGCATGTGTGTTATTTTCACAAACCACATATGGATCCACCAGTGTCATTGCATGTGTGTTCTTTTCACAAACCACATATGGATCCACCAAAGTCATTGCATGTGTGTTCTTTCCACAAACCACATTTGGATCCACAATGTTCATTGCATGTGTGTTCTTTTCACAAACTACATATGGAACCACCATTGTCATTGCATGTGTGTTATTTTCACAAACCACATATGGATCCACCAGAGTCATTGCATGTGTGTTCTTTTCACAAACCAGATATAGATCCACCAGTGTCATTGCATGTGTGTTCTTTTCACAAACCACATATGGATCCACCAGTGTCATTGAAATGAATGTTCTTTTCACAAACCACATATGGATCCACTAGTGTCAGTGCATGTGTTTTCTTTTCACAGACCACATATGGATCCATCAGTGTCATTGCATGTGTGTTCTTTTCACAGACCACATATGGATCCACCAGTGGCATTGCATGTGTCTTCTTTTCATGCACCACATATGGAACCACCATTGTCATTGCATGTGTTTTCTTTTCACAGACCACATATGGACCCATCAGTGTCATTGCATGTGTGTTCTTTTCATAGACCAGATATGGATCCACCAGTGGCATTGCATGTGTCTTCTTTTCACAAACCACATTTGGAACCACCGTTGGCATTGCATGTGTGTTCTTTTCACAGACCACAAATGGATCCACCAGAGTCATTGCATGTGTGTCCTTTTCACAAACCACATTTGGATCCACTATTTTCACTGCATGTGTGTTCTTTTCATAGACCACATATGGAACCACTAGTATCATTTCATGTGTGTTCTTTTCACACACCACATATGGATACACCATGGTCATTGCATGTGTGTTCTTTTCATGCACTACATATGGATACACCATTGTCATTGCATGTGTGTTCTTTTCACAAACCACATATGGATCCACCAGTGTCATTGCATGTGTGTTCTTTTCACAAACCACATATGGATCCACCATTATCATTGCATGTGTGTTATTTTCACAAACCATATATGGATCCAACAGTGTCATTGCATGTGTGTTCTTTTCACGGACCACATTTGGAACCACCCTTGTCATTGCATGTGTGTTCTTTTCACACACCATATATGGATCCACCAGTGTCATTGCATGTCTGTTCTTTTCACGGACCACATTTGGAACCACCATTGTCATTGCATGTGTGTTCTTTTCACACACCACATATGGATCCACCAGTGTCATTGCATGTCTGTTCTTTCATGCACCACATTTGGAACCACCATTGTCATTGCATGTGTGTTCTTTTCACACACCACATATGGATCCACCATTGTCATTGCATGTGTGTTCTTTTCACAAACCACATATGGATCCACCAAAGTCATTGCATGTGTGTTCTTTTCACAAACCACATATGGATCCACCAGTGTCATTGCATGTGTGTTCTTTTCACAAACCACATATGGATCCACCAGTGTCATTGCATGTGTGTTCTTTCATGCACCACATATGGAACCACCATTGTCATTGCATGTGTGTTCTTTTCACAAACCACATATGGATCCACCATTGTCATTGCATGTGTGTTCTTTTCATGCACCACATATGGATCCACCAGTGTCATTGCATGTGTGTTCTTTTCATGCACTACATATGGATCCACCAGTGTCATTGCATGTGTGTTCTTTTCACAAACCACATATGGATCCACCATTGTCATTGCATGTGTGTTATTTTCATAGACCACATATGGATCAACCAGTGTCATTGCATGTGTGTTCTTTTCACAAACCACATATGGATCCACCATTGTCATTGCATGTGTGTTCTTTTCACAAACCACATATGGAACCACCATTGTCATTGCATGTGTGTTCTTTTCACAGACCACATATGGATCCACCAGTGTCATTGCATGTGTGTTCTTTTCATAGACCACATATGGATCCACCATTGTCATTGCATGTGTGTTCTTTTCACAAACCACATATGGATCCACCATTGTCATTGCATGTGTGTTCTTTTCACAAACCACATATGGATCCACCATTGTCATTGCATGTGTGTTCTTTTCACAGACCACATATGGAACCACCATTGTCATTGCATGTGTGTTCTTTTCACAAACCACATATGGATCCACCAGTGTCATTGCATGTGTGTTCTTTTCACAAACCACATATGGATCCACCATTGTCATTGCATGTGTGTTCTTTTCATAGACCACATATGGATCCACCAGTGTCATTGCATGTGTGATCTTTTCATGGACCACATAGGAATACACCAGTGTCATTGCATGTGTGTTCTTTTCATAGACCATATATGGATCCACCAGTGTCATTGGAATGTTTGTTCTTTTCACAAACCACATATGGAACCACCATTGTCATTGCATGTGTGTTCTTTTCACAGACCACATATGGATCCCCCAGTGTCATTGCATGTGTGTTCTTTTCACAAACCACATATGGATCCCCCATTGTCATTTCATGTGTGTTATTTTCACGGACCACATATGGATCTACCAGTGTCATTGCATGTGTGTTCTTTTCACAGACCACATTTGGAACCACCATTGTAATTGCATGTGTGTTCTTTTCACACACCACATATGGATCCACCAGAGTCATTGCATGTGTGTTCTTTTCACAGACCACATATGTAACCGCCATTGCCATTGCATGTGTGTTGTTTTCACAGACCACATATGGAACCACCATTGTCATTGCATGTGTGTTCTTTTCACAAACCACATATGGATCCACCAGAGTTCATTGCTTGTGTGTTCTTTTCATTTACCACATATGGATCCACCAGTGTCATTGCATGTGTGTTCTTTTCACAAACCACATATGGATCCACCATTGTCAATGCATGTGTGTTCTTTTCATGCCACATATGGATCCACCATTGTCATTGCATGTGTGTTCTTTTCAGGCACCACATATGGATCCACCATTGTCATTGCATGTGTGTTCTTTTCATGCACCACATATGGATCCTCCAGTGTCATTGCATGTGTGTTCTTTTCACAGACCACATATGGATCCACCATTGTCATTGCATGTGTGTTCTTTTCACAAACCACATATGGATCCCCCATTGTCATTGCATGTGTGTTCTTTTCACAAACCACATATGGATCCACCAGTGTCATTGCATGTGTGTTCTTTTCATGCACTACATATGGATCCACCTGTGTCATTGCATGTGTGTTCTTTTCATGGACCACATATGGATCCACCATTGTCATTGCATGTGTTCTTTTTTGCACCACATATGGATCCACCAGTGTCATTGCATGTGTGTTCTTTGAAAAAACCACATATGGATCCCCCAGTGTTATTTCATGTGTGTTATTTTCATAGACGACATATGGATCAACCAGTGTTATTGCATGTGTGTTCTTTTCACAAACCACATATGGATCCACCATTGTCATTGCATGTGTGTTCTTTTCACAAACCACATATGGAACCACCATTGTCATTGCATGTGTGTTCTTTTCATATAGAACTTATGGATCCACCTTTTTCATTGCATGTGTGTTATTTTCACATACCACATATGGATCCACCAGTGTCATTTCATGTGTTTTCTTTTCATACAACACATTTGGATCCAACATTGTCATTGCATGTGTGTTCTTTTCACAGACCACATATGGATCCACCTGTGTCATTGCATGTGTGCTCTTTTCATAGACCACATTCGGATCCACCAGTGTCATTGCATGTGTGTTCTTTTCACAGACCACATATGGAACCACCATTGTCATTGCATGTGTGTTGTTTTCATAGACCACATTTGGATCCACCAGTGTCATTGCATGTGTGTTCTTTTCACAAACCACATATGGATCCACCATTGTCATTGCATGTGTGTTCTTTTCATGCACTACATATGGATCCACCAGTGTCATTGCATGTGTGTTCTTTTCATGCACCACATATTGATCCACCATTGTCATTTCATGTGTGTTCTTTTCACAAACCACATATGGATCCACCAGTGTCTTTGCATTTGTGTTCTTTCAACTCACCACATATGGATCCACCAGTGTCATTGCATGTCTGTTCTTTTCACAAACCACATATGGAACCACCATTGGCATTGCATGTGTGTTCTTTTCACAAACCACATATGGATCCACCATTGTCATTGCATGTGTTCTTTTCACATACCACATATGGATCCACCATTGTCATTGCATGTGTGTTCTTTTCACAAACCACATATGGATCCACCATTGTCATTGCATGTGTGTTCTTTTCACAGACCACATATGAATCCACCAGATTCATTGCATGTGTGTTCTTTTCACATATCACATATGGATCCACTAGTGTCATTGCATGTGTGTTCTTTTCATTTACCACATATGGATCCAGTACTGTCATTGCATGTATGTTCTTTTCACAGACCACATATGGATCCACCATTGTCATTGCATGTGTGTTCTTTTCACATACCACATTTGGATCCACCAGAGTCATTGCATGTGTGTTCTTTTCATAGACCACATGTGGATCCACCAGAGTCATTGCATGTGTGTTGTCTTCAGAAACCACATATGGATTCACCATTGTCATTGCATGTGTGTTCTTTTCACAAACCACATATGGAACCACCATTGTCATTCCATGTGTGTTCTTTTCACAGACCACATATGGATCCACTAGAGTCATTGCATGTGTGTTCTTTTCATAGACCACATATGGATCCACCAGTGTCATTGCATGTGTGTTCTTTTCACAAACCACATATGGATCCACCATTGTCATTGCATGTGTGTTCTTTTCATAGACCACATATCGAATCCACTAGTGTCATTGCATGTGTGTTCTTTTCACAAACCACATATGGATCCACCATTGTCATTGCATGTGTGTTCTTTTCACATACCACATATGGATCCACCATTGTCATTGCATGTGTGTTCTTTCATGCACCACATATGGATCCACCATTGTCATTGCATGTGTGTTCTTTTCACAAACCACATATGGATCCACCAGTGTCATTACATGTGTGTTCTTTTCATGCACTACATATGGATCCACCAGTGTCATTGCAGGTGTGTTCATTTCATCCACCACATATGGATCCACCATTGTCATTGCATGTGTGTTCTTTTTCTGCACCACATATGGATCAACTATTGTCATTGCATGTGAGTTCTTTTCACATACCACATATGTATCCACCATTGTCATTGCATGTGTGTTCTTTTCATGCACCACATATGGATCCACCAATTGTCATTGCATGTGTGTTCTTTTCACAAACCACATATGGATCCACCATTGTCATTGCATGTGTGTTCTTTTCATGCACTACATATGGATCCACCATTGTCATTGCATGTGTGTTCTTTTCACAAACCACATATGGATCCACCATTGTCATTGCATGTGTGTTATTTTCGCAAACCACATATGGATCCACCTGTGTCATTGCATGTGTGTTCTTTTCATGCACCACATATGGATCCACCATTGTCATTGCATGTGTGTTCTTTTCACAAACCACATATGGATCCACCATTGTCATTGCATGTGTGTTCTTTTCACACACCACATATGGATCCACCGTCATTGCATGTGTGTTCTTTTCAGAGACCATATCTGGATCCCCCATTGTCAGTGCATGTGTGTTCTTTTCACAAACCACCTATGGATCCACGAGTGTCATTGCATGTGTGTTCTTTTCCTTTACCACATATGGATCCACCAGTGTCATTGCATGTGTGTTCTTTTCACAAACCACATATGGATCCAACAGTGTCATTGCATGTGTGTTCTTTGAAACACACACCACATATGGATCCACCAAAGTCATTGCATGTGAGTTCTTTTCATGCACCACATATGGATCCACCAGTGTCATTGCATGTGTGTTCTTTTCATGCACCACATATGGATCCACCATTGTCATTGCATGTGTGTTCTTTTCATGCACCACATATGGATCCACAAGTGTCATTGCATGTGTGTTCTTTTCACAAACCACATATGGAACCACCATTGTCATTGCATGTGTGTTCTATTCACAAACCACATATGGATCCACCATTGTCATTGCATGTGTGTTCTTTCATGCACTACATATGGATCCACCATTGTCATTGCATGTGTGTTCTTTTCACAAACCACATATGGATCCACCAGTGTCATTGCATGTGTGTTCTTTTCACAAACCACATATGGATCCACCAGTATCCTTGCATGTGTGTTCTTTTCACAGACCACATTTGGAACGACCAGTGTCATTTCATGTGTGTTCTTTTCACAGACCACATATGGATCCACCAGTGTCATTGCATGTGTGTTCTTTTCACAAACCACATATGGATCCACCAGTGTCATTGCATGTGTGTTCTTTTCATGCACCACATATGGATCCACCAGTGTCATTGCATGTGTGTTCTTTTCATGCACTACATATGGATCATCTAGTGTCATTGCATGTTTGTTCTTTTCACATACCACATATGGATCCACCATTGTCATTGCATGTGTGTTCTTTTCACAAACCACATATGGATCCACCATTGTCATTGCATGTGTGTTCTTTTCATGCACCACATATGGATCCACCAGTGTCATTGCATGTGTGTTCTTTTCATGCACTACATATGGATCCACCAGTATCATTGCATGTGTGTTCTTTCCACAGACCACATATGGATCCACCATTGTCATTGCATATGTGTTCTTTTCACATAGCACATATGGAACCACCATTGTCATTGCATGTGTGTTATTTTCATTAACCACATATTTGATCTACTAGTGTCATTGCATGTGTGTTCGTTTCATTTACCACATATGGATCCACCAGTGTTATTGCATGTGTGTTCTTTTCACAGACCACATATGGATCCACCAGTGTCATTGCATGTGTGTTCTTTTCACAAACCACATATGGATCCACCAGTGTCATTGCATGTGTGTTCTTTTAATATACCACATATGGAACCACCATTGACATTGCATGTGTGTTCTTTCATACCACATATGGATCCACCATTGTCATTGCATGTGTGTTCTTTTCACAAACCACATATGGATCCACCATTGTAATGCATGTGTGTTCTTTTCATAGACCACATATGGATCCACCAGTGTCATTGCATGTGTGTTCTTTTCACAAACCACATTTGGAACCACCATTGTCATTGCATGTGTGTTCTTTTCACATACCACATATGGATCCACCAGAGTCATTGCATGTGTGTTCTTTTCACAGACCACATATGGATCTACCATTTTCATTGCATGTGTCTTCTTTTCACAGACCACTTATGGATCCACCAGAGTCATTGCATGTGTGTTCTTTTCACACACCACATATGGATCCAGCAGTGTCATTGCATGTCTGTTCTTTTCACATACCACATATGGATCCACCATTGTCATTGCATGTGTGTTCTTTTCACAAACCACATATGGATCCCCCATTGGCATTGCATGTGTGTTCTTTTTCATGCACCACATTTGGATCCACCATTGTCATTGCATGTGTGTTCTTTTCACAAACCACATATGGATCCACCATTGTCATTGCATGTGTGTTCTTTTCACATACCACATATGGATCCCCCATTGCCATTTCATGTGTGTTGTTTTCACAGACCACATATGGATCCACCAGTGTCATTGCATGTGTGTTATTTTCACAGACCACATATGGATCCACCAGGGTCATTTCATGTGTGTTCTTTTCACACACCACATAAGGATCCACCAGTGTCATTGCATGTGCGTTCTTTTCATGCACCACATATGGATCCACCAAGTCATTGCATGTGTGTTCTTTTCATATACCACATATTGATCGACTATTGTCATTGCATGTGTGTTCTTTTCTCAAACCACATATGGATCCACCATTGTCATTGCATGTGTGTTCTTTTCATGCACCACATATGGATCCACCATTGTCATTGCATGTGTGTTCTTTCACATACCACATATGGATCCACCAGTGTCATTGCATGTGTGTTCTTTTCACAAACCACATATGGATCCACCATTGTCATTGCATGTGTGTTCTTTCACATACCACATATGGATCCACCAGTGTCATTGCATTTGTATTCTTTTCACAGACCACATATGGATCCACCAGTGTCATTGCATGTGTGTTCTTTTCATAGACTACATATGGAACCACCATTGTCATTGCATGTGTGTTCTTTTCACACACCACATATGGATCCACCAGTGTCATTGCATGTGTGTTCTTTTCACAAACCACATATGGATCCACCAGTGTCATTGCATGTGTGTTCTTTTCACACACCACATATGGAACCGCCATTGTCATTGCATGTGTGTTCTTTTCACAAACCACATATGGATCCACCAGTGTCATTGCATGTGTGTTCTTTTCACAAACCACATATGGATCCACCATTGTCATTGCATGTGTGTTCTTTTCACAGACCACATATGGATCCACCAGTGTCATTGCATGTGTGTTCTTTTCACAAACCACATATGGATCCACCATTGTCATTGCATGTGTGTTCTTTTCACATACCACATATGGATCCACCATTGTCATTGCATGTGTGTTCTTTTCACAAACCACATATGGATCCACCAGTGTCATTGCATGTGTGTTCTTTTCACAAACCACATATGGATCCACCATTGTCATTGCATGTGTGTTCTTTTCACATACCACATATGGATCTACCAGTGTCATTGCATGTGTGTTCGTTCCACAGACCACTTATGGATCCACCAAAGTCATTGCATGTGTGTTCTTTTCACACACCACATATGGATCCACGAGTGTCATTGCATGTGTGTTCTTTTCACAGACCACATATGGATCCACCAGAGTCATTGCATGTGTGTTCTTTTCATAGACCACATATGGATCCACCAGTGTCATTGCATGTGTGTTCTTTTCACAAACCACATATGGATCCACCATTGTCATTGCATGTGTGTTCTTTTCACAAACCACATATGGAACCACCATTGTCATTGCATGTGTGTTCTTTTCACAAACCACATATGGATCCACCAGTGTCATTGCATGTGTGTTCTTTTCATAGACCACATATGGATCCAGCAGTGTCATTTCATGTGTGTTCTTTTCATGCACTACATATGGATCCACCATTGTCATTGCATGTGTGTACTCTTCACACCACATATGGATCCACCAGTGTCATTGCATGTGTGTTCTTTTCACAGACCACATATGGATCCACCAGAGTCATTGCATGTGTGTTCTTTTCACACACCACATATGGATCCACCAGTGTCATTGCATGTGTGTTCTTTTCACAGACCACATATGGATCCACCATTGTCATTGCATGTGTGTTCTTTTCACAGACCACATATGGATCCACCAGAGTCATTGCATGTGTGTTCTTTTCACAGACCACATATGGATCCACCAGTGTCATTTCATGTGTGATCTTTTCATGCACTACATATGGATCCACCATTGTCATTGCATGTGTGTTCTTTTCACACACCACATTTGGATCCACCATTGTCATTGCATGTGTGTTCTTTTCACAGACCACATATTGAACCACCATTGTCATTGCATGTGTGTTCTTTTCACAGACCACATTTGGATCCACCAGTGTCATTGCATGTGTGTTCTTTTCACAGACCACATATGGATCTACCAGTGTCATTGCATGTGTGTTCTTTTTACATACCACATATGGAACCACCATTGTCATTGAATCTGTGTTCTTTTCAGAGACCACATATGGATCCACCAGTGTCATTGCATGTGTGTTCTTTTCACACACCACATATGGATCTACCAGTGTCATTGCATGTGTGTTCTTTTCACAAACAACATATGGATCCACCAGTGTCATTGCATGTGTGTTCTTTTCACATACCACATATGGATCCACCATTGTCATTGCATGTGTGTTCTTTTCACAAACCACATATGGATCCACCAGTGTCATTGCATGTGTGTTCTTTTCATGCATCACATATGGATCCACCAGTGTCATTGCATGTGTGTTCTTTCACAAACCACATATGGATCCACCATTGTCATTGCATGTGTGTTCTTTTCACGGACCACATATGGAACCACCATTGTCATTGCATGTGTGTTCTTTTCACAAACCACATATGGATCCACCAGTGTCATTGCATGTGTGTTCTTTTCATTTACCACATATGGATCCACCAGTGTCATTGCATGTGTGTTCTTTTCACAGACCACATATGGATCCACCATTGTCATTGCATGTGTGTTCTTTTCACATACCACATATGGATCCACCAGTGTCATTGCATGTGTGTTCTTTTCACAGACCACATATGGATCCACCATTGTCATTGCATGTGTGTTCTTTTCATATACCACATATCGATCCACCAGTGTCATTGCATGTGTGTTCTTTTCACAAACCACATATGGATCCGCATGTTGTGTTCTTTTCACATACCACATATGGATCCACTAGTGTCATTGCATGTGTGTTCTTTTCACAAACCACATATGGATCCACCATTGTCATTGCATGTGTGTTCTTTTCACAGACCACATATGGAACCACCATTGTCATTGCATGTGTGTTCTTTTCACAAACCACATATGGATCCACCAGTGTCATTGCATGTGTGTTCTTTTCATTTACCACATATGGATCCACCAGTGTCATTGCATGTGTGTTTTTTCACAGACCACATATGGATCCACCATTGTCATTGCATGTGTGTTCTTTCCACACACCACATATGGATCCACCAGTGTCATTGCATGTGTGTTCTTTTCATTAACCCCATATGGATCCAGCAAAGTACATTTCATGTGCGTTCTTTTCACAGACCACATATGGATCCACCAGTGTCATTGCATGTGCGTTCTTTTCACAAACCACATATGGATCCACCAGTTTCATTGCATGTGTGTTCTTTCACAGACCACATATGGATCCACCAGTGTCATTGCATGTGTGTTCTTTTCATCCACCACATATGGATCCACCACGCTCATTGCATGTGTGTTCTTTTCACACACCACATATGGATCCACCATTGTCATTGCATGTGTGTTCTTTTCACATACCACATATGGATCCACCAGTGTCATTGCATGTGTGTTCTTTTCACACACCACATATGGATCCACCATTGTCATTGCATGTGTGTTCTTTTCACAAACCACATATGGATCCACCATTGTCATTGCATGTGTGTTCTTTTCATGCATCAGATATGGATCCACCAGTGTCATTGCATGTGTGTTCTTTTCACAAACCACATATGGATCCACCAGTGTCATTGCATGTGTGTTCTTTTCACATACCACATATGGATCCACGATTGTCATTGCATGTGTGTTCTTTTCACAAACCACATATGGATCCACCATTGTCATTGCATGTGTGTTCTTTTCATAAACCACATATGGATCCACCATTGTCATTGCATGTGTGTTCTTTTCACAAACCACATATGGATCCACCAGTGTCATTGCATGTGTGTTCTTTTCACATACCACATATGGATCCACCAGAGTTCATTGCATGTGTGTTCTTTTCACAGACCACTTATGGATCCACAAGTGTCATGGCATGTGTGTTCTTTTCATGTACCACATATGGATCCACCAGTGTCATTGCATGTGTGTTCTTTTCACAGACCACATATGGATGCATCAGTGTCATTGCATGTCTGTTCTTTTCACAGACCACATATGGATCCACCAGTGTCATTGCATGTGTGTTCTTTTCACAGACCACATATGCATCCACCATTGTCATTGCATGTGTGTTCTTTTCACACACCACATTTGGAACAACCATTGTCATTGCATGTGTTTTCTTTTCACATACCACATATGGATCCACCAGTGTCATTGCATGTGTGTTCTTTTCACAAACCACATATGGATCCACCATTGTCATTGCATGTGTGTTCTTTTCACACACCACAAATGGATCCACCAATTGTCATTGCATGTGTGTTCTTTTCATGCACCACATATGGATCCACCATTGTCATTGCATGTGTGTTCTTTTCACAAACCATATACGGAACCACCATTGTCATTGCATGTGTGTCCTTTTCATATACTACATATGGATCCACCATTGTCATTGCATGTGTGTTCTTTTCACAAACCACATATGGATCCACCAGTGTCATTGCATGTGTGTTCTTTTCACAAACCACATTTGGATCCACCAGTGTCATTGCATGTGTGTTCTTTTCATAGACTACATATGGATCCACCAGTGTCATTGCATGTGTGTTCTTTTCACAAACTACATATGGATCCACCAGTGTCATTGCATGTGTGTTCTTTTCACATACCACATATGGATCCACCAGTGTCATTGCATGTGTGTTCTTTTCACAGACCACATATGGATCCACCAGTGTCATTGCATGTGTGTTCTTTTCACAAACAACATATGGATCCACCATTGTCATTGCATGTGTTATCTTTTCACAGACCACATATAGAACCACCATTGTCATTGCATGTGTGTTCTTTTCACAAACAACATATGGATCCACCATTGTCATTGCATGTGTGTTCTTTTCACATACCACATATGGAACCACCATTGTTATTGCATGTGTGTTCTTTTCAAAGACCACATATGGATCCGCCAGTGTCATTGCATGTGTGTTCTTTTCACAATCCACATATGGATCCACCATTGTCATTGCATGTGTGTTCTTTTCACATACCACATATGGATCCACCATTGTCATCCATGTGTGTTCTTTTCATCAACCAGTGTCATTGCATTGTGTTCTTTTCACAAACCACATATGGATCCACCATTGTCATTGCATGTGTGTTCTTTTAACATACCACATATGGATCCACCAGAGTCATTACATGTGTGTTCTTTTCGCAGACCACATATGGATCCACCAGAGTCATTGCATGTGTGTTCTTTTCAGACCACATATGGTTCCACCATTGTCTTTGCATGTGTGTTCTTTTCACAAACCACATATCGATCCACCAGTGTCATTGCATGTGTGTTCTTTTCATACCACATATGGATCCACCATTGTCATTGCATGTGTGTTCTTTTCATGCACCACATATGGATCCACCATTGTCATTGCATGTGTGTTCTTTTCATGCACCACATATGGATCCACCATTGTCATTGCATGTGTGTTCTTTTCATGAACCACATATGGATCCACCAGTGTCATTGCATGTGTGTTCTTTTCACAAACCACATATGGATCCACCAAGGTCATTTCATGTGTGTTCTTTTCATGCACCACATATGGATCCACCAGAGTCATAGCATGTGTGTTCTTTTGACAAACCACATATGGATCCACCAGTGTCATTTCCTGTGTGTTCTTTTCACATACCACATATGGAACCACCAGAGTCACTACATGTGTGTTATTTTCATTTACCACATTGGATCCACCAGTGTCATCGCACGTGTGTTCTTTTCACACACCACATATGAATCCACCAGTGTCATTGCATGTGTGTTCTTTTCAAAGACCACATATGGATCCACCAGTGTCATTGCATGTGTGTTCTTTTCAGTAACCACATATGGATCCACCAGTGTCATTGGATGCGTGTTCTTTTCACATACCACATATGGATCCACCATAGTCATTGCATGTGTGTCCTTTTCACACACCACATATGGATCTACCAGTGTTATTGCATGTGTGTCCTTTTCACACACCACATATGGATCTACCAGTGTTATTGCATGTGTGTTCTTTCATGCACTACATATGGATCCACCAGAGTTCATTGCATGTGTGTTCTTTTCACAGACCACATATGGATCTACCAGTGTCATTGCATGTGTGTTCTTTTCACACACCACATATGGATCCACCAGTGTCATTGCATGTCTGTTCTTTTCACAAACCACATATGGATCCACCAGTGTCATTGCATGTGTGTTCTTTTCACATACCACATATGGATCCACCAGTGTCATTGCATGTGTGTTCTTTTCACAAACCACATTTGGATCCACCAGTGTCATTGCACGTGTGATCTTTTCACGAAATACATATGGATCCACCAGAGTCATTGCATGTGTGTTCTTTTCACAAACCACATATGGATCCACCAGTGTCATTGCATGTGTGTTCTTTTCACAAACCACATATGGATCCACCATTGTCATTGCATGTGTGTTCTTTTCACAGACCACATATGGATCCACCAAAGTTCATTGCTGGTGTGTTTTTTTAAAGGACCAAATATCGATCAACCAGTGTTATTTCATGTGTGTTCTTTTCATGCACACATATGGATCCACCATTGTCATTGCATGTGTGTTCTTTTCATGCACCACATATGGATCCACCATTGTCAGTGCATGTGTGTTCTTTTCACATACCACATATGGATCCACCAGTGTCATTTCATGTGTGTTCTTTTCACAAACCACATTTGGATCCACCATTGTCATTGCATGTGTGTTCTTTTCACAGACCACATATGGATCCACCAGTGTCATTGCATGTGTGTTCTTTTCACAGACCACATATGCATCCACCAGTGTCATTGCATGTGTGTTCTTTTCACAAACCACATATGGATCCACCAGAGTAATTGCATGTGTGTTCTTTTCACAGACCACAGATGGATCCACCAGTGTCATTTCATGTGTGTTCTTTTCACAGACCACATATGGATCCACCATTTTCATTGCATGTGTGTTGTTTTCACAGACTACATATGGATCCACCAGTGTCATTGCATGTGTGTTCTTTTCACAAACCACATATGGATCCACCATTGTCATTGCATGTGTGTTCTTTTCACATACCACATATGGAACCACCATTGTCATTGCATGTGTGTTCTTTTCACAAACCACATATGGATCCACCAGTTTCATTGCATGTGTGTTCTTTTCAAGAACCACTTTTTGAACCACCATTGTCATTGCATGTGTGTTCTTTTCACAAACCACATATGGATCCACCACTGTCATTGCATGTGTGTTCTTTTCACAGACCACATATGGATCCACCAGTGTCATTGCATGTGTGTTCTTTTCACAGACCACATATGGATCCACCAGTGTCATTGCATGTGTGTTCTTTTCACATACCACATATGGATCCACCAGTGTCATTGCATGTGTGTTCTTTCACACACCACATGGATCCACCATTGTCATTGCATGTGTGTTCTTTTCACAAACCACATATGGATCCACCATTGTCATTGCATGTGTGTTCTTTTCATGAACCACATATGGATCCACCAGTGTCATTGCATGTGTGTTCTTTTCATGCACCACATATGGATCCACCAGTGTCATTGCATGTGTGTTCTTTTCACAAACCACATATGGATCCACCATTGTCATTGCATGTGTGTTCTTTCCACAAACCACATATGGATCCACACCATTGTCATTGCATGTGTGTTCTTTTCATGCACTACATATGGATCCACCAGTGTCATTGCATGTGTGTTCTTTTCACAAACCACATATGGATCCACCATTATCATTGCATGTGTGTTCTTTTCATGCACCACATATGGATCCACCAGTGTCATTGCATGTGTGTTCTTTTCATTGCACTACATATGGATCCACTAGCGTTCATTGCATGTGTGTTCTTTTCACAAACCACATATGGATCCACCAGTGTCATTGCATGTGTGTTCTTTTCACATACCACATATGGATCCACCATTGTCATTGCATGTGTGTTCTTTTCACAAACCACATATGGATCCAACTTTGTCATTTCATTTTTGTTCTTTTCTAGCACCACATATGGATCCACCAGTGTCATTGCATGCGTGTTCTTTTCACTAACTACATATGGATCCACCAGAGTCATTGCATGTGTGTTCTTTTCATGCACCACTTATGGATCCACCTTTTTCATTGCATGTGTGTTCTTTTCACAAACCACATATGGATCCACCAGTGTCATTGCATGTGTGTTCTTTTCACAAACCACATATGGAACCACCATTGTCATTGCATGTGTGTTCTTTTCACATACCACATATGGATCCACCATTGTCATTGCATGTGTGTTCTTTTCACATACCACATATGGATCCACCATTGTCATTGCATGTGTGTTCTTTTCACACACCACATATGGATCCACCAGTGTCATTGCATGTGTGTTCTTTTCATACACCACATATGGATCCACCAAAGGTCATTGCATGTGTGTTCTTTTCACATACCACATATGGATCCACCATTGTCATGTGTGTTCTTTTCACAAACCACCTATGGATCCACCAGTGTCATTGCATGTGTGTTCTTTTCACAAACCACATATGGATCCACCATTGTCATTGCATGTCTGTTCTTTTCATGCACCACATATGGATCCACCATTGTCATTGCATGTGTGTTCTTTTCACAAACCACATATGGATCCACCATTGTCATTGCATGTGTGTTCATTTCACCAACAACATATGGATCCCCCAGTGTCATTGCCTGGGTGTTCCTTTCACTTACCACATATGGATACTCCATTGTCATTGCATGTGTGTTCTTTTCACTTACCACATATGGATCCACCATTGTCATTGCATGTGTGTTCTTTTCACATACCACATATGGATCCACCAGAGTCATTGCATGTGTGTTCTTTTCACAGACCACATATGGATCCACCAGTGTCATTGCATGTGTGTTCTTTTCACAGACCACATATGGATCCACCATTGTCATTGCATGTGTGTTCTTTTCACAAACCACATATGGATCCACCAGTGTCATTGCATGTGTGTTCTTTTCACAAACCACATATGGATCCACCAGTGTCATTGCATGTGTGTTCTTTTCACAAACCACATATGGATCCACCATTGTCATTGCATGTGTGTTCTTTTCATGCACTACATATGGATCCACCAGTGTCATTGCATGTGTGTTCTTTTCAAAGACCACATATGGAACCACCAAACCTCATTGCATGTGTGTTCTTTTCACAGACCACATATGGATCCACCATTGTCATTGCATGTGTGTTCTTTTCACAAACCACATATGGATCCACCATTGTCATTGCATGTGTGTTCTTTTCACATACCACATATGGATCCACCAAAGTCATTGCATGTGTGTTCTTTTCACAAACCACATATGGATCCACCATTGTCATTGCATGTGTGTTCTTTTCACATACCACATATGGATCCACCATTGTCATTGCATGTGTGTTCTTTTCACAAACCACATATGGATCCACCATTGTCATTGCATGTGTGTTCTTTTCACAGACCACATATGGATCCACCATTGTCATTGCATGTGTGTTCTTTTCACATACCACATATGGATCCACCATTGTCATTGCATGTGTGTTCTTTTCATGCACTACATATGGATACACCAGAGTCATTGCATGTGTGTTCTTTTCATACACCACATATGGATCCACCAGTGTCATTGCATGTGTGTTCTTTTCACACACCACATATGGATCCACCAGTGTCATTGCATGTGTGTTCTTTTCACAAACCACATATGGATCCACCAGTGTCATTGCATGTGTGTTCTTTTCACAGACCACATATGGATCCACCAGTGTCATTGCATGTGTGTTCTTTTCACAGACCACATATGGAACCACCAGAATCATTGCATGTGTGTTGTTTTCATAGACCACATATGGAACCACCATTGTCATTGCATGTGTGTTCTTTTCATAGACCACATATGGATCCACCAGTGTCATTGCATGTGTGTTCTTTTCACAAACCACATATGGATCCACCATTGTCATTGCATGTGTGTTCTTTTCACATACCACATATGGATCCACCATTGTCATTGCATGTGTGTTCTTTTCACAAACCACATATGGATTCACCATTGTCATTGCATGTGTGTTCTTTTCATGCACTACATATGGATCCACCATTGTCATTGCATGTGTGTTCTTTTCACATACCACATATGGATCCACCAGTGTCATTGCATGTGTGTTCTTTTCACAAACCACATATGGATCCACCAGTGTCATTGCATGCGTGTTCTTTTCACAAACCACATATGGATCCACTAGTGTCATTGCATGTGTGTTCTTTTCACAGACCACATATGGATCCACCAATGTCATTGCATGTGTGTTCTTTTCACACACCACATATGAATCCACCAGTGTCATTGCATGTGTGTTCTTTTCACAAACCACATATGGATCCCCCATTGTCGTTAAATGTGTGTTCTTTTCACAAACCACATTTGGATCCACTATTTTCATTGCATGTGTGTTCTTTTCACAGACCACATATGGATCCACCAGTGTCATTGCATGTGTGTACTTTTCATGGACCATATATGGATCTACCAGTGTCATTGCATGTTTGTTCTTTTCACAGACCACATATGGATCCACCATTGTCATTGCATGTGTGTTCTTTTCACAAACCACATTTGGATCCCCCAGTGTCATTGCATGTGTGTTCTTTTCATGCACACATATGGATCCACCAAGGTCATTGCATGTGTGTTCTTTTCATGCACCACATATCCATCCACGAGTGTCATTGCATGTGTGTTCTTTTCACAAACCACATATGGATCCACCATTGTCATTACATGTATGTTCTTTTCATGCACTACATATGGATCCACCAGTGTCATTGCATGTGTGTTCTTTTCATGCACCACATATGGATCCACCAAAGTTCATTGCATGTGTGGTCTTTTCATAAAGCACATATGGATCCACCATTGTCATTGCATGTGTGTTCTTTTCACAGACCACATATGGATCCACCAGAGTCATTGCATGGGTGTTCTTTTCACAGACCACATATGGATCCACCAGAGTTCATTGCGTGTGTGTTCTTTTCACACACCACATATGGATCCACCAGTGTCATTGCATGTGTGTTCTTTTCACATACCACATATGGATCCACCAGTGTCATCGCATGTGTGTTCTTTTCACACACCACATATGGATCCACCAGTGTCATTGCATGTGTGTTCTTTTCATTTACCACATATGGATCCACCAAGTCATTTCATGTGTGTTCTTTTCACATACCACATATGGATCCACCATTGTCATTGCATGTGTGTTCTTTTCACATACCACATATGGATCCACCCGTGTCATTGCATGTGTGTTCTTTTCACAGACCCCATATGGATCCACCATTGTCATTGCATGTGTGTTATTTTCATTAACCACATATGATCCACCATTGTCATTGCATGTGTGTTCTTTTCACATACCACATATGGATCCACCAATGTCATTGCATGTGTGTTCTTTTCACATACCACATATGGATCCACCAGTGTCATTGCATGTGTGTTCTTTTCATAGACCACATATGGATCCACCAGTGTCATTGCATGTCTGTTCTTTTCACAGACCACATATGGCTCCACCAGTGTCATTTCATGTGTGTTCTTTTCACAAACCCAATATGGATCCACCATTGTCATTGCATGTGTGTTCTTTTCACAGACCACATATGGATCCACCAGTGTCATTGCATGCGTGTTCTGTTCATTTACCACATATGGATCCACCAGTGTCATTGCATGTGTATTGTTTTCACAAACCACATATGGATCCACCATTGTCATTGCATGTGTGTTCTTTTCACATACCACATATGGATCCACCAGTGTCATTGCATGTGTGTTCTTTTCACACACCACATATGGATCCACCAGTGTAATTGCATGTTTGTTCTTTTCACAGACCACATATGGATCCACCAGTGTCATTTCATGTGTGTTCTTTTGAAAGACCACATATGGATCCACCAGTGTCATTCCATGTGTGTTTTTTTCATTTAGCACATATGGATCCATCATTGTCATTGCATGTGTGTTCTTTTCACACACCACATTTGGATCCACCAGTGTCATTGCATGTGTCTTCTTTTCACAGACCACATATGGATCCACCAGTGTCATTGCATCTGTGTTCTTTTCATAGACCACATATGGATCCACCAGTATCATTGCATGTCTGTTCTTTCCATGAACCACATATGGATCCACCATTTTCATTGCATGTGTGTTCTTTTCAGTAACCACACATGGATCCTCCAGTGTTCATTGCATGTGTGTTCTTTTCACAGACCACATATGAATCCACCGGAGTCATTGCATGTGTGTTCTTTTCACAAACCACATTTGCATCCACTATTTTCATTGCATGTGTGTTCTTTTCACAGACCACATATGGAACCACCAGTGTCATTGCATGTGTGTTCTTTTCACAAACCACATATGGATCCACCAGTGTCATTGCATGTGTGTTCTTTTCACAGACCACATATGGATCCACCATTGTCATTGCATGTGTGTTCTTTTCACAAACCACATATGGATCCACCATTGTCATTGCATGTGTGTTCTTTTCACAAACCACATATGGATCCACCAGTGTCATTGCATGTGTGTTCTTTTCACAGACCACATATGGATCCACCAGTGTCATTGCATGTGTGTTCTTTTCACACACCTCATATGGATCCACCATTGTCA
This sequence comes from Avena insularis, assembly GCA_023614405.1. NCBI lineage: Eukaryota > Viridiplantae > Streptophyta > Magnoliopsida > Poales > Poaceae > Avena > Avena insularis. The sequence goes on from CM042696.1 coordinate 294,062,254, forward strand.
TTGCATGTGTGTTCTTTTCACAGACCACATATGGATCCACCAGTGTCATTGCATGTGTGTTCTTTTCACAAACCACATATGGATCCACCAGTGTCATTGCATGTGTGTTCTTTTCACAGACCACATATGGATCCACCAGTGTCATTGCATGTGTGTTCTTTTCACAAACCACATATGGATAAACCAGTGTCATTGCATGTGTGTTCTTTTCATTACCATATATGGATCCACCAGTGTCATTGCATGTGTGTTCTTTTCACAAACCACATATGGAACCACCATTGTCATTGCATGTGTGTTCTTTTCACACCACATATGGATCCACCATTGTCATTGCATGTGTGTTCTTTTCACACACCACATATGGATCCACCAGTGTCATTGCATGTGTGTTCTTTTCATAGACCACATATGGATCCCCAAGTGTCATTGCATGTGTGTTCTTTTCACAAACCACATATGGATCCACCATAGTAATTGCATGTGTGTTCTTTAAACCCACCACATATGGAACCGCAATTGACATTGCATGTGTGTTCTTTTCACACACCACATATGGATCCACCAGTCATTGCATGTATGTTCTTTTCACACACCACATATGGATCCACCATTGTAATTGCATGTGTGTTCTTTTCACACACCACATATGGATCCACCAATGTCATTGCATGTGTGTTCTTTTCACAAACCACATATGGATCCACCAGTGGCATTGCATGTGTGTTCTTTTCGCACACACCACATATGGATCCACCAGTGTCATTGCATGTGTGTTCTTTTCACAAACAACATATGGATCCACCATTGTCATTGCATGTGTGATCTTTTCATGCACCACATATGGATCCACCATTGTCATTGCATGTGTGTTCTTTTCACATATGGATCCACCAGTGTCATTGCATGTGTGTTCTTTTCATGCACCACATATGGATCCACAGAGTGTCATTTCATGTGTGTTCTTTTCACACACCACTTATGGATCCACCAATGTCATTGCATGTCTGTTCTTTTCACAGACCACATTTGGATCCACCAGAGTCATTGCATGTGTGTTCTTTTCACAGACCACATATGGATCCACCAGAGTCATTGCATGTGTGTTCTTTTCACATACCACATATGGAACCGCCATTGTCATTGCATGTGTGTTATTTTCACAAACCACATATGGATCCACCAGTGTCATTGCATGTGTGTTCTTTTCACAGACCACATATGGATCCACCATTGTCATTGCATGTGTGTTCTTTTCACAGACCACATATGGATCCACCATTGTCATTGCATGTGTGTTATTTTCACAAACCACATATGGATCCACCAGTGTCATTGCATGCGTGTTCTTTTCACAGACAACATATGGATCCACCAGAGTCATTGCATGTGTGTTCTTTTCATGGACCACATATGGCTCCACCAGTGTCATTTCATGTGTGTTCTTTTCACAGACCACATATGGATCCACCATTGTCATTTCATGTGTGTTCTTTTCACAAACCACATTTGGATCCACTATTTTCATTACATGTGTGTTCTTTTCACAGACCACATATGGATCCACCAGAGTCATTGCATGTGTGTTCTTTTCACAGACCACATGTGCATCCACCATTGTCATTGCATGTGTGTTCTTTTCACAAACCACATATGGATCCACCATTGTCATTGCATGTGTGTTCTTTTCACAAACCACATATGGATCCACCATTGTCATTGCATGTGTGTTCTTTTCACATACCACATATGGATCCACCATTGTCATTTCATGTGTGTTCTTTTCACAGACCACATATGGATCCACCAGTGTCATTGCATTGTGTTCTTTTCACAAACCACATATGGATCCACCATTGTCATTGCATGTGTGTTCTTTTCACATACCACATATGGATCCACCATTGTCATCCATGTGTGTTCTTTTCATCAACCAGTGTCATTGCATTGTGTTCTTTTCACAAACCACATATGGATCCACAAGTGTCATTGCATGTGTGTTCTTTTCATGAACCACATATGGATCCACCAAAGTTCATTGCATGTGTGTTCCTTTCACACACCACATATGGATCCACCAGTGTCATTGCATGTGTGTTCTTTTCACATACCACAAATGGATCCACCAGAGTCATTGCATGTGTGTTCTTTTCATGCACTACATATGGATCCACCATTGTCATTGCATGTGTGTTCTTTTCATGCACCACATATGGATCCACCAGTGTCATTGCATGTGTGTTCTTTTCATACCACATATGGATCCACCAGTGTCATTGCATGTGTGTTATTTTCATGCACCACATATGGATCCACCAGTGTCATTGCATGTGTGTTCTTTTCATAAACCACATTTGGATCCACCATTTTCATTGCATGTGTGTTCTTTTCACAAACCACATATGGATCCACCAGTGTCATTGCATGTGTGTTCTTTTCACATACCACATATGGATCCACCAGTGTCATTGCATGTGTGTTCTTTTCACATACCACATATGGATCCACCAGTGTCATTGCATGTGTGTTCTTTTCATGGACCACATTTCGAACCACCATTGTCATTGCATGTGTGTTCTTTTCACACACCACATATGGATCCACTAGTGTCATTGCATGTGTGTTCTTTCATGCACTACATATGGATCCACCAGTGTCATTGCATGTGTGTTCTTTTCACAACCACATATGGATCCACCATTGTCATTGCATGTGTGTTCTTTTCATGCACCACATATGGATCCACCAATGTCATTGCATGTGTGTTCTTTTCACATACCACATATGGATCCACCATTGTCATTGCATGTGTGTTCTTTTCACAAACCACATATGGATCCACCAGTGTCATTGCATGTGTGTTCTTTTCACATACCACATATGGATCCACCATTGTCATTGCATGTGTGTTCTTTTCACGGACCACATATGGATCCACCAGTGTCATTGCATGTGTGTTCTTTTCACACACCACATATGGATCCACCAGTGTCATTGCATGTGTGTTCTTTTCACAGACCACATATGGAACCACCAAAGTTCATTGCATGTGTGTTCTTTTCACAAACCACATATGGATCCACCATTTTCATTGCATGTGTGTTCTTTTCATGCACTACATATGGATCCACCATTGTCATTGCATGTGTGTTCTTTTCATGCACCACATATGGATCCACCATTGTCATTGCATGTGTGTTCTTTTCACAAACCACATATGGATCCACCAGTGTCATTGCATGTGTGTTCTTTTAATAGACTACATATGGAACCACCAGTGTCATTGCATGTGTGTTCTTTCATGCACTACATATGGATCCACCATTGTCATTGCATGTGTGTTCTTTTCACAAACCACATATGGATCCACCATTGTCATTGCATGTGTGTTCTTTTCATGCACTACATATGGATCCACCAGAGTCATTGCATGTGTGTTCTTTTCATGCACCACATATGGATCCACCATTGTCATTGCATGTGTGTTCTTTTCACAAACCACATATGGATCCACCATTGTCATTGCATGTGTGTTCTTTTCATGCACTACATATGGAACCACCATTGTCATTGCATGTGTGTTCTTTTCATTTACCATATATGGATCCACCAGTGTCATTGCATGTGTGTTCTTTTCACAAACCACATATGGATCCACCATTGTCATTGCATGTGTGTTCTTTTCACATACCACATATGGATCCACCAGTGTCATTGCATGTGTGTTCTTTTCACAGACCACATATGGAACCACCATTGTCATTGCATGTGTGTTCTTTTCACAAACCACATTTGGATCCACCAGTGTCATTGCATGTGTGTTCTTTTCATAGACCACATATGGATCCACCAGAGTCATCATTGCATGTGTGTTCTTTTCATGCACCACATATGGATCCACAAGTGTCATTGCATGTTTGTTCTTTTCACAAACCACATATGGATCCACCATTGTCATCGCATATGTGTTCTTTTCATGCACCACATATGGATCCACCATTGTCATTGCATGTGTGTTCTTTTCATGCACCACATATGGATCCACCATTGTCATTGCATGTGTGTTCTTTTCATGCACCACATATGGATCCACCATTGTCATTGCATGTGTGTTCTTTTCATGCACCACATATGGATCCACCATTGTCATTGCATGTGTGTTCTTTTCACAAACCACATATGGATCCACCATTGTCATTGCATGTGTGTTCTTTTCATGCACCACATATGGATCCACCAAAGGTCATTGCATGTGTGTTCTTTTCACAAACCACATATGGATCCACCATTGTCATTGCATGTGTGTTCTTTTCATGCACCACATATGGAACGACCATTGTCATTGCATGTGTGTTCTTTTCAAAAACCACATATGGAACAACCATTGTCATAGCATGTGTGTTCTTTTCATGCACTACATATGGATCCACCAGTGTCATTGCATGTGTGTTCTTTTCACAAACCACATATGGATCCACCAAAGTCATTGCATGTGTGTTCTTTTCATGCACTACATATGGATCCACCATTGTCATTGCATGTGTGTTCTTTTCATGCACCACATATGGATCCACCATTGTCATTGCATGTGTGTTCTTTTCATGCACCACATATGGATCCACCATTGTCATTGCATGTGTGTTCTTTTCACCACATATGGATCCACCATTGTAATTGCATGTGTGTTCTTTTCAAACACCACATATGGATCCACCAGTGTCATTGCATGTGTGTTCTTTTCACACACCACATATGGATCCACCATTGTCATTGCATGTGTGTTCTTTTCACATACCACATATGGATCCACCATTGTCATTGCATGTGTGTTCTTTTCACAAACCACATATTTATCCACCATTTTCATTGCATGTGTGTTCTTTTCATAGAGCACATATGGATCCACCATTTTCATTGCATGTGTGTTATTTTCATAGACCACATATGGATCCACCAGTGTCATTGCATGTGTGTTCTTTTCACGGACCACATATGGATCTACCATTTTCATTGCATGTGTGTTTTTTTCACAGACCACATATGGATCCACCATTGTCATTTCATGTTTGTTCTTTTCACAAACCACATTTGGATCCACTATTTTCATTGCATGTGTGTTCTTTTCACAGACCACATATGGATCCACCAGAGTCATTGCATGTGTGTTCTTTTCACAGACCACATATGGATCCACCAGTGTCATTGCATGTGTGTTCTTTTCACACACCACATATGGATCCACCATTGTCATTGCATGTGTGTTCTTTTCACATACCACATATGGATCCACCATTGTCATCCATGTGTGTTCTTTTCATCCACCAGAGTCATTGCATGTGTGTTCTTTTCACAAACCACATATGGATCCACCATTGTCATTGCATGTGTGTTCTTTTCACATACCACATATGGATCTACCAGTGTCATTGCATGTGTTCTCTTTTCACAGACCATATTTGGAACCACCATTGTCATTGCATGTGTGTTCTTTTCACACACCACATATGGATCCACCAGATTCATTGCATGTGTGTTCTTTTCACAGACCACATATGGAACCGCCATTGTCATTGCACGTCTGTTCTTTTCAGAGACCACATATGGAACCACCAGAGTCATTGCATGTGTGTTCTTTTCATGCACTACATATGGATCCACCAGTGTCATTTCATGTGTGTTCTTTTCATAGACCACATATGGATCCACCATTCTCATTGCATGTGTGTTCTTTTCACAAACCACATATGGATCCACCAGAGTCATTGCATGCGTGTTCTTTTCACAAACCACATTTGGATCCACTATTTTCATTGCATGTGTGTTCTTTTCACAGACCACATATGGAACCACCATTGTCATTGCATGTGTGTTCTTTTCACACACCACATATGGATCCACCAGTGTCATTGCATGTGTGTTCTTTTCACAAACCACATATGGATCCACCAGAGTCATTGCATGTGTGTTCTTTTCACACACTACATATGGAACCAACATTGTCATTGAATGTGTGTTATTTTCACATACCACATTTGGATCCACCAGTGTCATTGCATGTGTGTTATTTTCACAAACCATATATGGATCCACCAGAGTCATTGCATGTGTGTTCTTTTCACACACCACATTTGGAACCACCATTGTCACTGCATGTGTGTTCTTTTCACACACCACATATGGATCCACCAGTGTCATTGCATGTTTGTTCTTTTCACAGACCACATATGGATCCACCAGTGTCATTGCATGTGTGTTCTTTTCACAGACCACATATGGATCCACCAGAGTTCATTGCATGTGTGTTCTTTTCACAAACCACATATGGATCCACAATTGTCATTGCATGTGTTTTCTTTTCATGCACTACATATGGATCCACCATTGTCATTGCATGTGTGTTCTTTTCATGCACCACATATGGATCCACCAGTGTCATTGCATGTGTGTTCTTTTCATGCACCACATATGGATCCACCAGAGTCATTGCATGTGTGTTCTTTTCCCATACCACATATGGATCCACCATTGTCATTGCATGTGTGTTCTTTTCATGCACCACATATGGATCCACCATTGTCATTGCATGTGTGTTCTTTTCATGCACTACATATGGATCCACCAGAGTCATCGCATGTGTGTTCTTTTCACAAACCACATATGGATCCACCAGTGTCATTGCATGTGTGTTCTTTTTCCAAATCACATATGGATCCACCAGTGTCATTGCATGTGTGTTCTTTTCACAGACCACATATGGATCCACCAGTGTCATTGCATGTGTGTTCTTTTCACAGACCACATATGGATCCACCAGTCTCATTTCATGTGTGTTCTTTTCACACACCACATATGGATCCACCATTTTCATTGCATGTGTGTTCTTTTAACCGACCACATATGGATCCACCAGAGTTCATTGCTTGTATGTTCTTTTCACTGATGACATTGGATCCACTAGTGTTATTGCATGTGTGTTCTTTTCACAGACCACATATGGATCCACCAGAGTCATTGCATGTTTGTTCTTTTCACAGACCACATATGGATCCACCAGTGTCATTTCATTTGTGTTCTTTTCACATACCACATATGGATCCACCAGTGTCATTGCATGTGTGTTCTTTTCATGCACACATATGGATCCACCATTGTCATTGCATGTGTGTTCTTTTCACAGACCACATATGGATCCACCAGTGTCATTTCATGTGTGTTCTTTTCACATACCACATATGGATCCACCAGTGTCATTGCATGTGTGTTCTTTTCACAAACCACATATGGATCCACCAGTGTCATTGCATGTCTGTCCTTTTCACATACCACATTTGGATCCACCAGAATCATTGCATGTGTGTTCTTTTCATGCATCACATATGGATCCACCATTGTCATTGCATGTGTGTTCTTTCATGCACTACATATGGATCCACTAGTGTCATTGCATGTGTGTTCTTTTCACAAACCACATATGGGTCCACCAGTGTCATTGCATGTGTGTTCTTTTCACATACCACATATGGATCCACCATTGTCATTGCATGTGTGTTCTTTCATAGACCACATATGGATCCACCATTGTCATTGCATGTGTGTTCTTTTCACACACCACATATGGATCCACCAGTGTCATTGCATGTGTGTTCTTTTCACAGACCACATATGGATCCACCAGTGTCATTGCATGTGTGTTCTTTTCACAAACCACATATGGATCCACCAGTGTCATTGCATGTGTGTTCTTTTCATACACCACATATGGATCCACCATTGACAGTGCATGTGTGTTCTTTTCATAGACCACATATGGATACACCAAAGGTCATTGCATGTGTGTTCTTTTCACAAAGCACATATGGATCCACCAGTGTCATTGCATGTGTGTTCTTTTCATGCACTACATATGGAACCACCAGTGTCATTGCATGTGTGTTCTTTTCACAGAGCACATATGGATCCACTAGAGTTCATTGCATGTGTGTTCCTTTCACGGACCATGTATGGATCCACCAGTGTCATTGAAATGTGTGTTCTTTTCATAGACCAAATATGGATCCACCAGGATCATTGCATGTATGTTCTATTCACATATCACATATGGATCCACCAGAGTCATTGCATGTGTGTTCTTTTCACAGACCACATATGGATCCACCACTGTCATTTCATGTGTGTTCTTTTCATGCACCACATATGGATCCACGAATGTCATTGCATGTGTGTTCTTTTCACAAACCACATATGGATCCACAAGTGTCATTGCATGTGTGTTCTTTTCACAAACCACATATGGATCCACCAGTGTCATTGCATGTGTGTTCTTTTCAAATACCACATATGGATCCACCATTCTCATTGCATGTGTGTTCTTTTCACAAACCACATATGGATCCACCAAAGTCATTGTGTGTGTTCTTTCACACTACATATGGATCCACCAAGGTCATTGCATGTGTGTTCTTTTCATGCACCACATATGGATCCACCAGTGTCATTGCATGTGTGTTCTTTCATGCACATATGGATCCACCAAAGGTCAGTGCATGTGTGTTCTTTTCACAAACCACATATGGATCCACCAGAGTCATTGCATGTGTGTTGTTTTCGCAGACCACATATGGATCCACCATTGTCATTGCATGTGTGTTCTTTTCATGCACTACATATGGATCCACCAGTGTCATTGCATGTGTGTTCTTTTCATGCACCACATATGGATCCACCAAAGTTCATTGCATGTGTGTTCTTTTCACAACCACATATGGATCCACCATTGTCATTGCATGTGTGTTCTTTTCATGCACTACATATGGATCCACCATTGTCATTGCATGTGTGTTCTTTTCACACCACATATGGATCCACCAGTGTCATTGCATGTGTGTTCTTTTCACAAACCACATATGGATCCACCATTGTCATTGCATGTGTGTTCTTTTCGCAGACCACATATGGATCCACCATTGTCATTTCATGTGTGTTCTTTTCACAAACCACATATGGATCCACCAGAGTCATTGCATGTGTGTTCTTTTCAGAGACCACATATGGATCGGCCAGAGTCATTGCATGTGTGTTCTTTTCACATACCACATATGGATCCACCATTGTCATTGCATGTGTGTTCTTTTCATGCACTACATATGGATCCACCAGTGTCATTGCATGTGTGTTCTTTTCACAAACCACATAAGGATCCACCATTGTCATTGCATGTGTGTTCTTTTCACAAACCACATATGGATGCACCAGAGTCAATGCATGTATGTTATTTTCATAGACCACATATGGAACCACCACTGTCATTGCATGTGTGTTCTTTTCATTAACCACATATGGATCCACCAGTGTCATTGCATGTGTGTTCTTTCACAAACCACATATGGATCCACCATTGTCATTGCATGTGTGTTGTTTTCACAGTCCACATATGGATCCACCATTTTCATTGCATGTGTGTTCTTTCACAAACCATATATGGATCCACCAGTGTCATTGCATGTGTGTTCTTTTCATGCACTACATATGGATCCACCATTGTCATTGCATGTGTGTTCTTTTCACATATCACATATGGATTCACCAGTGTCATTGCATGTGTGTTCTTTTAACACATCACATATGGATCCACCAGTGTCATTGCATGTGTGTTCTTTTCACATACCACATATGGATCCACAAGATTCATTGCATGTGTGTTCTTTCATGCACCACATATGGATCCACCATTGTCATTGCATGTGTGTTCTTTTCATGCACCACATATGGATCCACCAGTGTCATTGCATGTGTGTTCTTTTCATGCACTACATATGGATCCACCAAGTGTCATTGCATGTGTGTTCTTTTCACATACCACATATGGATCCACCATTGTCATTGCATGTGTGTTCTTTTCATGCACCACATATGGATCCACCATTGTCATTGCATGTGTGTTCTTTTCATGCACCACATATGGATCCACCATTGTCATTGCATGTGTGTTCTTTTCACAAACCACATATCGATCCACCAGTGTCATTGCATGTGTGTTCTTTTCATGCACCACATATGGATCCACCATTGTCATTGCATGTGTGTTCTTTCATGCACTACATATGGATCCACCATTGTCATTGCATGTGTGTTCTTTTCATGCACCACATATGGATCCACCATTGTCATTGCATGTGTGTTCTATTCACATACCACATATGGATCCACCATTGTCATTGCATGTGTGTTCTTTTCATGCACCACATATGGATCCACCAAAGTCATTGCATGTGTGTTCTTTTCATGCACTACATATGGATCCACCCTTGTCATTGCATGTGTGTTCTTTTCACATACCACATATGGATCCACCATTGTCATTGCATGTGTGTTCTTTTCACATACCACATATGGATCCACCAAAGTCATTGCATGTGTGTTCTTTTCACAAACCACATATGGATCCACCAAAGGTCATTGCATGTGTGTTCTTTTCACATACCACATATGGATCCACCATTGTCATTGCATGTGTGTTCTTTTCACACCACATATGGATCCACCAAAGGTCATTGCATGTGTGTTCTTTTCACAAACCACATATGGATCCACCATTGTCATTGCATGTGTGTTCTTTTCATGCATCACATATGGATCAACCATTGTCATTGCATGTGTGTTATTTTCACAAACCACATATGGATCCACCATTGTCATTGCATGTGTGTTCTTTTCATGCACCACATATGGATCCACCAGTGTCATTGCATGTGTGTTCTTTTCACAAACCACATATGGATCCACCAGTGTCATTGCATGTGTGTTCTTTTCATGCACCACATATGGATCCACCATTGTCATTGCATGTGTGTTCTTTTCATGCACCACATATGGATCCACCAGAGTCATTGCATGTGTGTTCTTTCATTGCACTACATATGGATCCACCAGAGTCATTGCATGTGTGTTCTTTTCACAACCAACATATGGATCCACCAGAGTCATTGCATGTGTGTTCTTTTCACAAACCACATTTGGATCCACCAGTGTCAGTGCATGTGTTTTCTTTTCATGCACCACATATGGATCCACCAAAGTGTCATTGCATGTGTGTTCTTTTCACATACCACATATGGATCCACCATTGTCATTGCATGTGTGTTCTTTTCACACACCACATATGGATCCACCATTGTCATTGCATGTGTGTTCTTTTCACATACCACATATGGATCCACCAGTGTCATTGCATGTGTGTTCTTTCATGCACATATGGATCCACCAGAGTCATTGCATGTGTGTTCTTTTCACAAACCACATATGGAACCACCATTCTCATTGCATGTATGTTCTTTTCACTACATATGGAACCGCCATTGTCATTGCATGTGTGTTCTTTTCACAAACCACATATGGATCCACCAGTGTCATTGCATGTGTGTTCTTTTCACATACCACATATGGATCCACCATTGTCATTGCATGTGTGTTCTTTTCACAAACCACATATGGATCCACTATTGTCATTGCATGTCTGTTCATTTCACACACCACATTTGGATCCTCCATTGTCATTGCATGTGTGTTCTTTTCACATACCACATATGGATCCACCAGTGTCATTGCATGTGTGTTCTTTTCATGCACCACATATGGATCCACCATTGTCATTGCATGTGTGTTCTTTTCATGCACTACATATGGATCCACCAAAGGTCATTGCATGTGTGTTCTTTTCATACCACATATGGATCCACCATTGTCATTGCATGTGTGTTCTTTTCACACACCACATGGATCCACTAGTGTCATTGCATGTGTGTTCTTTTCACAAACCACATATGGATCCACCAGTGTCATTGCATGTGTGTTCTTTTCATAAACCACATATGGATCCACCAAAGTCATTGCATGTGTGTTCTTTTCACAGACCATATATGGATCCACCAGTGTCATTGCATGTGTGTTCTTTTCACATACCACATATGGATCCACCATTGTCATTGCATGTGTGTTCTTTCATGCACAACATATGGATCCACCATTGTCATTGCATGTGTGTTCTTTTCACATACCACATATGGATCCACCAGTGTCATTGCATGTCTGTTCTTTTCATGCATCACATATGGATCCACCATTGTCATTGCATGTGTGTTCTTTTCATGCACCACATATGGATCCACCAAAGGTCATTGCATGTGTGTTCTTTTCACACCACATATGGATCCACCATTGTCATTGCATGTGTGTTCTTTTCACAAACCACATATGGATCCACCAAGTCATTGCATGTGTGTCTTTTTCATGCACTACATATGGATCCACCATTGTCATTGCATGTGTGTTCTTTTCACAAACCATATATGGATCCACCAGTGTCATTGCATGTGTGTTCTTTTCATGCACCACATATGGATCCACCATTGTCATTGCATGTGTGTTCTTTTCATGCACTACATATGGATCCACCAGTGTCATTGCATGTGTGTTCTTTTCACAAACCACATATGGATCCACCATTGTCATTGCATGTGTGTTCTTTTCACAGACCACATATGGATCCACCAGTGTCATTGCATGTGTGTTCTTTTCATTTACCACATATGGATTCACCAAAGTTCATTGCATGTGTGTTCTTTTCATGCACCACATATGGATCCACCATTGTCATTGCATGTGTGTTCGTTTCGCATACCACATAAGGATCCACCATTTTCATTGCATGTGTGTTCTTTTCACAAACCACATATGGATCCACCAGTGTCATTTCATGTGTGTTCTTTTCATAGACCACATATGGATCCACCTGTCATTGCATGTGTGTTCTTTTCGCACACCACATATGGATCCACCAGTGTCATTCCATGTGTGTTCTTTTCATTCACCACATATGGATCCACCAGTGTCATTGCGTGTGTGTTCTTTTCACACACCACATATGGATCCACCAGTGTCATTGCATGTGTGTTCTTTTCACAGACCATATATGGATCCACTAGTGTCATTGCATGTGTGTTCTTTTCATGCATCACATATGGATCCACCAAGGTCATTGCATGTGTGTTCTTTTCATAGACAACATATGTATCCACCATTCTCATTGCATGTGTGTTCTTTTCACAAACCACATATGGATCCACCATTGTCATTGCATGTGTGTTATTTTCACAAACCATATATGGATCCACCATTTTCATTGCATGTGTGTTCTTTTCACAAACCATATATAGATCCACCAGTGTCATTGCATGTCTGTTATTTTCATTAACCACATAAGGATCCACCAGTGTCATTGCATGTGTGTTCTTTTCATGCACTACATATGGATCCACCATTGTCATTGCATGTGTGTTCTTTTCACAAGCGACATATGGATCCACCATTGTCATTGCATGTGTGTTCTTTTCACACACCACATATGGATCCACCAGTGTCATTGCATGTGTGTTCTTTTCACAAACCACATATGGATCCACCATTGTCATTGCATGTGTGTTCTTTTCACACACCACATATGGAACCACCATTGTCATTGCATGTGTGTTCTTTTCACAAAGCACATATGGATCCACCAGTGTCATTGCATGTGTGTTCTTTTCACAAACCACATATGGATCCACCATTGTCATTGCATGTGTGTTCTTTTCACATACCACATATGGATCCACCATTTTCATTGCATGTGTTTTGTTTTCACAAACCACATATGGATCCACCAGTGTCATTGCATGTCTGTTCTTTTCATGCACCACATGGATCCACCATTGTCATTGCATGTGTGTTCTTTTCACATACCACATATGGATCCACCAAGGTCATTGCATGTGTGTTCTTTTCATGCACTACACATATGGATCCACCAGTGTCATTGCATGTGTGTTCTTTTCACAAACCACATATGGATCAACCAGTGTCATTGCATGTGTGTTCTTTTCATGCACCACATATGGATCCACCAAAGGTCATTGCATGTGTGTTCTTTTCACAAACCACACATGGATCCACCAGTGTCATTGCATGTGTGTTCTTTTCACACCACATATGGATCCATCATTGTGATTGCATGTGTATTCTTTTCACACACCACATATGGACTACCATTGTCATTGCATGTGTGTTCTTTTCGTAGACCACATATGGATCCACCAGAGTCATTGCATGTCTATTCTTTTCACAGACCACATATGGATCCACCAGTGTCATTGCATGTGTGTTCTTTTCACAAACCACATATGGATCCAACAGTGTCATTGCATGTGTGTTCTTTTCATAGACCACATATGGATCCACCAGTGTCATTGCCTGTCTGTTCTTTTCATGCACTACATATGGATCCACCAGTGTCATTGCATGTGTTCTTTTCATGCACTACATATGGATCCACCAAGTCATTGCATGTGTGTTCTTTTCACAAACCACATATGGATCCACCATTGTCATTGCATGTGTGTTCTTTTCAAACACCACATGTGGAACCACCAGTGTCATTGAATGTGTGTTCTTTTCAGGGACCACATATGGATCCACCAGTGTCATTTCATGTGCGTTCTTTCATTCACCACATATGGATCCACCATTGTCATTGCATGTGTGTTCTTTTCACAAACCACATATGGATCCACCATTGTCATTGCATGTGTGTTCTTTTCATAACCACATATGGATCCACCAAGTCATTGCATGTGTGTTCTTTTCATGCACCACATATGGATCCACCAGTGTCATTGCATGTGTGTTCTTTTCATGCACTACATATGGATCCACCATTGTCATTGCATGTGTGTTCTTTTCATGCACCACATATGGATCCACCAGTGTCATTGCGTGTGTGTTCTTTTCACAGACCACATATGGATCCACCATTGTCATTGCATGTGTGTTCTTTTCACATACCACCTATGGATCCACCATTGTCATTGCATGTGTGTTCTTTTAACAAACAACATATGGATCCACCATTGTCATTGCATGTGTGTTCTTTTCATTTACCACATATGGATCCACCATTGTCATTGCATGTGTGTTCTTTTCACATACCACATATGGATCCACCAGTGTCATTGCATGTGTGTTCTTTTCATGCACACATATGGATCCACCATTGTCATTGCATGTGTGTTCTTTTCACAAACCACATATGGATCCACCAGGTCATTGCATGTGTGTTCTTTTCACACACCACATATGGATCCACCATTGTCATTGCATGTGTGTTCTTTTCACAAAACAAATATGGATCCACCAATGTCATTGAATGTTTGTTATTTTCATGTACCACATATGGATCCACCATTCTCATTGCCTGTGTGTTCTTTTCACATACCACATATGGATCCACCATTGTCATTGCATGTGTGTTCTTTTCACATACCACATATGGATCCGCAATTGTCATTGCATGTGTTCTTTTCACATACCACATATGGATCCACCAAAGGTCTGTCATGTGTGTTCTTTTCAGTTACCACATATGGATCCACCAGTGTCATTGCATGTGTGTTCTTTTCACATACCACATATGGATCCACCATTGTCATTGCATGTGTGTTCTTTTCATCAACCAGTGTCATTGCATTGTGTTCTTTTCACAAACCACATATGGATCCACCATTGTCATTGCATGTGTGTTCTTTTAACATACCACATATGGATCCACCAGAGTCATTACATGTGTGTTCTTTCACAAACCACATATGGATCCACCATTGTCATTGCATGTGTGTTCTTTTCATGCACCACATATGGATCCACCATTGTCATTGCATGTGTGTTCTTTTCACGCACTACATATGGATCCACCAGTGTCATTGCATGTGTGTTCTTTCATGCACCACATATGGATCCACCATTGTCATTGCATGTGTGTTCTTTCATGCACCACATATGGATCCACCAATGTCATTGCATGTGTGTTCTTTTCACACCACATATGGATCCACGAGTGTCATTGCATGTGGGTTCTTTTCGCACACCACATATGGATCCACCAAAGTAATTGCATGTGTGTTCTTTCATGCACCACATATGGATCCACCATTGTCATTGCATGTGTTCTTTTCACAGACCACATATGGATCCACCAGTGTCATTGCATGTGTGTTCTTTTCACAAACCACATATGGATCCACCAGAGTCATTGCATGTGTGTTCTTTTCATGCACCACATATGGATCCACAAGAGTCAATTCATGTGTGTTCTTTACAAAAACCACATATGGATCCACCAGTGTCATTGCATGTGTGTTCTTTTCATGCACCACATATGGATCCACCAGTGTCATTGCATGTGTGTTCTTTTCATGCACCACATATGGATCCACCAAAGTCATTGCATGTGTGTTCTTTTCATCACCACATATGGATCCACCATTGTCATTGCATGTGTGTTCTTTTCATGCACCACATATGGATCCACCATTGTCATTGCATGTGTGTTCTTTTCACAGACCACATATGGATCCACCATTGTCATTGCATGTGTGTTCTTTCATACCACATGGATTCGCCA